>CM069917.1:85883388-87083388 GCA_036172215.1 Camellia granthamiana
GTGTTGACACGTGATTTTGTTTTTAAGCATAATTAAAATTTATTTTAATTGTAATTTTTTCACATTAAATCTTGCTTGTGGACTTTGCTTAAACCTTAGGGTTCGTTTGAATGTGGGCAAGCCTGACCTTAAGATTTTCAGGACCCAAAATCCATTATCAACTAATAAATATCACTAGATTATTTGAGGGCTTTCATATATTTTTTTTTCATTCAACAAAAAATTTATAATTGGTTTATTGACTTCTTTTGGCAATCTCTCTTTCAAGACTTTTAGTTCCATCAATATCGAAAATCTCACCATGTTTTAAAAAAATTTCAAGGTTCACACACCCCACCTTCAACGATTCATCGCTACACTTTTTCAAGTCAAACAAAAAGCCAAAATTTGCCTCATATATTTTGAATTGCTCGAACCTATTTTTGAGTGAACAAAGGGATTGATCAACAAAATAGAAGTAACCAACTCTAAGTTAGTTTGGGCCTTTTAATTTTGAATGGGCCTTTTAATTTTTTAATGTGTCAATTTATTTTTAGTTAGTTTGGGCCTTCTTTAATTTTTTTTTTTGACTTAAAATATACCTAATATATTACACTAAACTATAATAGGAGGGGGCCTTCTTTTGGGTCTATTTTGAGGAGCCTAAGCCATGGTTTGGTGGGCCTATGAATATACCTAATATATTACACTAAATTATAAATAAGTGATACAATTTATAAATATTAATAATTTAATTTATAATTTTTTTTACAAATATGTAATAATTTATTTAAACTATTACTAATTTATAAGTTTTCCTTTTATTAGCAGAGATCTTTTATTACATTATTTAATGATTATAATTATCCATTCATGGAAACTGAGTGCCGGTTCCACTCCCATTCAGCAAATGAATTATCAAATATTTTATTAAATATTTATATAATATTTTATTCAATACTCACGTAATAATTTGATAATTTATTTAACATATCTAACATTGCTCTTTGACACCACTAATATATTACCCTCATAAAAACTAACATAGTGTTTCAAATTTTACTCCAAAATAGGATGTATGGTAGAGATTTAAAGTTAGTAGAATATAAACTCTACTGTCCAGTGGTTCTTAAGTGTATTTTGGCAATTAGGTTAAATTTCAGTTTATTGTTTTTTTGTCATTTTTAAATTACATCACATCTTTACTTTTTTGTACGTTTATAAAAAAATAACATTTAATAAAAAAATTTTTAAAAAAAATCAACTTTTTACCTACGTTTCAAAATAGATTTTAGTAGCACCTGTTTGGCAACTTTAGCGCAAATTATTATCTCTATTTTTTTTTTTTATATACGTCTTTTTATTAAAAGTTAAAAAAAAACTTCTGGGTGAGTTCTCTCAGCCGGGTTGTCTGAATTTTCTTTTCTCTTTTCTTATACTTTATTTTATTTTATTTTTATAAAGTGTTTTATTAACATGTGCTCTTAGGGCACATAATAAGGAAGTTTAAAAATATTGTACATTAGTTATTACACTTACTTTTATGTGTAATGTACAAACAGACAAAACATTTTAACATATACCCTAAAGGTACAAATCTTTCTATAAAATTACAAAAAAACAAAAAGGAATTTGAAATTTATAACAATATAAACACTAACTTTTTAATTTTGTCAATTTAAATATAAATTTTTTGATTTGTTTTTAATTTAAATCATTTGTATATTTCTATTAAGTAAAATCGATGAAAAAATATATATTTTAATCATTAAACTCTATAAAAAAAAGTGTATTTTAAATATTTTACATACTTTTTGTCAATTTAAATCTATTTTTTTAATATTTATTTTCAATTTAAATCATTTGTCTATTTCTATAAGTAAAATTAATTAAAAAATAAATATTTTAGTCATTAAACTCTATAAAAAAAAAAAATGTATTTCAAATATTTTACGTATTCCTATATTGAATTTAAGAATTAAAAAATATTTTTTTAGTCGATTTTACTTAACAAAAATAGATGAATAATTTCAATTTAAACTATATTAAAATATAAATTTACAAAATTAAATTAAAAATTTATTTTATTGTAAGTCTCAACTTTTTCTTTTATTTAGATAAAAGTTTTTTTTTTTTTTTTTAATTGTCTGCTATATTTTACTTTTCAATTGTTGAATGAAAGTGGGTCCCGCACTTGTACAACTTGGCCAACCAGATGGAAGCGTGTGGACGGATCGGTGATTTCAGCGTGGGTAAAAGCATTTCTAATCGTTTATCAGATTTTTTTCAGTTCCGCTACATACACCCAGTGATGTGGCGACACCCAGTGACGTGGCGACACCCAGTGACGTGGCGATGAGGTGGCAGCTGAGGTGTAATCTCAGCTGAAAAAAAAAAAAAAAAAAAAAAGGAAAAAAGCGGGAATTTCTGTCCGTCTTCGTCTTCCCTCGTATCTCCTCATCTCTCCCGCCATCCTCGTCTATCCTCGTCTGTCTTCCCTCGCCTATCCTCACCTCTTGCCGCCATCCTCCTCCTCCACCATAGCTGGCCGGAATTTCTGCAAAAACCAGTGGCTAGAAGGATTGAAATTCTCCGTATGGGTTGTGGAAGTGGGTCTCAGATGTTAACTCAGTTCTTCATCAGAAGAATGTGAAATTTCCTTGTCCTCCACCATATCAGATTACGAGCTCTCATCTATCCTCAGAATTCCTGTGATTTTGCTCTGTCTGGTTTTGCTCTGCTGTCTCTGTCCATCAATCTGGTTGATGAGGTAAAAATTAAATTTCATATGCTAGGGTCAAAAATCAATTTCATATGCTCTGCTATGAAATATATTTATGAAATCTGGGCATTTTAGCTCCATAATCTGAAATATGAAATCTGGGCATTTTAGCTCCATAAACTAACTTGGCTACACTAGATTGATATAGTGAAACATGAAATATGAAATCTGGGCATTTTATATACAGTTGATTGGTAATTTTGGTTTACCAGTAATGTGGGTTTTGGTGTTTGTGTTGTTCAAGTGGCATATCCTTCTTCATTTCTCATCTTCTTCCCATTCTTGTCCCAGATCTGTAGCTTTAAAATAACTTAAAATTGTTTGCATACATTAATATATATATGTATGGATTACGTAAATTGTATGCTTATATGTGTATTGAATGACTCTTCAGGTTGTTAAAACTGTGATCTAGGTGTTCTTAATTGTTCCTTTTAATTGTTTTGTTTGTTTTTGAATGAAAATGAAATCTGGAAAAGAAATATTGTTGATGCTGAATGAATGGGGCCAAAAGGGTTGAAATTGATGTGTAAATATGCCCATCTTTGTGTCTGTGTTTAGTTAAACATTTAACAGAACATTAGCTGAACAAATAGTGGCACATGAAGCATTTCATCCTGAAAATGGGTTCCAAAAATAGAAATTGGAATTTATTTTTATCTATTTTTATTTGCTCACAAAGTTTATTATGTTGTTTTGCTGCAAGAATCCAATGAATAATATTGGACTCTAATACGATTCCATCACTACTTGACTGTTTTTCGCATCACTTTTTTGTTTTGTTTTTTTTTTGGGATTGTGATCGTGATTTCCTCTTTTGGTTCTTCTTAGGAAGCATTTGAAAGTACTTTTCTTGCTTTTTTGAACAAAAATACACAGAAATTTGCTTTCAAAAGCAATAAAAATTGAAAACCTAAGCAAATAATGGTTATACTGACACTTAATTGTAATATACATACTATTTGTAGCTGCCTGAACTGTCCTTGCTATGGGTTGTTTATTTCTTGAGGATTGATGAACGCATAAATTGTGCATGCATGTCATAAATTTTGCATGCAAGTCACAGATTTACATGAAATCTGAAACATGAAGTTTAGCTCCATAATCTGTAATGATATTTGTTTAATTGTTATTTCAGTACGCAAAGTGGAGAAATGGAGGTTGCTTCAAATGTTGAAGGTGAGAATCCTTTAATAAATGAGGGCGAACACGTTGAAGAACCTAAAAAGGGTATGTGTTTTAGCTCAAGGGAAGAGGTGTACACATTTTATGGCAAATATGCTAAGCATGTCGGATTTGCTATAGCTCATAGAGCACAACATATTGGAGATGATGGGAAATTGATAAACTTTGCAATTGAATGTTCTCGAGCGGGGCAGAGAAGAAAGACATCAGAAGTCAACCTTCTGAAGCCATGTTTGTCCACAAAAATTGGTTGCACAGCAAGGGTACGAGGTAGTATACAAAAGGATGGGAGATATAAACTAACCACAGTTAACCTTGAGCATAATCATGATTTGATTCCCACCGACTCACGTCATTTTCCAATGAATAAGAAAATTCTTACTCCTGTGAAGAGAAGATTAGAAATTAATGATGAAGCAGGGATTGGGGTGTCTAAGAACTTTCATTCAATGGTTGTCGAAGCAGGGGGATACGAGTCATTGACATTTGACGAGCGAGATGCAAGAAATTACATTGAGAGAGCTAGAAGGTTGAGGCTTGGGGAAGGTGATGCCGAATCACTTCAAAGTTATTTTATGAGGATGCAAGCACATAGTGAGAGATTCTTTTATGTGATTGATGTTGACGAGGAGTTTCGCATTAGAAACTTGTTTTGGGCTGATGCAAGGAGTCGGGCGACTTATGAAGCATTTGGCGATGTCGTTTCATTTGACACAACTTATTTGACGAACAAATATGACATGCCATTTGCTCCATTTGTCGGAGTTAATCACCATGGTCAGTCCATTTTGCTTGGTTGTGGATTGTTGTCTAGTGAAGACACTAACACATTTGTTTGGCTATTCAAGTCATGGTTAAGTTGCATGTCAAATCATCCGCCAAAAGCTATCATAACTGATCAATGTAGAGCTATGCAAAATGCTATAGAAATTGTGTTTCCAGAAGCTCGACATCGGTGGTGCTTATGGCATATCATGAAGAAAATTTCGGAGAAGTTGAAAGGATATGCTGAATATGAAGCCATAAAGTTCGCTATGCAAAATGCAGTTTATGACAGTTTGACAAGAGCTGAATTTGAGAGTAAATGGGAAGAGATGCTTGCAACATTCAATCTTTATGATAATGAGTGGTTGGGGGTACTATATCATGAGCGGAATCGATGGGTACCTGTTTATGTTAAAGACATTTTTTGGGCTGGCATGTCAACTACACAACGAAGTGAAAGTATGAATGCGTTTTTTGATGGATATGTAAATCCAAAAACTACATTGAAGCAATTCGTTGAACAATATGACAATGCCTTGAGAAATAAGGTAGAGAAAGAGAAGAAAGCAGACTTCAAGTCTCGACACAAATTGTTTGATTGCCTAACTATATACGGGTTTGAGAAGCAATTTCAGCAAGCCTACACCAATGCGAAATTCAAAGAAGTTCAAGGAGAGATGAAGAGATTAGTTTACTGTCAGGCGGTGATTGTGAAAGAGGAGGGATCAATTTGTACATATAATGTCCAAGAAGCGATGGTTGTTTCTGAGAAGATGAAGCATGTGGACTTTGTTGTCTATTTTAATTCAACTGAATGTGAAGTTCAATGCATATGTCGGTTGTTTGAGTTTAGAGGCATTATGTGCGCTCACTCACTTGCTGTGCTTGTCAGAAGATGCATAAATGAGGTGCCAAGTAAATACATTTTGCCTCGGTGGAGAAAAGATGTGGATAGAGAATACGCATGCATCAAAACCACATATGCCGGCTTTGGGAATGATTTCAATGCAAGTACCTATGAGAGGATGAACAAAAAATTGATTTCCATTCTTCAACTTGCTGGTAACTCTGAAGGCAAAACTAGAATTGTAGACCTTGGGTTGGATGAAATCAAGGAGAGAGTCATGAAAGAAGAATCCGGTTATGGGAGTAATTTACCATGTTCAACAAGAAGTCCGATTCACACCGGTTCTACACAAGGAGCTAGTAGTACGAAGGTGATTAGTCCTTTGGTTGCTAGGCGAAGAGGTCGTCCAGTTACGAAACGGAAGGTTGCCAAAGTAGATCAAATTGTTAATCGGTTCAAGGCAACAGCAAAAAAACAAAGAAAAGCAAAGGTAAAACGTGTATTCAAATGTTTTTTTTGACAAAGTATAGTGAAGTATGTAAAAGCAATTCATACATTTGAATATGTAATTATTCTTCAAAACATGCAGGCTGCTAAGTTGCTCCGATTTGGACCTGAAGCTCAAGCTCAAGCTCAAGCTCCAACACCATATTATCCTTATATGGTTGGCACAGAAAATAGTATGTATGCACCGGTACGTGTTACAAAGAGGCCTTCATGTACTTTTACAAAGTGTATTCGAAAGAGTACTTCATGTACTTTTGCATCTTTCTATTGTTCTAACATGTACTATTTGCAATGAATTGTCATAGGTGGCCCATGGTATTGGAGGCACATCTCTTACTCCATCGGACTTCATAAGTGGCACACAGATTTATGGTTCTGCATCGGGAAACTTAGATATTACAGACTTGTTTGACTAGTTTCTATGTATTTCAAAGTTTGTTTTTGAGATTGGAAATTATGTAGTTTCAACGTATTCACTACTTCATGTACTTTGATGTTGAGAAGATTGAATCTTATGTAGTTTACTATTATGAGTTTCAAAGTTTGTTATTTAATATATAGTGTTTATTTAGCATGTTCAATTTACCATGTTCAATAGTTTACCTGTATTCAACAATAGTTACCTTGTATTCAACAGTTTCCTGTATTTAACAATGTCCATTGAATGAGTAATGAAGAAAGTGTACAAATTTGAACAAGCCATTTTTCATTCCACTAATAACAAAAGAGGTACAATAAGTAGGTTTCAATACACAACAAAACATGACTTCCTCCAAAACATCACAAAAGTATGAAGTCTACGTCAACAAGTTCAAGGAGACATGTACTTCTACTTATTACATATTCATAAGTTTAAAGGCACCAATTACAAACAACACGGACAACATATATATCAACTTCTGCATCTTTGCGATCTGCATTCGAAGTTGTTCCGTCAGCTGTATTTGTTGTTCAGTCATAGCTTGAAGTCGTTCGGTCATCACTTGTTCGCCAACAGTTGGGACTTCGTCTGTTTGAATTTGATGACCTCCATATTCTGGATTCGTAGGTAAACACCATCCGATAAAACCACAAACATTACAATAGTAGAATAACTTGTTCTTGTTTAGCTCGGTTTGTGATAATTTGATGGTGGCTTGTTTGTTACATGTACGACAAATTCTGTTCACGTATGTCAACCAACCTGAGCTACTGCCACTAACACTTGAAGTTGACATCTGCAAAGAGGGACAAATAGCAATTAAAAATAGAAGATGAATGATCTTATATGTTCAAATGATCTTATAATTTAGCAATTAAAAATAATACATAAAGGGAGGAAATTTCTGTTTACCCATTGTTTACTTGGGCAATCCATAACTAAAAAACAGGGAGTGTGGGAAATTTCTGTTTACCCATTGTTTACTTGGGCAAATTTCTGTTTAACTAAAAAGTGACCATTGCCCACTAGATTCCATAAAGAAACCATATTCTGTTATTTGTGTGGGAATGTTGTTCATGGAATGCAAAAGTAAAAAACAGGGAGTGAGGAAAAAAGATGAAGTTCTATCTACATGATTCATGTATCATGATTACAAATGAATCCAGCTTAATCCAAAAATCGAATCCTGCTTGAGCTAAAACATTTTATGAAACTAACTAAATAGTCAAAGTACTTTATGCTAAATAAGATTAAAAATTCCAGTGGTGTGGGTTATGGTCTACCATTCAAGCAATATTACAGTATTTCACTGGTTTGGTGCTGCTTTGCTGCCATTCAAGCTCTATGTGTCATTGTGTAATGACACATAGTTATGATCTTATGGAGTCTGTTGTGGAATGATCTTGTTTGTGTTCATTCAATATCTAAATATTTCAGTCGTAATGGTATATCATATTTAAATAAGGCAGCTTAGTGGAGAAAGTGATGACAAGCTTTTTACATTTTAGAAGTATGCTGTGGAGTTGAGACTTAGGGATTGGAAGTTTTATAAAAGCTTAATTCTATATGACTTAAGTAGGGAATCATATGTTAAGTTTCAGGGTTGGTGAACTTTGCCCTTACATTAATCTGTGTCTCAGGGTTGGTGAAAGATATGCAACTTCATTGTTTTAACATTATTTATGAACTACAATTTCAAAATTTCCCCTTCTTGCCTTAGTTACTTAGCACTATTTTAAAAAAATGCTAGTTCTTTTTTCCATACTTCATCATCTAGCCTTTTATGTGCTTGCTTCTGTTTCTCTGTCTTTGTTTCACATTGACACAATACCATTTTGGTGTTCCCCCTTTTTTTGAGACTTGCCAATATTTTCTGTGCCAAAATTACCCTAAGGAAGCTTATATATGGTTTAAATGATTTCTTTGTTCATTTGTTAAAGGAGCAAATATGGAAAATGAGTCACCCGTAATTAACTCTGATGTCTCCCAAGTTTTAGCAACTTCTTTAGTTTTTGATTCCTCAGCCCTCTCTCAACTGCTTCGTTTTCTATTCCTCAGATTCAGTCTAACAATTAAGGTTTGGTTTCCTAAGATTTGTGTAACACACTGCCACATTTCGTTGGGGAATTTCATCGAACACCTTTAAGGCAATGAAAGACTCCAACTGAAAAGGCCACAATTTGTAAATGAAAATGCCACAATTCCCAAATCAAAAAGGAAATTTCACAGGTAATACATACAAAATTCACAGATAATAAATTAAATTTAACAGATTAAGGGGGGAGAGACATTGTCGAAGCAGATATACATATATATATATATATATACGCAGATACATATATACGCAGATATACATATATATATACGCAGATATACACATATATATCATCGAATAGGAAATAGATATATACATATATATATATACGCAGATATACATACAGTTCAAGTGAAGGGAAGGAGAGACAGAGAGATTCGCGAGTGAAGGGAGGGAACGAGCTGTCGGTGTCGGAATGAAGGGAAGGATTGGTCGCCGGCGTCGGAGTGGGAGTCAGGCGTCGGAGTGGGGGGTCAGTACCGGTTACCGTTGTTTGAGGGGGGAGGGTACCGTTGTTTGAGGGGGGAGGGAAGAAAAATTTCAAATGACCCAGGAACCTGTTTGTTTGGTCTTACACCCAGTCACGTGACTTTCACGTGAGGTGCCACGTCACTGGGTGTCACTGGGGGTCGGGAAAATTGGGTGTATGAGGCATTTTTGGATTTTTTTTATCAAATCTGAGTTTGAAAAAAAACGATTTCTTTTATTTGATATTGTTTTTTCCAACAGAATAATTTGATTTTTATCAAATTACTGGTTGATCGGGTGGATGACTGGTCAGCCGATCAGCCATTGCAAAAAATAAAAATCTAGTTCCGATCTTTCCTTTTTTTTTTTTTTTAACTAAGCAAATAAGGAAGTGGTCGACCGGGGGTCGACCTTCTAGTGTAAATTTTTCACAAAATTTTGCTTCAGGTAATCATCCGGGAAGACGTCCAATTGGTCGTTCGGTAGGTCTACACTCAATGGCTACGCACAGTAATTTGGTGAAAGGTGCAACCCATCTTCAATTTAGTGAAAATCCGGGGCTGTTCTCATTTTGATATCAGTTTGATGAAACTATTGGAGCCAAAAAAGTTAACTTTTTTTCACTAAATTCAAATTTGGTGATGGTTTTGCTTAACCGTTAGAGATGGTCTAATGTTAGAAATACAAAATTTTTTACTAAATAAATGACTAAATATTTCACATGGGTGTCAAGTCCGCAATTTTGTAGACCCCACTCCTATGTGAAATATTTAGTTATTTATTTAGTAGAAAATTTAAGACTTAGAACATTTTCTTTCAGTGTGCGTTAGTAGAATTGGAAAGTATGTTGATTTTTTGGATTATTTTAGTTTGAAGTTAAAAATTTCGTTTAAATTGAATTTTTAAATTTTTTTTCATTTTTGTAAGAGAAAAATTTAAAAAATTATGATTTAAAGGTAACATTTTATATTATTAATTTTTTAATTTATTTTATCTTTTTATAATTATTTTAGCCAAAAAATCCCAACCCAACATGCCAACGAGGGCTATTATGGCAGACATAATCAAATTATATCCAAATATAATCAACAAGTTAATTAAAAGTTAACCTTTTAATTTTTTTTGACTTTTTAAAAAATATATATAAAAAAAAATAAAAAAGTAATGCAATTTAAAATAGGTTAAAAATTAAAAATTGACTTAACCAAATTTCCAAGTTAAGCCAAAGAAAGCTCACCAACTAAAAAAATCATAACCCCGTTAACATCAAGAGTAATTATATAATTATAAATTTTATATAGAATTGATAAAGTTGACCATTGATAACGTCTTTTATTGTAAAATTTTTAAATTGTCATTAAAAAATTAATAATTTGTGACACATTTTATAAATACGATGCTAAAACATAAAAAATAAAATTAAAATTCTAGTAACAATTGAAAATGAATAAAACTTTTTAGTGCACTAAAAGTTAAGAGAAGTTATTGGTATACCCATCTTCTTAATAAGATTTGTTAAAATAAATTTTCACATAATCTACTACGATATAAATTCGGGCTGGGTATAGGATTACCTGAACCGCTCAACCCGCCTAATCCGAATCGAACTGCATACAAATAGGCGGTTTCGCAGACACAATACGGGCATACGCAGTTTAGTATTTGGCATAATTGCAGGTTGCGAGCAGATTGCGTGTTTAATTTACACCCGCAAGAACTCACCCGCACTTAGATTTTTTTTTTTTATTTTATAAAAAAAGCTGGACCGTTGATTTTATTTATCCTATCCTAGATATTTTTGGCCAACACACCAAACCCTAATTTCATGATATAAAAAGAAATGTTGTAGAGAATATTATTTGAAAACATTGTTTTTGAATGTTTTTGTTTGCTCTGTGAACATTGTAAGAAATTGAATCTACTTCTTTGTGTAGAGGAAATTGAATCTGTTAATTACTTTTAAAATTGAAATTAATCTTATATTATATTAAATCTGAAAATTGAAATTGAATCTAGAAATTGAAGAAAATCCAATCCGCAAACCGCCCGTACATCCGCGAACTCTATCCGCACAAATCGCAACCCGCACTGTGGGCAGTTGTAGGTTAAATTTTCTCTAAACCGCATACATATAAGTGGGTCCAAACCGATTCATAAACCGTCCAAAACCGAACCGCGAACACCCCTAATATAAATGTAATATCTTATATTTGTAGCAATAACATTGTGTATATAATCCACACTTATTAAATTACATTGATTGGATAGAAAAAGTAAGGAAAGAGAAAAAAAAAAAAAAGAAAAAAGACAAAATAAACCTTCAGGTGAGGAAATAAGTTGGGGCACTTACCAATAAGTCCCATACACAAAATTCAAAATCCATTTAATCCCAAAACAGAATATATGCACCAAATAGTCCTACATATTTTTAATTGTTACCAATTTTTTTTTTTTTTTTTTTTTTTTTATAACCTTAAAAAATGCTGCTACATCCAACGACTTCCGTCAGACTCACCGAAGACTTGCCGAAATATTCAACATCACCGGGAAGTCGCCGGATCATCACCGAAAGTGTGTTTTGAGCATTGTCGGAAGTTCGCCGGACTGCTCTAAATGTCACTGAAAAATGTTAAGAATATCATTGGAGACTCACCAGAATATTCAAAATATTGTCGGAAAAACAAAGAATAAATTGAGAAATTATAGTTAAACAACATAACAACAACAAACAACAACAAACAACAATAGGAAAAAGTATATATTAATTTTCAATTTTTGTAGGGTTTAAGCAAATAATCTGTAATATTGATCAAACTGCAAAGTATGTTTTGAAACTGTTGTAACTAAAATTTAAAAACAACTTATCCAAAACTTGAAATTTTTCTCTATTAAAATAGAAAAATAGACGTGTGACAAAGAAAATGTAGAAAAATTGAAAAATCGAAGGAAAGAATCGATATAGAAAGAATATTGTACTCCAACAACTATTTTTGGTTTAGATCTAGTCAGATCTCATGTAAATCTACTTAGTTCTGATGTAGATTTGAGTAGATCTACATTAGATTTGAGTATATCAACTCATCTTCTTCTCCATCGGCAAGGATGAAGTAACGAGTTGATGTCGGTGGTTGGTGATTTCCGGTGAACCCAATGGTGGTCGTCGATCACCGGTGACTATATATTAAAAAGAGAAAGAGAATAAAGAAGGTGTGATCACGGATCGTCGGACATGACAGAGAGTGAGAGGAAAACACAAAAAGAGAGAGAGAGAGAGAGAGAGAGAGAGGAAAACATGTAGGACTTTTGGGTCTACTCAAAAATTTGTTGGATTAAATAGTGTACACATATTTGAAACAGGACCTACAGGTAAATTTCCCAAAAATTAAACAATTAAGCCTTCGTTTGGAAAGTTGTAACCCGGGGCTTTTTGGCTATTTTAGCTACAAAAAAGACAAAATAGACTTTTTAGTCTAATAAGACAAAACATCACATCCAACCCGTAATCATTTCTTTTTTTTTTCTCACAAAAGTTAGAAAAGCCAAAATATCCATCCCAAATGAGACTTTTTAACCCCAGGCTAAAAAAGTCAAAAAGCCAACCCACTTCCCAAACGAACCCTAATGCTTCGCTTGGCTAAATATGTTAGGACTAATTTAGTCACTAAAAGACAAAATAGACTAAAAAGTTAATAAGACAAAATATTATATCTAAATCATAATTATTTCATTTTTTCTTTCGAAAAAAAAAAAAAAAGGCAACAACAACAACAACCCATACAAAATTTTTAGTTCCAAATTAAAAAAGTCTCAGTTCCAAAAAGCTAACTAAAATTTTTTTTGCCAAACGACTGTTAAGAATCACATGCTTAAAAAGAAGGTTAACTCTAGATTAAATTATACTTTAAAAAAATAAAATAAAAATACATAAATGATATATAAACAAAAATTTTATACAAATTGATGTGACTTCTTATTGTTTTTTATTTTTTTAATCAAACATTCACCATTGTTTTCGTAATTTCAAAAATATCATTAATACGTCAATTTTTTTACTTTTTTGTGTAAATTTTATATTTACAAATCATTTTTGAAGACATGTTATTTATTTTTTTAACAATTTTAATAATGTCAATTTATAAAAACCTTTTAAAAATTTACATAATCCTAAAAAAAATTGAATGTTCAATGGGTTCAATTAAACCCACTAGACTACACATAGCTGCGCCTCTGTATGAGAGTATAAATCGTGAGGTGTGTATTAAGATTTTCAATTGATGAAAGTTTAAGCAAGGTGTAGAAGAGGGGACTGAACTCGATGATGAGCCACTTCATCATTGTTGATATGTCATTTTTCAATGCGAAATTAGTTTGAGGGGTTTTTCATTAATTTTTTTATTATTATTTAAAAAATCTAACTAAGAATTTATTTGGGAAGTGAGTTAGCTTTTTGCCTTTTTAATTATTTTAACTTGAGGCTAAAAAGTCTCATTTGGGATAGATTTTTGACTTTTTATGAGAGAAAAAATATAATGAGCATGGGTTGAATATGACATTTTGTTTTATTAGACTGAAAAATTTATTTTATCTTTTTATGACTAAAATAATCCTAAATCCAACCCCACCGCACCCCAGCCCACCCCACCCCACCGCACCCCAGTTGCCAAATGAAGGCTAACAATCTCATATTGATGATATGGTTCTGTCAAATTGTTTTAAACTTTTTTTTCTAGTCTTTTCAGTTATATATTTTTTTTATTTGATTTTATTTTATCTTTTGCTTTCATGCTTTTATGGAAAAACAAATATAATACCAATTTCAAAAATATCTTCTAATTTTAGGTCGTTTTAATTTCTACAAAACAGTTTTCCAAATAATTTAAAAAATATTTATTTCTTAAGACACGAATTGTTTCCATAACAATTTCTCAAAATTAATCTAAAAAATGCTAAATATTTATTTTATTTTTCTGAAAAATAAAATAAAACAAAACACAAAATAGTCACAAAATATTTGCACCGAAAACATACAAGAAGAGAAAGACAAACAAAGACGACTTGAGGATAAAGAAATTTCAAAATCACCCAACAATAAATATATATAAACAGAATAGCATACTAAGAGCATCTTTAATGGTTATTATTATAATATTATTATTATAATTTGATAATGAATAGTTCTATTTTTCCAAGTTATAGCAATAGTGCTTCAATAGTCATTTGTTATTTTGGTAAATCTCAACCAACTTTCCTTTTAAGTTTGTAGGTGTTGTTTGAATATAGATTTTTTGTGATTTTATTTTTGTTTATTTTTTATCTTTTGTGACCTTTTTTTAACTGTTTGTAAAAAACATTATATATTTATATTATTCCTGACTAGACAAATATAAAAAATAAAAAAAATTGAAAAATTAGAAAAAAAAAAATTAAACATAATTCAACCCACCAAAAAACATATCACTATACTTATTCCATAATTAGTTATTTTAAAAAATATATTTATTTTTTCATTATGCTTTATTGAAAAATTTAAATTATACTAAAAAATAGTCAACATTATACATTACAAAAATAATATTACATTCTTTTATAGAAAATACTCAAAAATAATACTAAAAAAATGAAATTTCATTACAAAATAAAAAAATGACATTGCAAATAAAGACTAACAATTACATTAAAAACCAAATAACATTGCAAAACAAGATGTGTGTATTTATACTACTATAAAAATATTACCATTTTTTTTAGCCGTTTAATTAATAGTCGTTGGTGTGCTGTCTGTTTGGAAAAATATTCGTTTTTTTACTTTCAAATTGAAATAGAGTCATTGGCTCATGTTACACATTCCAAGGTACACTACAAGAAATGTCACTTTTGGCTACCAAAATATTGGTCGCCAAAAGTCTAAAATTTGGTCGCCGAAACCATTTAGCGACCAAAATTTTTTGCCGCTAAGCTCGTCGCGGAAACCCTGTCGGCGATAGTATTGGCGACTAAAATTTGTTTGGTCGCCGAAAGTGTACACATTTGGCTACTAATCTTAGTTTAGTCGGCAAAAGGTATGTTTCAGCGACTAAAGTATTAGTAGCCGAATGTGACTTTTGGCTACTAACATTCGTTTGGTCGGCGAATGTGTTACTTTTTGCTACAAAAGAATTAGTCACCAAAAGTTAACATTTGGCTACCAATCCATACTTAGTCGGCAATAGTGACATTTCGGCTACTAATTGCTTAGTCACTAAAAGTTCTATATGAAAATTTTAACCTACTGTTCATTACTTTTTTCTATCAAATGTTTTGGTCGCCAAATGTTTTTGCTACTAAATTATTAGTAGCCAAAAAATTCCAACATGTATTTGGCTACCAAAATATTTGGTAGCCAAATATTTTATGTTTTTTTTTTTTTTTTCCAAAAAAATTCTAAACAACCTACATCCATGTTTAATACAACCTGTACGTACATAACACATGATTCAATATAACCCATCAACGCTAAATATATTATCAAGTATTCAACAACGTACACACATTCTAGTTCCAACTATCCAAAACATTAAAAATAAACGTCCAATTCTATATATAATACAAATTCCATACGAACCAAGTCTAATCCAACGTCAATAATTTCATTTCATACATAATACAGGACTAACCAAATTAATTTCCAAAAAGGACATATGTACCACAACATGTCCTAACTTAAACTTGTTTGTCAGAATTTGTCTTTTACATACATATTTTAAGAAGATTATATGAAGGCTTATAAATACTAGACTAGGCACAAGTGCAAAAAAATTGTGAATGGTTTCGATTTCTCTCAACATTATCAAACCAAAGAATCTTTCTGAATCATGGCAGCGCAGCCATCATTGTCCGTTTTGCAGCCTCACGCTTCATCTCTGCTGCTTTGCCACTGCCACGGAAGTACATGTAAACATCCTGCATAATATAAATAAAATGAAAAACCAATAAGATTAATACCAAGTGTCCATGAAAATAAAATTAAAAAAATAGCCATTCAATATGTGATAAAACATATTCGGAAGCTACAATTTTCAACTACCATCATCATCATCCCACATATGTGGTAAAACATTTTCAACTACCATACAATTTTCAACTACCATTCAATATGTGGTAAAACATATTCGGAAGCTACTATTTTAAAAAAATAGCCATTTTTGTTATTAAAAAAATAGCCATTCAATATGTGGTAAACCAGAACGTTGTCCTTGCAGAAACTACCATCATCATCCCACATGAGATGGCAATATATGTCATAGCGAAATATTCAACAGTATAGAAGCACAGAAATGGGAGTCTAAAAGTAAGCAAAACAAATGCCTTCTGGCACCCCCTCTTTCTTCTTGAACATGACCTTATCTTTAGCCTTCTTGAAGTCTGAATGCGTAACCTGAGGCACAAATAGAACAATTTCTATTAGACGAAGTCTAAACAACATGCAATTGAATAAAGCATCCAATAATTTCTATAGATTTTGAATTCACAAGGACAAAGTTAAGGACCTCAAGACTGACATGGACATAGATATTTAATGGACAGGCAAACTCAGAGAAATAACTAACACAGTGGTTCATTTATTTACTCTTGTAATAATTAATTATCATTGAGGTTTTTGTTCTTGGTTAGTCTAATTATCATTAGTAGTATTTCACTTTGTTCTGCTCTTTCCCTAGTTGAAAAGGCAAAACTTAGACATCATGAGTTCACTAACATATACGAGGCCAATGTCACCTATCACTACAGGAAAATTCACTTTTAGCGGCGTTTAAAAAACATAATTACTTTTAATGAGGATTAGGAAACATAATTACTGTGTATGTAATATGGTTCATCATTACTTTGGACTATGAAGGATAGTTATTATGATCTTAGTTTATCAGGTAAAATAATTCATATGAAATCATGTTATTGGGTTCCTTGTAAAATTATTAGCTAAAAGCCAGTAAATCAGAAATGCTACTTATTCAGAAAAATTACTCAAAAAAATTATCAAAATTTAAAATGTATAAATTTAAAATTCATTAGAACTGACTCACAAAAGCCTTGCCATCACTTTGCAAAACAAATCTACTCACTTCATGTAATCTCCAAGCTTGGTTTCATCTTAATCAAGCTATTATGTGGGTTTTGAGTCTAGCCAGTTTAGTGCAGCTTATTGTAAGTTAAAAATTAATAATTAAAAAGAAAACTCATCTATCAATTATGAAAATAAAAATGATACTTTAGACGCACCAGTAGATCCACCCAAACACTAGCACCAACAAGGACAGAGAACCCCAAAAGAACCTGTAGGAGAAAGAGTTCATTGTGAGTGATAAAGGACCAAAAACAGAAACATAAAAAACACTTACTTTTACTGTTCAATTCTAGAATCAAGAGGTGCTCAATGAGAAATGCATTGGATAATCTGAAATAATATATGGGTGGGACATACTTACTTAGAGAATCTCTTGTCCTCAAGAAGGGTGCAGAGATGCAAGGGATTGGAGTCTTAAATCCAAATCTTTATCTCCAAAACTGATGCGAGGAAAGAATGAACAAAAAAATGTAGTCAATAAAGAGTCAAAGTCAAACAAGCACTACAAAAAGAGAAAACAAATTTGCCTTAATTCTCTGTTTGATCTATCACAATAGGACAGGTGAAAAAGAAATAAGTTGATATCTTGAAACATCTAGCCCATACCAAACTTCTAAAAGCATTCCAAGTTATTATTTTCTTCTTCCAAATGTCTCAGCAATCAAACACATCAAATGAAACCACTTAACAATCGTAAACACGTTACCCAGTGTGTATCTACATTGGCAAATCATATTGTATGGCAACCTCCAAACTCTGCACGAAGAGATAGTCAATGAAGTTCTTATTTGTGATACTTGAGTAATGTATGGTTAACATTTTTCCCAAAATTTAAAGTCTAAATGTTCAGTTTGTCATTTTTTATATGAGCAACATAGAGTGAAAGAAACAATAACTCTCATCACCAATTTAGTGCAGGCCCCATATTTCGGATTGTGCAAACTGGATCACAAATCGCTTGCTAGCAGATGATAACATGGATAAACCTTTTAGAATGGGCAATTATGTATCTTATCTTCCTAACCTCTCAGTTTGTTTTTATATAATTCATAACTAATCTTCATTCATTAAGCAAAATTACAGGGCAAACTTACACATTTTAGCTAACGAGAGTCAATATTGATTAAATATGAAAAAAAAAAATCAAGTTATAAAATTCATCCTACGTGTTCTGTAGCTTTGCTCTTGAAAGGCCCATATAAAGCTGAGACCATCTTACAAGATTCAGTAATATGAGATTGAAGATCGGTAATAGAACGCATAAACACTGAATGATCAGTTTCTCGATGCTTCTTACAAGTAGGCTGATTCTGATTTGATGAGTGAATGATATGCAGAAGCACATGAGCCTGTAATTCAAGGTAAAATCATCTTACACAACTATACTAAATTACTGGCAATATAACACAAAGAATTGAGATTCTCACATGGAAAGCTGCTTTCAAAATGTCATCTGATTTTGCTTGATCCTTGAGTACCATCCTTGAATACTTAAAACTCAAGAGAAAAGACCACGATTAAGCTAGACCAAGTCTAACTTATAAAACAGAAAAGAGAGATACCCCAAAGATGGTACTGATTTTCAGAACTATCTAAAGACATCCTTCTGTTTTAGTATTCAAGGATGGTAATGATTTTCAGAACTATCTAAAGACATAAAGAGAGATATCAATGCAGCACACCAAGAACGTAGAACTCAGAAGTTAGAACAACTTAAGTCCATAGTTTTACCCATAAATATGACAAAAAATGACCAAACCAAAACAGACTTCAGCTCCAAAACTGCAGTATAACCTTGAAACATAATCTCTATCCAACAGGAGGGAGACCAGCATGCTGATAAGACATTCAAAGATTGCTTAATGCTTCACTCTAATGATAAATGTAAGGTTGCCTATCCATGTTTACCAATTTTCAAGATGTAAAAGAATTATGATATGCAATACAAAAAAAATAAAAAATAAAATAAGAAAGGGCACGCAACACGACACATTATTTGACAACTTGGTCTCCATCATTAGAAAGGTACAGTCGCTTCCATTCAGCCAATCCAGTTATGTGAATGGACGTAGTAACTTTCTTCTAAAGTTTTTATACACTGAATTGTTGAATACATTAAGAATAATGACAATATAAAGTTTTATGAGACAAAATAACTATAAGTGAATAAGTGAATGCATGCGACAAATTGATTAGCATTAAACATGATTACTACTTTACTAACTCATTTTCTTGATATCCAGCAGAAACAATAGATAGACAACCAATGACTATGTTTAACAGTTCCCATCGTGACAAAACATCATATTTAAGCACTAAAAAAAAGTAAAAGCAAAAATTATTCAAATAAGAATAGCAATTAAGAAGCATCAGACCTCCCATATTCATCAACAAGCATGCCTTCCATATCTCTAATTGGATCATCTACAGCACGCTCAGCTCGAGACGGACGTCGAAGGAAAAATCCAACAGATGCATCGTCATTTGAAACTCCAATGTCATCCATATATTGGCGAAGAAGAGACTCAGGTAAGATTTTCCTCTCAAGCCATAATCGTAAAGCCTATGGGATACAATTAATTCAATTTATCAGGTAAGATTTTCACTGGTATGAAGTGTTACAATTACCTTGAGACACTGACGGCGATTTTCACGAGCAGCAACTCCAGGAGAAGCAGCAGCTCCTAAAAGGTGAGGCAGTGCTGCTTGAACTGTAGGAATGTATCAATCGTATCAACACCACAGTTTCAGCCATCAAAACCATGGGTGGGTCTATGACCCAAAACCCAAAAATAGTAATTTATTACACATCTGCATTAGCTTATCTCCCCCTACTTCTTCCCATCTACATTTAAAAAAAAAAAAGCAAATCACATTTAGGGCATTAATAAAAATTCATCCAAAAAAATACGGAAGTAATTTATTACACTATCTATTTTCAATTTTGAATTAGTGGTTTACCTGTATCTAGTAACAAAGTAATGTAGGAATGTAGAAATTTCAGCTATTCCCAGTTCCTTTCCCGGACACTACCTAGTGCCTCCTCCAAACATGAAGAAGTAGTTCTGCGACTCCGAGCTTTTGTCCTGCATTTGGCAGTCAAGGTTAAATTAGTTATTTCCTTACTCATTTGCGCTGTTATCAAGCCTACAATCAACTTACAACTGCTCACACATGAAATTTCAAATTTTAAGCTAAACAAATCTAAATGGGTAACATAGGAATTTATGATTTTTACTTACCATCCATCTCCATGGATTGAAGGCTAATGGGTCGGGATATAAACACGGGTCATAATTGTTTTCTCTTGTATAAACATATATTCTCCATCCTTTGGGAATGACAAACCCTGTAGAAACACAGAGAAAGTGCTTTGATTTATCTATTTGTTGATGAAATCTTATATTTTACATGGCCAATTGGCTCATCCAGACCATTGAAAATCATATCATGCCAATAACATAAATCTCATGCTGAAAGGGTATTATAATGGTGGTACATTCCTCTTTTATGATTGACCTAGCTAATAGTAGGGACCATTATATTTATATCGGTGTTTAGAAGTTAACATAAGAGACTCACCATTCAGTTCCATGTCTTGTGTAGTCTTCCTTAAAACCCCATTAACAATTGTAGCTAATCTTGATGTCTCAAAGATCACCTACACCCAATAAACACCAGATTAATCTAATAAATTTTCTTCAAGTTGAAACCCCTTTTTCAATTCCTCAGTTATGCAAAAACATACATACATAAATATTTAAAACTGTAAAACATCGCTTCCAAATTTACGCCTTCATGTTAGTTGTTGGTTTGTTTTGAAATGAACCAACCGAGAGCCAAATATCCCTCCTCCCGTTATTAATTTAGATAAAGCACAAATTTTAAAAATTGATGATTAAACTGTAACATATCGGATACTTTAGATATCATTAGTTTACTTGACTTAAAAGCAACATGTACTTAAGAAATAAATTGTTGAGTTTACTTGGAAACCGCGGTGGCACCTCATGAAGTCATCAAGTTTGGGCAAGAGTTGGGACCTGATGATGGAGGGGTACAGGAGAGAAAGCAAAGCAGCTCTGATGTGCCTGTGGGTGGAGCCATGAACAGCAGCAATGTTGGATTTGCCTAAGGTGTCAAGCATGGACTGTAGGTAGCCAGGTACAAGGCCTTTTGACTCATTCATGAGTATGTATCTGTTTGTTTCTGGGTCCATTGATACTCTGGTGGGGCATCCCAGTATGTGTGATTTGAAAAAACTCCCATACCTTTTACAGTGACAGTAAAAAAAATATATTATTACTACTAGTATGTATCTGTTTATTTTGACTCATATTGAGTGGTCCTAATTTGTCCTATGCAAGTGCACATAATAGTAATGAGAAAAATAACAGCTATAGTTATAAAACCCAAGGCAAATCAGCAAACATGGTGATCATAGAATTTACAAAACAACGAGACATTAGTGTTCCTAAGTTCACAAAAGCAGAGCTGTGAAGAGCAAGAACTTACAGTGTGCTGGTAATATCTTCTCCGTCACAATACATATATAAAAATATGGTGTATTTATGAGGGGTTGATGGCGGCGAACAACAAGGAAAATGTATACAAGCTGTCATGTTTTTCAGGTGAAGGGGATTAAGTGAAACAGAGTCATAGCTCAGGTCTTGGTGTAATTTACCCCAAATTTATCACCAAAAAAAAAAAAAAAATCAACATCTTTTTAATGAAAACCAAGTCAATGCTTTGAAGTCTAACATTGACATTTTCGTGGTTGGATTTTCAAGAACATGGCATATTGAAGATTTAGATGATGGATAGACTGTTGGAGTTGCAGATTTGGGTATATGACAATAGCACTAGGAAGTAGGTTCAACAAACAGATTTGGGTACATATTTATATATATACAAACAGAATTATACAACCAAATTTATATATACACACAAACAGATTTTAAATCATACATACTACAGATTTATATATACACACCAACACAAACAGAGAAAACACCATTCCAAACCAATCCAATAAAAATCATATTAAAACAGAATGAATAACTACTAAAAAGCAGAGTCACAGCTAAGAATCAAATCCATTTCGTGTTAATTTGACCTGCACATACAAAGCTATTGAGAAAATAGAAAACCCATCTGGATTTGTGTCTTTTGAGAGATACCCAGATGGTGTTCTGGACTAAGAGAGGCATTGTTTCAAACTGCTTCTGAGCCATCGTAGTTACGAAGAAAAGCATAAATTAAACAAACGGAAGAAGAAGAAACCCCATCGATTTGGGGTCGGGTATGTGTGAAAGTATGCAAATGGAAGAAGAAAACCCTAGAGGCTGAAATTAGGGGAAGAGAGACCGAAAGATAGAGAGAGGACATACCTGGGGATTGACGGTGGTGCTCGTGTGCGATGGCGGTGATGCTCCGGTAACGATGGAGACAAAAGCGAGAGAGAGAGAGAGAGAGAGAAAGACAGAGAGAGCGGGAGGAGAGCAGAGGCAGACAGAGATGTATGAGAGAGTTAGAGCGTGTGGTGTGGGAGTGTACTTCTTAAACCTAGTTTATTCTTTCCCGACAAACGTTTTTAGTCGCCCATAAGAAATAAAGCCTTTTCTCCGACGAAAATGTTTAGTAGCTAATTAATTTTGCCCCCCAAAATCTGAAGTCCAATTTTTAAAATTTTTAATTATAATTGCCGACTAAAATCTGGTCGCCAAAAGTAGGTCTACAACGACTAAAGTTATTTTGTCGCTGAAAATATATGTTTGGCGACTAAAATTTTGGTCGCCGAAGATCAAAAATAAATTTTTTAATTTTCATTCGGCTACCAAACAATTTAGTAGCCAAAAGTAGGTCTACAGCGACTAAACGTCATTTTTGTCGCTGAAAATATATGTTTGGCGACCAAAATTTTGGTCGCCGAAGAGCAAAAATAAATTTTTTAATTTTCATTCGGCTACCAAACAATTTAGTAGCCAAAAGTAGGTCTACAGCGACTAAACGTCATTTTGTCACTGAAAATATATGTTTGGCGACCAAAATTTTGGTCGCCGAAGATCAAAAATAATTTTTTTTTATTTTCATTCGGCTACCAAACAATTTAGTAGCTAAAGGTGCCCCTACGGCTACTAAAATTTATTTTAGTCGCCAATTGTGATATGTTTAGCTACTAAAATTTTTTTTAGTGGCCAATTGTAATATTTTTAGCTACTAAATTTATTTTAGTGGCCAATAATCGACATTCCCCTACTAAAAAAAATTGGTAGCTAAAAAGATGACTTTTGCCGACTAAAATTAATTTTGGTAGCCAATTCCCACACTTTTGGCGACTAAATTTGTTTTGGTAGCCAAAAGTGGTCGCCAAAAATGTGTTTTTTTGTAGTGGTACTACCCTCCAAGGTACTACCCTCACCATTGGATTATATAGATCAAATGGCTGAGATCAAACATTATCTCTCTATCTCTCATTCCAAGACACTAGCCTCTCATTTCCTTTTCCTCATTCAAATTACACCCCATCACTCTATCTCTCTTCTCTCTCTATATCTCTTCTTTTACAAACCCTATCTCTCTTCTCTCTATCTTCGAATTGGAGAGCTAATTAGGGGTTGAGGTTGGGGGTTTTAGAGAGGCATTTGGGGATGAGACAGAGGGAGCGATTGAGAAAGGAGATGAACTTCTTGGCAACAGGTCGAAGGGAGGATTGGTGGTCTTTGGTGGCGGCGTTTGAGGAGATAGACAATCGCCGATTCAAGTACCTTTTCTGTAATGCCCTCAAAATAATTCCACAAATCTAACTCATTAGAGGAGTAATAACAGAATGATATGATTTCATTCATCAAAGTTTGTAGTACAAAAGATAATACATGCAATATACATTCATAAATGTACATCCTGAATCTATAGTATGTAATACCAATAAATGAACAACAAAATAAATGCCCTATGGACTTTTCTTCTTTCCAAGTCATTTCTTGGTTACAGCAAAAGAGAGTCATAAGCTCTGTACATATAAGCTCTCGGCTAGAATAAACATTTAAGTACAAAACAACAAAATAGAGCATTCAGCTCCTAGGTCCTTCCAAGTTACGTCCTTGGAGGAAGCATGTCATCGGTACCTGAAAATAATTTCTCAAGTAGGGTGAGCCAAAACCCAGTAGAAACAATCTAACACAGTATATGAGGATCAACAAGATATAAGTATAAAGCATAGTTGCATTGTTTTACAACATAGTCTTTATAACTTTCTCTAAACCATGGTATGCCAAACTTACATTCCATTCCATTCATTTTTGGTTCAATAAATACATCCACTGCATTTAATCCACCTGACAGAGGATACACCTCACAGGTTTCCAACAAATTAAAAGTAATCACACAATACATTCACTTATATTTGCCATTTTACGAAAATTTCATTTGCGGGAATCGGCACCCATGTACAGAAATGGTTTTTGGGAGTTTCACCCCTAGACACACAGGCCAACTTAGTTCAATAGAGTCCATCCCCTTTCTTCTCCTCAAAACATGGAGTACATCTTCTTTCTCCTCCCAAATATCATACATATACAATGTATATCATTCATAATTATATTCAATGATAATGGTTAAAGGATTAGTTTCAATTTGCCTAATCTACATAAAATGTCTACGACAATCAAGACTATCCTCCACCGATAACCCAAAACAGTTATCTCTAAACAGATATACAATCTTTATAACAGACAATTCATTAAATTTCCATAGGTGAGTGATTAAACAAACCCAACAACACCATTCATGTATACATCCCCTCAATTTCACATTTCCCATACGAATTTCATTATTTGTACAAAATAATTATCCAAGACATTTTAAGGCAACACCTCTCATTTTCCAAATATCAATTCAAAGGCCACAATCAACCATTTTGACACATGATAACCTTATATCCAAACCCCATAACCATTTATACAACACTCACATAGAAACCTCTCTTTTCAAAATTTGACCCAAACCCTAGGTTTGCTCAAAACATCCCCAAAATCTCACCATTTTCATACAACAACCTATAAACAAGTTAAAACCTATATTAAGGTGTAGAGAGTCCCTACCTCAAGTTTAGAAGACCAATGGAGCAAGTACGAAACACCAACGACGCGAAAACCAAATTTCAGTCGGTTCAAAGTGAAGCTCCCAAGATGCTCTACCCTTTTTCCAAAGACACTAGGGCGGAGAGATCAACGAATCAAAGGGAAAAAGTAGAAAGAGAGTATTTTAGAGAGAGAAGGTCTCACTTTAAGGTTTTTAGAAGAAAAGATCTGAAAAAGTGATGTAAAAAGTCATTTTTGCGATCTGATATACACACAGTCTGCGCGAGCAAAAGAGTTGATGCTTGAGCGTTAGACACAATAAGTTGTTCCGCTCGAGCGCAGAATACACACATTCAGTACTTTTGCAAACAATAGATAAACTGCTCGAGCGTAAGAAAGACCACTGGAGCGCCCACCTGCTCAAGCGTAGGAAACACCGCTCGAGTGAGAAAAACACCCCTCTAGTACTTTTGCAGACGAGCAAAGTACTGAGAGTTTGCAAACCCTGCTCGAGCGCAGAAAGGGCCGCTCGAGCGGAGGACCAAAAATCTGGGCAACACAAAGTTTGAAAACTAAGCAACCAACCTGTTCCAAACACACTAAAAATGCCCAAATGACCAAATTTAAGGAGAAATAAAGAGCAAAGACAATGAACAACACACAGAAGCCATAAAACCCGAGTCCTGGTTACCACAAGTGTCGGGTCAAAACCGGGATCACTATAACTTTTCCTCCTTAAAGAATTTCGTCCCCGAAATTTCAAATTAGGTTTTAAAACATAGTTAAAACTAATTACGACAACGATAATCATTCAATTCCATCATCATGACCTATTCACCGGTCATCGATTCCCAACAACAGGTTAAACTATGTCTCAATACTGAATATACAATTCATACTTTCTCAAATCATGTGCAATGTTTAATCAAAATCCAAGTTCCTTTTTTGAAATTTATACAGCATATACAATACTCCCAAAAGTGATACCACATACACAATATTTCATATTCTTAAAACATATACAATGCTTATATTGAACTCGTGATTTCAAACTCCAATAGCATATACAATGTTATCACATTCCATTAACATAGTCAAAATCTCAATACATGTTCAGGCATCCACAAACAAGTCCGGATATTTCTCTTGGATTTCCAATTCATGCTCTCAAGTCGCTTCCTCGACCCTCTGATGTTTCCATAAAACTTTTACTAAAGGAATTGTCTTGCCTCGCAAGACTTGATCCCGGGGATCCAAGACTCTCACCGGTCTCTCTTCATACGAGACATCCTCGTTTACCTCTAAGTCAGTCTAATCCAATACATGCGATGGATCTGGCTTATATTTCCGAAGCATGCTAATATGAAATACATCATGGACTCCGGAAAGTTATGGCGGCAATGCCAAATGATAAGCAACCTCTCTGACCTGCTTAAGGATCTCAAAAGGCCTAATGAATCGAAGGGACAACTTCTCACTCTTTCTAAACCTCATCAAACCCCTCCTAGGTGATATTTTCAAGAACACATGATCTCCCACCTCAAAAGACAAGGGTTTCCTCCTACGGTCGGCATAACTTTTCGGACGACTTTGGGCCGTAATCAACCTCTTACGAATAAGCGCAACCTTCTCTGTTGTTTCTTGGACCAATTCCAGGCCCAACATAGGTGCATCACCCACTTCAGCCCAATACATAGGGGACCTACACGGTCGGCTATATAAGGCCTCAAATGGTGCCATGCCAATGCTCGACTAGAAACTATTGTTATAGGCAAACTCTACCAAGGGCTAGTGCCTATCCCACGAACCCTTAAAATCGAAGACACAACCCCGAAGCATAACCTCCAAAATCTGAATGGTACGCTCTGACTGCCCTGTCAGTCTGAGGATGATATGCTGTGCTAAAAGTCAGTCTAGTACCCAAGGCACTCTACAAGCTCTACCATAACCGATCCGTAAAACGCGGATCTCTATCCGATACGATCGTTACTGGGACCCCGTGCAACTTCACTACGTCCCGAATATACAAGTCTGCAAGGAAATCTACTAAATCACTCACACGTATAGGTATAAAGTGCGCTGATTTGGTCAATCGGTCAACTACCACCCAAATGGCATCACTGCCCCCATTGAGTTCTAGGAAGACCCACAACGAAATTCATCGTGACATGCTCCCACTTCCACTCGGCTATAGGCAAGGGTCTCAACAAACCTATTGGCCTTTGATGTTCGGCCTTCACTTGTTGACAAGTAAGGCACTTCGATACAAACACCGCCACATCCCTCTTCATATCCCTCTACCAAAACTAGCGACTAAGGCCGTGATACATCTTTGTGTCTCCTAGATGCACCGCAAGACGCAAATGGTGAAACTCTTGGAGTACTTCCTCTCGGCAAGACTCCGGAACAAATAAATGGTCACGGTATCTCACACTCGGGTTGGGATACATATTCAAGCCCTTCTCTACCTTCCCATTAGAGATCTTCTCCCGTAGAGATTTCGTCTCAAGGTCACCCTTCTATGCTTCTAACACTCGATTCACAAGTGTAGGTTGTGCAACCACTCTCAACAGACTAGCCCATATGCAAGTCAAACTCACCAAGAGTACCCAACATCTCCCGTACCCAACTACGGCACAAGCCACATTGCTAATTGACTTTTTACTCAAGGCGTTGGCCACAACATTGGCCTTTCTCGGATGACAATGCAACCCAAAATCATAGTCCTCTATGAACTCCATCAACCTCCTTTGTCTCAAATTCAAACCTTTATGTATAAACAGATACTTCAGATTCTTGTGGTCAGAAAACACCTCAAATCTCTCACCATACAGATAGTGCCTCCAAATCTTTAAGGCAAAGATCATTGCCGCTAACTCAAAGTCGTGAATAGGGTAATTCCTCTCATGTGTTTTCAATTGCCGCGAGCCATAGGCCACTACATTTCCTTCTTGCATCAAAACACAACATAAACCTTCCCGTGAGGCATCACAATATACCGAATAGCCTAAACCCCTCTCCAGAATAATCAAGACTGGAGCAGTGGTAAGTCTAACCTTAAGCTCTTGAAATGATTTCTCACAAGTCTCACTCCACACAAACTTAACTCTTTTCCTCGTTAACCTAGTCAAAGGTGAGGCTAGTCTAGAAAAATCCTTCACAGATCAGCGGTAATACCCAGCCAACCCCAAGAAACTACGGATCTCAAAAGCATTTTTAGGTTGTCCTCAATCTTAAACTATCTCTATCTTGGATGAGTCTACAGTCACTCATTCCCTAGATATCACATGGCCTAAGAACTTAACATCTTTTAACCAGAACTCACATTTCCCAAGCTTAGCATACAGCTTGTGGGTTCTAAGTAACTCAATCACTACTTGCAAGTGTTCCTCGTGTTCCTCCTCAGAAGGTAAATAAATTAGAATGTCGCCCACAAAAACGACTACAAAACGGTCTAAAAACTCACGAAAAATCCGATTCATCAAATCCATTAACACGGCCGGTGTATTAGTCAGCCCAAAAGGCATCACTAGGAACTCGTAATGGCCATACCGCGTACGGAATGCCGTCTTTAGGATGTCCTCCTCCCTCACTCTCAACTGGTGATCACCCGATCTCAAGTCTATCTTCGAGAAGCAACAAGACCCCTTCAATTGATCAAACAGATCATCTATACAAGGCATTGGGTACTTGTTCTCGATAGTTACCCGGTTCAACTATCTGTAATCTATACAAAGCTGCAACGCACCATTTTTTTTTTTGGCAACCAAGGTCGGTGCTCCCTAAGGCAAAGTACTAGGGCGGATGAAACCCTTATCTAACAATTTCTGGAATTGAATCTTCAACTCACTCAATTCGGTAGGTGCAAACCTATATGGTGCCATAGAAATCGGTGCCGTGCCAGGCACTAAATCAATAGAGAATTCGATCTCTCGGTGAGGTGGTAAACTAGTAAGGTCCTCGGGAAAGATATCGGAGTATTCACAAACCACCCTTGGCAACTCAACCCGGACTTCATCACATTCACTATTTAAGAAGCTAGCAAGGAGGCAACTAAGCTCACTCCGTCACATAGATCATTGTGGACGCGCCCGAATGTCCCGGGCTCTGCGCGTGAAATATCGACGCGAAATCCTGTTCTGCTCATTTGGGCTTACTACAGTTCGGACTCAACGTCACGGTTCTGAATCTGATCTCGCAAAGTGCAATGCAAGACCGATAAATCACCAAAGAGTCCAAATCCGGCAAATCGTTTTTGAAAACTGATTTTTGTAAAGAAGTGCCAAATATGGACTGCTTTGCCAGATATAGAGTCGCCACCTAAATATTTTATTTTGGGGGAATTTAGGAAACCCTGACTCATGCCTAAGGCCACGTGTCCGTCATCACCAAAGTTGCCTCGGCTCGGGAACTTGGGTACGAGAGGGGAAGGTCATGCAATGAGCACCCCCGCTTGCCCGATCAAAGATCGGCCTGTACTAAGCATGATATCTTGTTTTTGAAAATACATGTGTTCTTATTCCAGTTATTAACCTAGAATTTACTATGTGATGCGCACATCATACAAGTATAGACTAGATCGCCTAAGTTGGAACAAAACATTGCATATTTGTTTGTTTGAAAACAGTTTGAAATTTGCTACTCGCAAGTAGGCTAAATCGAGGATTTCAATGAATTGTTCCAATTCAAGTAATCCAACCTTCATCCACAGGCATTTAGGCAGTTATATCAACTAAGCAGGTAGCCTCATGGTAAGCATGCTAACATAATACACATGCAGTATGCTAAAGCGAAAACACTCACAGTGTACTCCGAGCCAAAACAAAGAACTAGTTAGAAATCATGCATGACCCTAGTTCATGTTAAAATGGCTAATGCAACACATGCAAAATGCAACTAGAAATAGGCTCGGTTATTCTAAGATGGCATATGAAATGCAACAATTGATACATGTATTCAAATAGGAATTGAAATACAATGCAGTTTGTATGATACACCGAGCCCAGTGCATGCAAGACAGATGAATGAATGCACGCATGCTAACATAAGTATGCTAATTGAAATATGCCTTAAAACTAACCATCGTAAGCGGTTAAGTAAAAGGGAGAAAGAAATGGGGGTTGGAAGACATGCACACACGCACGCACACTTATTACAAAATTCGCCCTCTCGACGAAGGGTCTGAATGAATAATACAAACCGACTAATTAACTAACTAACAAGCTAATTAATTATTACATAACCGAATTGAATAACTAACTACAACTAATTATTACAAAACTTAATTAATTGACAAATTAATTAAATTACAAATTCAATTCTAACTAACAAGTAAAACTTAGAACCATACTGCCACAGTAAGTTGAAGAAGTTTGAACATGCATGCCTCGGTTCCCGTCCCGAAAGCTCTCCAAATGCTCTTTAGAGGCTCTGTTTGCAGGGTGTCCTCCAGTGCTTGCTGCTGAAACTTACCAAAACACTGCTGGGGAGTGCACCAGTGGCCTGCCGGCCATGAGGAGCTACTGCCGACCATCCAGCCAGCCAAGAGTGCACACTGCCGGCCAAGGATGAGGGGGGTGCCGGCCAAGGATGAGAGGCTGCCGGCCACTGGTGTGCTGTGACACCAAGCTACAACAGAGCACAAAACAGAGGACATGAAGGGTCTCCCAAGGATATATACGCACTATGCCGCCCCATATCACCTCAAAACATCAAGGGAGAGACATAATCGGATCCAAGACCATCAATCACGCATCTCGATGCATGATGGCCAAAGGTCCAACTTGTGCAACTTAATGTAAAATGAATGCACAAAAACACACAAATGCCTAGAACTCTATCATGCATTGTCAAGAGCGTCGGCGATCGAGAATTGAGGCACGTTTCATCACTTGAAGTATGAAACGTCCCTCGTTTCTCGTGCTCGGATTAATACTTAATCCAAACAACAATGCAACACAAGCATGGGAAACATGCAATATGACTTAAGCATGCAAACATGCAACTACATGGCATACTCAATGCAATGTGATATAATTAACTTAACAAAGCTAATGATATGCGGACAACGCTAATGCATGCGTGCACAATGCAATGCTACAAGGACAAATTAGCAATGTTAGGGACATGCATACTCAATGCAAGGCAAAATAACTTGGCATACACAATGCAAATAACTACGTGGCATGCACAATGCAATGTAGGATGGCATACTACATGCAATGAACAATATGGTATACTCAATGCAATATACATAGCATACTTAATGGACTTAAACCAAAAGGGTAGACCTCAGTCATGCCCCAAATCAGTGGCCATTAGTGCTAAAATGATGGTATAAAAAGCATGAGAAAGGCAAGACAAGCATGTATGCCAATTGGCTCAAGGATTAAGGTACAAAGATGCAACTCTTAAGCACACTTAAAGAGTGACAAGCATGGATATGTGACGGCACCAAAAGTTCTGAAAACATGCATGGAATGGTGCCAAACCACCCTAGTAAGACAAACAAAGCATGCAAGAAAGCTCAAAGATCGAAACTAGCAAAGGGACTTAAGCCAGGGCCATGCAAAGCAAGCCTCAAAGGGGGAAGGGTATCCAAAATAGTCCCAAGGCAGGTCGAGGTGAGACTAAAAACATGCTTGAACTTAGCCAACACAAGCCAGAACAAAAGGCCGAAAGCATGAAGCATGCAAGGCCACAAAGGGGCATTACACTACACCTATTAAAACCAAACATGGCATGACTTGGACAACATAAAACAGAGTTACATCATGATACAACAAGACCAAGAATGCACTGATATGATGACCCAAAGACCTAGGCTTAATGGCATGCATAAGACTTCACTCTTGAGGCATAAAGAGCCAAACCTCCAAGGCATTAAAAGAGTGGAAAGTGCAAGTGTATGACCATGAAATATGCACTGATATAACATTTCAAATGTTGCCAAAGCATGCAAACATCACAAGTATAGCATGGTAGGGGCCTCAAAACTCAAGACTAGCCAAAGCATTTGCACTGTAGCTATACAAAACATGAGTGATATGACTATGGAAGCCTAAAACAGTCCTAGGACAGCCCAAAATATGAATAAAATCATACTGGAGCATAGCCAAAATATGCTAGAATGATGAGCCAAAACATCATGCACACAAGGCTAGTAAGCAAGATTTACACTACAAGTACATGAGCCACTCAAGAGACAACCAAGCCAACTTTAGACAGAATTATGATATGTCAAATGATGGCCAAAAACCTGCTGAAATGGAGCCAACGCATGCAAGAAAGACATGCTACTTTGATGAGCCACAAATGGGATTACACTACACATACCAGATGCATGCACAAGGTGACCAAACCAGCCATGGATAGAGTTAAGGCAGGCCCTAAAAGTCACAAAAAAGTGCCTGAACTAAGCCTCAAAAGTATAGAGATACATGCTCATTTGATAGGCCAATAACTCAAGCAAACAAATCAAAAAGATAGGGGGTCACCCTCTCCTATTTGGAGCCTCAAAATAGGGTTTTTACCATTGAAAATCCTCTGGATTTCAGTGGTCAAAAGGCCACGAAAATTTGTTTTGAAAGGCCTTGGAAGATGGCTCAAAAGCTATACAAGCTAAGGAACAAAAGGGAGAGACAACCCCCTAGCCAAACAAGGCTTAAACCAACATTTTTAGGACTAAAAATCAGACCTTTCTTCATTTCAAAACCAAGCCAAAAACAGTTTGAAATTGTGGCAAAACAATAGTACAAGACAAGCTTAAAGAGGGTAAGAGGTTACCTTTGAAGCACAGCACAAGAACAGCCCCTTTTCTTGAGCCAAAACCACCTTTTGGAGCTCAAACCAAGTTCCAAGGGACCTCAGCCCAATGGTGATAAAGTCTTCTTAAGGATGTGTGTGCAAAAGAGAAGTGTATCTACACTTGCAAGCTCTTATGCAGAAAGGTTCTTGAGAGGGAGAAGTGTAGAGAGAGAGGTGTAGAGAGAGAGGCTCCCAAAGCTCTTCCAAAATGTTCTAACCCTTGAATATGATAGATATGGCCTTCATATATAGCAAAAGGAGGGTCTTGGGTCGAAAATATCTCAAGAGAGACAACTGGAGCAAGCTGGAGCAAAATATCTGTCGAAATCTGCTTTCTGCCATCTGGGGCCGACACCTTATCATTGTTGGCCAGCAAGGGTCACTTTTGGATGGCATAGGGTCGGCATTGACCATTCATAGCCGGCACACTCCCATAGAGTCCGGTAGCAAAAATCAGTTCTAGTCCCCGATTTGAAGAAAGCCTAACTCCTTTATCTAGATGCCTTTTTAGGTCATTCTTATGTGAAAATTGAAGCCTCGGAAGTAAGCTTTCCAATGGTGGGAGTCTTGCATCAAAATTTCAACTGTAAAAAAAGTTATGCCTATTTTGGTGAAGCCACGCAGTTTTGGTCCTACCTGGATTCATGCCGAACTTCTCCCAAACTAGTTTTCTTCTCTCCTTTCCCAATTTTCTTCAACTCTAAACCCCTAAGTAAGGTGTTTTGAAATATTTTTCAAAGAGTTCACCTCTCTTTCATTAATTTCCACTTTGTCCTCGCTCGGTTTACCGAAAAGCGCAACATTTAACGAAACGCGAGCCTCGGAACATCATAGGAACTTTATTTCAAAAATATTTTGAAAGAGAGGGTTTTAAGGTCTAAAAACCATTCAAAATAGCTTTGGTCCAAAATGGGGTGTGAGGTTAGGATTTGACTCTCCTCTTGCCGAAGAAATCGAACCTTTGCCCTGCACATCTTTCATCACCAAGTAAACCATCAGTAACGCCCAAGTCTTAAGGGAGGTCAAAAATGGGGTGTCTACAATCATATACTGGTGATAAAACTCTATCCACCCGGTTCCCCAAGAAATAAAAACAATCACCGCTTAGGGTACATACAGTAACCCTCTGACGGTAGCAATCTATAAAAGCCCGGTATGACGATAACCAGTCCATATTCAAAATAACATCAAAACTAGACATGTCAATCAATACAAATGCAAATGGAAGTCGATAACTGGCAACCTCTACGTCACAACTCTGACATCCTTGTTTTAAAATAACCTCACCACTAATAGGTGACTCTACACAGATAGGAAATGCTAACTGAGCTAACTCTACCCCAAAATCGATGGAAATGTAGACGACATAAATGAATAGGATGCACCTATATCAATCAACACATTAGCAACCGAATTACAAAATAAGAAAGTACCTCTCACAACAAAAGGCGCAGGTACTAAATGTGGCGTGGTAACAGCATACGCACGCCTTGTAGGCCCCTGATCTACCTATTCACCCCTCGGAGCATAGGACTGATGCACTGACTAAGATGAAAATGCTCCTTGATTGGCTCTTGAGGCCTGTGCTAACTGTACTGGCTGGTGGCTCTATGTCTGTCTCGAACCAGACGCACCAAGTGTGCCATCCAACTGTGGGCAGAATCTCTTCAGGTGACCCGCCTGCCTACACTGATAACATGTGAGCAACTACCATCTCTCTTGACTCTGACTTTGAGAACGAGCCAAAGACGAAGCTGCTCGCCGCCCTACTCCTCTCTGCGGGCTAGCCGAAGACTTATGGCCCAACTGGCCACACTTGAAACAAGTGAAATCCCCTTGACCACCTCTCCTAGAGCTCGAACTCGATACTAGAAAGGTAGACCTTGACTGTGCTCCTTGGGACTACTGAGGATTACAACCTCTCTACCTCTTACTGTCCCATTGGGCATCTTGACTCTTTTTGGAGCCCTTCATCGTCTTCTCCTCCATTTGCATCATGGTCTCAAGATGAGCTGCCGCCTCCACAAGGCGTCCGTAATCTCTAATCATCGAACTGGCCACTTTAAACATTAGCTCGGTCCTCAATCTCTTCTCAAACTTCAAGCAACGGTGTTCCTCAATCGCCACTAGCTCGGGCGCAAACCTAGACAGGCTAGTAAAGGTGGCTTCGAACTCTGCCACAGGTGTGTTCAACTACACCAGCTTATAAAACTAGTCTCTTTACTTCTCCTTAACTATGGGAGGTAGAAATTTCTCCTGGAAGGCACTGATAAAAGCCTCCCACGTCACCCCAATGTGCCTACGCACATACTTCCACCACTGACCCGCACTCCCTTCAACTGGAAAGATGCCAAGGTCACCTTTAACTGGTCATCCTCGATGCCTAGCATCTCGAACGTCTTCACTATCTGTTCTAGCCACTCATCTGCCTTCCGCGACTCCTTGGAATTGCCCAAAAACTCATCCAGATTCGACCGAAAGAACTCCCTCTTCAAGAAAGATGGCTCTGCCTCAGCTACTTGGGCCTGGACTTGATTCTCAGCCCTGAAAATGTCTATGGACTCCCGCAATGTTGCGGTCATTTTGCAGGCTAAGGCGTCCATGACCTGCTGACTAACTAGTTCGGCCACGTTGGCCTGACCAATACCTTCCTCTTATGTCGGAATATTATCCGGTATTGGCATCTCCTGCCGTCTAGGCCGACCACGCCTACCACCACCACGTCCACGTCCTAACATTCTAATAAAGGTAACAAAAGAGATTAGCACATTTACAAATGTGCTGAAGCTAATTCACTTGCGTCCTGATACGATGGACAACGGTAATTCACTCCACGTAAGCACGTATTCACATAAACACATACGAATTTCGTTTCCAGATAATGACCGTCCCACGGCGTTGCAAGAGTTCTAATTAGAAACAGCAGTGATCAAGTGTTCTTCAAACAGGACTTTTAGGAACCTGTGGACTTAATGAACATCCTAGAAATTTAATCTCATACCCATATAATCACATAAGCATGCTATCATATAAGCACATATCGTTCATACATACTAACGTCTCAACCAAGCGAGACAAACCCATTGTGATACTAACCACTTCCTACGTACCCAAAGTATTCAAACCCAGTACGCTCTAATACCAAGTTGTAACGTCCTCAAAATAATACCACAAATCCAACTCATAAGAGGAGTAATAACAGAATGATATGCATTCATGCATCAGAGTTCGTAGTACAAAAGATAATACATGTAATATACATTCATATATGTACATCTTGAATCTATAGTATGTAATACCAATAAATGAACAACAAAATAAATGCCCTACGGGCTTTACATATTTCCAAGTCATTTCTTGGTTACAGCAAAAGAGAGTCATAAGCTCTGTACATATAAAGCTATCGGCTAGAATAAACATTTAAATACAAAACAACAAAATAGAGCATTTAGCTCCTAAGTCCTCCCAAGTTACGTCCTTTGAGGAATCATGTCACCAATACCTGAAAATGATTTCCCAAGTAAGGTGAGCCAAAGCCCAATAAAAACAATCTAACACAGTATACGAGGATCAACAAGATATAAGTATGAAGCACAGTTGCATTGTCCTACAACATAATCTTTATAACTTTCTCTAAACCATGGTATGCCAAACTTACATTCTATTCCATTCATTTTTGGTTCAATAAATACATCCACTGCATTTAATCCACCTGACAGAGGATACACCTCACAGGTTTCCAACAAATTAAAAGTCATCACACAATACATTCACTTATATTTGCCATTTTACGAAAATTTCGCTTGCGGGAATCGGCACCCATGTACACAAATGGTTTTTGGAAGTTTCACCCCTAGACACACAGGCCAACTTAGTTCAATAGAGTCCATTCCCTTTCTTCTCCTCAAAACATGGAGTACATCTTCTTTCTCCTCCCAAATATCATACATATACAATGTATATCATTCATAATTATATTCAATGATAATGGTTAAAGGATTAGTTTCAATTTGCCTAATCTACATAAAATGTCTACGACAATCAAGACTATCCTCCACCGATAACCCAAAACAGTTATCTCTAAACAGATATACAATCTTTATAACAGACAATTCATTAAATTTCCATAGGTGAGTGATTAAACAAACCCAACAACACCATTCATGTATACATCCCCTCAATTTCACATTTCCCATACGAATTTCATTATTTGCACAAAATAATTATCCAAGACATTTTAAGGCAACACCCCTCATTTTCCAAAATATCAATTCAAAGGCCACAATCAACCATTTTGACACATGATAACCTCATACCCACACCCCATAACCATTTCACATAGAAACTTTTCTTTTCAAAATTTGACCCAAACCCTAAGTTTGCTCAAAATATCCCCAAAATCTCACTATTTTCATACAACAACCTATAAACAAGTTAAAATTCATATTAAGGTGTAGAGAGTCCCTACCTCAATTTTAGAAGACCAATGGAGCAAGCACAAAACTCTAACGACGCCAAAACCAATTTTCAATTTGTTCAAAGTGATGCTCCCAAGATGCTCTACCCTTTTTCCAAAGACAGTAGGGCAGAAAGATCAACGGATCAAAGGGAAAAAGTAGAGAGAGAGAGAGAAAGAGAGAGAGAGAGAGAGAGAGAGAGAGAGAGAGAGAGTATTTTAGAGAGAGAAGGTCTCACTTTAGGGTTTTTAGAAGAAAATATCTGAAAAAGTGATGTAAAAAGTCATTTTTGTAATCTGATATATGCACAGTCTGCTCGAGTGGAAGAGTTGACGCTCGAGCATCAGACACAATAAGTTATTTTTCTTGAGCGCAAGAAGAGGCCCGCTCGAGCATAGAATACACACATCCAGTACTTTTGCAAACAAAAGACAAACCGCTCGAGCGTAGAAAACGCAGCTTGAGCTTGAAAAACACTCCTCCAGTACTTTTGCAGACGAGCAAAGTACTGAGAGTTTACAAACCTTGCTCGAGCGCAGAAAGGGCCGCTCGAGCGGAGGACCAAAAATCTAGGCAATACAAGGTTTGAAAACTAAGTAACCAACATATTCCAAACACACTCAAAATGCCCAAATGACCAAATTTAAGGAGAAATAAAGAGCAAAAACAATGAACGACACACAGAAACCATAAACCCGAGTCTAGGTTACCACAAGTGTCGGGTCAAAACCAGGATCACTATATTTTCTTCACTTTTCTTGTTCGACAGTAATGAAGTCCATGGATTCAGGTACCTTTTCTATGGATTCAAGGATTCCGATACCTTTTCTATAAATCACTTTTCTTGTTCATGGATTCAGGATTCATGGATCACCTTTTCTATAAATCACCTTTTCTATGGATTCATGGATTCTGATTCTTGGATGGGATGAAGTCCATGGATTTAGGTACCTTTTCTATAAATCACTTTTCTTGTTCGTAGGTGTTGTTGATTTTGTTGATTCTGTAAAAAAAATTAGAGAAACAGTTGCTGGGAGGGAGGGAGGAAAACAGTTAGTTTTGGCTGAGTTGGCACAAATGACAGCTGCTATATTCAACCATTGGAGCATCATTTTTCAACACAGCTGCTATATTATAGCAATGACAGCTCCAATGACAAACCATTGAAGATGCTCTAATTGATTAGCTGTCATCTAATGTTGGATGGGTCTTCTATTAAATCCAAAAAAACCGACAAGTTATTCATTATCAAAATGATCCACACTATTCATTAGATTGGGTCCACATCCACATCCACACTAATATATTATAGTGATCAATTTTGTCTCCCACCTGATAAAAAATAGAAGTGCTACAGTGTAACAACCCTCACACTATTTACCGATTAATGACTGATTAATTACCGATTACTGCTAAATTAAGACTGACTAAGACTGATAATCGAATTGATCGAAATACTGAACTGACTGACTGGGATCTGAACTGAATTGATTGCCTATATCTGTTTGAATTGCATTTTATCTGTTTGACTGTTTAATTATCTGTTTAGTTTTTATGTTTAAACTATTAATTGAAGGCCTTATCGGCGGCCGAATCCAAAATTGATTGATGTTTCATGATCAGTAGAATTTATGTGATTTTCTGGTAAACTTAATTGAAAGATGATTTAGTATGATTAAAACGGATTAAATTAGATTGAATTGTGCAAATTTCATGAATTAGGCTAATTACCTTTTTGCCACCACTAGTGGGCCATTATCTTGGACCATACTTGAACTTCCTTATACTCAAACAAACATTTCCTCGGCCTTATTTCATTGTTATTGTCGACCAAGGGAGCTAGTGAGAGAGAAATTGAGTTCTTCTTGAAAATTGCTTGGAGATTTGGAAGAGTAATTGCATATTTGAGCTCCTACACCTCTAATTCAAGACCTCAGGTAGAATAACTACCCTTTTGTTTGTAATTTTGTTAGACTCTTGCATGATTTAGAGCTAAGTTGAAGTCTAGAGCCAATTTATGGCTTGTAATGTTGTATTGAGGCTCAATTGTTGCATGCATGTGCATATTGCCAAGTTTTGAGGTTTCAATCCTTCATTTCTCACATGCATGTTCATGTTAGTGTTAAGTGACATGCTTTCATCTTGAATTTGGAAGAATGAGCCCATTTATGCATAAAATGGAAGCTTTGATTTGAATTAATCACATGCATGTCACTTTGTAGCATGCTCATGCTTGTTCATGAAAATTTGGTTTGAATTGGGTTGTTTGAACACCCTTGGGCCTTGATTTTACAAGTGAGCTTTAAAATCATGTAATATTATGTGTTTACAAGAGTTTTCCAAAAAAATTGGCCCAAGAGGATTGGATTTAGAGCATCAAACTTGAGTTTTAAACTTGGAACTCAAATCTGGAATTTCCAGATTTTGGTCATCCGCTCGAGCGAGGGAAGTGCCGCTCGAGCGGGAAAATCGAGCTCCCAGCATCTTGCACTGTACATCAGTCCGCTCAAGCGGAGGAGGTTGCGCTCGAGCGGGGGACTGGGTGACACGCTCGAGCGGGCGTCGAGCGGAGATTTCGCCCATCCAGTACTTTTTGGTCCGCTCGAGCGGGGACCTTCGTTTGCCTGTACGCTCGAGCGGGGAAACCTGCGCTCGAGCGGGAAACTGCTACACTAAAATTCTGGAACTGTTTTCTGTGCACATCTTTGCATCCTCATCCCATCCTAGGCATTCTTAGGCCTAGTTTAAGACATCTTAATGAGGATATAGATGTAGAACACACCGAGGCAATTAGGGATTAAATTATTACTATCCTTCCCAACTGTGTAGCTTAGTGTGTGTTCATTCTGTACTGTTAGGGTTGGCATTCCGAGGAGACGCTCTAGCCTACTGTAGCCCAGAACTCTGTGAGTAACAATTGTGTAAAGATATGTTCAAAATGGTTATCTTCTGAATACTGAACTGAACTGTTTACTAAACTATTTACTGTTTACTGAATGAATGTATGTCCTATATTCTGAACTGTACTGTGGCATCCTTAGCACCTACTGCCTATTGTTACTGTTACAGAGATCTCTGTCGGTTCCCTCGTTGGAACCACTACTGTTTACCGATTGATGGCCATCATTACTGTTTGGTCTTTAAGACCTACTGCTTACTGTACTGTTATGCTAACGGATGTACCACATATGACTGATTGACTGAAAGACTGGAATACTGATTTAATGAACTGTTTTCATTACTGTAAGGACATTCATTCTAAACCTCTTTACGCTTTATGTTATTCACTGGGCTTTAGCTCACTGCTCATATATATATGTAGGTGTGCAGGCACCAGACCGCAGCTAGGAGCGTCGGGGTAACTCCAGTTTTGTCAAGCCAACCACTGTGCCTCACCGCGAGGTTCCGAGCCTGCCAAGCTATGGCTTAGGGGTCTTTTTATTTCCCCGTCTGTAGTGTACTATTTTTGTAATACTGTATAGGCTGTTACCGTACTGCTTAATAGGGATTAAGTCCCTGTACTGTATATTGTAAATATTGTGCATACTGTTTGGTACCGTTCCGTATAAATGTATGAAAAACCTTTTTGGCATGCAGACTGTCATAACTCATTGGACACTGTTTATTTACTGTATTGGCTTCCGCCATGCCCCTGTACTCTGTTTTACTGTCTTACTGTTAAGCAGGCCTTCGGTAATCTCGGATTACTGGCCGGTTACGGTGCTAAACCCATAGGGGCGGGTTTGGGTCGTGACATACAGATCCCCATGACCTTTACAATCTCCACGCACCGATGAGAGAGAGGAAATAAAATAATCAAAAAAAAAGAAGAAAAAGATGCAAAAAAATATATAATGAGTGGTCACCAATCAATTAGGGGTAATGGGAATCACCTATTTTGAGGGTCTCAAGCATTTTTGGATTTAAAAAAAAAAAAAAAATCATACTTAGTAGAATCTGGATTCGGATGGTAAGATTTTAGAATTCTAATTAGGCGGCAAATGATTCCTATTGTATTAAGATTTTAGAATGGTAAGATTTTAAAATTCTAATTGAGGGAAAAATGATTCCTATTATATTAAGATTTTAGAGTTGGTAGGATTAAAAATAAGGTATTTTTGGTTTACAAAGGTCCTATTTGTTTTCAGAGGTAGAATGGAAGGGATTGATAGTTAAAAGATTAATAGTGAGGGGATTGTTAGTGAGAGAATTGATAGTAAGGAGATTAAGTAAAATTGTATTTGTTTTGATAATAGTTATTAGTGTGGGGATTGTTAAATTATTTTTATATAAAAGAAATATAAAATAATAAAACAAATAAAACTATGATTTTTACTTAACAAAAAATACAAAAATATTAAACATTCAAAAAAAAAAAAAATGCCCACATGTTATATATATATAAAACAACAACAACAACAACTAAGGCGGAGGACTAATTTTCTAATACCAAGTCTTTGGCCTCCATCTTAATCCTAACATCCAAGGCCCATCGAAATCCCAAAGGCTTATGAATCCCCTCTCCATCTCCTAAAACAAATACAATATTAGTGGGTCACACTTCTATCTCAATCCCATTCCTTCCTCTATCTCCCAAAACAAATAGACCCAAAGTCTATGGCACCATAAAATTGTCATGAATTTCAAATGAATAGTGTATATTGAAAGTTATTAGTATGGGGCCACATTCTAAGTGAATCTTGACCATTGATGTGAAATGTTGGAGAGTTTTTTCTTTTTCTTTTTTTCCTTCTTAGAATTGTAACATTGCTGGTTTTGATTTACTTGACTTACATGACACGGGATACTAAATTACTAAATGTTTAATACTTCTTATTTTCTTTTCAATATCTTCCACAAATTTTTATTAACATTCAAAATTCAAATACTGCCAAATGATAGTTTTTCTCTAATTGAGTGGCATGGCATTGGCATTGGCATTGGCATTGGCATTGGCATTGGCATTGAAATATGATGGGGTGTACTAAATCACTAATAGAGACCGACCATGTGTAAAGATTACATAGAACCACAATGTAACAACCCCGACCCATGATTAACGCTAATTCACATTAAGTATGCCAAATAAGTAATTAAGAAGAAATCCTGAATCAATTACATGTGCATTGCATCATTTTGTGTCTATATCTGTTTAACGTAGAAAGATCTGTTTATGTTTTTCTTTCGGTTTGTGAATTGAAGGCCTTATTGGCATCCGATACAAAAATTGACTTCAATTATGTGTTATTTGGAATTTTTAGGAATTTTTGGTGAGTTCAATTTGAAATCGATTCGAAATCAAATAATTAGAATAAAGTAACTCCAATTGATTAGTCTAAGCTTACATTGATTAAGCTCCACTAATAAGCCTATATAAGGCTACTTTGACTGCTTTACTTGGCTTTACACTCTCATTTCCTACTCTTTGATGCTAAAAAACGTGAGAGAGAGAAGGGAAGAAAAGATTGAACACAAACAAGAGGGATTGCTAGGAGAAAATGAAGAAACCTTGGAGATTGATCATCTAGCTCAAGAATTTGGCATCTAGGAATCAATAGAAAATCTAAAGTAAGAAGCCAAGTCTCTAGTCTTGGAATTGAGTTAATGCATCTATGAATTCAAGAGAATTGAGCTATGAAATATGAGAATTATGCTTAGGTAGTAGGAAGGAAGATTAATTCACGCATGCATGTCTATTCCTTTACAAGTTGAGCATGATTTCCAAGAATTCTCTCATGCATGTTTTGAATTCACCTTGATTTTGGGAAATTATCAAGTTTTATGCTGTTTTATGGCATTTGATCATGTTTTGAGAAACTCAAGATCAAGAAAATTCATGCATGTTATAATCATGAAAGATTCATAAAGTTTAAGTTGAATTTTTGAACAATTGACATACTTTGGGGCCTTGATTTCATGAAATGATCTTCAAACCATGATATTTTGTGAGTTTCTAAGTGTTTTCCAAAATTTTGGCCCAAGAGGATGAGTTTTGAAGTGTTTGGTTTGAGTTTGAAGCTTTGAGATCAAACTGGAAATTCCAGATTTTTGCATTCACGCTCGAGCGAGCACTCTGAGTGCGTGCACTTCCGCTCGAGCAACCTGAAGCTCGCTCGAGCGTGAAATGCATGTACCCAGAAGTTCATATATTTTGCAGCACGCTCGAGCGACAGAAGTTACACTCGAGCGAAGGTCTGAGTCTCACGCTCGAGCGTGGATCGAGCGTCCTTCGAGCGTGAAAAGCAAGCAACCAGTACTTTTTCCAAAGTTTACAGTCCGCTCGAGCGAGGTAAGTCACGCTCAAGCGAACCTTCACATTTTGCATGTTCGCTCGAGCGAGACCCCTGTTTTCAACAAGTTTTGAAAAATATTTTTAAGTGCATTTTTGCATCCTCATTCCATCCTAGGCATTCCTAGGCCATGATTAAGACTCCATAATACGGATTAAAGGCTAGAAACACACTAAGAACAAACGAATTAAGCTATGTACAATCGAGCATGTGATTCAATGTATAAATCTGCCATGTTATGTAGGTCACGCGCCTCAGGAAAGGTGAATTGCCCACTTTACCATCTAATTGGAGCAACCAATTATCTGTGAGTAATAACTCTGTAAAGTTATGTTTAACTTTAATTATTTTCTGATGTTATGAAATGATAAGTTTCTGAAATGCTATGTTTTGTATAAATGAATGATTGCCCAATTTTTTTTGAAACGTAATTGTGGTATCCTTAGTAGAGGCCCTCGCTTAGGGGACATAATACTGTGGCTTATGGTCATGAGGCCCTAGCTCGGGAGATAATACTGTGGCCCAGGCCCTCGCCCAGGGGAAATAATACCATGGCACAGGCCCTCGCCCGGGGGAAACAATACCGTGGCCCACGTATGAGATATGTTACTCGGTACCGAAGGTTCCTTTATGGAACTTGATTTGCTTGACCAAAGAGACATGATTACGCTAATGGATGTACCACACATGATTTGAATATGGATAAGATTATGGTTCTGTTTCTGTCATCTAAATATGATTCTGATTTGTTATGAGGTTTGAGATATGTTATGGGCATCATTCATTAAAGTCTTTACTCTGTTATTATTCACTGGGCTTTAGCTCACTATTTATATTAGTATGTAGGTGAGCAGGCACGTAACCAGGCCCAGAGTTGACGGCCTATGTTCAGTTTTTATCAGCCAACTTTTGTGCCTTCCAAGGAGGTTCCAAATGAAGTCGAGATTTGTGGCTATTTTTGTAATCATGTTAAAGTTTGTTTGTTTGTTAAGTTTTGAACAAGGTTTCTGACATTATGCTACTAGGGGTGATATGTAATGGTTGTATCTCAACATCACTCACAAGTTTATAAAAGTTTTAAATTATGCGCTTCATGTATGTCTTCACAGCTCAATGGACTGCATATATTATGTATATTTGTTTCCGTAGCCCCTAACTTTATGTTAATCCGTCAAGAGGCCTTTGGTAATCCAAGGATTACTGGCTGGTTACGATACTAAGAGAGCACAAAGGAAGGCAAGAAAAAAGATTTTCAGAATGATCAAAAATGCTGGAAGATGGTTTATGTTTATAGGGCCAAACAGGTATGAATTTCAAACCTGAACAGGTCTGAATTCAAATTGAACAGGTGCAAAACAGTTTTAAATCTATCTGGGAACAGACTGAATCTGTCCGGAACTGCTAGGCAGTTTAAATCTGTTAAAAACAGTTTGAACCTGCTGGAAATGGAACTAGAAGAGGCACTGTTTGGACAAGAAATTTGAATTCAAATTTGGCACAAAAAATTTTGTTCAGAAAAAGATAATTTTTAGAAAAAAATTAATATTAGAACCGACCTGACCTACACCCGTGTTTGGTCGGAGGCGGCGCGCGTATGTAGTGGTTTGAGCGAAGACTCACTTTGTCCATAACTCCTCCATTCTACAAACTTGGGGTGCTCCTTGGGGCCCAACCCAACCCAACCCAACCCAACCCAACCCAAGTTTGTCCACCTAGAGTTTATATGCACATACAAGCTATCTTCAAGTTTCAATATGGGACTACCATTATAAAGAAACCCATATTTTATTCTTTAATAGTCTATCTCATGAACCAAAAAACGACGTCAACTTCTCATTCACTTATAAATAGTTTTGACGAACCGCCTTCATCGTGTGAATAAATAGTTTTGATGAACCGTTTTCATCGTGTGACTTGCCATGCGGCAAAGAACACATCACCTTTTTAGACTCATCCCAAAAGATGTGTGGAACCTACTCAAATTTAGACAAAAAAAATAACTCAAAATAAATCTATAAAAACCATAATTTCAACAAACTTAATGTTAGTGATGGTGTCGAGTGCAAAACCACCGAAACCTGATAGCTCTTTTTTTAGTGAAAGCATACGTGGATCCTATATGCATCCCAACATCATTTCTTGTTCAGGAAATATCCTCCCTCATCAACCACAATGGATCCTATCAATGTTATATTCAGAGAGAAAAAATAAATAAATAAATAAATAAATAATTTAAAATGTACAAATTAAATTTATTTTGAGTATGATTTAAATTATATAAAGTTTAAATTTGTATAATTAAGGGTCATTAATGGGACGGCTCGGATTTATTTTAAAAAATTAAAATCACGTTCCACTTATAAATCCAAATCTTACGGGCTTATTTGACCATTTAATTGTTTCATTTTTTCTTTTTTAATAAGCGAGATTTGGTCAAAACCCTCTCCACATAATAAAACTTTAATGTATTAAGAATAAGTACAATAAATTTTCTTTGAAAAATCCAACACATATCATTATTATCAAATTATTAAAATTTAAAATAATATAACTTTTAATGTAGATATCGGTTTTTAATAAAATTAGCATTTTTAGAATTCTCTCATCAAAATCTATCAAATAAAATCTATGTTGACTATGAAATTCTTCAACAAAAAAAAAATAAAATAAAAATATTAGTGTCTAAATTGATGTAAACAGCAACAGAAAAAAAATATGTAACTTTGTCTCATAGTAACATATTACTCTGTTTGATAGTAACATGTTACTCTGTTTGATAGTAACATGCCACTTATATGTATATTTTTTATTAAAAAATACTAACAATTAATTGTAAGCAATTAGATTAAATTGAGATATAATTATAAATTTAAAATCAAAATTGAATCGATTAAAATTAGAATGACTAAAATAACACAAAAACTAAAATGCAGAAACTATTATCATAATTTTTTCTAGTAAGAAATTAAAAATTATTAAAGCGTGATAGTGTTTTTCTGAAAATTCCCATGTGAACCGCAAGAAAAGTCAAGTGTCGTGTGAATAAAAGCTAAAGAAGGTTAACAACATAATTACACCAAGGCGGAAAATTTTGATCTAATACTGGACCACGTTTTTTTATCGGCAAAAGTCAATCGTTAATTTATTAAATTAATACTTATGAGAACTAGTTTTCCTAATCTTGCAAAATATTAAGTACTTATTTCATAATTCAACTCCTAATCATTACCTCTCTTTTAAAATTAAATTCTTAAGAAAGTCATAGTGGCCAATTAAGTTAAAGCTTAGTGGACGGCTGTAGATTGGGTAATTCTATTATCACATATATACCATTAATTCTTTGTGTACATATTTAATGAATTAATTAAAATTTTTTTTTTTTTTTTTACAATTTTACTACTAAACAAAACAACTAATATGAATATCAATACACATATCAAACTTTAAAACTAGATTTTCTTAATACACATCTTTTGAATATAAAAATTCTCGGTGCACATTTTCTTTTCAAAAAAATACACGCATCAAATATACACCTCGATTTTTCTTTCTTTCTCATCTCGCTCAATTGCTCAATTGTTCTTCCATTATTTCTCATAAATTAAATTGATATTGCACCATTGTGTGACGATGTACTGCGTTGCTCCTAATATTCTTAACAACCCACCATCATTATTGATTTGCGTGATAAAAGATTTGCAAAACAATGAAAATTTAAATATAAAGAAGAATATGATTGTTCATAACAAATTAGGTTACAAAAATGTGAGTTTTACGAAAATTTGAGTTTTTATATTTTGAAGTAAAAGTTTTTTGATGATCGCAATTATCATTCGGAAAATCAATTCCGAAATTGTTACCACTATATGGAAATTAACTTCTGAAAACATTTTATATATTCGTAAACCAACTTTTGAATTAGTTTTATATTTTGTTCGGTAATACAAAACCGAAAATTATTGGTTGATTCATTATTACCAACTTTGTTTAATTTATTCAGGTAGCCAGTACTGAATAATTTTCATCTCTTTGCCAGTCAATACACTACAAGAAAATGCATGTTTGGCGACTAAAATTGGTGACCAAACCAAATTTTAGTCGCAAAAAACACCACATTGGGCGACTAAAACCTGCTTTAGTCGGCATTGACTGAACCTTTTTTAGCTACTAAATTATTTTAGTCGCCATATACTCTTATTGGCGACAAAATTTACCTGTAGTCGCTGTTTGTTACCAATTTGGCTACTAATATTTGATTTTGTCGCCGTATAATTTCAATTTGCGACAAAAACATTTTTGTCGCCAAAAAATGGCATATTTCCGGTTAGATTTTTGAAGACCAAAGCTGGGTTAGTCGTTATATAATCAATATTGCCGACGAAATTTTGAATTTAGTAGCAAAAGAGGCATCTTTAGGCGACCAATTTTTTGTCGCCGTTAAGGTTTTTTGGCGACAAATAATCATTTAGTCGCTAAAGCTTCGAAAAAAATTTTAGAGGGAAAATAATTAATTTTCGCGCCCAGTATATACATTACACACACACACTTTTTTGTTCTTTTTTGTGTCACACACCAACATCAACATACAGAGCAATCCATACCAAACCCGTCGCTCACCACCAAGATCATCACCATCGCAGGCCACCGGCGCTCGCCACCACGACCACTGCAAATCGGCCCCACCACTGATTACAGGTATGTGTCTGTCGTCTCTCTCCCTCTCTGTCGATCTGGGTCTATCTGGTTCTATCTGTCTGTCAATGTCTCTCCCATCCCCTTCTCTCACGATGCATGTAGGGTTTGACAAGTTTTTTTCCTTTCATTTTCCATTTATTTCGTAAACAAACTTTTAGGGCTTTTTCTGATTTCGTGAATGGGTGTGGTTCAAATTGCGGATTGTGGATTTGGATTCTCGATTTTGGAACATCTCGGAAATGTTTGGATTGTGGATTTGGATTCTCGATTTTGGAACATTTCGGATTTCGATTCTCATTTTCCATGTTCTTTAATCGTCATTATTTAGCTTATAATTAATAATCATATGCCTAAATTTGAGTTTCTGAAACTTCTAGGAAATGTTTGTGGGCATGGAATTCCATATTGCATTTGAAAAAAGCTCCCAAATTTAATTCCAGATTGCATTTTTTTTCAGAACTGTAATTTTGTGTTTTGTGTTGTGGATTTGGGAATTCTAGGAATTAATTAGTTTTTGTGTTGAATTGTTGCTTTTTTGACTGTTTCATTGGAGTGCTTTTAAAATGATACAGAGGGAAAGTTATGTTTCAGAAGGATTCTTTTCTCTTGAAATTAATGATGTAAATGTAAAAAATTTAAAACATGCCCTTTTTAATACTTTTAAATATAATTAATTATTTAACTGATTCAATTAAACAGAACTCGCACCTTTAGTACTAGATCCCGACATAGGAATTTATTAATTTCTTCAACCACATTCAATGGGGGTATCTATCTTTACTAGTATATGGTGTTCAAGTTCACTAGACTGTAACTTGGGTCTATAGAATCCTCAGGGTCCTAGTCCTATTATTGAGTAAAATCAGGTTTGCAACTCAATGTGTTCTTCTAGTCGCCTAGCCGACACATGTACTGGGAATGCAGTTCATTAGTTTATGGGCATCTGTGTGCCCACATTGTAGCGTAAATGTACATTTCACATAAGTAGATATGGAAGGATAATGGTTTCAAATGTCTGGTGACTGTTGGAATAATGTGCTTGTTTTGGTTTTCAAAATTTAGTTTTTTACAAAATAATAGTAAAACAACAACAAAACATGTGTTTGTTTTGGTTTTCAAAATTTTTTCTAAAAATTTAAAAAGTAATAATATGGTTTTTTTTTTTTTTTAAAAAAAAAAAAACTCATCATTTTATGTAACTTTATCTTTTTAAAAGTAAAAATAATTTTAAAAATATATTTATAATATTTATTTTTGTCGAATTAATTTCTATGTTTTTTTTTTTTTTAAAACAAAGTTCATAAATTAGTTTATGAAAATCAAACCAAACAAAGTATTTGATTTTAGAAAAATCACATACCTTAAAGAATATCGCCGAAGTACTACCGAAGAATGTGGTGTGAGTTTGTGTTTTGTGGTGTATGTACAGACTGTGTTGAGTTTTTTTAGGTTGATGTGCGCACACATTGTGTTAAGGATATATTTGAAACATTTGGTGTGTAATGAGTAAAACAAAAGGTCAACAAGTTTTAGAGTGTGTGTATTGAGAAAAGATGAGTACAAAGAGTAAATAGTGTGTGCAAATAGAATTATCTCAAGTTTTCTTTACAAGAAATTTTTTTTTGTACAATGATCTCCTGTCCATGATTTAGACAGGAGGTTATTGTCCATATTTACGGGGTCTATCATGGACTCAGTTTCAATGATCTGAATTGTTCATTTTGTGAAACTAATTGTGTGTATCATTTACACAAAAAGTTAGATCGATCCAATAATTTAAATTTATAGCATTTGTATCTAAAAAAATGTACAATAAGTGCGTTTTTTAAAATAGACTAAAAAAATTAATGGTCTATTTTCAATAACATATTTGTCATCTATATTTTCAGAGACAAACGTGATAAAATGAAAATGAGGGATTCTATTTGCATTCAAAAATTATTAAGCAAGCCCAATTTTTCAATACAGTTTATTAAATTATTTAAAGTTATAATTTACTCTCAATACATTCTGTTTTTTTGACAAATTACCTTTTAAGATACACCCAAATAATAAACAAATAAAAAATCTCAAATTACACCACTTAAAAAAATCTTTTAAAAAAATCCTTAAACAAATTTATCATTACAACTATTCGTTAAATTCACATACAATGAATGATTGCTATGAGTTATCCTATATGACATCATTTTGCTTGTATGTGTTCCTACTATATTAATGATAACCTCATCCAACACTTTGTTGAAAAACCCCATGCTAACCCTTGAAAGATTGAAAAACACTTTGGTGTTGAATCTCCATGGCGTCTCTGAGTTGCCATCAAACAATTCCTACTACAACTTTTTAGTGTACTACTAGTTGATGTTTGATTAATTCAACGTGACATTACTTATTTTTTGATTTGATTAATTGAACAAGACATTATTTATTTACTTTTTAATTTAATTAATTGAATCGAAAAATTATTGTGCTCTTGATAATTCCCAGAATTATTATTTTTTATTTATTTTTACAATGGCACATATTGTGTTCTTGTTTTGTTATATTTAGAAGTAACAACACAATAAGAAATAATGATGTTGATGATAATTGTGAGTCTTGTTGAGGTAGATTGGAGTTTTGGAGTGAGAAAGAAGATGAAGAGAGTTGAATACGAAAAATACGTATAAGTAATTTAGCCTCCGTTTGGGAAGTGGGTTGTCTTTTTGGCTTTTTGACTTTTTTGGCTATTTTAGCCTAGGCTAAAAAGCTTGGTTTGTGAAGGGCTTTTTGGTTTTTTTGACTTTTTTTGTGAGAGAAGAGTGTAATGATTATGGGTTGGATGTGGGTGCCTCTATTTACACACCATATTTGCTCTCAAGACACACCACTGCCCAATTCACACCTTTAATAATTTGAAAAAACATTAATTTTTCTCAACACACACCACAACGTTCTATTTTTGCCCTTAGTCCCACACCATTTAGTACACACCTCAAATTCAAAAAAACAAACTTACCACCGGCGGTACACCCACCACCTCATAGATCGCCGTCACCCTCCGGTGAACCACCCCTAGCCCTCCTCTCCCTCTGGCGAGACTCGCCTAGCCCTCCTCTCCCTCAGACAGAGATAAGAAGTGTAGTGAACCAAGACCAACGCCTCTCCTCCACCCAACAAAAAGATAATATATGCCTTTGGAAAGGCCTTCCTCTCTTCTCCACTTGTAATTCTGGCTTGTGTAGAGAATGTGTTTCTGAATTTTTCTCTTCTAAATCTAATCACACACTCTCTCGAATCCATGGTTGCATTAGCCTTATCATCCTCTCTCCACGCCTCTAATTCATCAATCTATGGTTCAATCAAACTCAACCCATGTTGTCCCACACCATCACTCCTCATTGCAACAAAAATTTCTCAGAATACTACAAGGAAAAACTCATCTCGTTCTCGCAGATTGACAGTCTTTCCAGTGACCGAGGGCTCCAGCAAAGAGAAGGAAGAAGAATCAATACCTTTATGGGCTAGACCAGACTCGAATGAGCCTCCTCCTTGGGCTCGAGACGAAGCTTCTCAGAATGCTTCGCAGCAGAGCTTTCAGATCTCCTTCTTCGTCTACTTGCTTGCCTCTACTATCACTGCAATTGCCGCTGTGGGCTTCCAAACCCAATTCTTTTTTTTATTATTTTTTATTTTTTCTTTTTTTTTCACTCATTTGTGTTTAGTGTTTTGGGTTTTTTGTTTTTTTGATTGAAATTTGTGGGTTTGTGCAAATTGGTTTTGTTTTTGAGTACTTGAATCAAAAATTTGTTTTTGGTGTTTTGAGCTCAGAGCGTCTTTTATGCTCCGTTGCTCGGATTCTTTGCAGTGGTGGCTAGGGTTAGGGCTTGGATGTGTATTCAACTATGGTGTGTATTCAGTTGTGGTCATTTTGGTCATTTTACGTAAGGTTATTATTGTAATAAAAAATAATCAATTAATGGTGTGTCTTGAAACTAAATGTGGTGTGTAAATAGAGGCACCCGTTGGATGTGATGTTTTGTTTGTTGTAGCTAAAATAGTCTATTTTGTTTTTTGTGGCTATTTTAGCCCCAAAACCACTTGCCAAACACCAAGTGTACTATGAGAAAAAAATTAATATCTTATTTTAAAGTTTAATTGGTATTGTCCTTAGTAAATTTACATAAGAGTATAATAGGAACTAAAATTTTGAAATTTTTATTGGAATACTAAATTATTATTTGGGTGCAAATAGAATCATCCAATGAAAATGTTATGATTATCAGATTAACTTAATTTTTTTATGGATAATATACATTGAGAATTTTACAAAATGAACAGTTCAAATTATCAAAATGGGACTTGTAGTGGGCCTCACAGACCTCTCTAATTTTCTCTAAGTTTAAATTTGAATTTGAGATCCACTACAACAAATTAAGGTTTTAGAAACAAAAATATTTAGGGACCAAAAATTTTTGTCTCAAAAATTAATTTTTTTTTAGACAAAATTATTTGTCTCTAAAAGTATATTTATTAACTATATTTTAAAAAATTTATCGCTGAATTTTTTTTTTTTTTTGGATTTTTTAAGACAATCTTTTAGTGACTGTCCTCATAACGATAGAAATTAGTCTCCAAATATTTTTTTAAATTTTTTTTTTCACTTGTAAAGACTAAAAAAATTAATTCATAATTTTTTATATGTGAGATATAAGGTCAACTCCAAGGGATTAGTCAAGTGATAAAGAGTTAATGATAAGATTCAAATGCTAATCACCCAATGGGCCACAAAAAATTTGTTTTGTCGTTAATTTCAATGTCTTGAAATTAATTGAGGTATGCACAAACTGACTCAAAAAATTAGTGAAATAAGATCTGTTATACCCACAGAGGTGTGTGTGTATGTAAATTAAATGTATAAATTAAATAAACAATAAAATAAATAATTCAGAAAATAATTATGTAAATTATTTCTAAATTAAACTCTTACAGAAATTAGCGTCGAGGCTTGTGTTCGACACAATTTTCTTAAAGTAGATTTCGCCCTCGCTCCGGTGCTTCGAGTTTTAACTGGCGTCTACTTCCCAGGATGCAACGACTAATACTTAAATTTGCAACACTACAAATTCAAGTCTGGTGAACCAAAACCCTGTTGTAACTCTCTCTTTTTTCTTCCTAAAATATAAATGCAGAAGCAGATACAAGAGCATAAGAATAATAGAAGAAGAAGGACGAAATTCTAACGGAAAAATTGAATGACAAGAATTGCTATAAGCATGGTTTATATAGGCAGAAAGGTGGCTGTTCTGAACAGGTAGAAACCTGTTCGGACAGATTGAACAGGTGCTAGACAGATTTGAATCTGTTTGAACAGATTTGAATCTGTTTGAACAGATTCAATTCGGGTTGAACCTTCTGAACCCGTTAGGGATCTGTTTGGGTGAAAGAAAAATTCTTGGACCAATTTGTTTTGAATTTTGAAACCAAAATAAAAAATAAAAAATAAATTACAAATGTTTTTGGCCCAAAAACATAAGTATTGGGCTGGACAACCCCAACTCAACCTCATACCACGCACCCGCACCCAGGCCCAGCCCAGCCCAGCCGCCCGACCAGACAAACAGTGGCGGCAGTGGCGTGCGGTTTTAGTTTTGTGTCCAATGGGTCTAGCACACTACACCCATAACCTCACCATTTCCACAAACTTTAGTACTTCTTGGGGCCCATTCCAAGTATCCAAAGCTAAGGTTTATAAACCCAAACAATTCCTCAACCCTTTTCAATGTGGGACAAGCATATTTCACAACTGTGTAGGAAACCCACCTAAATCTAATTCCACGAACCCGAAAATGGTTTTGAGCAACCAAATACACGGTTTTATTTACTATGTGACATTAAACATGAACCCAATAAAAAAAAACGTTAAAATAACGCTTGGATCCCACCTTAATTAATGCTCAAAGTTAGCAAAAAATAAGGATTTTCAAAGCCATTTTTCCAACAATCCCTCACATGAATGAAATTCACGATAACGGACATGCAACAAAATGCAGACAAAGAAAGAGTACATTAAGAAGATACACCACATCGAGATAGGTGGCTTTTGGCTTTGAACCTCCTCTAGTGAAAGCCTATTAGACTTACTGGCTAACCAGTAGACGCGATGTCTTGAACCGTTCAGCTGTTTGTGTAAGCTAAGACAATCGACTACACATAGTGTACCCGCAAACACAGTTTGGTTCTAACGGTTGTGTTCATTTTGGCCCTGAACAACGCCTGGTAATTCATGAGTGCTCTAAAGTATTTAGCCTTCTCAATTCTCACAGAACTGACTCAGTTCACACTCATATAGATGACTTCTTATTAAGAGTATCCTGCTATACCCCACTAGGATGTCCAAGCTATAAGAATCATTAAAAGCAAAACTTATCCTACTAACGCTGTAGGTATCACTCTTTTTATCATAGAAATAGGTAAGAGTAAACTTCCTTAGTGATACATGAAGTCATCCATAATTTGGTTGTCCCTTTGAACCTAGATCTTGGGATCTCCAGTCAGCTAGGTTGGGTTGCCATTATGGCGACTTTTAAGTAATAGGCTTTAATCTCATTCCTCTCGATAAATGGTACACTTGCTGTCTGGCTAGCCCTTTAGTCAATGGATCGACAATATTCTCCTTTGACTTTACATATTCTATGGAAATTATTCCATGTGAGAGCAAATGCCTAACGGTATTATGTCTTCGACGAATGTATCGAGACTTACCGTTATACTTATGATTATGTGCCCGTCCTATTGCTGTTTCACTATCATAGTGAATGCATATAGCTGGCACAGGTTTAGGCCACATTGGAATGTCTTCTAAAAAATTACAAAGCCATTCTGCTTCTTCTCCTGTTTTATCTAATGCGATAAACTCATATTCCATTGTCGATCTAGCTATGCATGTCTACTTGGAAGATTTCCAAGAGACTGCAGCACCTCTTAGGATAAAGATGTATCCACTAGTGGATTTTGAATCTTTAGTATCCGGTATCCGGTATCCAATTTGCATCACTGTACTCCTCGAGTACTGCTGGATATTTGGTATAATGTAAGCCATAATTCCGGATATATCTTAGATACCTAAGTACCCTAATTATTGCTTTCCAATGATCAAACCTTGGATTACTTGTGTACCTACTCAATTTGCTTACAACATAGGCTAAATTTGGCATAGTGCAATTCATTAAGTACATCAAGCTTCTGATTATTTGAGAGTACTCTAATTGTGATATGCCTGTACTTGTATTTTTTTGACAAATGAAGACTAATGTCAACAGGTGTTTTAGTAGGACGGTCATCATGCTTTCCAAATTTCTTCAGAATCTTCTCAACATAGTGACACTGAGATAAAGCATATCCTTCAGATGTCCTAGTAATTTTTATTCCTAAAATTACATCTGCTACTCCCAGATCTTTCATGTCAAACTTTTTGTTCAACATTTTTTTTTATGGATTTAATCATGTCATTATTGCTCCCAATAATGAGCATGTCATCCACATAAAGACAAACTATGACATAGCCTTTGTCTGTGTTTTTAACATAGACGCATTTGTCACATTTGTTTATCTTAAAACCATCCGAAAGCATAGCGTGATCAAATTTTTCATGCCATTGTTTCGAAGCTTGTTTTAATCCATAAAGGGATTTGACAAGTTTACAAACCTTTTTCTCTTGGCCGAAAACTTGAAACCCTTCTGGTTGTTTCGTATAGATTTCTTCATCTAACTCACCATTTAAAAAAGCTATTTTAACATCCATTTGATGTATTTCTAGATTATACAAAGTTGCAATCGCAATCAACATGAGAATAGATGTTATTCTTGTCATTGGTAAATAGGTGTCAAAATAATCAAAGCCTTCATTCTGCCTGTATCCCTTAACAACAAGCCTAGCCTTGTATTTATCTATTGAACAATCTGCTTTCATTTTTCTCTTGAATATCCACTTATATCTAAGAGGTTTACATCCTAGTGGAAGATCCACCAGTTCCCAAATATGATTTTGCAATATTGATTCAATTTCACTATTCACAGTCTCTCTCCACAATGGAGTTTCAGGACTTGACATTGCTTCCTTAAAGTTTTGAGGCTCATTTTCTAACATGTATGTCAAAAAATTTGGACCAAATGATTTAGAGATCCTAGCCCTCTTGCTACGTCTAGGTTCATCGGATTCATTATCTTTTTGGTCTTCACTGCTACCAATAACAATATCAAAAGTTCTTTCATTTGAACTTTTCTCTTCAGTTTCCTTGCTAGGAAAAATATGTTTAAAAAATGACGCATTTCTTGACTCAATAATAGTGTTTACATGCATATCCGGATTTTCAGATCTATGAACTAAAAATCTATATGCACTACTATTATTGACGTAAGCAATGAACACATAATCAATGATCTTTGGTCTTATCTTAGTCCTTTTGGGGTTAGGAACTGCCACCTTGGCTAAACACCCCCACACTTTGAGGTAATTGTAGGTAGGTCGTCGACCTTTCGATAATTCATAAGATGTTTGATTGAGTTTCTTGTGGGGTACCCTGTTCAGGATAGAGTTAGCAGACAAAATCACTTCCCCCCACAAGTTCTGAGGTAACCCTGAACTAATCAACATGGCATTCATCATCTCTTTAAGAGTTCGATTCTTTGTCTCAACAACTCCATTTGACTGAGGAGAATAGGGTGCAGTGGTTTGGTGAATGATACCATGTTTAGAACAAAATTCTTCAAATGTTGCATCATACTCAACACCTCTGTCACTCCTTACTATCTTAATAGTTTTGCTAAATTGATTTTCAAACTCAAGTTTATATTGCCTAAAAGTTTCTACGGCTTCATCTTTACTTCTCAATAAGTAAGTATAGCATCATCGAATGTAATCATCAATAAAAGTAATAAAGTACTTCTTACCTCTTCTAGTTTGAACAAACTTTAAATCACAGATATCTGTGTGAATTAAATTTAGAGGTTCAGTACTTTTTTCAACTTTATTAAATGATGTCTTAGTGAGTTTTGCCTCAACATAAATCTCACATTTATGATTAGGATCAAATTCTAAGTTAGGTAAACATTCTAAAGCAACAAGTCTACGCAAAGAATTAAAATTAACATGTCCTAATCTACTATGCCATAAAAAAAAAGACTCAGCAATATAAACAAAAGATGTGTTCTTATTATTTAAAGCCAAATTAGGTACAACAGTTATTACATTGAGCTTCAAAAGCCCATTACTTATGTAACCTCGCCCCACATACATTCCACTCTTGGAGAATACAACTTTATCAAATTCAAAGACTTAAACCCATTCTTGATCAACAATGACCCAGAAATCAAATTCTTGCGAATCTCTGGCACATGGAGTATATTGTTAAGAGTGAGTTCTTTTCTTGAGGTCATTTTCAGCACGATCTTTCCTTGTCCTTCTACAGTTGATGTAGAGGAGTTTCCCATAAAAAGTTGTTCCCCACTTTCCACCACTTTGTAGGTTGTGAATATCTTCTTATCTGCACAAATATAGCGGGTTGCTTCAGTATCCACCCACCACTCCTTGGGCTTGCCCACCAAATTTGCTTCAGAGACTACTGCAGCAAGATTGATGTCTGCCACTCCATTGGAAAGATAAAAATCATCAGCTATGTTGGCTTGTGCTGGCTTTTTGCTCGAACTTCTTCCGTCCTTGCGAACGTGACAATCCTTAGCACGATATCCATCTTTGCCACACACAAAGCACTTGCCTTTGAACCTCTTGTTGAACCCGTTGTTGATCCCTTTGATCTTACTAGTGGATCCTTGTTCAGGACCATTGCCATCATGTTTCCGCTTCTTGTTGTTGAACTTTGACCCATGTTCATATTCCACAACATTTGCTTTAGCCTGCATGACATGGTTTCTTGACTTCTCGTCGGAACCTCGGTTGTCCTCCTCAATTTGAAGCCGCACTATCAGTTCCTCCAATTTCATCTCTTTGCGCTTATGCTTTAGATAATTCTTGAATTCTTTCCAAGATGGTGGCAGTTTTTCAATGATTGCCGCTACTTGGAAAGATGCATTGAGAACCATCCCTTCCGCATGTATGCCATGGAGAATTAATTGGAGATTTTGAACTTGGCTAATAACCGTTTTGGAATCCGTCATTTTAAAATCCAGAAAACGGCTAACAACAATTTTCTTTGTACCGGCGTCCTCTGTCTTATATTTATGATCCAGAGATTCCCACAATTCTTTAGCTGTGCTTTTCACACTATACACATTGTACAGTGTATTGTCTAACCCATTAAGAATATAATTCCGACACAGAAAATTATCATGTTTCCATGCATCGACTGCGACAACTAGTTGCCGGTCAGTTTCTTCCTCATTCAGTGCCGGTGCCTTTTCATGAGTGAAGCGAGCCAAATTCAATGTGGTAAGATAAAATATTATCTTTTGTTGCCATCTTTTAAAATCATTGCCATTGAATCTTTCTGGCTTCTCCCCATAATTTACCAGTACTACCAGAGTCATCACTGGCACAATAGGTGTGGGGGTTTGAGTAGTAACAGTCTCAGTACTGTTAGTTTCAGTTGTCATAATTCTGACAAAATAAAAATAATACACCAATCACAAATTTATACAAAAAAGAATTTACACACAAAATAAACAGAATAATATTTTGTGACAAAATTCCAATGATAAACAGTATATTACTATTCTGTTATCAAAGAAATCATTAAAAAGTATATTACTACTATTTAAGAAATTAAACAGTATATTACTACTATTTAATTTCCCGAAACAAAATATTTGTCTATCTACCGCAGAAATAAATAAAAATAAAAAATCTACTTTAAGATTGTTATATCCATAGAGGGGTGTGTGTGTGTGTAAATTAAATGTATAAATTAAATAAACAATAAAATAAATAATTCAGAAAATAATTATGTAAATTATTTCCGAATTAAACTCTTACAGAAATTAACGTCGAGGCTCGTATTGGACACAATTTCCTTAAAGTAGATTTCGCCCTCGCTCCGACGCTTCGAGTTTTAACCCGCGTCTACTTCTTAGGATGCAACGACTAATACTTAAATTTGTAGCACTACAAATTCAAGTTCGGCGAACCAAAACTCTGTTGTAACTCTTTTTTTTTTTCTTCCTCAAATATAAATGCAAAAGCAGATGCAAGAGTACAGGAGGAACAGAAGAAGAATGACGAAATTCTAAGGGAAAAATTGAATGACAAGAATTGCTAGAAGCATGGTTTTATATAGGCAGAAAGGTGGCTGTTCCGAATAGGTAGAAACCTGTTCGGACATATTGAACAGGTGCCGGACAGATTTGAATATGTTTGAACAGATTAAGTTCGAGTTGAACCTTCTGAACCCGTTAGGGATCTATTTGGGCGAAAGAAAAATTCTTGGACCAATTTATTTTGACGTTTGAAACCAAAATAAAAAATAAATTACAAATATTTTTGGCCCAAAAAGATAAGTATTGGATTGGACAAGCCCAACCCAACCTCACACCCGTGCCCAAGCCCGGCCGGCCAGAGGCGGCCACGTGCGTGGTTTTAGTTTTGGGTCCAATGGGTCTAGCCTATTACACCCACAACCTCACCCTTTCACAAACTTTGGTACCCCTTAGGGCCGATCCCAAGTATCCAGAGCTAAGGTTTATAAACCCAAACAATTCCTCGAGCCTTTCCAAAGTGGGACAAGAACATTTCACAAATGTGTAGGAAATCCACTTAAATTCAATTCCACGAACCTGAAAATGCGCGTTAAATTCTCATTCATTCGAAAATGGTTTTGAGCAACCAAATACATGATTTTATTCACTATGCGGCATTAAACATGAACCCAATAAAAAACGTTAAAAATAATGCTTGAGTCCCACCTTGATTAATGCTCAAAATTAACAAAAAATAAGGATTTCCAAAGCCATTTTTCCAACAAGATCAACTATTAAAGTGCATGCTAGATGATCAGAACACCCAACTATTTGGAAAAAAAAAAAAAAAAAAAAAAAAAAAAAGATATAAGGTTAACTAATAAAAAAATATACAATGATATGAGCATTCGCTAATATGACATTTTTTTTCAAAGCACTTGTCTCAATCACAGAGAAAGGGTCTCCTTACTAATGTGTGTGTGTGTGTTTTTTTAATATATACTAGTTGGACCCCCACGCGCTCCGCGCGTGGGGGTCGCGACATAGTGTATCAAGATTAAATTAGTAACTGTTACACTATTTTTTTTTTAATTTTCCAAATAAATGAAACCCATCCATATCAAGAAGAGCTATGCTCACAAGCTATATACAGACAAAGATACAAATATGATTAATTGTTGATAAAATATAAGAACAATATATTAGTGTAGTAGGGTCAAGGATTTGCTTGCTAAACTATACATTCACATATTGCATTAATGTGTATGTGGATATTGGATGAGCAAAATTGTCATCAGGAAGTCTAAATTGTCACCAATTCAAATCTATCAAAAAAAAAAAGACAAAACATAAATCCTGTTATGTACTTGTTATATTTTAGTTAATGGTATTACTTGAATGATTGCCTTCTCGATTTTTGATTATTTAATAAATCGAATACAATATACAATCAGACAATATGATACGAGCAAGATTGTCTTGTTTCAACATGATAAAATTAATTAGCAATAGATTAAGCTAGAAGCATTTCTATTTATGTACATACTTCATATTATGTGCCTATTCCCTATTTCTATTTTTCTTTACAAATATTTACCTAAATTTATGATCCAAACACAACATGTAAAGAAATTCTGAAAAATGTATTACAAATCATTCTATAGACAGACTAAAAAATAATTGTTCCATTACATTTTATTTCAACCGAATCAACCAAATACTACACAAGTGATTATCACACAAATCTACCTAAGAGCAAGATATACTTTCAAATCATTATACAAAATAAACAGAAAATACATAAATCTTACATTAGGTTGTTCTTTGAATCCAATCCATTAATGGTATTCTTTTTTTCTTTGTTGATCAAATAAGAAAAATCAAATCAAACTTCACCTTGGAATGCATTCATACGTGGGTCCAATTCCATGGTTTTCTTTCTCAAAGAATTCTACAAGCCTCACAGCATCCTTCAAGCCTGATTGGTCACTAGCAAACTTAACCAGAGTAATGCCGAGATGACCATCTCTTCCATACAAGGACTTCGACTTTCCACCCCCGAATCCAAGATCTAAAAAAACATTTATAAAAGAGATACAAAATGTTGTGTAAGAACTTGATTTCATGTATTGAGGGCACAATAAGCCCATTAGGCATATCATGATAAGGGGCAAAATTATATCAGCTCATTAAGCTTACTTTTCTAATTAAGGTTACCCAATGGTCAAGGTAACTCCGAAAATCACCAATCCACAACTTTGGATCCTATCAAAAAGAAATCTCAGGCTAGTCCAACACATTATACAACCAAGAGACGGTCGAAAACAATATTCTAGCAGGTCTACACACTCTAATGGGCAAGTGGAAAGCGTACGAATTGTTTCTACCATATAAAATCCATCAAACAAGTAGTGAGAACATCCAGCTATTTTTAGAACTGGTGAGAACATAAATTCCACTAATAATAAAGGCAGAAAAAAATATGTTAATAGAAGATGAGAATGCGAATAGCAAATCCGCATGCCTCAAACCGGCTGCTTTGTTTCCAAGCACTGAATACTCCAACATTTTTGGACTCTACACAAGCACACACAATCAAGAGACACCAATCACTTAATTATAAGTGTTCTCAAAACTCAATTTGCACAGAAACCTACACTATTGAGTTTGAAACCAAATAAATTTATCTACCACCTCATTAGCCATCAACTAGTATGCTATGGTTTCCTTTAATAGAACCTATCGTAAGTGATATTATTATTTCAAACATTACGCAGCCTCTTAGATACAAGTGATAATGCTGCCATGGTTCTACATCACTACAATAATCAGGATTGTTGCTCAAACATATACATTACAGTGATTCAAAGCATCACAACAAGAACTCCACTGAGAGAGACAAATAAATAACTGAAAATACACAAAATAGCCAAAGAAAATGATGAAATAATCATTTAACAAATAAACATGCAACGTTTCCTCATTTGGAGCAGTAAGCAATCCATGACATATCCGGCGATTACAACAATATAAACGCATACGTTACACATATAAATAACTTTATATACAAATTTTTTGGTAAGAGTGTAGAGGCACACATATAAATCAATATTTTCTAAACCTATTTTAATGATTCAATTCAACAAAAACAGTTTATACACTACCAGTCTACCAGTTTGGACAAACGTTCTGAACTAACATATAGTAAGGCAAAGTTTCCTACTTTGGAGAAAAATTGTTTCAATCTCATATATATAAAGAAATATACATACAAATTGCTTTGGTAAAAACATATAGGGACGCGTTAGATTTTTAAATTGAGGATAACCAGAACTTTTTTTGGCCTTAAGGAAACAAACAAATTAACAAAGAAATGCAGAAAATGATCATCAAGAAACAAATGCATAATTGAGAATGATAAACTAAATAAGTATAAGCATCAATGTACAATAAAATTTTACATTTCCTGAGAAATATCACTAAAAGAAAATAAGAATATATTCAATCTTGTTTAATTCAAGTTCTATGTAATGAAAAATGAAGAGCGTGTTTGGTTGTCTGAAAATGAGAATCAAATAATTTTAGCATTGAATATTTTATACATAGCTAGTTAGATATATTTAACTGTCAAAATTGAAACAACAAAAAAATTGCATTGACGGGTTTCTTGGTTCTATTGAGAAAGATGGTTCTAATGTGTTTGTAGATTGAGTGAAAACCAACTAGATCAAAGTTGTAAGTATTTCTATTTCCCACAAAGTGACCATTCATTTATAATGTTTCATTGTTAAATTGACATCTCCGTGGGAATTAATTTGAGTTCTGTTGCTTTACATGATGGTGAGAATGCTAGTGTAATTTGAACCATATTTTCTTTCTGAAGATATTGGTTGTAGGGATATTTCGAAATGGCCACCACTTTGCAAAGTAGATACCGATCTTGATGAAGAAGAAGAAGAAGAAGAAGAAGAAGAATAGGCCAGTTAATAGGAGGAAAAAAATGAAGCATGATATTCAGCTTAGAAGCTGTGGATAAATGAACAATATAGATGTGGCAATCATATAAGCCTAATCAGATAAAGCACTCCAACATTACCAATTCAACACCATTACATCCCACTCCACCCAAAAAAAATGGATACAATTTTTTTTCTTTTATATAAAAAAAGGCCCTTTGAAAAAGAAACAAAAAGAGGAATCTCACAAGGAGAGAAGCAACAAGGGCTCCTAAAGATTAATTTCCTAGATGATTCCAAAACAAAGTAGAAAATGACGGTTAAAGTGATAGCTGCTAATGCTTAACCATATGGAGAACGAGACGATCATGTGTTAAGGCTACCATAATTCAAAATCAACAATACCCTACAAAATAAATACTAAGCCAAAGGGAAGTGATTCAATTTTATTCTCTTTTGAATTTGTGGTTCAGACATATTGCCTAACATATGGTGAACAATTTGTGGAGGCTAAGACATCTAAGTCTCTTATTCAAACATATTTGCAAACACATGGTGGATAAATCATAAAGACAGCAAAACATGAATAAAACAATGCCATGAATGAATAACATTAATCGAAACAGACATACTATTGAAAATAGAAGCAGACAGAATAATAAACAGAGAGAACATACCAGCTATTTTGATGCAAACCACATTGAAGCACCGCTTTGCCAATATGAAGGTCCAAATAGTTCGCAACACTTGGAATCTCTGTTGAAACAAGACAATCAGGCCATGTTTGTGAATCAAACATATAAATCTTTGGACAACATATAAATCTTTGCTTAACAGGCAACGTTGTTGGCCGGATAATTTATTTTGTGCTTGGGTTCATTGGGAGCACAGCGAGAGAGAGAATCGTTTGATTACAAATTTGATCCACCGAAACACAATAAAATTCTAGGAGGGAGAGATGGCGGGCTTTGGTTGGCTGGGCAATCGGTTGAGATTGCACGTGGTTCTGTTGCACGCAGCTTCACCCAAGCAGTGCAAGGCCAAGAAGACACGTACACCAAAAACTTGGAAAGAACAGCAGAGATGCAAAAGACACGTAAGTCAATTCTTTGGGCAGAATGTTATATTGTAAACACTCAGTGGGCATTTCTGGTAAATTGCTGCGTTAGATTGGCAGCACTTGTATGCTTTCATTCTTTTATAGAATGTTATAGATGTTAAGTGACACCATCTGTGTCACCATGTTACACCACTCTTACCGGCTTTTAATATATGTTATAGATATATATATATATATGTAAATGCCATGACAATTCAAAATATCCATTAAAAACAACTTGACGATGATAGAGAAATCTCAAAGTCGGCCATAAATATATAAAAACAGAATGGCCTACCAGTAGATGATAAACGGACCTTTTTTTTGCTTGGAAAAGAGGAAAAGACTTTCGTGATGAAATACAAAAAAATGTTACAGTATGATGTGTATGGGAAAATTACAAATTAATTGTATTTTAAAAAAATAATTATACATATGGAAAAATTTATATTTTTAATAAATAAAGTTTGTAAAATTTATCATTAATTTGATTCCCCCCCCCCCCCCCCCAAAATATACACTCCTTTGTTATTCCCCCAACATATATCATGAATTGGATGGCATTGTTTGAACATATGGGATTCACCATATATTTCTTTTTGATAATTCAAATTGTTCATTTTGTCAGACCTTTCATGTATATTATCCACACTATAAATTAGGTTGTTCCAATAATTATAACTTATTCAATTTATCAAATTTGTCTATAAAAATATAGAGGAGAGATGTGTTTTTAAAAGTGTACCATTTGTTTTTTCAAACATGCTTGATAAATTGAATAGATTATCAATATTGGATCGATCTAATTTTTTTTTTTATTTAATGAATGATATACATGAAAGGTCTGATAAAATAAACAGTTTGAATCATTAAAATGGAACTTGTGATGAATTTCACAGACCTAGATAGTACCCTCCATTCTAGATTATAAACTAGAGGGGATCCAGGTTCTATAAATAAAAATGAAAGAAAAATTCAAACCGTATCACGGTAAATTGTCACATTATTGTTTGAAAATGAAAAAAAAAAAAATTTGGTGAAATGTCACATTATTGTCTTCATAGTGAATTGTCTTGCAACTGTTGACACGTGATTTTATTTTTAGACATAATTAAAATTTATTTCAATTGTAATTTTTTCACATTGAAGCTTGCTTATGAAATTTGCTTAAACCTTAGGGTTTATTTGGGATGTGGGCTGGTTTTTTTATTTTTTGGCTTATTTATTATTTTAGCATGGGACTAAAAAACCTCTTTTGGATAGGTTTTTAGTTTTTTTGACTTTTGTAATTGATGATACAGTTCGTTCTAGGTAGAACGGGTCGGACTGATCCACGCTCCTCAAACCTGTGTTCGAATGACCAAGCCCACAATGGAACTTGCACAAGAGTTCAACGGGGAACGAGGAGTCCCCCAGCGAACCCTCCGATGAGCAAGTTAGAAAGAGAGATGGAATATAGGGAGATTAGAGATAAAAAGCTTAACCTTCTTCTTGTCTTCGACGTCTGTTTATATCCTCTGGTAATCATTTCGTTGTCCCTTCCGACCTGTCGCCATGGCTGAAAGTCTATCCCCTAGCTTGCCTTGTTCATGGTGAGGCCGTTCTGTCTCGACGGGGATAGCTTGTCGTAATAAATGCTGTAAGGGGCTTCATTAATGGCTGATGTGCAGTGCAATAACTTTGCAGGATCTTTGTCTACTTATGTGGCTTGTCCTTCACCTGCCATGTGTCTGAGTGTCATTGGTTCTTAATGCCATGTTGACTTCCAGCCATGTTGGGCCTCATCAGTTGAATTATGTATTGGGCCCTAAGTGGTAGGCTTGGGTTGTTCATAGTGGGCTATAGCCTTTATGGGCCTACCCATGTCAGTAGTCCCCCATTCCCAAGTGCAGCTTTAGTCCAATGAAGGGAATAATGAAGAGAACGATGGTTGCTAGAGACCGGTGAGTGAGGCGAAGAGGGCCGACCATGAGGAGGGCCGACCGCGACAGGTGGTCGAATGGAGAGACGACCATGAGGAGGGCCGACCGCGAAGGGTGACCGAGTGGAGGGGCCGACCATGAGGAGGGTCGACCGCGAAGGGTGACCGAGTGGAGAGGCCGACCATGAGGAGGGCCGACCGCGACGGGTGACTGAGTGGAGAGGCCGACCATGAGGAGGGCAAATGGCGGTGCGCGGAGCTCGATGAGTGGTAGGGCACGTGGTGATTCGAAGTGGAAAAGACAGGGTAGGGGAACGGGGCAGTGGATCGTGGGTGTACACGTGGCAGGATCCCATGATGGGGAAGGTTAGGCGTTGAGCAAAAAATGAAACGATAGGTCAATATAGGGTGTTGAAAAGACAGTTTTGGCAGATTTTTGAAAATTTTCAAACTGGCAAAATTTAATTGTGACCCTTGGAATATAGGCAAGCCTTAGGCTTTTGGTATTATACTTTTTGCCTATCTCTTTGCAAAAAATCAAAACATCTCAGAAGTAAACTCGTTCGTTGCCAGTGACACACCCCTACAACACTTTGTGAACTTTCTTGCGCCCGCATCCGAAACCATTCGTAGACACACAAGAGAGATGGCCCAAGAGGAAGCAACAACCGCAAGGGTCGATCCGTTAGGCGACGACGATGCGGTGGACTTGGCGGAACAATATCATATGGAGCGTAGGGAGGGGGAGGGAGCAAGTCAAACTGTGCGGGCTCGCCTTAAGACAATAATCTCGGCTGCGAGACCTATTAGCCAGGTGGAGCCGGACCATTGGCACACCAAACCGGACAGATCCGTACTGACAGTAGAGAAGTTAGAGGGAATAAGGAAGAAGTATCAAATTCCCTCGGAGATAGGGCTAAGATTGCCCACAACCAAGGAGAGGGCCTCAGATGTGCGGTCGGGTGAATTTAGCTTGTATGAGGAGGCGTTGCGAGGGGGTTTGAGGCTACCTCTCCCCCAAGTAGTGGTGGATGTGCTAAACAAACTAGAAGCGGCGTCAGGGCAACTGATGCCGAACGCCTGGAAGATAGTAATGGCGTACGCGAGTGCCTGGCCGTAGGCGACCAGAGGGACGTCAATGACAGTAGAGGAGTTCTTCTCCTGCTACAAGGCCTCTGGTCAGCAGGAGACCTGGGTGACGCTGCAAGCAGTGGCAGGGCGAGGTCTGGTGGCGGGTCTTCCATCGTCGGTGAAGGAGTGGAGACCGAGATGGTTCTTTGTGACGATGAATGGTGGGGCTGGGGTGTATACAACGAGGAAGGTCCCCACCAAATCAGTCGAGCCGAAGTTGGACGAGGCGGTCGAAGACCGAGTGAAGAGGGTGAGGGAATTGAGGGAAGAAAAGGGGGTGAGGTGGGACGAGCTGATCCTGCCTTCGACATTGTTTGCCCTGAACTTGGGGCCTCAACCATTGGGGGGGACCCAACAAGAGAGGAGCTAGAGGCGCAGAGGAAGGCGGAGGAGGAGGAGGAAGAGGAGGAGGAGGAGAGGAGATTGTTCGCCAGAGCGGACAAGTATAAAGAGGCAAATTTGGGTCCTGCTCCAAAGTTGGTAATAAGGGAGAGGATTCGACCTTGCCCTAAGCCTTTGGGTGGAAAGAACTTGAGTGAGTTTCCCCATTACCACAACCCATAGACCGCCTGAAGGAGAGGGGAAGACGAGAGGTGGAGGTGGGACTGAAGAGGTCAAAGAAGAGGAGGGTTGCCACTAAGGGGGCTACAGATGTGCCCGGTGCGAAGAAGATGAGGGTTGGTGGAGAGGACACCCCCATGGCGGAGAAGGCAGAGGAGAGGGGGGTGGGGGCTACTCCAGAAGGGGTGGTTATCCCAGAGGCGCAGGGAGACAAAGGTCAAGGGGCCCAAGTGGAAGAAGAACACATGAGTGCCATGGGCCCCAATATGCAAGTGGAAAGCGGGTCAGTGGGCCCTGAGGAGGGGGTGGAGGAGCAGCCCCAGGGTGCTGCGCCCCAAGGAGAGGGGGTGAGGCTAAAAACTGCTTTCTACCACGTTGCAACGGTGTCTGGGCAACTGAAGGGAGAAGGAGGCCCAGCCATGACTGCTGTCGGCCGGCTCTTGGGCGTGGTGGAGGATCCGGTAGTGGGCTCAATGGCGAGTTTTACTGAGGCCAAATTACTAAGGGGGTTGTGCTCTGCTCAGATGGAGGCAACTGCCTTAGCAGGAGCCCCGCTGAATAAGGCTGCGGCTGCTAAAGGCGAGATGAGGCCGTTGAAGGTAAAGTTGGAGAAGGCGGAGGCCCAACTGGAAAGTTTGAGGAGGGAAACTGCGAGATGGAGTGTGGACGTCCCCGAACGTCCCGGGAGAGAAATCCCGTTCTATTCGTCTGGGCTTACTACAGTTCAGGACTCAAATGTCACGGTTCTTAATCTGAACCAAAGAGTCCAAATCCGGTAAATCGTTTTGAGAAAACAGATTTTTAGAAAAGAAGTGCCAAACATGGACTGCTTTGCCAGATACAGAGTCGCCACCTAAATATTTTTTATGGGGGAATTTAGGAAACCCTGACTCGGTGCCAAAGGCCACGTGTCCGTCATCACCAAAGTTGCCTCGGCTCGGGAACTTGGGTATGATTGGGGAAGGTCAGCTATGAGCACCCCCTCTCGCCCGATCCGAAGATCGGCCTCTACTAACCATGATATCTTGTTTTTGAAAACACATGCGTTCTTATTCCAATTAATTAGCTAGAATTACTATGTGATGCGCGCAGCAAAACAAGTATAGACTAGATCACCTAATTTGGAACGAAGCATTGCATATCCGTTTGTTTGGAAAACGCTTTGAGATTTGCTACTCGCAAGTAGGCTAAAACACGGATTTCAACGAGTTGTTCCAACTCAAACAATCCAACCTCCACCCACAGGCATTCAGGCAGTTTATATCACATAATGATCTAGCCACATGGTAAGCATGCTGTCATGTTAACATTCACACTCATGCGAGATGCTAAAGCATAAAATACTTACAATGTACTCCGAGCCAAACAAAGAACATGTTAGTAATCATGCATGATCTAAGTCTGTGTTAAGATGGCTAATGCAACGCATACAGAATGTCACTAGAATAGGCTCGGCTAATCTAAGGATGACATGTGAAATACACAGATAGCATGTATTCAAATTAGATTTGAAATACTTATGCAGTTAGCATGATGCGCCGAGCCTGGTGCATGCAATACTGATGAATGATGCGCGCATGCATAGCACAAGGTATGCTAAATTAAACATGTCCTAATACTAACCATCAAAAGCAGGTAAGTAAAAGGGAGAAAGAAGTGGGGGTTGGAAGGCATGCACACACGCACCCACACTTATTACAAATTTGCCCTCACTCGGAGGGACCGAAAGAATAATACACTTAATTAACCTACAAGCTAATTAATTATTACAGACCAATTAAACTAGCTAAGCAAATTAACTAATCTAATTTAAGCAATAAGCAGCCTTGGGAAGAGGGTCTAATGCATGCGCGCTTGGTTCCGCTCGGAAAGTCACTGCCATACACAAGATGCCTCTGCTTTGACTGTTCTGCTCCTCTGAAGACTACACAAGTCCCAGGATATGCTCTCTGCACACTGTGGAACACCACCGGCTGAGGGAATTGGTCACCGGCCATGGAGAATGGTCACCGGCCACAAATTGAATTATCGGCCACTGATGGATGGCCGGTCGGCACTGAAGATGGCCGGCCGGCCAAATCTTCCTGCAGAATCTATGTTGACAGCAACAGAGGGCAAAACAAATCATGGCAATGCATTTCAAGCGATGTATGCACCAACCACACCCCTTATCATGTGTATGACTCAAAGGAGGATGGGCCTCGATTCTCGGACCGCCAATCACGCATTTCCATGCATGATGGTCCAAAGAATCAAGTGTGCACTTTGATATGGAATGCAATGCACATAATCAAACAAAGGGGCTCAACCTCTATCATACTTAACTCAAGAGGCGAAGCATGCATGCCAATGCAATGCAATCCTAAGCATGTGAACTAATATGCAACATGGCAATGTAATGTGTACATGCAAGTATGCAAGCAAACATACAAGGTGAGCATGCAAACAAGCAAATGGGATGGACTTAAACTAACATGGATAGCTCGCAAGCATGCCAAAATCAGTGGCCAATGCTATGGAAATGAGGGCACAATGACATGCAAACATGCATGCACACAAGGACCAATTCCTAAGCATAAAGGAACAACTTCTAAGCACACTTAAAAGGAGGTAAACATGGGCAATTAGCATGCAATGTAAGCTCTGAAAATTATGTCAAAGATGATGCCAAATCAAGCAAACATGACAAGCATAGCATGTAATTGGTCCAAGTACTCAACGTATGATCATATGACACATGAAGCAAATGAGCAAAATGGATCAAAACAGTCCCAAATCATGTTAAGGCAAGCCCCATAAACCACTTAGATGGCATCTAAATGACCTACTCATGGAGGCATGCACAAATTGCGTAAACATGAAGCGTACAATACAACCTCTTAAAGCATCAAAGGAGTGATAAAATGCAAGCATGTAAACATATTACAAGGACTGAAATGACATGGTAAGTGGTTCCAAACCACTGAAAAGATGCAAGTAAAGCATGCTACACACTCACACACCTAAGGCTAACAAGCCAAAATGCGAGGTGGCTATACTAAGCATGTGATGGTCAACCAAAACAACCAAAAACAGAGCTTAAGCATGCTAAAACAAACACAAAAGCTTCGCAAAGCTTGGCCAAAATCATGCTAGAATAAGGGTCAAAACCTAAAGCATGTTAAGGCCTAAACATGGCATTACAAGGCATGTATGCTAAGCAAGCATGGTGTACCAAAACCAACTCAAAACAGTGCTAAATCATGACATAATAAGCACAAAAAATAGCTAAGGCATGGTCAACATACACTTAAACATGGTGCTCCCTCAAGAGGCAAAAATGGCCTTTTTCAAGGACAACAAGGAGAAGGGGTGGCCCTCTCCTTCTTGGGACCTCAAGGCACCATCCTCACCTCTGAAATCCCTCAAGATTTCAGTGGTGAGGAGGCCCAAACATAATGGTCTCGGAGCTCAACCAAAATGGCACAAAACAAAGGCCTAACAAGGTTTAAGAGGGGTCAAACAACCCCAAAACTTAAAACACCCTTAACAAACTATTTAGAGCACTAAAAAACAGAACTTTTCTATGTTATATGTTAAGCTCAAAAATAGTTGTAAGGTAGGAAAAAATACAATGCAAAAATGGGGTAAAAAAAGGACCAAAGTCTTACCCTTGTAGACCCTCTTCAAAAATGGAAGACCAGCTGGTTCTTTAGGTTCAAATCAGCTCCAAAACTCCAAAAACAAGCTTCAAGGACCTCAGCTCCAAGAGAAGGTGTAAGTCTAGGTGTTTGTGTGCAAATCTAAGACTAAAACACCTTAAGGGCAAAAAGAGAGAGAGAAATAGATATAGGATAGATACAATTATGCTAACCCTAAAAACCAGAGCTCTCCTCTGAAATTTTGTAACACTAGAAGAGGGAGAGGAAGCCTCCTCTTATAGAGCTCAATCTTGTAAGCTTACAAGACAAGCTAGCTAAGAGGGAGATCCCTCCATACACGTGTATGGAGGGGAGCCAAGTGCATGCCAGCTGCATGAAAATATTTGTAAAAGCAGATGCACAGTAGTCGGCCGGCCAAAAATGCAATTGACCAAAAAAAGATAGCCCAGCCGGCCATCTATAGTGCCGGGCGGCCAAACATTTGGCCGGTGGCAACAAAACACAGCCGGTGGCCTCAAGCCATGGCCGGTGATGGGTGGGGATGGTCAACAAGCCCTACCCTGCCCCTCAAAGGCAAAACACAAGTGTTTGGTGCAAAACCAGACACAAACAGTCGAGTCGAGAGATCCTGAGGCAAGGCGCGTAGCCGAGACCTTCGGGAACTCAAGACGAACGCAAACATGGATGATCATCAAGTGTTCAAACGGTGACGTCCAAGTCTTGAGGACGGTAAAAAATGGGGTGTCTACATGGAGGAGGACCGCACGGAGCGTGTGCGCTAGGGGGCTGGAAGAGGCCTAGAAAGCCAAAAAGATGGAAGTGTTGGCGATGGTGCAGGGCTGTAGACGTCCCCGAACGCCCCGGGAGGATGATCCCGTTTTGTTCATTTGGGCTCACTACAGTTCAGGACTCAATCTCACGGTCCTGTATCTAATCTCGCAGAGTGCAATGCAAGACCGATGAATCATCAAAGAGTCCAAATCCGGCAAATCGTTTTTGAAAACAGATTTTTTGAAAGAAGTGCCAAACATGGACTGCTTTCCCAGATACAGAGTTGCCACCTAAATATTTTATTTTGGGAAATTTAGGAAACCCTGACTCGTTGCCTAAGGCCACGTGTCCGTCATCACCAAAGTTGCCTCGGCTCGGGAACTTGGGTACGATTGGGGAAGGTCACTTCGTGAGCATCCCCACTCGCCCGATCAAAGATCGGCCTCTACTAACCATGATATCTAGTTTTGAAAACATTATGCGTTCTTATTCCGGTTTTTAGCCTAGATTTACTATGTGATGCGCACAGCATACATGTATAGACTGGATCGCCTGAATTGGAACAAAACATTTCATGTTTGTTTTGAAAACGGTTTGCTACTCGCAAGTAGGCTTAAAATGCAGATTTTGCCACCTCGGGTGGGCTTAGAAAACATGGTTTTGCCACTATCTAGTGGGCTTAAAACTCACAGTGAATGAATTGTTCCAATCCAAATAACCCAACCTTCACCCACAGGCATTCAGGCAGTTATATCACATAAGCACATAGCCTCATGGTAAGCATGCTATCATGGCAGTCACTCACACGCATGTAAGGATGCTAAAGCATAAAACTTACCGAGTACTCCAAGCCAAAGAAAGAAGCTAATTAGAAATCAATGCATGATCCTAACTATACAGAAATGCCTAATGCAACACATGCAAAAATGCAATTATAGCGGGCTCGGCTATTCTAAAGATGGCATGTGAAATGTTACAACTAACAAGCATTCAACTCGGAATTGAAATACAATGCAGTGAGTATGATGCGCCTAGCCCGGTGCATGCAAAACAGATGAATGAATGCAAACATGCTATCATACTGTATGCTAATTGAAACATGCCCTATTCTAACCATCATAAGCTGGTAAATAAAAAGGAGAGAGACGTGGGGTTGGAAGACATACATCACACACACACACACTTATTACAACATTGCCCTCGCGCGGAGGGTCCGAATAAATAATACAGTCCCAAATAAATAATACAGTTCAAATAAGTAAAAAAAATCCTAATTAATTAACGAATTAATCTAAGAAAGCGGATAAATTAGCATGCAAGCTCATGGGCCGCCTCAGCTCTATTCCAAATGATGAATGATGCGTGCTTGAGTTGCCTTGCGCGGAAATCCATTGCGATGCCCCAATTAGTCTCTGTTTACAATTAAGCCCGGAATATTGCACGAAGCTCCAAAAGACTGCCAGTTTCTGATTTGCTGCAACAGAGAGCAAGAAAGGGGCATGGCAATGTATTTTCACATATGTATACTTGCCTCGATCCTCGTGCCATCAATCACGCATCTCGACGTATGATGGCCGAGGAGTCGAATTGCACGACTTAATATGAAATGAATGCACATGAAAACATAACAAGGCCTAGACTCCATCATGAATAATCCGGAGTGTCGGCGATCGGGAATTGAGACATGTTCCGTCACTCGGAGTACGAAACGTCCCTCGTTTCCTGTGCTCGGGTTAACTCTTATCCCAAACACAATGCAATATGTATGACATGCATGAATGCACTCCTAACATGCAACCTAGCATACGCAATACTATGAAATGGCATACACAATACTCAATGTAACATGGCATACACAATGCTCTAAATGCAACCTAGCATACACAATGCTATGATTTGAAATGGCATACACAATGCACGATGGACTTACACCAACATGAGTGGACCTCAGCCACACTCACATCAGTAGCCATAAGATGAAAATGAGACTACCGAAATGCGTGCACACATGCACGCAAATCGAGGACCGAACCTAAGGCATAAAATGCCACTCTACCAAAGCATGGCAAGGGATGGAAGATGGCATACAAACATGTAATTTCCAGCACTAAAACATGATGCTAAATGGTCTCGAAACATGGAAATATGGCACCCGATGCATGAAATGAGCCCCGAAACTCAAAACCAGTCCAATGCATTGAACCACAAGCATACAAAGTAAGCATTATTTGATTATGAAGTCTAAAGACAGAGCCAAGGTAGTCCCAAAACATGCACATTTTTAGTTTAAAGCATGGCCAAAAGATGCTAACATGATGGACTAACATAGCATGCAACATTGGCTAACAAGCATGGTTTACATGGCATGTATATGAAGCGTATGAGAACTCATCAAACCAGCCAAAAACAGTGAATAAAACATGTCAAAATATGCCCAAATAATCACTGAAATGCAGCCAATGCATGCAAAAATGAGGGGCTTCTTTGGAGGGCCATGCAAGGGGTTGTTAAGCACATACAAGATAGACATGTGGCATGGCAAAACCCCCTCTGGAAATGGATTATGACAGCCCTAAAACTCACCAAATAGGCCCTAAAATCAGCCTAGGAAACATGCAAAGAAAGGCCTCTTTGAAAGGCCTTTAATGAGATTTCTCTACACATGCATCATAGACATAAAATATGACCAAAGAGGCTCTTGACAGAGCTTAGGTAGACCTTAAAACCCACAAAATGAGGCCTGAAACAAGACTTCAAAGCATGAAAAATAGGGTCCCTTTGGAAGGCCCAAAAGACCACCAAACAAGACAAAGAGAGAGGGGGTCACCCCCCTCTAATTTTGGCCCTCAAAAATGCATCTAAGCCACTGAAAATCCACTGAATTTCAATGGCTAAGAGGCCAAACCATGGCCAATGCAAGTGCTCTAATGCATAGCCCTAATCATGAAGAGATGAAGCATGCATAGGGGGAAGATGACCCCAAACAGAAATGGGACCTTAACCAAACTTGAAGAGGATGTTAAAAAAAGACTTTTTCCAGTTTATATCAAATCTCAAAAGTGTTCACAAGTAAAACTCAAATATGATGCAAAAATAGCCCTAAAGGAGAGATAGAGGGTAAGGGGAAGTAGATGGCCTCAAACAGCAAAGAGCCCTTCAACAAAGTTGAAGAGGGGCTCAAAATAAGACACTTTACAGTTTAAGTCGAAGCCCGGAAATGCTCACAAATAAGGCTAATATATCATGCAAGATAAGCCCTAAAAGAGAGATAAAGCACAAAGGGAGAGTAGAAGATCTCAAACAGAAAAAAAGTTCTTAATCAAACATGAAGATGAGTTCAAAATAAGACTAGTTTCAGTTCAGGTCGAAACCCAAAAATGCTTGCAAATAAGGCTAATCAATCATGCAAAATAAGGCAAGAAAAAGGGGAAATAGGGACTCACCCTTGAAGAGCAGATTTCCAGCAGCTTCTGGTCCAAGATTCTGAGCTTTCAAACCCTGCAAATGGCCTCCAAGGTGCTGGGATGAGTGGTGGAGGTGGTAGGCTATGAGGTGTAGGGTAAAATGGCCAAGAACCAAGGTGTTTGGAGGCTTGGAGTAGATAGATATAGGGTTGTATGTATAATTCTCAGCCCAAAGCTTCTAACCCCCTCCAATGGAGGTGGAATGTGTATTATATAGAGGGAGAAGGGTGAGGCTTCTTGGAGAAGCTTTGAGAGGGGGTCAAGGCTTCTAAAAGAAGCTTGACCAAAGGGGTCAAGCTTCTTGAGGAAGCTAAACCAAAAGGGTCAAGCTTCCTCAAGAAGCTTGACCAAAAGGGCCAAACTCTCTTGAAGCCAAGCAAAGGAGGCAAAAACCACCTTTAAAGGGGTCAAAACAGGGACAAAGCCCTCGGGCAGTGAGACAAGTGTGAAGCAGCTGGCACAGCTAGAACACACTCAGAGAGGCAAATCTGGCCGGCCAAGTGCAAAAGGCCAAGGTGGCCGGCCGGCCACCTCCCCTGGTCGGCCGACCAGGGGTCAAAAGGGTCAACAACAATTGATGGTCGGCCACCCCAGAAAGGTGGCCTCCCAGATGAGTGCAACACAGCTGTATGGTCAAAAACTAGAAAATGTGACCTAGGAGAGAGAAAAATCAGCTTTTTAGAGGGGTTCAAAAGGGTTAGAAAGAATTACTGGTCGGCCTACCCATATTGGAGGCCTCCCAGGTGTGTACAACACAATGGTGTAGTGAAAAGTTAGAAAAAGTGACCCGGGAATGGGAAAAACCAGCTTTCTAGTAAGAAAAACGGGCGACGAAGAGCAATGAAGAGAAAAGCTGGTTTTTCAGAAAAAAGCTGGTCTCTCACCCTCCTACAACCTTTCTAACAATGAAAATAAGGTCCTTGCCAAAAATGGACCAAGACAGATGCAAAACGAAGGTTCGGGGGCCAAAACGCGCAGTTCGGGGCCCCGAAAACAGGCTGTTGGGCACAGGAAGTGGCGTTCGACCACGAAGGTGGTCTCTCAGGCCATAGTGTCCCTCAAAAGGGAGGAAATAAGGTGTGTGCCAAAAACTGGAGCAAACAGAGGTAATTAGGCGGTCCCGAACCGAGGCGCACGGCCGACGGCCCTGAAAACCAGAAACCGGGCTCCAAACGGGAAAAATGGCCTAGACCACGAAATATAGCCTACGGCCACTGAGAGATGGTCTATGAGACCTCTCCCTCCCTTCGGGAAGAGAAAACAAAGAAAACAGGGCCTGGTTCGCAAATCGAGGCAAAACACAAAAGAGTCCGGAAGTCCGGAGGCAAGGCTCGCAGCCGTGACTCCGCAACCTCAGAACGAGCACAATATGCAACATCACCAAGCGCTCAATCGGTGATGTCTGAGTCTTAAGGTTGGTCAAAAATGGGGTGTCTACAAGGGCTATTCAGCCGACCGAGCCAATGCTGAGCTGCTCGCAACCAAGTTAGAGTTGGAGACGGAACGCCGTAAGGCGGTGTCGCTCGAGTTCCAATTGGGGAGCGAGCAGAAGAAGCTGGAAGAGGCACAGAAGGCCTGCACCGTCGCCAGCGAATGGTGGGACGAGGCCATGACTTGCAATGAGGATCTGCGGAGGCAGCCGATCAAGGAAAAAGAAGAAACAGATTCGAAGATCGCTGGGTTGGAAAAGGAGTTGGCAGACGAGCGCGCCAAGGCGGCGGCAGAGAAGATGGGGCTGGAGAGGGCCTTGGAGAAAGAAATGAGCAAGCTAGCATCTGAGAGGGCGGCGTACCCCAACCTGTGCGTTGTAGCAGTAGAACATTTCAAGGGGTCCGCCGACTTTCAGATGGCTATTGATGCCGCAATCGCCAACAGCTTGGCAAGAGAGGGGTCTAGGGGGGCTGGCCCATCGGGAGCGACCGTTGGGAGCAGGAGTGAAGAAGAAGTGATTCAGAGCTTCCAGTGGTCGGACTTCTACAAACATGAGATGGCCGAGTTCTGGGACAGCGGCTGGAAAACGTTCAAGTGAAAGGCTGAGGAGCTGTTCCCAAACTTGGACTTCAACAATGTTAGAGTAGAGGAAGACGATGTGGCCCAGACCCCCTTAGATGAAGGGGTTGACATGTAAAATTTTTGTATTTCGTTTGTAAATAAATAAATAAAAATTTTGTTGTTGCTTTGTTTGTGGTTGTGTTTTTTTTTTTTTTGGGTGTGTAACTTCTGTAGTAAACTTATGTATAAGTCTGTGAATATATAAAATTCTGAGTTGTGTTTGTCACACTGTGGCCTTTATTTTTGTAAATTTGAAAAGAATTGTTCAAATAAGGCTAGTGTATAAATTGTAGTGAAAATTGAGAAGTAGGGAGCCAGGTTAGCTTGTGAGAAAATTATGATGCAAAGGATGCTATCAATAAGAACGTTGCAATGTAAAGGTCTTAAAATGTGAAGTTTTAATGCGTGTTGTAAGAGTGTTGAGAAATGAAAGACTGGGTGGGGAAATAAAAGTTAAAAAATGTAAAGAATGTTCAAATGTGTGAAATCATGGACTTGGAATTCGATTAAGTATGGCAACTATGCCTTAATCATGAAGTTGCAAGAATGGCCTTGGGCGAGCTCTTCATTCAGGTGGAGCCGTGATTAGCTCGGTCTGGCTGGGTCTTCAAGTAACGTAGTCTGGCTGAGCTCTTTGTGCTCAGTCTGACTGAGCTCTTTGTGCTCAGTTTGGCTGAGGCTTTTCATGCTCAGTCTGGCTGAGACTTCAAGTAACTCAGTATGGCTGAGTTTTTCGTGCTCAGTCTGGCTGAGGCTTTTCATGCTCAGTCTGGCTGAGGCTTTAAGTAACTCAGTCTGGCTGAGTTCTTCGTGCTCAGTCTGGCTGAGGCTTTTCATGCTCAGTCTGGCTGAGGCTTTAAGTAACTCAGTCTGGCTGGGGCTGCAATCAAAGCGTTATTGAAATACCACACAGATAACTGAGATATAAGTTTGTTGTCATTCAAAGTGTAGCCCATTTGATCATAAATTTACACCATATGAGAAGAGAATGAGAGCATTCAAGTGCGTGGATTGTCAAAAAGAACATACAGCAATTGATCAATACAAAAATACAACTTTTATTGAAAATAACGCTTCAAATGCTCGGCGTTCCATGGATGGGGGAGGTCTCAGCCTTCCATGTCCTGAAGTCGGTAAGTACTCGGACGAGGTCTGGCTTTAACGATATAAGGTCCCTCCCACTTGGCTGCCAGCTTGCCCTCAGTCGGATTTTTGGTAGCGAGAGTTGCTTCCCGCAAAACAAGGTCCCCAACGGAGAACTCCCTCGGCCAGACTTTGCGTTGTAGTGTGTTCTCATTTTTTGTTGGTATGAGGCCCATCTGACAGCAGTGGTCTCTCGGAGCTCTTCAATTAGGTCTAGGTTGACTCGACGCAGCTCTTTAGTGAGTTTTGGATTTTGGTGCAGAACCCTCGGGGTAGGCAGACCGATTTCCACTGGGATGACTGCCTCAGCACCATATGTTAAGCGAAATGGGGTCTCCCCAGTGGGGGTTCAGGCTGTAGTACGGTACGCCTAGAGTACATTTGGTAATTCCTCAGCCTAGAGCCCCTTAGCAGCTTCCAACTTAGTTTTGATGATCTTCAGAAGAGAACAGTTGGTAACCTCAACTTGGCCATTGGCTTGGGGATGACCGGGGGAAGAGAAACATGGTTGGATTTGAAATTCGGCACAGAATTTCCTGAACTTGGCATTGTCAAATTGTTTGCCGTTGTCAGAGATGATGGCTTGGGGGATGCCAAATCGGCACACGATCGACTGCCAGATGAATCTAGTTGTGTTCCGCTCGGTGATTGTGGTGAGGGGTTCCGCCTCCACCCACTTAGTGAAGTAATCAATGGCAACAATTGTGAATTTGGTTTGGCCTCGGCCAGTGGGCAATGGGCCAACTAGGTCGATCCCCCATTTGGCGAATGGGTAAGGGCTGCAAAGTGTGATCAATTCTGTAGGAGAAGCATGAGGGATGTTGGCAAAGCATTGGCACTTATCACATTTAAGTACGAATTCAGCGGCATCTTGGCTGAGAGTAGGTCAGAAGTAACCAGTGCGGAGTATTTTGTGGGCTAGTGACCTGGCACTCGAATGATTGCCACATATACCCTCATGAACTTCTCTCATCACGTAGGTTTCTTGAGCAGGATTGAGGCATCTCAGGTATGGGCGTGAAAAGCCGCGTTTGTACAAGAGACCACTGATAAGAATGTAGTTAGACGACTGGGCCCTGATTTTGGCCGCTTGGTGCTTGTCGTCTGGCAGTTCCCCCTTTGTCAAAAATAAAAAGATGTCGGCCGCCCATGGAATAGGTTCGTTTTGGAGGAAGTGGACTTGCTGCTGGTTCGGGGAAATGGCAGGGTGAGCCAGATATTCAAGGCAGACACCATGGCTGAGGTCTGATTGGTCGGCAGAAGCTAACTGAGCCATTTCATCTGCCTTGGCATTTTCCATCCGAGGAATGTGCTTGATGTGGAAATTATTAAAGAGGCGAGCAAGGGGGAGTGCAATATCCCTATATGCCCGTATTGTGTCTTCTTTGGCATCGAATTCCCCCGTGATTTGTCCGACGATGAGCTGGGAATCGCTGAACACTTGGATATGATCGACACTAATGCCTCTGGCAAGGCGAAGACCTGCGATGAGTGCCTCATATTCAGCCTCATTATTGCTTGCGGTGAACAAGAAACGGAGAGCACACTTGAAATAACCACCCTCGGGAGCAGTGATGATGAGACCAGCCCCACTGCCTTCTTTGCGGGATAATCCGTCGACGTTGAGGGTCCAAGAGTGGGGGTCTTCTGCCTCAGTTTGGGGTCGTGGAGGTGGTGGGACCGTGGTTGGAGTGGGATTAGTGAATTCCAGGATAAAATCGGCGACAGCCTACCGTTTGATCGCCGTTCGAGGTCTGTAGGAGATGTCAAACTGGCTGAGCTCGACTGACTATTGCATAAGTCAGCCGGACAACTCTCGTTGTTGTATTATTTTCTTCAATGGTTAGTCAGTGAGGACGACAATGGGGTGGGCCTGGAAGTAAGGTCGGAGTCGTCTTGAGGCTATGACCAAGGCTAAGGCCATTTTTTTAAGCAATGGGTAGTTCTGCTCTGCTCCCCTGAGAGCCCGACTGATGTAATAGACCGGTCGTTGGACAAAGCTGTCTTCCCTGATGAGTGCTGCACTGACTGCGGTGGTTAACTCGGCTAAATAGAGGAAGAGGGGTTCGCCGTGATTGCCTGAGAAATGAGGGGGGGTTGGCCATGCACTGTTTCAACTGCTGAAAGGCCTCTTCGGATTCTACAGTCCACTCAAAAGTTTGCCGAAGAACTTTGAAGAAGGGGAGGCACTTGTCTGTTGCGCGGGAAATGAAGCGGTTGAAGGCGGCAACTCGACCAGTAAGCCTCTAAACCTCCTTAACCGTTCTGGGTGACTGCATTTCAATTAAGGCCTTGATCTTTTCGGGGTTAGCTTCGATGCCCTGCTGACTAACCATGAAACCCAAGAACTTCCCAAATCCCACGCCGAAGGCGCATTTCTCCGGATTGAGCTTCATTTGATATTTTCGTAGGGTGTCGAAGATTTTTCGGAGGTCGACCAGATGTACCGTTCGAACTGGCCGGGCGGTTGGGTTGGTGCCGATCGGTCGGCTCGAGGGGGTCGGTCGGTATAATGAGGTGTTTGGTTATTATACTGGGTGTTTCTGGTTTCTGAGTCCTTTTTCTTTTCTCTGGGGGTTGGGTTTTTGGTTGTAGGATCTTGGCAAGCGGCTAGGGAATCTTTGGCGTTCATGTATTTTTGGGCTTTGGAAAGTAGGGTTGCCATGGAGGTCGGGGGGTTTTTGGAGAGGGAGAAAAGGAAATCAGATGGTTGTAGGCCGGCCATGAACGCCGTGAGAATGACCTTGTCATCGTTTTCCGCCACCTGCAGGGCTTCGGTGTTGAAGCAGGTGACAAAGCTGTGTAGTGACTCCCCCTCAGTCTGACGGATGTTGAGGAGCTGGGTTGCTGGACGCCGCTGGCGCTGGGCTCCAATGAAATGGCTGAGAAATGAGTCACTGAGGTGCTGGAAAGTAGAAACAGAGTCTGTTGGCAGTTGACTAAACTAGAGTCGAGTCGACCCCTTGAGTGTTACGGGGAAAGCCCGACACATGATTTCATCGAGGAAGGCATGGAGGATCATGAGGGTTCTGTAGGTCTCCAAGTGAACGATTGGGTCCGATGTACCGTCGAAAGAGTCGATTGTGGGCATCTTAAACTTGGGGGGTAGAGGTTTGTCCCTAATGGAGGCAACGAATGGAGAGTTGGTTGTGGTAGATGGTTTATGCTGTATGTTCTGCATGACTCCTTGGAGCTGGAGCTTCATGGCTCGGAGTTCTGCATCCCAAAGAGGAATGTTGTCACCACCGGAAGGCAACGGGGGCTGGACGCTGCTGGCCTCTCCTTCAGGGGTCGGTGCCAGGACCGATGGATGCGGGACCCGGGGTGGCGGATTTATATCTGGGGGAGGGGGTCGCAAGCCCTCCAAGTTGGGTGGATAGGGCTGCTGGATAGTATGGCTCGGGGCTCGTTCTTGGTTGGGTGGAATATCTGGAGGTGGTGGGGGGCACGGGAAGGTTTCTTTGGAGGAGAGCATTAATCAAAGCTTGGTTCTGCTCAACCAGGCGGTTAATGCTGTTAGTGAGCTCAGTAAAGTACTGTGGTGGGTTGTTTGGGTTGGGAGGGTCGGCTTGGTGGTCGGGAACATTGGGGTGGGAAGCCATGGATCTAGTTGTGACCATCCACCTTCGCAGGTGGTAGGAAGAGGTTATTGGGAAAGGGCCTCCGGCGACAATGAGCACAACTGGCGCGCGGAATAAGAGAGTTCCCACAGACGGCGCCAACTGATGATACAGTTCGTTCCAGGTAGAATGGGTCGGACTGATCCACGCTCCTCAAACCTATGTTCAAATGACCAAGCCCACAATGGAACCTGCACAAGAGTTCAACGGGGAACGAGGAGTCCCCCAGCGAACCCTCCGATGAGCAAGTTAGAAAAAGAGATAGAATATAGGGAGATTAGAGATAAAAAGCTTAACCTTCTTCTTGTCTTCGACGTCTGCTTATATCCTCTGGTAATCATTTCGTTGTCCCTTCCGACTTGTCGCCATGGTTGAAAGTCTATCCTCTAGCTTGCCTTGTTCATGGTGAGGCCGTTCTGTCTCGACGGAGAGGGTTTATCGCAATAAATGCTGTCAGGGGCTTCATTAATGGCTGATGTGCAGTGCAATAACTTTGCAGGATTTTTGTTTGCTTATGTGGCTTGTCCTTCACCTACCACGTGTCTGAGTGTCATTGGTTCTTAATACCATGTTGACTTCCAGCCATGTTGGGCCTTATCAGTTGAATTATATATTGGGTTCTAAGTGGTGGGCTTAAGTTGTTCATAGTGGGCTATAGCCTTTATGGGCCTACTCATGTCAGTAATAAAAAAAAATAAAATAATTATGATTTAAATATGATATTTTGTAATTCTTTAACTTATTTTATTTTTTTATAACTATTAATCCGAAACTATTATGCCAAATGAGTGCTTAGTTTGTGTGGAATTGAAATAATATAGTTGTGATTGACTATTGTTTGACTGATAGCAGAGCTTGCTAAAATTAAATTCTAAATATAAACCAACGGTTGAGGTAAGTGATACAATTTATAAATATTAATAATTAAATTTATAATTTTTTTTTTTACAAATATGTAATAATTTATTTAAACTATTACTAATTTATAATTCTTCCTTTTATTAGTAGAGATCTTTTATTACATTATTTAATGATTGTAATTATCCGTTTACAGAAAGTGAGCGCTGGTTCCACTTCCATTCAACAATGAATTATTAAATATTAATAAAATATTTTATTCAATACTCGCGGAATATTTGATAATTTATTTGACATCTCTTATGTACTCTTTAACATCACTAACATTACTCTCATAGAAATTAGAGAAAAGTTAGGGATTATGAAATTTTTTTATGAAAATGATCATGAAAAATTTATGATCCTTGAATTACCTTGATTAGTGTGTGGTACTTTATTCTAAATATAATCCAAGAGTCACAAAACTTTCATGATTATTTTCATAAAAGGTTTTTCATGATACCTAGCATTGTTGTAAAAACTAAAATGGTAGAAATTTAAGTTAGTAGAATGTGAACTCACTGTCCAGTGGTTCTTAAGTGTATTTTGGCAATTAGGTTAAATTTCAGTTTATTGTTTTTTTTTTTTTTTTTTTTTGTCTTTCTTGAATTACATTACATTTCTACTATTTTGCACGTTTTTTTATAATAAAAAAATAAAAAAACTAACTTTTTACCTACTTTTCAATAGGGGTGAAACTTGGACGGGCTCAGCCCGAGTAACTCGAACGTAGCCCGAATTTTTTTAGGGCTTGGATAAGATATTTTCAAATTCGGTACGGGCTTGAGCAAAAATTCATAAGCCCGAATTAAATTTGGACGGGTTTGGACAAAGATATCAAACAATCCGAGTAACCCGAAATCCAAATTATACATATATATATATTAAACAATCCAAATAAATATTAAATATATATATATAAATTATTAGTCATTACATGATATTAAAGTAATTTAGATTATTAAATCATATTGAATATATATGATATATACGAATAATATAAAATCTTTTTTTTTTTTTTTCACTCATAAATTGTAAAAATTACTATAGCAGCATCTCTCTTATATTATATAAATTATTTGTTTTGATGGTATTAATGATTTTTTATATAAAAAAATTGTAAATAGAGTCAAATTTTAATATTTTAATAATGTAGTTGCAAAAAAAAAAAAAAAATACAACTCGGGCAATTCGGATTTAACTCGGGTCCGGCCTGGGCCGGTAACCTCAGGTTACAATTCGGGCTTAGGCGGGCCTGGACAGATCTCAGCACAACTTGGGTTGGGCTTGAACAACCTTTCAACCCGATCGAATCCGCCCGAGTTGCACCCTTACTTTCCAAAATAGATCTTAGTAGCACTTTTTTGGGAACTTTAGTGTAAATTATTATCTCTGTTTTTTTTTTTACATCTTTTTTTTAAAAAATTTAAAAAAACTCCTAGATGAGTTTCCTCGTTTATAGGAGGGAGACGGGTTCTCTGCGTTTGCATTTTTCTTTTCTTATACCTTTTTTTTTAATAAAAGGCCTTATTAACATGTTCACTTAGGGTACATGATAATAAAGCTTAAAAGTATTAAGACTTTATAGTATTAAGACTTTAGGGTCCCTAGTATTAAGACTTTATAGTATAAAGGACATCTAATATTTTCATAATGTTTAAGGTCCGTCAATTTGATCTAGAGAAATTTTTTCCAGAGAAATTTCAAACCAGAAAAATTTTCATCCAAAGAAATTTGAAATTTCTCTTGTTTGTTCAATTTTTTTGATTTTCTATGTTTTGAAATTTATCTAGGGTTGAATTTTCTCACAAATAAGTCTGTGATTTGCTGCTTTGCATGCCTTCACTCTTGGTGTCAAGCAAATTATGGGAATTTCTCTGGCATTTTCCAGAGAAATTCTCATCTAGAGAAATTCTCTAGAGAGAATTTCTCTGGAGAGAATGAGAGATGAAATCGAATAACATCAATATTGCTCTCCTTATCAATAAGAGGGTTTCAAAATTTGATTTCACAAACATTGGGTTTCCCTAGTATTAAGACTTTATAGTATAAAGGACATCTAATATTTTCATAATGTCTAAGGTCCCTCAATTTGATCCAAAGAAATTCTGTCCAGAGAAATTTACATCCAGAGAAATTTCAAACTAGAGAAATTTGAAATTTCTTTGGTTTGTTCAATTTTTTTGATTTTCTATGTTTTGAAATTTCTCTAAGGTTAAATTTTCTCTGATTTTCTCACAAATAACTCTGTGATTTGCTGCTTTGCTTGCCTTCACTCTTGGTGTCAAGCAAATTATGGGAATTTCTCTGGCCTTTTCCAGAGAAATTCCCGAATTTCTCTAGATGAGAATTTCTCTGGAGAGAATGAGAGATGAAATCGAATAAAATCAATATTGCTCTCCTTCTCAACAAGAGGGTTTCAAAATTTGATTTCACAAACATTGGGTTTTATACAAATTAAGCATTCCAGGTTCCAGCTCGAAACTAAAGAATTTCTCTAAATCAAAAAACCAGAGAATTTCTCTGGTTTCAACCCAGAGAAAATTCAGTTCAGGTGATTGTGATTTACCATTTCTTTCTGATAATGGATCATCTGAATCAGCTTTGCAGTAGGAAATTATAAGATCCTGATCACTTGTGATATATATGTTGTTTGTGTTGCAATCAGGATGCCACAAAAGGTCATCCTCAAATAAAGTTACGAGCTCCTCACGGAAGTTCCAAACAGCCACCATCCTGTTTCTGAATGTCAGGAACAACTGGTTTTCATATAGAAATATAAATGCAGATGGAGTCATAAATTCAGTTCTGCTTACTTTTGTTAGTTCAGAATTGTGAACCTGCAAATGACAAATATCTGATATTAAACGTAGATTAAAACAAATTATTTCAAAACCATAAGAAAGATCCTTATATCAAGAATCCACCTTCTTATTCTGATGAACGAGATGTTTGAAAGTTTTGAGAACTGTACCATCCTCTATTGAAAGAATCTTAAGAGAAACATGGCCACTAGCTTTGGTAAAAATCAACAACATGATACCTGGACTGTTTTTCAGAAACCAAAGAAAAAATAGGTAAGCTACATATGCATAATACAATACCACAAACACTTGTCATCTACACTATTCAGGTGTTTGACAAAGAAAGTTGAGGTTTGTGCCATACATAAACCGAATGTCAGCGAAGTTAGCCATATGGAAATGATGTGTATGACCAGCTTCATTATATTCAACACTGGATATATATATATGTGCTAACATTGTATATATATATATGTATGTATCATATATATATACATTTATCAACAATGAAGAGATAGAACAAACTATAGAACCAGAGGACGTTGCTTCTGCAGAGTCAGCGAAGATCAACCTCGAATCGGTGATCGCGAACGTTCAATCGACTCCTCTGCTTCCATTCACGAGGATGAAGGAAGAAGCTAGGGTTTGGGGTTGATGTAGGAGAGAGAGAGAGAGAGAGAGAGAGAGAGAGAGAGAAAGAGAGAGTAAGAAGAGAGAGACCAAACTCAGTTTTTGAAACCCTTTCGTTTCTTCTTAAATTTCTCTGTGATATATGAGTTTGGGGTTGAAGGACTTTAGACATCATAAAATAATATTGTGGATCTCTTCCATTATTAAAAGTGGGAGAGGGACCTTAGACTAATTTTCCCCACTTTTTTGAGAACTTTAGTGTAAATTATTATCTCTGTTTTTTTTTTTTTTACAACTTTTTTTAAAAATTTTAAAAAAATTCCTAGATGAGTTTCCTCCTTTATAAGAGGGAGACGGGTTCTCTGCGTTTGCATTTTTCTTTTCTTATACTTTTTTTTTTTTTTAATAAAAGGCCTTATTAACATGTTCTGTTAGGGTACATGATAATAAAGCTTAAAAGTATTGTACATCATTTATTACGCTTACTTTTATATATAACATACAAACAGACAAAAATCTTAACATGTGTCTAAGGGTAAACATTAACAAAATCTTTTTATAAAATTAAAAAAAAAGAATTTGAAATTTGTAACAATATAAACACTAAATTTTTTATTTTGTAGATTTAAATATAAAATTTTTGATTTGTTTTCAATTTAAATCATTTGTCTATTTCTATTAAGTAAAATCAATGAAAAAATAGATATTTTAGTCATTATATTCTATAAAAAGTGTATTTTAGATATTTGATGTATTTTTTGTCAATTTAAATCAATTTTTTTTTATTTTCAATTTAAACCATATAAGTAAAATTGATTAAATAAATATTTTAGTCATTAAACTCTATAAAAAGTGTATTTTAAATATTTTACGTATTCCTATATTGAATTTAAGAATTATAATATATTTTTTTAGTCGATTTTACTTAACAAAAATACATGAATAATTTAAATTTAAAATGGAAAAATTACTCATAAATCCCATTTTAATAAATTTTCCTCTAGCTAGTCCATTTAGTCCTTTTTATTTTTGGTATGATATATGTTTTTGATGTATTGTGTATAGAGTTTAAATTTTTGCCTATATTGTGATTTCATTTTGATTTTGTCATGGTGTGTGTGTTTAAGGGATGTTATAACATTATTAATTTGTAGGAGGGAATTTCGTGAACTTTTTTGGAAGTTGTTTCACCATTCCCAATTTGATGTTTGGTTTATAATGTTATATTTTGGGATATCACAAAACAACATGGCCACAGTACTAAAACATCACAAAACAACATCATTAACACCAGCAACATCAGCGACATCATCATCAGCAACATCAGCCACATTAGCAACGAACACAATACTGGAACATCACAAAACAACATGACCACAGATGATGTTAGCTCGCCGATGTTATGGGATTGATGACAATCACAGGTCAAGAACCCTCATTTCTCACGGCGAATCGCGATTTTGTGGTGTTTGTTGGATCAATGGGTGTATGATGTTGTGTTTGAAACGTATTTACGATTGTCCGACGAATAGGGGTTCGTAACATCGTCTTCTCATGATGTTCATGTCTTGGGTGATTCGTTTATTATAGTCGATTTCAAAACAAAATAACATCTTCAAAAATTAGAACAATTCGACCCTCCAACCCACAATACGACTTCGAAACCCAAAATATCATTGGTGTCGAACATCAACCCCGTGATGTTCTAACCCACAAACATTCAAATCAACATCAAAATAATTCACATACCTATTGTCATCGCACAACGTAACCCACGCCAATGTCGACTTATTGATGATGTTAGCTCGCCGATGTTATGTGATTGATGACTGTACGGGGGCGAAATATCCTCTGCTTTCCGTACTCCTTGGACGTCAAGCTTCTGGTGACGGCGTCTATCTCTGCAACACAAGAATGGTGAGCTGCCCGGCGGTGGTGTGCCGGAAAGACCCTCCGACGATCAAGTCAGATCACAAAGGAAGGAGACAGTCGAAAGAGAGTGTTTGTGACAGTCAATTTTTTCATCCCTCCAACGTTCGTCTTCCTCCCTATTTCTAGGCTGGCCATGCAGCCTCAAGATTGTGCGCGCACTACCTCTGCTGTCCTTCCCTGGACAGGTGGCAGTGCGCGCCTCTCACCACCTTACGCGTGTAAAGGTTTTGTCCTCACACCAGTACACACAGAACTGTCTAACGGTATTGAGGCGAGCGTGGAGCAGATGTCCTCTCCCTCGCGCCATTGGCCCAGGTGGCACACATAACCGGAGTACCACAGCCGGCCTATTACTTGTGGAAGATCACCATTACATGTACATAACCGAGCTATATATCGCCGACCTGTCCCTTGGGATCAGGCGAAAGCCAGGCCATTCCGGCCGAGCTACTCCTGACCGGTTCATCAGGACCAACCGGTTGCGAGACATGCCGGCCTCCAATCATTCCATCTTAATTCACGGTCGCACGAAACCATTCACCTCGGCTGGCCGGTCAGAGGCATGCCGGCCTCGCTGCAGCCTCAGCCCAACCCGGATCACCCAATAGCTCGGTTTCCATTCGCCACTCCGAGCTCCGTCCGGTACGTGCGAGTCACAGCTCGGCTAGGACCAGTTCGCGCTTGCTCGGTCAATGTCTCCGACCGTGCAAGTCAGTCACGTCAATAGAGGAGTTAGCTCGGCGCCGTGCGTTCCGTTAAGTCTGACGTCGCCTCAGCTCGGTCGTATTGTCATGCAAATCTTCCCTCTCAATTGCCCCTTAAACCCATCCGAGCTATCGTGATTGGGTTTACCAATGTGTCCGAGCTATGATTGAGTTACGCCATCGCCAGGCCGAGCTTGAATAAGGCAATATCTGCTGCCGAGCCATGGTTCAATTGGGGACACTTCCGTCGCCGAGCAATCTTAATTGGCCGGCCGTTACCTCCGCAGTCCCATCAAAGGTCGTACAGCCGTACTGACAGCCGCTTTTCAGAGCCACGTGGCTCCATGCCACTGGGTCGTGCATCCAGCTGTCACCCACGCCTTGAATTTCAAACGGCTGCGCCGTTTGGTGTCTTTTCCCCCCATCATTAAACCCCATTCGAAGGGTCAAAACCCTTCACTATTCATTTCCTTCTCAAGGTCAACCCCTAGTTTCTGAAAAACCCTCTCCTTGGCTGCCATTGCTGCTGTTGCACTTCTTCTGCCCCCGTGTCCATTTTAGCCGCTGCAGTCGAGCTCTCGAGGCCCTCCTCATTTGTTTCTGGTAAGTTTTTCGTCTCCCCTGTTCTGTTATTCCAGTTCTCCATTTTTGCACCATTGTTCCTCATGTTTTTTGTGTTCCATTGTTCTTCGTGCTTTTTGGTTGTTTTCTGTTTGTGGCCTTTAGGGCTCTTTCTCTTTGGTCCCAATAACTTCACACCCTAGGAAAACTGGAATTGGTGGAGTGGGGGGGGCCCTCGTGCCCCTCGATCCATGAAGCCTCCAAGCAAACCCCTTGAATTTGATATGAACAGTTTGAATCTGGACTGAACCGAGCTAAATGCTCGTTTTGATCCGTAGGTAGAGCGATAACCGAGCAAAAAACTGTTTGTGGCTTCTCGTAGAAGCTGCGACCGGGCTGAATACCCATCGGATCGGTAAGTAGAGTGAACCGAACTAAAACCGTGAAAACCCCGCCTGACACCTTGACCGAGCTGAAGGATCAACTAGATCCTGCATGTAGCCTTAACCGAGTTAGAACCGGACTAGGAGGCTTAGGCACACATGTAGTTAAACCGAGCTGAGACTTGTCGGTCAAAACACCAAATCCTTCCCTGAGCTATTTCCAATAAGAGCCGTGCAATATATGCCGTGCTAACCCTTGGAATCATTATTTTTTAACATGCAGAACAAATAGGACTGACCAAGCCCGTCCAGCATTATAACTGGTGCAGCTCAAAGTCCGAGCAAACACACCAACGTTTTTGACCGAGATACAAAACCGAGCAAGACCAACATAAATGGGGAAGTACCGGTTTATGGTTAGCACGCCCGGTGCGATGGCCGAGTTCCGTAGGGAGTACAACGTCCCTAATGACGTCGTCTTAGAGCTCGCTAAGAAGGGAGATACACCATGGGGGGACTTAGACCGGTGCCCCTTCACGGTCGTTTCCATAGTAGAGGGAGGCGTCCGCTTCCCGGTCCAGCCCTTGCTCTGCGAATTTTTGAGGTAGACAAGGCTTTGCCCGAGCCAATTTTCAAATAACACATACAAGATAATAAACGGGGTCGCCGAGCTAAACCGGAGGCTCGGTCTGAATCTTGGTCTTGCTGAGATTTTCCATCAGTATAGCTTAAGTAGGAATAAGAGCGGGCTCTGCTGGTACATCAAAGTGAAAAAGGGGCGAGCAAAACTCATAGAGGGCAACCCCGACAAGGAAACCAATGATGACGACTTCCTCTGGGTGTCCGGTAATTACGAGGACACCGAGGCGCCCATACCGGGCTGGTACATTAGAAAAGATTTTGGCAGTGCTGGTAAGTAGCCCGGCTAACCGTACTACCTTCTTTCTGCATTTCTTTTTTGTCATCTTTGCCGATCTAACACTTGTCTTCTTCTTGCAGATAGACATTTGGCAGCAGACTACCATCAGGCCGACCTAGAAGCAATCCGAGCTCTGCTGCGTCACCCAGCCGAGGAGAGAGGAGCATCAAAACTGCTTGGCCTCGAACAAACCTACCATTACCAAGCACCGCGCAAAAGCCGCGTGACCAACTTCCTTCGCGCCCCTTCCCCTGAACCCGATCCAAGCCTACCACCGATCAAACTAGTTCCCCTTACAGCCGAGCAGGAAATGGCAAAAATCAGGACTATTAAATCCATGATAACCGAGGAGAAAGGGGAGTCCCAGCCCCCAGAAGCGACCGGGGAAACGTCCTCAACCCCAGCCGGTCAAACAGAGGGAGCTGTTCTTGCACTTGCCAGCGAGCAACAGGCTGGCCGCTCTAAGAAAAGGCCGAGGAAGGAGCTGGCCAGACAGAACCTTGTCGATGAAGACTCAACTGAGGTTGCCTCCACCGAGCTGGGGCGCCAGACCGAGCAACCACGGGCCAGGAAATCAAAGGGCAAGGGCCTAGCCACCCCCCGGTCTGGGTGCCCGAGTTCCAATACCAAGGCCGACCAGTTTCTGCCGAGGACTCAGCCTACGAGGATAAGGATTATTCTCTTGGTTTCAACATGACCAAGGGGCTAATCCTTCCCGCCGACATGAAGAGGCATGACGAGCTGTCGGACTTGAAGGTGCTCCGCTCGGCAGCAAAGTCCATATTGCTGGTATATTCTTCATTCTCTACTCAACTGGTTGCTCGGTTTTTTGCTCGGCTTCTTGAAGACTGACAATCTTTCCCTTTTTTTCAGGCCGCACAAAAGAACTACGTTGCCCACGATCGCATGATCAAAGTGCGGCAGAACCTGCGAGAGGCTATCGCCGAGAATAAGTCCCAGGTGGCCGAGATAGCCAAACTTAATGCGGCGCAGGAGGCACTGGTGACGGAGAGGGATGAATTACGCGGGAAGGTCGACCAAGCCGAGTCTGACAAACAGAAGGCCGTGAAGTCGACCAAAGCTCGGTACCTTGCCGAGCTGAGGAAGCTGCGAGATGCCAACAAGGAAGCTCTGGACAAGGCGGTCGATGATGCCGAGGACCGAGGATATAAGCAGGGCGAGAAGACCTACGAGCGCTAAGTCCAAGCGACCAAGGACATCTTTTTTCAGTGCGGCTGGAAAGCTGCCGTGGAGAAAATTGGACTGGGTCAGGACTCCAATATGTTCATCAATCCGCCGCCTGCTTATATCCCGGTGTACATGCTGGCATACTCCAGGGCCGAACAAAACCGACTTATTGCCGAGGCAAGGAAAGAGGCTGAGGAAGAAGCCGCCGCCGCGGAACAAACCGAGCAAACTCCATCCGAAGCATCTCCAAATGCCGAAGATGAAGTGATTGATCGGGAGGTTCTCACGGTGGAAGGCACCGACAATGAAGCCGAGGAAAGCCTGCCGGAGCAAACTGTGGAGGAGACCGGGCAAATCGTGCTAGTTGCCGAACAATCAACTAGGCTGGACCTAGATTGAATCGTGCCTTTTCTATCTTCCTGTTTTGTTTTTCTTCTTTTCATTTGGTTATAACCGGGCTAGTCCCCACCATCTGTACTGAATCTCATTTTATCAATGAGACCTGAACTTTTTGCTCGCTCATTGTCTATTCTTGTTTGGCTTTTGAATTTCTTGCTTCAAACTTTAATCAACTGGCAGGTCGGTTAAACCGCACAAACTGCCGAGCTAAAATCAGCTCACAAGTAATCTAGTCAGGACTAGCAGTTGTACTTTCAAATGAAATGACATTTTGCACCTGGCCGAGCAAAATCCGCTCGGCCTTGATCGGTTTGCAGACTTTGTAATTCCAGCACTTCAATGCAGCCGAGCAAAAACCAGCTCGCCTTTCAAGTTGTTTAAAACGCCAATATTTTCCTTTAGCCGAGCAAAGTCAGCTCGGCCTTATAATTGTTGGATAAGACACCAACATTGCCAATTCCGTCGAGCAAAATCAGCTCGTTTCCCATATTGGACAAGACACCAATATGCCGAACGGGCCGAGCAAAATCAGCTCGGCTCCTACATTGGGCAAAACACCAATGTTTCAGTTAGGTTGGTCATGCCGCCAACATTCCCACTGGGCGAGCAAAACCATCTCAGCCCTAATGCGCATTGCTCCATAGGCAAACTGTTTGTGCGGTCTGCTCCCATTCCGAGGAAAACAGTCCGGTCTCATTCAAGTTGGTCCACTTGCCCCTGGCATCCATGATTGCCTTGTGCCTTGTTATTTCATTGGATAGATGTAACATCATACAACAAGAGGGCTATTTTTCATTACAAAAGCGTTGCTATTTTTTACATCAAATGCAAAAAAGCCAAAGGGCCAAAAAAGCTAAACAAAAGCAAATTACATCTTAAAAGTAAAAGACCTTAAGGTTGGCTGCATTCCACGGTTTGGGGACAGCCTTGCCGTCTAAGTCTTCCAAATGGTATGCCCCTTTGCCCGCAAGACCAATCACCTTGTATGGTCCTTCCCAATTTGCACCGAGCTTTCCTTCGCCAGGGATTACCGTGTTGCCAAGCACCTTCCTTAAGACCCAATCCCCAATCTTGAATAGCCTGGGGTGCACTGCCTTGTTGTATTTTTTAGAGAGTTCCTGCTGATAGGCCGCTATGTGGATCAATGCGCGCTCTCGCCTTTCTTCAGCAAGGTCCAGCTCTAATGCCACGGCTTCATTGTTCAGGTCTGGCTGGAAACTTTCTGAGCGGATGGTTGGCATGCCAATTTCTAATGGGATGACGGCCTCCATACCATAGGCCAAAGCGAATGGTGTCTCTCCAGTCGATCGCCTTGGCGTAGTGCGGTATGCCCATAGCACATTAGGAAGCTCTTCAGCCCACTTTCCCTTGGCCTTCTCAAGCCGCTTCTTCAGCCCGTCCAGAATGGTCTTGTTTGAGGCCTCCGCTTGACCATTTGACTGAGGGTAGGCTGGCGTTGAATTATAGAACTCGATCTTCAACTCTTTGCAAAATCTGCGAAAGAGTTTTCCGTCGAATTGAGTGCCATTATCCAAGATGAGGGCCCTGGGTATGCCGAAACGAGTGATCACATTTTGCCAAACAAATTTCTTAACATCTTTTTCCTTAATGGTTGCCAATGGCTCGGCCTCCACCCACTTGGTGAAATAGTCAGTGGCGGCGACGAGAAACTTGCGATTGCCTGGTGCAACTGGGAGTGGCCCGACGATATCCAATCCCCAGAGTGCGAACGGCCAAGGACTTGTGAGGGGGAGCAATTCTCTTGCCGGCTGGTGGATCTGGTGAGCAAATTTCTGACATTTTTCACATCGGCGAACGTATTTTTGTGCATCCACCTGCATGCACGCCCACCAGTAACCTTGTGAAATTGCTCGGTACGCCAGAGACCTGCCCCCAGTATGGCTGCCGCAGACACCTTCATGGATCTCAAAGAGAAAGTCCTGCACCCTGGCGGGGTGGACACACTTCAAATACGGCCCGGTGAAGGACCTCTTATACAATGCTCCGGACGGGGAGAGCCAAAACCATACTGCCTTTGCTCGGATCTTGTGGGCCGCCTTCCTTTCTTCCGGTAGAATTTTATCTTTCAGAAAGGCAATAATGGGGTCCATCCAGGAAGGTCCCAAGTCGGTGCAGAGTACCTTGGTTGCTTCTGGTTCCTCAATGCTTGGCCGAGGTAAAAATTCAATCATCAAGGGATTGGGAAAGGTTGTCTGAGTGGAAGTGAGACCGGCCAATTCATCGGCCGTGCTGTTTCCTTCGTGGTTGATCTGTTCAACTCTGATGGCATCGAACTTCTTGACTTCTGCTCGCACCAGCGCCTGATACTTGGCCATTCTTTCATCTTTGGCCTCATACTCCCCCGAGACTTGATTGACCACCAGCTTGGAATCACTGAACACCATAAGGGCTGTGACCTTCATTCTCAGCGCGCTTCTTAGTCCGGCTAGGAGGGCCTCGTATTCCACCTCGTTGTTGGACGTTGGGAAGCCGAGCGTAATTGCTTGCTCAACAATCAGCCCATCGGGTGAAGTTAGCACAATTCCCAGCCCGGCCCCATGCCTGTTGGACGCCCCATCGACGAAGAGTTTCCACATCTCGCCAACAAACAGCTTCCAGCAATCAGACGGGTTTTGGGAGCTTCTCAATTCCAAGGTTCTGGTCGGCTCATTCTGGTCTCTTTCCACGTCTTTGCTGGGTTCTTCTTTCAACGAGTCGTCGAACTTTGCTGTTTCGGTCGAGCTTTGCCCTTCTCCCACTTGCCGGCCAGTACTTGTTTCTGTTGCCAAAACCATGGGTTGTGCTAAATCCGCATCAACCAAATCAATCGGGCAGACTGGATGCGTTCCAGGGGCAAATTCCGCCATGAAGTCTGCAAGTGCTTGAGCTTTGATTGCGGTGCGCGGCCGGAACTTGATGTCGTACTGGCCCAATTCCACGGCCCATTTCAGAATTCTCCCAGTGAAGTCCGCTTTTTCGAAGAGCACCTTGAGCGGGAACTCGGTTAACACTACTATTGTATGGGCATGAAAGTAGTGCGCCAGCTTTCTCGACGCCATCATTAAGGCCAACGCCAATTTTTCCAAGGGTAGATATCTCGTTTCGGCCGGGAGCAGAGTCTTGCTCATATAGAAAATGGGCAAGTGTTGAATACCTTCAGCGCAGACTAGAACAGCGCTCACCGCATGTTGAGAGACCGCCAAGTATAGATATAACTCTTTGCCCGGTTGAGGTGTAACCAAAATAGGGGCTGAGGAGAGATACGCTTTTAAGTCAGCTAGTGCTCGGTCACACTCTTCATCCCAAAAGAACTTGGACTTCAGAGTTTTGAAGAAGGGCCTGCAACGATCCGAGGACCGGCTGACAAATCTGTTCAGCGCGGCTGCCATCCCGGCAAGATGTTGCACGTCCTTTGTGGAGTTCGGGCGCTCCAACTCTTGTATCGCCTTGATTTGCGAAGGGTCGGCTTCGATTCCTCGGTTTGTGACCAAAAAACCCAGAAACTTTCCAGTACCAACTCCGAAGTCGCACTTGGAGGCGTTCAGACGAAGCTTGTGATGTTTAAGTATGGCAAACATTTCTGCTAGGTCGGCGAGGTGCTGAGACTTTTCCTTACTTTTCACCACCATATCGTCGATATAGGCTTCCATAGTCCGGCCCAAGAGAGGAGCGAACATCTTTGTCACCATCCGCTGAAAGGTTGCCCCGGCATTCTTCAGTCCGAACGGCATGACCTTGTAGTAATATAACCCTCTGGGGGTGGTGAACGATGTGATTTCCCTGTCCGGTTTGTACATGGCTATCTGATGATAGCCGCGATATGCATCCAAGAAGCTAAACCTCTGATGGCCAGCGGTTAAGTCCACCAGCTGGTCAATTCAAGGGAGGGGAAAGCTATCCTTCGGGCAAGCGCGGTTGACAGTCTTGTAGTCAACGCAGACTCGCCATTTGCCATTTTTCTTAGGAACAACCACCGTGTTAGATATCCACCGAGGGTATTGCACCTCCTCTATGGCCCCGGCTTCCAACAAATTCTTCACTTCTTCCGCCACCACTTCAGCATGGTGCAAGGCTGAACGGCGCGTCCTTTGAATGACTGGGCGCGTATTGGGGAAGATGTTCAACTGATGACAAATGAAGCTCGGGTCGACGCCAGGAATGTCGTAAGGCGTCCAGGCAAAGGCCTCCAAGTTGGAAACCAAGAAGTTGACATAATCCGTCCGTTCGGCGCTAGACAAGGATGATCCCAAGAGGAAGAATTTAGTCGGATCGTTTTCATCGATGCGCACTTCCACCAAATCTTCGACCGATTTTTCCTCGGCCTTTCTTCCCACGTCTTCAAGGACCTCCTTTCCCTCGGGCCCCTCGATCATCTGGACAAACCCTTTGGCTGCTCGGCTGCCATTTACCGCAACGAAGCATTGTTTGGCCATCACCTGGTCTCCCTAGACTTCCTCTATTTGCCCGTTCGATACTGGAAAGCGCATGACTTGGTGGAAGGTCGAAGCAACTGCTTGCATGGCGTGCAGCCAGCCTCTGCCCAGGATCAAATTGTAAGTCGATGGCACTTTGAGCACCCAGAATTCTACTTGCTTCACAACCGATCCTGCTTTGACCGGTAAAATAATCTTTCCGATCGGCCATTCTGGTTGTGAGTTGAAGCCGACCAAATGAGATGTTGCAGGAGCCAAATCCTTGTCTTCTAACTTCATTTGTTTGAACGCGTCATAATACATTATTTCGACCGAACTCCCCTGGTCGATCAATATTCTCTTGATATCAAAATCTTTGACGCGAAGGGTCACCACCAAGGTGTCATTGTGCGGCATCTGCACCCTTTCCAAGTCTTTGGTTGAAAACGAAAGGATGTCTCTCTCCTCGGTTTTTCCCTTCTTTACAGCGGGCTGGACAGAGAGTACTTCCCTCATGTGCTCGGCCTTCTTGATCATTCCTCTCAGCTCGCAGACCCTCGCTGGTTCAATGATGCCGTGGATGACGTTGATTACACCTTGCGGGGGCGCCTCTAGGGCGGCCATACCGTTAGGCTCGGTTTGCCCGGTTGGCGCGGCCTTGACTCCCCCATCTATATATTGGTCAAGATGCCCCGCCGCCACCAATTCCTCCAAGTGCTGTTTGAGTGGCAAGCAGTCCTCTGTCCGGTGCCCCCGTTCTTCGTGGAAGATGCAGCGATATTTTGGATTGAAGCCTCGCTGCGCACTTCCTAACTTGGCCGGCCAACGGACAAAAGGCTCTCCTCAGATCTCGCTCAAAATGCGGTAGATGGGAATTTTGAAGACCGTGGTAATTCCTGTCCGCGCCTTCAATTTTCTCTTGGCATCTTCTGCTGCGTCGCGAGGTGCGTCAGCTCAGTCGTTTCTGCGACCCTTGTTTCGGTCATCGCGGTTTAGTCCGCGCCGTTGATCTTTTGATCGGTCGCCTGGGCGGTTATCCTCCTGCCCAACTGAGTTAACTTTGCCCGCTGTCCTTCTGTCCATCGCGACCGGATTATTCTTCTCGGTCGCAGAGGCAGCGTCATCCTCCACACGAATGTGTTCGTTGATCCGCTGCATCAAAGATTCCATGGTGGTGGGCTGATGCATCGTGAGTGAATCTCGCAATCTATGTCCGACTGGGAGACCCCTCTTGTATTGAGTGATCGCCAGATTTGTAGGGCAGTCGAGGATCTCGTTGTAAGTTTCCCAATACTTCGCATTGGAGCTTGAACCTTTCGAACCTTCGTTTTAGCTTCTTGAGGGAGCTTGAACCTTTTGAACCCTTGTTTTGGCTTCTTGAGACAGCTTGAACCTTCTGAACCTTCATTTTAGCTTCTTGAGGAAACTTGAACCTTTTGAACCTTCGTTTTAACTTCTTGAGGAAGCCTGAACCTTTTGAACCTTCGTTTTAGCTTCTTGAGGGAGCTTGAACCTTTTGAACCTTTGCTCTGGCTTCTCCAAGAAGCTTGAACCTTTTGAACCTTTGCTCTAGCTTCTCCAAGAAGCTTGAAACTTTGCTCTAGCTTCTCCCAGAAGCTCGAACCCTCTTGTTTCTCTATAAGAGAGGGCCTCCCTCTCCTTTAGAGAGGTTGAAAAAAATTTGTCTAAGGAAAAGCACATATATCTCTCTATATCTCTACATTCTAGGCTTAGAGAGGGTGTCTGTTCTTGGCCTTTAACACCACACCTCATTGCCACACACCTCCACCATTGATCTAAGGTTCTTGGAGGGCCTTGAGAGGTCTCAAAGAGCTGGTTTGTGGTCCAAGAAGCTGCTGGTTTAGCGAACTTCCAGACTCCATCTTGACGCCCAGGAGATGGTCAACCTCCTTCGGCGTTCGAGTGTTGGTCTTGAATCTGGTGATGAAGGCTTCCGCTAGTTGCTGCCACCCCTCAATACTCCCCTCCGGGAGCCTTTTGAACCACTTCAAGCCCAGCTCTCCCAAGCTTGCTGGGAATATGAGGCACATCAAGGCGTCATTTCGCCGGTGGCCAGCCATCATTTGTCGGTAATGACTAACATGCATGTACGGATCCGTCTTGCCGTCGTACAAAGTGAACTTTGGCTGGTGGAATCCGGCAGGGAGCGGTGTGCTCTTGATCTCCGGGGACAACGGCGTGGCTGTAAGTCGCGCCAGCTCTTTGTCCTCCAACGCAGGGGCTATCACTTTGGGAGCTGGCATCACCACATCTTCACTACAACGAACCGGAGCGCTCAACCTCTGCAACGCTGGCACTCTCTGGGCCTCCCGACGGCGCGCCCTCTCCTCCAATACATCCCTCAAGTCCCTGGAACATGTGGAGAAAGAAGATCGCGACGTCGGCATCGGGCGCGAAGGATGGTAAGTGCTGTCGCGAGTGAGGGATCTGCCCTCTCTTTGGTCGGAATCTCCCACCCCATAATTCCTGGTGATGGAGATAGAGCGAGTCCTCCTCTGGCGGCGACTGCTAGAACGAGGGGAGGAAGTGCGCTCACTGAGGTCGCCCTCTCCAGCAACACCGTTCCCCTTAATCTGGCGCTTCAGCAACTCCATCTCCGCCGCCATCTTGCGAATGAGGGCATCCTGGTCCTTGAGTTTGTGCTCTAGGCGTTGCGTACGGGACTCCCCCCGGCGTCGGCAGCCTTCTGGGCTTTGCGAGCGATCAAAACTCCTCCCACGTTTGTCTCGCACACCTTGCGAAGAGGTTTCTAGGCCCGCCATGGCTGGAACATTCGGGAGGCCTTCTCTCCTTCGGACATACTCCGGAGTGACACCATCGACGACGGACAGCGGAACTTCGTCGTTGTTGGCCATGGAAATGGTCGATGAAGCTCGAAGAACAAGGGTTAAATATCAACTTTCCCACAGACGGCACCAATTGTACGGGGGCGAAATATCCTCTGCTTTCCGTACTCCTTGGACGTCAAGCTTCTGGTGACGGCGTCTATCTCTGCAACACAAGAATGGTGAGCTGCCCGGCAGTGGTGTGCCGGAAAGACCCTCCGACGATCAAGTCAGATCACAAAGGAAGGAGACAGTCGAAAGAGAGTGTTTGTGACAGTCAATTTTTTCATCCCTCCAACGTTCGTCTTCCTCCCTATTTCTAGGCTGGCCATGCAGCCTCAAGATTGTGCACGCACTACCTCTGCTGTCCTTCCCTGGACAGGTGGCAGTGCGCGCCTCTCACCACCTTACGCGTGTAAAGGTTTTGTCCTCACACCAGTACACACAGAACTGTCTAACGGTATTGAGGCGAGCGTGGAGCAGATGTCCTCTCCCTCGCGCCATTGGCCCAGGTGGCACACATAACCGGAGTACCACAGCCGGCCTATTACTTGTGGAAGATCACCATTACATGTACATAACCGAGCTATATATCGCCGACCTGTCCCTTGGGATCAGGCGAAAGCCAGGCCATTCCGGCCGAGCTACTCCTGACCGGTTCATCAGGACCAACCGGTTGCGAGACATGCCGGCCTCCAATCATTCCATCTTAATTCACGGTCACACGAAGCCATTCACCTCGGCTGGCCGGTTAGAGGCATGCCGGCCTCGCTGCAGCCTCAGCCCAACCCGGATCACCCAATAGCTCGGTTTCCATTCGCCACTCCGAGCTCCGTCCGGTACGTGCGAGTCACAGCTCGGCTAGGACTAGTTCGCGCTTGCCCGGTCAATGTCTCCGACCGTGCAAGTCAGTCGCGTCAATAGAGGAGTTAGCTCGGCGCCGTGCGTTCCGTTAAGTCTGACGTCGCCTCAGCTCGGTCGTATTGTCATGCAAATCTTCCCTCTCAATGACAATCATAGGTCAAGAACAGCGAATCGCCTTTGCAAGTGTTAACGTTGAACGAGGTTTTTTTTTTTATTTTCTAGGGTTTTTGTGGGTTGGGTTACGACATTGGGTTTGTATATTGAATTATCAACGTTGTCAAATGTGAATATTCAATCACACAGGATGAGGATCCCAATCATTAACAGTGGGATTGAAACCCAAAAGTTTCCATTACATCTCGCCCGTTTTGTTCGGGATGGAGGGAAAACATAAAAATGCTATAGTATACTTTTGGGCATTTTGGTAATTACAACATCAGCAAAAACTCACATTTGCCCCCTACTAAAGACAAGTCATGTGTTACTTACATGGGTTTCTGTGTAATTAATATTCAACTGGGATTTATCAGTCTACACAATAAAAGGTAAGATTAAATAGTTCAACAAATTGAATTTTGGGATTTGTTGGTGTTTTTCCCATTTAAAATAAATTAAAATATTAAAATATAAATTTATAAAATTAAATTAAAAATTTATTTTATTGTAAGTCTCAAAAAAAAAAAAAAGGATATTTTTTTTTTTTTTTTTTTAAATTTTCTGCTATATTTTACTTTTCAATTGTTGAATGAAAATGGGTCCCTCACTTGTACAACTGTGCCAGCTAGATGGGCGTGTGCGGACGGATCTGTGACTTCAGTGTGCGTTAGTAGAGTCGGAAAGTGGGTTGATTTTTTTTGTTTGTTTAGTTTGAAGTAAAAAATTTGGTTTAAGTTGAGTTTTTTTTATTTTTGTAAAAGAAAAATTAAAATAGTTATGGTTTAAATGTAATATTTAATATTATTATTTTTTAAATTATTTTATTTTTTTATGATTATTTTAGTTAAAAAACCCGAATCCAACATGCCAACGAGGGCTATTATGGCAGACATAGGATTTATACCTGGAAAGCATCAAATTATATCCAAATATAATTGACAAGTTAGTTAAAAGTTTTTTTTTTTTTTTTAACTTTTTTTTATAAAAAAAATATGTAAAAAAAAGAGAAATAATGTGATTTAAAATAGGTTAAAGTCAAAACTTAACTTAACCAAGTTCTTAAATTAAGCCAAAGAAAGCTGACCAAGTAAAAAATCATAAACCCCGTTAAATCAAGTTGACAATTGATAAAGTTGACAAACAAGGTCTAATTATATAATAATAAAAGTTAAAAATTGGTAACGTCTTTTGTGGTAAAATTTTTAAATTATTATTAAAAATTAATAATTTGTGACACATTTTATAAAAACAATGCTAAAAAATAAAAATAAAAATAAAAATAAAAATTTTGTGATAACAATTGAAAATGAATAAGACTTTTTAGTGCACCAAAGGTTAAGAGAAGTTATTAGTGTACCCATCTTCTTAATAAGATTTGTTAAAATAAATTTTCACATAATCTACTAAGATATAAATGTAATATCTTATATTTGTAGCAATAACATTGTATATATAATCCACATTTATTAAATTACATTGATTGGATAGAAAGAGAGAAGAAAGAAGAGAAAAAGACAAAATAAACCTTCAGGTGAGGAAAAAAAAATTAAACAATTAAGGCTTCGTTTGGCTAAATAGGTTAGGGTTAAATTGGTCATTAAAAAATAAAATAGGCTAAAATGTTAATAAGACAAAATATTATATTCAAGTCATAATTATTTCATTTTTTCTCTCAGAAAAGTCAAAAAAACCAACTCATACGAACTTTTTAGTCCCAAGTTAAAAAAATCTTAACTCTAAAAAGCTAATTAAAAATTTTTTTGCCAAACGATAGCTAAGAATCACATGCTTAAAAAGAAGGTTAACTCTTGATTACGCTCTACTTTACAAAAAATAAAATAAAAATACATAAATGATATAAAAACAAAAATTTTATATGGAATGATATGACTTCTTATTTTATTTTTATTTTTAATCAAACATTCACCATTGTTCTTGTAATTTCAAAAATATCATTAACACGTCATTTTTTTTTTTAAACTTTTATGTATAAATTTTATATTTGCAAATCATTCTTGACAACATGTTATTTATTTTTTTAACAATTTTAATAATGTCAATTTATAAAAACCTTTTAAAAATTTACATAATCCAAACAAAATTTGAATGTTCAATGGGTACAATTAAACCCACTAAACTACACAAAGCTGCCTCTGTATCAGAGTATAAATCGTGAGAACAATGCTATAGGCTTTTAAAAAATACAATCTTCACAATTCCCACTCACTTGTGATTGGTCTAGGAAGGAAAGGAAAAATAAAAAACAAAAATACAAAATAATCTACGTCATTTTGAGGGTCCTGGAGTTCTCAACTTTGGGGGCAAGCATTTTTGAATTTTCAATTGATGAAAGTTTAAGCGAGGTGTAGAAGAGGGGACTGAACTACTTCATCATTGTTAATGTCATTTTTCAATGAGAAAATTAGTTTGAGGGTTTTTTCACTAATTAAATTTTTTTTTTTAAAAAAAAAAAAAAATCTAACACAACTTAATCACATATTGATGATATGGTTTGGTGAAATTGTTTTAAACTTTTTTTCTAGTCTGTTCAGTTATATATATATTTTTATTTGATTTGAATTTATCTTTTGCTTTCATGCTTTTCGGGGGAAAAAAATATAACACCAATTTCAAAAATATCTTCTAATTTTAGGTCGTTTTAATTTCTACAAAACAGTTTTCAAAACAATTAAAAAAAAAATTATTTCTTAAGACACGAATTGTTTCCATAACAATTTCTCCAAATTAATCTAAAAAAAAATTTATTTTATTTTTCTCAAAATAAAATAAAATAAAACACAAAATAGTCACAAAATATTTGCACGGAAAACATACAAGAACGGAAAAAGGACAAAGAAAGAGTTACAGATAAAGAAATTTCAAAGACGCTAATCTATCTATATGTTATATAAAGAAAATAGAATTTTTAATGAGAAGGTTTGTAAGAGTTTTAAAGTCTAATTCTACAATTACTAATTTTTATGATTTTAAAAAATTTAAAAATAATTTTATTGGTTGACAAAGTAATTATAGATTTAAAAAAAAAAAAACCACCTAAAATTTTGAATTACAAGTTCTTACAATCTCTCCCTCCAATATTTTTCTCTTTCTTAAATCTCATCTCATAACAAAGAAACTATACATTAAAAAACATTATACATTAAAAAAAAGAAGCACACAAATCTCATCTCATAACAAAGTAATTATAGATATTTTTAAAAATAAAATAAAATTATACATTCTAAAGAACGTAAAACAACAATTGCTTATTTTTGTAATTTAAAAAATATTTAAAAATAGTACTATTGGCTAACAAAGTAACTATAGATTAATAAATAAATAAAAACTAAAATTCCTAATTTTTGTAATTTTAAAAATATTTACAAATAATACTATTGGCTAACAAAGTAACTATATATTTAAAAAATAATAATTGAATTACAAGTTCCTAAAATCTCTTCCCTAATATTTATCTCTTTCCTAAATCTCATAATCTATCTATCTATGCTATACACCAAAGTGACTTTTCATCTTAGAAGCCCCAAGTGTTTCAAAACCTTAAATCTAATTTTTTGAATTTTGATTTTTATAAAAAAAAAAAATGAAAACATCGATTAGCTATTCCAATTACATAAATATTAATCTTCAACATTATTTAATGCAAATATATTGCCGTTAAAAAAAAAGAAAGAAAGAAAAAAAACACACAATTCTCAACCCCCTCTCCCTCTTAAAATAAATTAAGCATTTATTTTAAAAGAAAATATAAATCTCATACAATCTTCTCTTCTAAAATAATCTAATGAAAAGGAAATTCTCTCATCTCTCATAAAATATATACTATTAATATCTTTCACAACTGGTCTGATCTATGTGACGTGTACAAGCCCACAAAGGCCATGAATCACTATAAACAACCCAAGCCCATCACTTGGAGCCCAATACATAACCCAGCTGGTGAGGTTCAGAACAGCTGGAATCCAACATAGCATAAAGAGCCAATGGCATTCAGACACATGGCAGGTGAAGGACGAGCCACATCAGCAGACAAAGATCTGCAAAGTTATTACCACTGCACATCACCATTAATGCAGCCCATCACAGCATTTATTTTGACAACACCTCCCCGTCGGAACAGGACCTCCTTACCTTGAACAAGGTAAGCTACAGCATAGACTTTCGGCGAGGAGGGCAGGTCGGAAGGGACAGCGAAATGATTACCAAAAGATATAAGCAAACGCTGAAGACAAGAAGAAGGTTAAGCTTTCTATCTCTAAATGATCCTTACACCCTACTTCTCCTTCTAACTTGCTTGTCAGAGGGTTCACTAGGGGACTACCCCGTTCCCCATTGGACTTGTTTGCAGGTAACCCGGTGGGCTTGATCAACTGGACGTGGACACTACCCGATGGGCTTGATCAACTGGACGTGGATACTGAAGTGCTTGGACTTGTCCGACCCATTCACTTGGACAAACTGTATCATCAGTTGGTACCGTCTGTGGGAAGATATTTGCTCCGCGCGCCAGTTGTGCTCATTGTCGCCAGAGACCCTATCCCAACAACCTTTTCCTCCTACCTATCAAAGTGTATGGTCACAACTAGATCCATGGCTTCTCATAATAATGCTGCCGACCATCAGGCCGACCCCCCTATCCAAACAACCCACCGCAGTATTTTATCGAGCTTACCAACAGCATTAACCGCATGGCCGAGCAAAACCAGGCCCTGATCAATGCTTTACTCCAAAGAAACCTTCCGATCCCTCCTCCACCACCTCCGGATATTCCACCCAACCAAGAAAGAGCCCCGAGCCATACTATTCCGCAACCCTATCCACCCAACTTGGAAGGTTTGCAACCTCCTCCTCCACATATGAATCCTCCACCTTCACCCCCACGCTCGTCGGTCGTGGTACCAGCCCCTGAAGGGGAAGCCAGTAGCGTCCAGCCCCCATTGACTGACCATGGTGACAACATTCCCCTCTAGAACGCTGAACTCCGAGCAATGAAGCTTCAACTCCAAGGGGTCATGCAGAACATTCAGCATAAACCCTTTACCATGGCAAACTCACCATTTGTTGCCTCCATTCGGGACAAACCTCTGCCTGCCAAGTTCAAAATGCCCACCATTGACTCCTTTGACGGTACGACGGACCCAGTCGACCATCTGGAGACCTACCGAACCTTCATGATCCTCCATGCCTTCCCTAACGAGATCATGTATCGGGCTTTCCCTGTGACATTGAAGGGGTCAACTCGACTGTGGTTCAGTCAGTTACCAGCAGACTCTATCTCCACTTTCCAGTACCTCAGCGACTCCTTCCTTAGCCATTTCATTGGAGCCTAGCGCCAACACCCCCCGGCAACCTAACTCCTCAACATCCGTCAGACTGAGGGAGAGTCGTTGCGCAGTTTCGTTACCCGCTTCAACACCGAAGCCCTGCAAGTAGCGGAAAACGATGACAAGGTCATCCTCACGGCTTTCATGGCCGGGCTATGATCGTCCGATTTCCTTTTTTTCCTCTCCAAAAGCCCCCCAACCTCCATGGCGACCCTACTCTCCAATGCCCAGAAGTACATGAATACTGAAGATTCACTAGCCGCTCGGCAGGATCCAATAGCTAAAAACCCGACCCCCAGGGAAAAGAGAAAAGACTCAGAACCTAGAAACACCCAGTATAATAGCCAAACACCCCACTATATAGACCGACCCCCCCGCGCTGACCGGTCGACACCAGCTCGACCGCCCAGTCGGTTCGAGTGGTACACCTCCCTTAATTCCCCCATGGAACAAGTCCTCAACCAGATCCAACGGGACTACCCCCTCAAATGGCCCCTACCCTCACGGACCCCTTCCAATCGGAAAGATCAGTCCAAATATTGTCGTTTCCACCAGGACCATGGCCATAACACTGATGACTGCATCGACCTCAAGGATCAGGTCGAGGCCCTAATACGTCAGGGACGTCTCAGCCGCTTCACGGACACCAGCCCACAGCAAAGGCAAAGAACCGAGCCCCTCAGAAACAACCGCCGGCGCACCCCACCCCGGCAGCCAGCTCAACCTAACCAAGACCATAATCTCCCTCCACAACAGCCTCGGCCGCCAGGTAATCCCCTTCCGCCAGCTGGTGAAATCCGAGTCATTTTAGGTGGCCTTGCTTATGGGAGGCCATCCCGCTCGGCTCAGAGGGCAGAACTCAGAAAGATAAGGCCAGGCTCAGACAAAGCAGTTGCCACGGTAGACTGACCCTCCAAACAGCCCAAGCAGTGGACAGAGCCCATCACCTTCACGGACGCCGACTGCACAGGCATCCGTTATCCTCATGATGACCGCCTCGTCATTTCTGCCCTCCTCTCCAACTATAAGGTCAGACGGGTTCTCATCGACAACAACAGTTCTTCAGACATCATATTCCTCAACTGTTTCCGCCAGCTCAAGATTGGGGAGGAAAGTCTGTCGCCTCTCCAAACCCCTTTGGTCGGTTTCACTGGCGACCGGGTGACCTCCATCGGCTCCATCGATCTTCCCATTACCATCGGCGAATACCTACAGCAGACCACAAAGTTGCTCACTTTCCTTGTGGTCGACTGCCCCTCTGCCTACAACATCATCCTTGGTCGCACCACCCTCAACGCTTTCCAAGCTATTATTTCAACCTACCACCTCTGAAGGTAGTGGGGCTGGCCTCATCCTCACCACCCCTGAAGGTGGTTATTTCAAATGCACTCTCCGTTTCCTGTTTGAGGCCAGTAACAATGAGGCCGAATATGAGGCATTGATTGCAGGTCTTCGCCTAGCCAGGGATATTGGTGTCAGCCACATCCGAGTGTTCAGCGACTCTCAGCTCATCGTCGGACAGATCACGGGAGAATTCGATGCCAAGGAGGACACAATGCGGGCTTACAGGGATATTGCACTTCCCCTTGTTCGCCTCTTTAATACCTTCCACATCAAGCACATTCCTCGGGCGGAAAACTCTAAGGCAGATGAGATGGCTCAGTTGGCTTCCGCAGACCAGTCTGACCTCAGCCGTGGTGTCCGCCTAGAATACCTATCCCACCCCGCCATTTGCCCCGACTAGCACGAAATACAATTCCTCCAAAATGAGCCCATCCCTTAGGCGTCGGACATCTTCCTATTTCTGACAACAGGGGAACTGCCAGACGACCACTAGCAAGCCGCCAAAGTCAGGGCTCGATCGTCCAATTACATCCTCGTCAGCGGCATTTTGTACAAACGTGGTTTCTCGTGCCCCTATCTGCGGTGCCTCAATCCGACTCAAGCAACTTATGTAATGCAAGAAATTCATGCGGGTATCTATGGCAATCACTCAGGCGGCAGGTCCCTGGCCCACAAAATACTTCGCACTGGATATTTCTAGCCTACTCTCAACTAAGATACGGCTGACTTCATGCTCAAATGTGATGAGTGTCAGCGTTTTGCCAATATCCCCCATGCTCCTCCTACTGAATTGATCACACTTGGCAGCCCCTACCCGTTCGCCAAATGGGAGATCGACCTAGTTGGCCCTTTACCCACCGGCCGAGGCCAGACCAAATTTGCCATTGTCGCCATTGATTATTTTACTAAGTAGGTAGAGGCAGAACCTCTTGCCACCATTACCGAGCGGAACACAACCAAGTTCATCTGGCAGTCGATCGTTTGCAGGTTTGGCATCCCTCAGGCCATCGTCTCCGACAACGGCAAACAATTCGACAACGCCAAGTACAAGAAGTTCTGTGCAAACCTCCAAATTCAACCATGTTTTTCTTCCCCCGGTCATCCCCAAGCCAATGGCCAAGTTGAGGTCACCAACCGTTCTCTTCTGAAGATCATCAAAACCAAGCTAGAAGCTGCTAAGGGGCTTTGGGCTGAGGAACTACCAAATGTACTCTGGGCTTACCGAACTACAGCTCGGACTCCCACTAGGAAACTCCTTTCCGCTTAACATACGGCGTTGAGGCGGTTATTCCGGTAGAAGTCAGTCTGCCTACCCTTAGAGTTTTACATCCGAATCCAGCACTAACGGAAGAGCTCTGTCTGGCAGACCTGGACCTAATTGAAGAACTCAGAGAAACCACTGCTGTCAAACTGGCCTCATACCAACAGAAAATGAGAACACACTACAACCGCAAAGTCCGACCAAGGCAGTTCGCTGTAGGGGACCTTGTCTTGAGAGAAGTAACCCTTGCCACCAAAAATCCGACTGAGGGTAAACTGGCAGCCAAATGGGAGGGACCTTACGTTGTGAAAGCCCGACCACGTCTGGGCACTTACCGACTTCAGGACATGGAAGGTCGAGATCTCCCCCACCCCTGGAACGCTGAACACCTGAAGCGCTACTTTTAATAAGTTCCTACTGTTGTATTGCTCAGTTGTTGTATTTTCTTTTTGATACGTAATGTAAACTTGGATCGACTGAATTACACTGTCCATGACAACAATTCTATATCTTAGCTATCTGTGTGTTGTATTAGTAACATTCTCATTTGCAGCACTTATTACAAGCCTCAGCCAGACCGAGCATCACTCCATAAGCCTCGGCCAGTCTGACTGTCAAAAGCCTCAGCCAGACTGAGCGCTAAAAGAGCCTCAGCCAGACTGAGCGCTAAAAGAACCCCAGCCAGACTGAGCGCTAAAAGCCTCAGCCAGACTGAGCACTAAAAGAGCCTCAGCCAGACTGAGCACTAAAAGCCTTAGCCAGACTGAGCACTAAAAGCCGCAGCCAGACTGAGCACTAGAAGCCTCGGCCAGACTGAGCACTAAGAGCCTCTACCAGTCCGAGCGTGAAGCACTCGGCCAGACCAAGCCTCAATCAGCCTAAGCATAACAAGTCTTAGTCAGACCGAGCGCCACAGTTTCAGGGTCAGACTCAGTTACCCACAATGTCAGTAAATCATAGCTTTGCCCCAAATGAGCATGCATGCAGGGCTCGGTCAAGGCCACCTATGCAAATTTCATGCTTGCGGAATTAGTAGATATGCCTAGTCTAAAAGCCTCAGCCAGACTGAGCACTAGAAGCCCCGGCCAAACTGAGCACTAAGAGCCTCTGCTAGTCCGAGCGTGAAGCACTCGGCCAAACCAACCCTCAATCAGCCTAAGCATAACAAGTCTTAGCCAGACCGAGCGCCACAATTTCAGGGTCAGACTCAGTTACCCACAATGTCAGTAAATCATAGCTTTGCCCCAAATGAGCACGCATGTAGGGCTCGGTCAAGGCCACCTATGCAAATTTCATGCTTGCGGAATTAGTAGATACGCCTAGTCACAATTCCAGCTCCAAATCTTTACACCACTCTTTGCTCAGTCGAATTCCAAAGACGTTCTTACACGTCTTCTTTACAAGACAAGTTATTTTCTTCTCAATCAAACTCTCAAAAGTCAACCTTTCTCCTCACAAACCAAGCCTCACTCCATAAACCACTAACCTACTTGAGTAGTGTGGCAAACGCAAACTTGTAATTTTACTACATTTTAAACTTCACTCTGCATTATTACAAGTTCAACTTCACTCTGCATTACTACAAGTTCAATTTCACTCTGCATTGAGGAGTTCCTAACTTTACTCTGCATTGAGTTTTCATTACAAGTCCAATTTCACTCTGCATTGAGGAGTTCCTAACTTTACTCTGCATTGAGTTTTCATTACAAGTCCAATTTCACTTTGCATCAAGGAGTCCCTAACTTTACTCTGCACTCATTTTTTATTACAATTTCAATCCCACTCTGTCTTGAGAAATTCCTAAATTCAGTTTTTATCACAAGTTCTTATCACAAGTTTTCATCCATTTCAGACGCACAAGAAAAAACAGTCAGATGCAAAACACAACTGAAATTTTATTTATCCACAACTTTGTACATAAGTTCATTACAGCAATTCAAAAAAAAAAAACAACACAAAACAAGAACAATTCCCTCATTCCTCCTCACTGGAGACGAGGTCTTCTTCTTCAATACCCTCGTCCAGGGGGGTTTGGGCCACATCGTCCTCACCAATTGTTACACTACTAAGGTCTAAGTCTGGAAACAGTTCTTCAGCTCTACGTTTGAACATCTTCCAGCCACTGTCTCAGAACTCAGCCATTTCGTGTTTGTAGAAGTCTGACTGCTGGAAGCTCTCAATAACTTCTGCTTCAGTTCTGCCTCCAGCGGTCGTCCTCGATGGGCCCGCCCCCCAGACTCTTGCCTAGCCAAGCTGCTGGCGACCGCAGCATCAACTGCCATATGAAATTCAGTAGACTCTTTGAACTGCTCCACTGCTGCGACGCACAGATCGGGGTAAGCCGCCATTTCAGAGGCTGCCTTCACCCTCTCTTCGTCCAGCTCCTTCTGTAGGGTTGCCCTTTCAGACGCAGCCTTAGCCTTCTCTTCCTCCAACTCCTTCTCCAGGCTCTCCTTTTCTACCGTCGCCTTGGCTCTCTCTACTTCCCACTCCTTCTGAAGTCTCCCCCTCTCCTCTATTGCCTTGGCACGCTCGCCCTCCAGCTCCTTCTTCAGATCACCAATCTTCACATTTGCCTCATCTTTCTGCCTGACCAGCTCTTCATTACTGCTCATTGCCACTTCATGTCGTTCGATTGCGACTGCGCAGGCTTTTTGGGCCTCATCCAACCTCTTCTGCTCGCCAGCTAGTTGGAACTCGACGACACAACCTGGTGGCGTGTGTCCTCCAACTCCACCTTGACCGCTTGCAGATCAGCGTGGGCAGTCTCCCAACTCGCACTCTCCTTCTTCAACTTTGCAAGCTGAGTCTTGGCCTCATCTGCCTTGAGTTTCGCAGCCCCCGCCTTCCACAGCAGAGCCCCTGCTAAGGTGGTTACCTCCATTTGAGCGGAGCATAAACCCCTCAGCAGCTCAGCCTCATTGAATCTGGATGCTGAACGCAGGGCTGCCTCTTCTACAATACCCACCAGGCAGTCTGCCCCTGCCCTGGCTGGGCCTTTTTCTCCCTCCAGCCGCCCAACCACCGCACGAGCGTGGTAGATCGCTGTGGTCAGACTGACTTCCCCTCCTTGAGGTACAGGACCCCCCTGGGGCTGTTCTTCCCTGCTTGGCCCAAGGCCAGTTGCCCCATCTTCTACTTGCCCTTCAGGAGCGGCCCTCGCGACCCCTGCGGCAATTGCCGCCACTACTGGAACCACTTCCACTACTGGAGCCCCACGCCCCTCCACCTCACCCTTTGCAGTCGGCCCTCCTCATGGTCGGCCCTCCCGCCCTGCCAACATTCGCGGTCAGCCTCTTCGCAATCGCCCTCTTCACGGTCGGCTCTCCCGCTCGGCCAACCTCAATGGTCGCCCTTCCTCGTGGTCGACCATCCCACTCGGCCAACATTCGCGGTCGACCCTCTTTGTGGTCGGCTCTTCCACTCGGTCACCCTGCACGGTCGGACCACCTCCCGATCAGGTCACCCGTCGGTCACCCCCGTTGGTCGACCTCCAGACTACCACTCCCTAACACCCTCACCTTCTCCATTACTATTCCCTTCGCTAGACTAAAGCTGCACTCGGAAATGGGGGACTACTGACGTGTACAAGCCCACAAAGGCCATGAATCACTATAAACAACCCAAGCCCATCACTTGGAGCCCAATACATAACCCAGCTGGTGAGGTTCAGAATAGTTGGAATCCAACATGGCATAAAGAGCCAATGGCATTCAGACACATGGTAGGTGAAGGACGAGCCACATCAGCAGACAAAGATCTGCAAAGTTATTGCCACTGCACATCACCATTAATGCAGCCCATCACAGCATTTATTACGACAACACTTCCCCGTCGGAACAGGACCCCCTTACCTTGAACAAGGTAAGCTACAGCATAGACTTTCGGCGAGGAGGGCAGGTCGGAAGGGACAGCGAAATGATTACCAAAGGATATACGCAAACGCTGAAGACAAGAAGAAGGTTAAGCTTTCTATCTCTAAACGCTCCTTACACCCTACTTCTCCTTCTAACTTGCTCGTCGGAGGGTTCACTGGGGGACTACCCCGTTCTCCATTGGACTTGTTTGCAGGTAACCTGGTGGGCTTGATCAACTGGACGTGGACACTACCCGGTGGGCTTGATCAACTGGACGTGGATACTGAAGTGCTTGGACTTGTCCGACCCATTCACTTGGACAAACTGTATCATCACTATAAAACCTAAAATTAAGCCTAACATAAAATAAAAATTAGACCTTATATATAGATTTTCTCTCTATTCCATAATTAAACACAATTTTATTCTCAAATAAATTTAAGCTTATCTATACTATATATAATTTTTTTAAAAAAAATCTCATAAATTATTATTTTTTTTATAATGATTCCATGATTTATAATTTAGAAAAGGAAAGATGAAAAAAATTATTATTGTGTACTATTTCTCTAATGAATTCTTTCTTCTATCCAAAAATCCTAACCATCATATATTATATTTTTTTCAAGCCATTCATACCTTCCTCGCCTTATAAATATTACATTTATGGAACAATAAAACTCATTATTTTTTAACCTTCTTTTTATGAGACAATTTGGAGATTAGTTTATATTGAATCTATTGTATTCTTTAAACAATTCTTTTATCCTTTAGGTGCACCATTTCTTCTTCTTCTTCTTCTTCTTCTTCTTACTTTTTATTTTTTATTTTTTTATTTTTTTTTTATCTATAACCATTTTTCTTTATTTTTTATATTTCATATTTTGTGTCATTTCTCCCTCATTTCTACCAACCATTATTGGTTTTTTGTTTATAACTATTTTTTGTTGGTTAATATTGTTTTACTAGAATTTTTATACTAAAATAGCACGATAGGGTCATTTGTATAATAAAAAACATGTCACCCATTATAAAGTGATAGATCAAAATTCAAACAAAATCATTATTAATAAGTTTTTTGTATTGATTTTATGTTGGTATATCATTACTTTTTTTAAAAAAAAATTTACTTTTAATAGTTTTTTGATATCATGATATAAGTTAATTGGTAGTTGGTGCAGAGTATTACTTCAAAAGCCTATAATAGTTTTTCAAATAAAAAGAAAATATTAATTTTAATAAATTTTTTCAAAACTATTAAAGGTGTTACTCAATTATTTAATTTTTTATCTTAAATATGTGCAGCTCCTCTCTTCCTTTATGGAACTTCTTTCTCTACTCTACTGTGAGTTTATATGTTTTTAGAAAAAAATCATATGTAATTTAAAATTATGAATCTTTTTATATAGGAAGTTAAAAAATAAATTTTGGAATTTAAAATATAGCTATACAAAACCATATCCTTTTAAATATAGCTATATTTATAATTAATTTTAATCTATCTATTACCTATCCTTATTTATATTATTATATAAATAAAAATGTTATACAGTAATTGAAGTTCAAAGTCCTAATCTTTTTTTTTTCAAAATTTAAAATTGTTAAAATGCATATGTTGCAATATTATTAATTTATTCCTATTATAAATTTTATTTTAAATCTTATAAGATTTGTTCAATAACTAATATTCAATTTTTGTAAAAAAATTCTAATATATTCCTTTCAAAAGTTAATATAGCAAGTCTACAAAATCATATTTTAAAATTCAAAATTATTAATATTTTTATTTATTTTTATTTTTGTTTTAAATAAGCATGTTAAAGTATAAATAGATATTCACATAAAATTACATGTATTAATAAATATGACATTAGTTTTAATTGTAATCACATCTTTTTTAAAGTCTTTATTTATTTTTTAAACTTTTTTTTTTGGTATTTTAAATTACGTGTTACGATAATTTTTTATTACTCATTAAGTTTTTAAAATTTTGTAAAATTCACATATTTTTATTCTAAAATAGTGAAGTATTAGAATCATGTCATTTTTTAAAATTTTTTTTTATAACAAAGCATAATTTTAATTGTTAATTATCAATGTAACAATTTTAATCTATCTATACTATATATTATAATAAAGAAACATTTAAAACAAAACCATTAAACTTATATATAAAATTTTATTTATAAGAGATAAAATATAAAAAATTAAATATAATTATTATATTTTTAATAAATAATATATAATTTTATCTCATACATAGTAAAGTACGAGTCACATGTTAATAATAAGGAAAACAACAATGATAGAGATCAATAATTTTGGAACTCTAAAAAGATCACTAATGACATGGCACTCAATAAAAAAAAGAAAAAAAATACAACACCAAGGCCAAAATATTAAATCATTCATGGTGGGGCCCACTGTCACATCATTAGTGGTAGCACTAATTAGTGCTCTCACTCATTTTTCTAATGAATATTTGGTAGCTCAAAATTTTGTGGTTTAAATGGCTCAAATTTATTAAAATGACATCGTTTTATACTCATTTACACTCAAAACGACGTTATTTTAAGTAATTTGAGCTATTTAAACCATAAAATTTTAAAATAGCTAGTATTGTTGTAATAATAAATATAAACAGAATAGCATACCAAAGGATTTGGGGTCACTGCTGTGGCGCTAGCACAGCAGTGACTGTTGTGCTCCATTTTGTAGTGTATTATGAATTTATTTTTATAATCTGAACCGTTTATATTGTAGGGTTTGTTGAGTACTACATGCCCACCAAAAATCATATTAATCGGATATCAGTAACTATATGATTGATAACCAAAAAAATAAACAAGAAGTTTTTCTTTTGAAAAATAGTATAACAATATGCAATTCGATCATATAGTTATTGATATCCGATTAATATGATTTTTGGTGGGCATGTAGTACTCAACAAACCCTACAATATGAACGGTTCAGATTATAAAAATAAATTCATAATACACTACAAAATGGAGCACAACAGTCACTGCTGTGCTAGCGCCACAGTAGTGACCCCAAAATGATCAGCTGTCATCTAATGTTGGATGGGCCTCCTATTAACTCCAAAACCGACAAGTTATTTATTGTCAACATGATCCACACCATTCATTGGACTGGGTCCACATCCACGCTCATATATGATAGTGATCAATTTTGGGGGTGTTTGGTAGGGCTTTTTTGAGCCAGCTTATGGCTTCTGGCTTTTAAAAAGTTATTTTAGACTGTTTGGTTAAACTTATTTCAAACAGCTTCTGATTCTAACAGCTTATTTTAAGTCAAAAAAGCTGATTCTGAGAAGCTGCTCACCCCTTACTTCTGATTATCAGCTTCTGCTGTGGACATATTAATTCACGGTTATACTCTTAGATTTTTTTATTTTTTATTTTTTTTAAAATAGAAAAAGACCCAAATGGACTATAAAATATTATTATTATTTTTTATAAAAAATGTAGATAAATAGTGAATAATAAAAAATAAAAATTAATTAAAAAAGCTACTTCACAGCTTATTTAACAAACATTACTCAGCAACTTAAATTTATAATCTAACAGCTATACCAAACAGGTTAACAGCTTCTGATTAAAGTCATAATCTATAATCTGTTAAGCTATAAGTTATAATCTGTTTTAACAGCTACACCAAACAGCACCTTTGTTTCCCACCTCACAAAAAACAGAAGGGAAAATGTTTAGAATCCCATTTTGGGAGACCCCCATCATCTTAATGGGGGTGTTTGTTTCAGCTTTTTAGAGTCAACTTATGGCTTTTAGCTTTGAAAAAGTTATTTTGGACTGTTTGGTTAAACTTATTTCAAACAGCTTCCGATTCTAACAGCTTATTTTAACTCAAAAAAGCTGATTCTGAGAAGCTGCTCACCCCTTGCTTCTGATTATCAGCTTCTGTTGTGGACATGTTAATTTATTGTTATACTCTTAAATTTTTTTATTTTTTATTTTTTTAAAAATAGAAAAAGACTCAAATGGACTATAGATTATTATTATTATTTTTTATGAGAAATGTAGACAAACAAAAAATAAAAATTAATTGAAAAAGCTATTTCACAGCTTATTTAACAAACACTACTCAGCAACTTAAATCTATAATCCAACAGTTACACTAAACAGATTAACAACTTCTGATTAAAGTCATAATCTATAATCTGTTAAGTTATAATCTATAAGCTGTTTTAACAGCTACACCAAACGGGGCCAATAGTGATGTGAATCAATGATATATTTATATTATTATTTTTTTTTCCTTTTCTTTCTCTTTCTTACTTGAACTAATCACAAGTGAGTGGAGGTTGTGGGGGTGATATTTTGTGGAGGTCTGAATCATTACTGAAACAGAAGTGCTGCAGACCCATGACCGATCCTCACGTGTTTGTCAGAAAGAGAGAAAAAAAATATATATATATAATGAGTGATCATCAATCAATTGAGAGTCATGGGTCGCTCATTTTGGGAATCTCAAGTATTTTTGGATTAAAAAAAGAGAAAAGAAAAAATCACGCTTAGCAAAATCTGGATTCGGATGGTTAGATTTTAGAATTCTAATTAGGGGGCAAATGACTCCTACTGATTTTAAATTTGGTAGGATTAAAAATAGGATATTTTTGGTTCACAAAGGGCGGTTTGTTTTTGGAGATAGAATAGAATGAATTGATAGTGAGATGATTAATAGTGAAATGATTGTTAGTGAGTGGATTGATAGTGAATGAATTAAGTAAAATTATGTTTGTTTTGATAATAGTTGTTAGTGTGGGGATTGTGAAATTATTTTTATATAAAAGAAATATAAAATAATAAAATAAATAAAATTATATTTTTACTTAACAAAAAATACAAAAACATTAAATATTAATATTCAAAAAAACAAATGCCCAACATGTAAAAAAAAAAAGGGGTACTTACCAATTAGTCCTATTCACTAGACTTATTTACCTACAGGTCCTAACTAATAAATTTAACACTATAAAAATAAGAGAGTGATAAATTTATCACTAAAAATTTATTCATAAAAACAAAGAGACTGATAAATTTATCGCTATAAATTTATTAATAAAAAAAAAGACTGATAAATTTATCTTTATCACTTAATAAATTTATTAAATAGGACTTAATGGGTATTAAGTCTCCAAAGTAGGACCTATTGGGTAATAAGTTTCCAAAATAGGACCTATTGGTAGTTTACCCAAAAAAAAAAAAAACAAACAAAGCTAAGCCAGAGAACTAATCTTCTAATATCAAGACTTTGGCCTCTATCTTAATCCCAACATCCAAGGCCCATCCTAATCTGGAAGGTTTATTAATTCCCTCTCTATCTCCCAAAACAAATATATTATTAATGGGTCTTACCTCTATCTTAATTTTATTTCTTCCTCTATCTCCCAAAACAAACGGACCCAAAGTGTAGGACACCATAAAATTATCATGAATTTCATATGACTAGTGTATATTGAAAGTTACTAACATGCGGCCACATTCTAAGTGAACCTTGACTGTTGATGTAAAATTTTAGAGAGGTTTTTATTTTTTATTTTTTTTAATATCTTCCACAAATTTTTATAAACATTCAAAATTCAAATAGTGCCGGACTATATTTTTTCTCTAATTGAGTGGCATTGGCATTGGAATGGGATGGGATGTGCTAAATCACCAATAGAGACCAACCACTAACTGTAAAGATTATAGAGAATCATAACACCGTTTTAGTATTTTTATTGGGTCCAGCTTGTCTCATATTGAGATCAAGACTGGACCCGTCCAGTTTAGCCCATGGGCCCATTGGTGGGCATTGTTTCGATAATTCGAATTGTTAAATATGTAAAACTCATTAAGTAATATCCTTGTAAAAAATTACGTTGATCGGATATCGATAGCTATTTGATCAAATCAAATTTGTATTAAAAAAAATGAATGGCGAAAAAATAAACGGTTGACAGAATTTGGATCCGATGAAATAGTTATCGATATCTGATCAATGTAATTTTTTATAAGGATACAGTACTTGACGAGTTCTATACATTGAACGGTTCGGATTATCCAAATATGACCCAAAAATAAGTCAATGGGCCAGATTGGACGAGTCCAAAATCTTCACATTAGACAAGCTGAACCCCTTTTTATTACCCAAATAAGCTCAAATGCATGTGAGTTTCACTCTTAGCTGTGATATATATAGCCTGCGTTTGGTTGTGTTTTGTAAATGTGATTTGAGAGTATGAGTTGTATTTTGAGTTTGTGTGTTGTAGAATTATGATTTGAGTGTAGAAAATTTGTTTGGTAAAGAGTTTTGAAAATAGTTTTGGAAAAGAAGTTTGATTTGAGTGGGGAATTGTTGATGTGACATTTGATATGTGATACAAAAATTTACAACTCATAACTAAACATACAATTCAAAATTATTTTAAAGCACATAAAAAATTTAAAAATTTTCAGAAAATATTTTTCCCGATTATATAAATGAATTGCAAAACAAAAAAAAAAAAAAAAAAAAAACATCTGTACAGCAGAGGACATCCGGGCGGAAGACCCCATGGACATCCGGGCGGTCTTCCCTGAGGCAAAAAAATCACAAAAAACGCTGCTGATGCACAGAGCTCTCGGCAGAGATTTTGAAAATTGATTCCAAATACTCAACCAAATATCATACTGAAACACACCTGTAGAATTACATTTTCAATTCACAACCAAACAGAGCCAGCTTTTTCATATGGCTCTCCAGTTATGTTAATGTTGGTGATGGTGTTTAGTGCAAAACCACCAAAAGGGTTTGTGCACCTGACAGCTCTGTTTTGGTGAAAGCATACGTGGATCCTATATGCATCGCAAAATAATTTCTTGTTCAAGAAATATCCTCCCTCATCAACTACACTGTATCCCATCAATGTTATATTCATATATTCAAAAAAAAAAAAAAATCAAAATTTAAGACATACGAATTAAATTTATTTTGAGTCTGATTTAAATTATATAAAGTTTAAATATGTATAATTAGAGGTCATCAATGGGATGAACCAGGCTTATTTAAAAAAATTAAAATCACGTTCCATTCGTAAGCCCAAATCTTACCGGCTTATTTGGCCATTTGATTGTTTCATTTTTTCTTTTTTAATAAAATGAATTTGGTCAAAACTCCCTCATAATAAAACTTTAATACATTAAGGACAAGTATAAAAAAAAAAATTTGAAAAATCAAACACATACCATTATTATCAAAATATTAAACTTTAAAATAATATTAACTTTTGATGTAGATGTCAGTTTTTTTTTTTTTTATTTATAAAATTAGTATTTTTAAAATTCTCTTATCAAAATCTATCAAATAAGATCTAGGATGACAACGAAATTTTTCAAAAAAAAATATATATATATATTATTGTCGAAATTGATATAAACAGTAACAGTAATATGTTACTTTGTTCTGTTTGATAGTAACATATTACTCTATTTGACAATAACATATTATCTGGCAATATTGTCTAAAAAAAAAATATTTTACATTATTTTTACTCAATTATATATTTTCTTTTTAGCGATTTATTTGAAAATATTTGTGCATTTTAATGTTCTGTATCTACCCCTCTTCACACATCAAAATACACAGAACACATTATATATTTACTCTTTAGCTTGTGATATTGCTAACTCTATGACGACCAAAGGAGATAGCACACACGTCCTGGTGTTCCCTTACCCTGCGCAGGGGCACATCATGCCACTTCTGGACCTAACCCACATACTAGCTTCACGTGGACTAACAATCACCATACTTGTCACCCCCAAAAACCTCTCTCTCCTCACCCCACTTCTCTCCAAACACCCTTCCATCCACACTCTCGTCTTGCCTTTCCCTGCGCACCCTTCCCTCCCCCATGGCGTAGAGAATGCCAAAGACATGCCTTTTGTTGGCATTCGTGCTATAATACACGCCTTGAGTGAACTCTACAATCCTCTCCTACAGTGGTTCCAGAACCACCCTTCGCCGCCGGTGATCATCGTCTCCGACTTCTTATTGGGGTGGACCCACCACCTTGCTTGCCAGCTCGGTATTCGGCGATTCATGTTCTCTCCTTCTAGTGCTGTGTTCTTGTTAGTTTTTGATTCAATGTGGAGATACCAGCCGAAGAGAGAAGATCCAAATGATGAGAAGGCTTTGATCCAGTTTCCAAGAGTACAAAATTGTCCAATTTACCCTTGGTGGCAGCTCCCTGTCACGTATCGTAGCTACGTGGAAGGAGACCCTGTTTCGGAATTCATCAAAGATGGGTTTTTGTCTAATATGGCGAGTTGGGGACTCGTGGTTAACTCGTTTAATGAGTTGGAACGGGTTTATTTGGACCATCTAATGGAGATATTGGGCCATGATCGGGTTTGGGCTGTTGGGCCGTTACTCCCTCCTGTTGATAATCAATCTGGCCTAATTGAGAGAGGTGGGTCCAGCTCTGTGCTGCCAAGCCATGTATTGACTTGGCTTGACACGTGTGAAGATCGCACGGTTGTGTATGTGTGTTTTGGGAGTCAAGCACTGTTGACAAACAAGCAAATGGAGGAGCTAGCGCTAGGGTTGGAGAAAAGTGGGGTCAAGTTTATATGGTGCGTCAAAGAGCTCATCAAAGGAGACGTGGAGGGACAATACAGTGTGGTTCCATCTGGATTTGAAGATCGTGTGGCGAAGAGGGGACTTGTTATAAGAGAGTGGGCTCCACAGGTGTTGATTCTGAGTCACCAAGCTGTGGGTGCATTCTTGACTCACTGTGGGTGGAACTCGATCGTAGAAGGAATATTTGCTGGGGTGCCAATGCTAACTTGGCCCATGGGGTCTGACCAGTTTGTAAGTGCAAAATTGTTGGTGGATGAGCTTAGGGTAGCAACTCGAGTTTGTGAGGGTGCTGAAGCTGTTCCTAACTCTGATGAGTTGGCTCAGTCATTAGTGGATGCAGTATGCAAGAACCGGGTTGAATTGGTTCGAGTTGTAGAGTTGCGTGAGGCTGCATTGGAAGCCATTAAAGAAGGTGGAAGTTCATCCAAAAATCTGGATGATTTGATCAGGCATCTTTCGGAAGGTTATTCATGAGAAATGAATAAATACTATTAGCTATTAATTTTAAATGTCCAATCTATGTAGACTCCCCCTTTTAATTGTTTTTTATACGAATAATGCTATATATACCAATTAGTTCACTAATTAGTGTATCAATTGATGATGTGATATAATTTAAAATATTTTTTGTATTTGTAATTTGTATAATAAATGAGGTCAATAATAATATTATAACTAATGTTGATACACTAATTAATTTACTAATTGATGCATATAGCAATACCGTTTTTATAATAAATCTAAGGAGTCTCCAATTTATCCGCAAATTTATTAATTGTCCACATGGAAGCTCACTTCTCAAAATGAAGGCCTTTAAGGAAAAAAAAACAGTGTTCGTTATTACTATAAAGAGAGACAAGTAGATCCAACTACTTATATATCCAACTATGGAGCCAAGATCTGAGGCCTGTATGTATAATTGATATGCATATGCACGCCTGGTTCCAAAAGCAGAATTTGCTGATGAAAGCATCCAATCCCCAAAGTCAAAATTAATAGTGATTCAATTAATTACTATTATAATATTACTAGACAATATGGAAGTAAATTGTAGACTTTGAGAGTTCCAAGAGTGTTTGGGTGTTCTTGAGCTTTTCTCTGGTTTTTTTAGTGTGAGCCATTAGATCGCTGTTTGGTATTTTCAACAGATCAGTCTCTCCTATGTATATGAGAATTTGATTTAAACATATAAAAGAAAAATTGAACAAACCTTGGAAGTAAAGGTTTCTCCGGTGATGATTTGTTGTTTGAATAGATGAAAAAAGAACGGGTAGAAAATTTCAACAGATAAAAAATTGAACAAATAAAAAAATTTGAACAGGAAAAAATTCAACAGATAAAAAATTAAAACAAATAAAAAAATTAAACAAATAGGAATTTTAACAGATAGAAAATAATTTCAACAAAAAGTCAAATAGATAAAAAAAAAAAGAAAAAAAAAAGAAAAAGAAAAAGAAAAAGGTCAAGGTGTAAAATTGAAAACAGAATATTGTCTAGGACTTCTAACCAAATTATTTCACAAAACGTGGATCTATCATCAACAAAAAAATATTTCTTAGACCTACTACCTTATACCTCCTTATATTAGATTTATCAACAATTAACCCTTTTAATTATAATTTAATTTTGGAATTGGGAGACTTGAATACACTATCATATTGGGCGCATCAGACATTGAGAATTCCAATCCAATCAACTGAAAGTAAGTAATTAAAAGAAGCTCAGAATAAACATAGTGAAACAATTAATCAGAAGACTTAAGTTCACGACGGTAAAGTGGATGAACAAGTCTACTACCTAGATTCAAATTTCCTAGCAGCATCTAGGGGTAGAAGCCCTTCTTGGGCATGGGCCAGTATTCTTCAAGGTCGAGAGCTCCTCAGAAAAGGTTTACATTGGCAGGTCGGCAACGGTCACTCTATTCGGTTTTGGGAAGTTCAGTGGGTACCACACTCTAGGAATTTCCGAGTTCACACACCTAAACCCAGGGACTGTCAGGTGCAGATGGTGGGTGAAGGGATTCATCACTTTCGAAAGGATTGGAATTTCCGAAAGTTGCGAGCTTTAGTGAGAGAAGAGGAGTCCAAAGCCATCTTTGCTATACCAATTTCTTTGGCTGGCCATGACGACTTTCTTGTTTGGCACTACACAAAATCGGTTATTTATGAAGTTCGAAGTGGTTATCAGGTAGCTCTTGAGGATCACCATCTCAGGGGTAACTTTGGTGCCTCGTCCTCGACCCAACCTCCTAAGCATTTCTGGAAATTAATTTGGGCACTCCATGTTTCACCAAAGATTCGTAATTTCTGGTGGTGGATCTGTTGCAACAAGATAGCCACTGAAGACAACCTTTATCGCCGTCGCTGTGCCACATCTCCATCCTGTCCTATATGCGGGGCTGTCACGAAATGATTGAACATCTACTTTTTCATTGTAATTGGACCAGAGCAGTCTGGTTTAGGTCTGATTTAGGTTTCTTATCAAGCATTGGTGTTACCTCCTCTACACGAGCCTGGAATGTTTCTCTCTTTGAGCACTACACCAATGATAAAGAAAGGAAGGACAGAGTAGGCAGGGCCGCAGTTGTGGGCTGGTTTATCTGGAAAGCTCGTAATGACTGGGTTTTCAATCATTCGCCAATAGAACCCCTGCAAGTGGTTCGGCAAGCAGCGTCCCTTTGGAGGGAAGTTTACCGCCATGGTGTTCAAGAGGAAGTCTTTCCCTCAATGAGCATTCAGCCCATTCAGTCCCACGCCCACCCTTCATGGCATCCGTCTCACCGAGGCTTTCTCAAGGCAAACTGTGATGCCAGCTTCACCTTAGATGAGAGGACACCCTCCATTGCGGTCATCTTAAGAGATTGGAAGGGTACTTTAGTTGATGGCAGGGTTTGCTCAGTCCATACTTCTTCAGTCTTGCAAGGTGAAGCCATGGCAGTTAGACTTGCGTGCGTTCTTATTCAAGCCCTTGCTCTTTCGCATGTCCAAGTGGAAAGTGATAATAAATCAGTGATTGAGTTGAGTACGACGGAGTTGGTTCCTGCATGGGACTGTCAAGTTTGCATTCTGAACATCCACTCAATGGGATTGGGAGCCTCTTTCTCTCTCTCTTGGACTCCCAGAGCCGCTAATGGCATTGCTTCCACTTATTTACGACGTGCTTTACCTTTGGGATAGGTTAGCTCTCCCCTCTCTCCTTTGAAGGATCTGTTAAAGTTTGATGTTTTGTAATCGCTTCAGTTTTCACCTGTTCAAAAAAAAATAAAAAATATGAGTTCAGATCCTCTTCTTGGTCTCTTTTCTTGTCTCCCTACTTGCAACGGTGGAAATAATGATTCAATGGTCTAGATCTAACAATTTCAAAAAAAAAATAAAAAAAATAAAAACAAATTGAAATAGCCAATCTAGACATTGGATCATCTTGAGATGCATTTTCACCATTACAAATAGGGAGGCAAGGAAAGACGAATGAGAGAATCTCAACTGGAACAATATGGCGTTGGGATGTTCTTGCTGGATAATTCTATTAATATAGAAGTTACTTGTATGTAAGGGTGTAATTTTGGTCCGGCTCAGCCCATTTGGGGTCAGGCTTGGGCTGGGCCAGGCCCATGTTGGGCCTTGCGGGCTCCCGCAAAAAATCGGACCAGGCTGAGCCGGCCCACGGGCCAGAAAACTAAGCCAAGCCCAGGGGTATTCAGGCTTTTGGGCAGGCCAGTGGGCTAGGCCTCGGGCCGAGCTCTTGGGGTCGGGTTTTGGGCGGGCTTGGGTGGGCTTAAACAATTTTTTTAAATTGTTTTCATTTTTTTCACCAAAAATTTATTATGTTTCATTAAAAATAACACTGGGCCTCAAATGGGCTGGACGGGTCGGGTCTCGGGTCGGGTTTTTGGCCAGGCCGAGCTTCAAAACGATGGCCTAGGCCCTAGCCCAAGGCCGGGCCGAGCTCTTGGGGTCGGGCTTTGGGCGGGCTTGGGTGGGCTTAAACAATTTTTTAAAATTGTTTTCATTTTTTTCACCAAAATTTTATTATGTTTCTTTAAAAATAACACTGGGCCTCAAATGGGCTGGACGGGTCGGGTCTCGGGTCGGGCTTTTGGCCGGGCCGAGCTTCAAAACGATGGCCCAGGCCCTAGCCCAAGACCTCGGGCTGGGCTTGGACTCGGGCTTAAACAGGTCCTAACGAACCTGGCCCACCTCAAGCTGCGAGTGGGTTTCGGGCCGTCCACGGGCCATGGGCCAAAATTAGACCCCTACTTGTATGCCATATTCTGAAGTAAATGTCCGACAAATAAAAATTGTGTAATATATTGAAATTATCAAAGTAAAATTGTTTTTTACAATTGTTTTAAAAGGCCAACAAAAAAATTTGGGATTTGATTTTTTGTTGGCCTTTTTTTACTCTTTAATGAGTTTTGTTTTTTTCTGTTTTGTTTTTTTTTAAACTATAGATTGCCGAGTTTTTCTTGAATAGATGAACTAGAGAAGTAAACATATTTAAAAAAAATAAATTGAAGAAAACCTAGAAAAGCCAAAACAAATGCCGAAAATAGTTGATTTTTTGAATTTTTTTAGGCTTTTTTTAGGCTTTTTTTAGGCTTTTTTTTTTTTACTTTTATGATCTGTATAAGACAAACTTGAAAAATAAATTTTTTTGACATAAAAAAAAAAAAATCACTAAAACTAAAAAAAGTTTGAAAAAAATGTGACTTTTTAGGTGTATACAACAAATTAAGGTTTTAAAAAGAAAAATTTAAGTATAAAAACATTTTTTAGGGAAAAATATTTTTGTTGTCAAAAGTATCATTATTATATTTTTTAGCAATGAAATTTGGACATTACTAGTTATTGTATTCTGGATCAAATTATTTTATCTATTTATTAACAGCATTTTCATTTGTTCCTAAAAGTCCTTTATTTATTTTTTTTTATTTTTTTTAAAATGATATTTTAGCAACTATTTTCATGACAATAAGAATTGATTTTCACTTATTTTTTACAAAATAATTTTTACTTCAAAAAATAAAAAATTTAAACCTTAATAAAGCTCTTATATGTTACAGTGAGTAATAGTTAGGAATTATGAAAAACATATCATGAAAAATTTTATAAAAATTGTTTACCTTTAAATAACACATACAATAAAACACTACACATTAATAAAAATAAAAATAAAAATAAAAAATCTTCATATAACATTTTATGATTTTATTTATTTATTTATTTTATAATTCCTAACATTAGTCTACATGTGTACACCCATATATAATGAATTGGAGTATTTATCTAAATTAATTAACTTGAATAACAATCCAAAACTGTTTAGAAAAAAATACTTAACGAGTTAAGATTGTAACTTCTACTTTAATATTAACGTATTAACATTAAATAATTTTAATGTTTCAATAACTAGTATACTCTCTCTCACTCTCTCTCTTTATACGTACATATACGGGTACCAGCTATCCATACTTCCTAAGACCCAGACACCATGACCATCTCTACCAGCGGCGCACACGTCCTAGTGTTCCCTTATCCTGCGCCAGGGCATATGATGCCCCTCCTGGACCTAACCAACCAACTGGCCACACGTGGACTTACCATCACCATACTGGTCACACCTAAAAACCTCTCTATCCTGACCTCACTTCTCTCCAAACACCCTTCTATCAAAACCCTAGTCTTGCCTTTTCCTCCGCACCCCTCACTCCCCACCGGCGCAGAGAACGTCAAAGACCTCCCTCCCATAGCCTTCCCTGCTATCATGCGCTCTATGCACCAACTCTTCACCCCCATCCTACATTGGTTCCAAAACCACCCATCTCCGCCGGTAGCCATCGTTTCCGACATGTTCCTGTGGTGGACCCACCAGCTTGCGTGTCAGCTCGGGATTCGCCGATTTATGTTCTCATCTTCAGGTGCAATGGCCATGTCAATCATTTATTCGCTGCGTCGATACGCACCGGAGAATGATGATCTGAATGATCAGAACCGTCTGATCTCTCTATCGAGAATTCCGAATTCCCCGATTTACCCTTGGTGGCAGCTTCGTTTTCTGTATAGTACTCGCTACGTGGAGGGAGACCCAATTTCGGAATTCTTGAAAGATGGTGTTCTTGCTAATATGGCGAGTTCTGGAATCGTGTTTAACTCGTTCAGTGAGTTGGAACGAGTTTATTTCGACCACGTGATGGAGGAAGCGGGCCATGATCGGGTGTGGGCGGTGGGGCCGTTACAACCTACTGAGGATGATTCATCAGCAAAAAGATCTGGGCCGAGACCGGAATTGGCCAGTGATATATCATCTTGGCTTGACACGTGTGAAGATCGCACGGTGGTGTACGTGTGTTTTGGGAGTCAAGCTGTGTTGAACAACAAACAAATGGAGGAAATAGCATCTGGGTTGGAGAAAAGTGGGGCTAAGTTTTTATGGTGTGTCAAGGAGGCCCCAAAGGGACACGTGGAGGGAGATTACGGCGTGATACCACTAGGTTTCGAAGATCGTGTGATTGGGAGAGGGTTGATCGTAAAAGATTGGGCCCCACAGGTCATGATACTGAGACATCGAGCTATTGGGGCGTTTTTGACTCACTGTGGTTGGAACTCGGTTCTTGAAGGGCTCGTTACCGGGGTGCCAATGCTAGCATGGCCAATGGAGGGTGAACAATTTTTGAATGCCACTCTATTGGTGGATGAGCTAAAGGTTGCAACTAGGGTTTGTGAGGGTGCACAAACGGTTCCAAACTCAGACGAGTTAGCTCGAGTTGTGGCTGAGTCGGTGAGCAAGCAAGAGACTGGGAATGAACGAGTAGGGAAGCTACGTAGGGCAGCATTAGATGCCATAAACGAAGGTGGAAGTTCTTATAAGGACTTGGATAAGTTGGCCATGCATATTTCACAAGGGGCTTGATCTTATATATAAGAGGGAGGACATGAAAAAAAAAAATTCAAAAAGAGAAAGATTTATATTTTCTTTTTGATTGATGGACGGTAAAAAAAGAAAGAAAGAAAGAAGGCATGGTCATTCATGCATTAGAAAATCTACAAAACGAAATGTTTGTGATAGGAATATGGAGTTTTTATAATTTATTTATTTAATTATAACATATAAATTAAGGAAATAAAGTATGAATCTATGAACAAACATTTTTAGTGGTTAAAGAACTATCATGAACATTATTAGTATATATGAAGACATAAATAATTGATATCTAGAGATTTTCTACTAAAACTAATGGGGCGGCAAGACTGCTTGTCACTACTTCAATGGGGATTTGGCTAGTGCTTTAGCTAGTGGTTCGGCGTCTGGTGTGTTGTTGCAAAGGGCATGTTGTTTTGTTTGGTTCGGTTTGTTTGTTGGGCCTTGTAGTTTAGCATGTGATTGGTTTGGGTGTATGTGATAATCTAATTGAAATATATTATTACAAAAAAATATGTTTTAGTGACATTAATATAGTGTCATTTTCTTAAAAAATGTCATGAAGATATGATCTAATGGCATGTTACATTAACCTAGTGTCATCATTTTTCATAAAGTGCCATAAAAATAGTGGCATGTTTTAAAAAATGTCATGGAATCATTTACTTGTAATGGCATTTCATTAGATTACTTTAAATCTAATATATCCATCAGTTTTTAGAGATATTATTAGATTACTTTAAATCTAATATATATATCAATTTTAAAAGAAAGCTATTTATTTATATACATTTTTTTTTTTATAGAAATATGTTTAGTTCCCCAAGGAAACCCTCACTTTCATCCTAAGACACCATTACAGGTATTCTCTCCCCTCTCTTTGGGCCGGTTGGCCGCCGTCTTTGGCTATAGTGGTCGGCTGGGCTAGCTTCTTCCGTGTTTGTCTGTTGTTTTTCCTTTAATAAACTTGGTTCCCCCATTATTTTCCCACATAAGAGTGTTTTGTGTGCTGCGGTAGATGTTATTTGTTGGTGATTCCGGGCCATTATAGTTGATTCTTTGGGGGTAGTGGTGTGTTGTTTTCAGTAGGGGATGTCTAGGATTTTCACTCAAGCGCTCTTTTGCGAGTAGGAGCTTGAGGGGTGAACTCTAGTTCAGATTATTGGAGAAGTATCGATGCTTTGTTTGGGCGGAAACATGGGTGTCGGAGTCGATCCAGATTTGTCTGGTTTTCATTCGAGCGCTCCTCTTCGTGTGAGAGTTTAAGGGGTGAAAGAAAAAGAACTGGAGAAGGAAGAAGAACTGCTGGTTGGTCGGTGTTTGGATCTGCAGTGGGTGGTGTCCCAGCGGTTGGTCGGGTCAGCATAGGTGTGGGTTCGGGAGTTGCAGCAGCTGTGGCGTGGTGTGGTTTTTGGCAGTGAGTAAGAAGAACTGTTGGGAGATGATCTATGGGTGAGATAATGTTGGGAGATAATGTTGCAGCAGCTCTGGCGTGGGTGATGATCTGCAATGTCAGTGGGTGATAATCTGCAGTGGGTGTCTTCGGCAGATACTGTTGAAGCTGCAATGTCAAGGTCCAGCATTGGCGTGGGAGTTTTCCGGTGTTGGCTGTGGAGTCTTCTCGGCCGGACTAGCGGCATAGGGGTGGGTTTTGGGAGTTGCAGCAGCATAGGTGTGGGCAGCAGCTCTGGCGTGGTTAGTGTGGGCATTGGGAGTTGGCAGTTGCAGCAGCTTAGGGTTGGCGTGGGCAACAGCATAGGCGTGGGTGGTGAGGGCTTTGGGAGTTGTAGAAGCAGTGGCATGGGTTTTGGTGTGTGCGTTGTTGAATAGATTTTAGTTGATTTGGTGGGGTTTCATGTATTTTGCTTTATAGTTAAGTCCTTCTTAACTTCTTTTTTTTTTTTTTCTTTTTAAAAAAAAAAAAAAACGTGAGGCCAAGGGGTTGGTTGTATGGATGCGAGTAGCAGTAGTAGGGGTATTTTTGTGCTTTCCGAATCTCTCTTGATGCATGTCATCTTCCTGTACCTTTAATTTCATACTGTTAAATGAAATTTTTCTTTGCTGATCAAAAAAAATAATATGTATATTTACACCTTTTTCATAGTTTGGGTATCTTTCAATTAGCTTTTACATGTTTGATAAAATGCCTCAAGAGGTGTGGCTATTTTTCTTTTTCCTTTTCATTTGATATGTGTAACTTTCTAATTTTACTGATTGCTCTGCACTTTTTTCATTTATAAAATCTTTTAATAAATTTCAGGAGGCAGACAATAAAATTATTGGATGATAAACTATACAATAAAGTAGAATTGCAGAAATGATAGCACAAATGGGTGTTGGAGCAAAACTTGAAATCGGTGCAAAGAAATCAACATTTTTTTTTATCCAAATGGTTATTTCTTTACTTTTATGGAAATGGGATTGACATACTTACAATTGTTTAAGATAGATGAGAGACATACTTATAATTGTTTAAGATAGATAAGACCGTTGAGTTGCAATTTTTCATTTGAAATATTTTTAGTTAGATTACAAATGGTTGTTTTTATTTTATTTTGTTAATTTCGTGGACATTGTATTTGCATTATATAAATAAAATTTTATTTATTTATTTTACATATAAAATAAAATGATGAGTAGAATTGATGTCATAAAATTTTATTTATTTATTTATATTTTTAGTGACAACTAACCAATAAGTTGAGGTGATATTTTTAAGTGACACTAGTAAGAAATCTAGAGGCATTTTAAAAATGCCACAAGATATATAAGTAAGAGCCACAAAGGATGTCTAAAATGGCAAAATGTTGGTATTATAGCACTTATAAATGTCACTAACCTAGAGTAATATGAGTACCAATGTCACTTACTAAATATGTTATTATATTAAAAAATGTCACTAACAATTTTTTCTTGTGGCACTTATGATTTCCACTAACCAAGTGTTTGTTCTAGTTGCGATCTCTGATTTGCTCCTTGCATTTCCATGGACACTTTCACGGTCACCCCGGATGGATTGGATGCGGTGGAACTTCAAGAGGGATCTGATGAAAGTGTAGATGTTTCAAACCTCTGTTTGGTAGGGAAGATTTTGGCTCCCAAATCACTCAATAGAGCTGCGGTGGCGAAGATTATAAGGGGAGCATGGAAGCTGCGGGCTAACATGACGATTTCACCATGGCCGGATAATGTGTTCTTGTTCCAATTTGCTGATGCGGATGACCGGCGGAAAGTCTTGCTGGAGTCTCCTTGGTCAGTTATGGGTTTTCTTTTGGTCTTGCAGCCTCTAGAGCTTGGCAAGCCGGTTGAAGAAATGGAGTTCAGATGGAGCCCCTTCTGGGTGCAAGCCCATGGTATCCCGGTGGCTAAATTGACAAGACAAAATGGGGAAATCATTGGGCGCAGAATTGGGAACCTTCTTGGGGTTGAAGCCCTGCATTATGGACTTCTGTTAGAGAGGAGTTTCCTGCGCCTCCGAGTAAAAGTAGATGTGACTAAGCCTTTGCCGCTGGGGTTTATTCTACAGCAGAAAGGGTCACAAGCCAAGGATACATGGGTCTCCTACAAATATGAAAAACTATCAGATTTTTGTTATGACTGTGGACGTTTAGGCCATGACAAGTCTGCATGCAACTTTGTCTCTCGTGAGGAAGGTGAGCAATTGGGGTATGGGCCAGAATTGCGTACAAACAGAGCCCCTATGCTGGATATACCGATGAAGGAAGTCCGCTATTGGGTAGACAAGGCGGAAGAACGGGTGCGAAATCTGGTCCTCAATCGGCCGCCGACGCAGGGGCGAGTAGCTGGATGTATGTAAGCCCACAAGGCCACCACGCGCACTACAGACACCCTTGTGGCTGACCATGAGAATCAGGAAAAGTCTCTGCGGCAAGATGAGGTGTCAGCCAACGGAAGGCATCTTGGCTCGGGTGAAGTGTCTGTCCCCACTATTGAGGTTGCAGAGGTGGCCGCATGCAACCCCCACCTGGGGGCAACAGACAGCAAGTTGAAGGGTACAGATGCTATTCTGGAAGCCATTGTGGGTCAGGCAGCTCCACTTCTAGCCCAACTGTCAGATGGGCTTGGACCCAGGTATTTTGTCACCGAGCCTGTAGATAACAGTATTATTAGTAAGCCATCTTATAGTTGTGGAAGTGGAGTTGGGCCAACCCCTGATATTGGGATTAAGGAGCTTAGCCCATCCTCTAGTCCTACCAAACTTTCTTTTCTGGATCAAACTCTGGTCAAGAAAATGGCCAATAGTTTTCAAGACCTGACCATCAAAAGAAAGGCCCATGTTTATTTATGTGACGAGAACCCACTCAAGCGGCTCAAATCAACCCCAGCGAGTCCTAATAGTGAGCAGCGTGCAGAGAGTCCATCCAAGACTGGGAAAGACATTCGGGCAAACAGGGGACGGACATATTCCAAACGTCGAACCATGGGACGTAATTCACAACAAGGTGTGGGAGCTGGTTCTGTGGCTAGTTTGAAAGGAAAGGCTAGTGATGGCATGTTGGTCCAGATTCCTGTTTCTTGGAGCCAAGAAGATGGAGTGTTTTGGTCTCAAGTTCCTAGCAGTTTACCGACCGAAAATTTAGATGACATGGTTAGGGCTCTGGTGGCTGACCCTCAACAGCCACGAGCCCCATGTTGATGCTCAGCTGGAACTGTCAGGGGTTGGGGCGACCTCTGACAGTCCAGAACCTCCGAGGGTTGTGCTTAACCCATCGTCCCTCTGTGGTGTTTCTAATGGAAACAAAGAATAAAATTGCCAAGCTGGAGAGGATTCGAAAAAGGCTTAATTTCCCGAATAGCAGTTATGTCAATCCTGTTGGAATTTCTGGTGGACTCGCTTTGTGGTGGTTAGATGAGGTAAACCTGGATGTTCGATTTAAATCAAAGCATCTCATTCGGTGTATTGTTGATCACGTCCATCCCGATAGGTCGTGGGTGATCTCTTTTATATATGCTCCTCCTAATAGATCAAAACGCCAAGAATTTTGGAAACTCTTGATCAACCAAGCCAAGAACAGTACTTATCCATGGATTTGTGTGGGAGATTTTAATCAAATTGGTTCTATGTGGGAAAAACTGGGGGGTGCGGAGTGCAGTAGATCTCAAATTGATGGTTTTCAAGCTGTGATCTCTGACTGCGAGTTGATGGATCTTGGTTTTAAAGGGTGTGCCTATACTTGGACAAATCATCAAGGTGGCGAAGCTAATATTCGGGAACGGTTGGACAAGGCCTTTGCCTCAGTTGCTTGGCGTGTTAGATTTCCTCATGCCCAAGTCTTCCATGAGAGCATTATTGGGTCCGATCATTGTCCGCTTATCATTAATTGTTATATCCCGCCAAAAAAAGTTCCTCGTTTGTTCAAATTTGAATCTATGTGGGCATCTAGTTCACAGTGTGGGGCAGTCATCAAGAGGGTGTGGACCTCTCCAATTCCAGGAGCTCCGATGATTCAATTAGTCCATCGCTTGAAATCTTGTAGCAATGAGTTATTATCCTGGAGCCGCAATGAGTTTGGTAGTAACAAGAAGCACATTGTAGAGTGCAAGCGCAAACTGGCTCATCTCCAATGTCTTGCTCCCACACCTCAAAACTGTCAGGCTCAACATGACCTCCAATCCCTTTTGGAGGAATATTTGCTTCGTGAAGAAATGTATATTCACCAGCGGTCACGGGTCAATTGGTTGTCATACGGAGATCGGAACACGGCTTTCTTTCATGCAACGCTCCACCAACGAAGACAGAGAAACCAATTGATTCGCCTCAAAGATGCTAAGGGGGAGTGGTTGGAATCGGATGAGCACATTAACGCACATATACACGAGTACTTTACTACTTTGTTTTCCACTACTGAGAATTGGGATTTGACGGAAGCTCTAAGTGTGGTGGACCCCATGATCACTACGAAAATGAACTCCCAGTTAACCAGAGAAGTGATGGACAGTGAAATCAAATCTGCGGTGTATCAATTAGGGTCGCTTAAAGCTCCTGGACCAGATGGATACCCCGGTTTCTTTTATCACCAATATTGGGATATGGTTGGGGCGGATGTATGTAAGGCGGTCCGGAGTTTCTTTGTGACTGGAGTTTTACTGCCGGAGGTAAACCATACTAACTTGGTCCTTATACCCAAGGTTCCCGCCCCTGAGATGCTTTCGCAATTTAGACCTATTAGTTTATGCAATTTCACCCTCAAAATCATCACCAAAATTCTGGCCACTCGGTTGAAACAAGTTTTGGGGGCGATTATATCTCCAAACCAGTCGGCGTTTGTTCCCGGGAGAATGATCCAAGACAACATTTTGGTGGCCCATGAAGCCTTTCATTATCTTAAGTTACACAAAAGGGGTAATCATGCGGAAATGGCCACCAAGCTTGATTTCAACAAAGCCTACGATCGGGTCCAATGGGACTTTTTGGAAGCGGTGTTGCAACGGATGGGCTTTCATGAGATTTGGATTAACTGGGTCATGCAATGTGTCTCAACGGTTTCATTTGCAGTGGTCGTAAATGGTGCTGTGCGATCAACTTTCACTCCCACCCGGGGCATACGGCAAGGAGATCCTCTTTCTCCTTACCTTTTCCTCTTGGTGGCAGAAGTGTTATCTAAGCTCCTCCACCAGAGCGTGGAGAACAAAAGGTTCTCAGGCATCAAGCTCAGCAGAGGGTGTCCAGTGCTCTCTCATTTATTATTCGCCGATGATGTTCTCCTATTTCACAAAGCAGATGCGGGTCACTGTCATGAAATCCTCAAAGTTCTAGAGGTTTATGGGCGTGCATCGGGCCAAGACATAAACTTTGACAAATTGGGCATCCAATTCTCTGCTAATACTAGGGCTGAACTTCAAAGTCAAATTTGTGGGATCATGCGTATTGCCCCTGTCAAAGCGGGTTCTAGATACTTGGGTTTGCCAACTCAGTGGGGGAGGTCCAAACGCGAGACCTATAATTTTATTGTTGAGAAAGTGCGTGACAAACTTCAAGGCTGGAAACATAAATTACTATCTCATGCAGGACGGGAAATCCTTCTCAAAGCAATAGCCCAAGCCATTCCATCCTATGCTATAGGTTGCTTTCTCTTTCCAAAGAACTTATGTGCTAAATTAAATGCCCTAGTGAGCAACTTCTGGTGGAAGGGAGATCCGGCGAGCAACGGAATTCATTGGGCCTCGTGGGAGAAGATGACTATGTCCAAACTTCATGGTGGCATGGGATTTCGGGATTTCCGAGCTTTTAACAAAGCCTTGCTAGCCCGTCAAGGTTGGCGGTTGTGCAACAATCCTCAATCCTTCTGCGCTCAAATTCTTAAAGGCAGGTATTTCCCCAACTCAGAGTTTTGGCGTGCCAAGAAAGGTCCTCGGGCTTCATGGGCATGGACCAGCATTTTGGAGGGTCGTGAGGTGCTCAACCGCGGAACTCGGTGGCAGGTCTACAGCAGGACATCCATAAATTTCTGGGAAGACAAGTGGGTAGATACGTCTAAAGATTTCAAGGTTCAATCTCGGCGACCCGCAGACTGTCATTTAGTCACTGTCAGCGAGGCTATTAATCCTACTTCCAAATGTTGGAGGAAAGCTGTGTTGCACAGTATGGTCTCTTCGGAGGAGGTTAATCAAATTTGTTCGATTCCCATTGCGGTTGAAGATCATGAGGATCGTTTAATCTGGCATCCCGACTCTAAAGGAACCTACTCAGTTAAGTCTGGCTACCATGTGGAGGCTTCCCATCATATGCATCTTAGTAAGGATAGACCATCCTTCTCCTTTCAATTTCCAGCTATTGTTTGGAAATTTCTGTGGACTCTCCCACTCCCTCCTAAGCTTAAACACTTCTGGTGGCGGGCATGTAACAATGTTTTGGCATCTAAATCAAATCTTTATCGGCGTCGATGTGCCATAGATGACATCTGTCCCCTATGCTGTAAGGGGTCTGAAACCGTGGAGCATATGCTTTGTGGGTGTGACTGGACAAGGGCTGTGTGGTTCGGAAGCTCCTTACCCATCTCTTACAATTCTGGCCCCATTGCATCAATCCAGTAGTGGACCTGTGACCTGTTTCATATGATCCAGGACAAGAATGTGAGGAAGGACTTCTTCTGTAGGTTGATTTGGCTAGCTTGGCACATTTGGAAAGGTCGGAATGCCATGGTTTTCAATCATCAGCCCCCAGACCCCAGCTCGGTTATTTTTAAAGCTGATAAAGATTTTGGTGAGTTTGCCGTTATGTTGCCCTGTACCCCACCTACTCCTACTCCACGGAATTCTCTAAGAGCTACGGCGACGGTGTGGATTCCCCCTCAACCTGGCAGATTGAAAGCTACTTGCGATGTGGCTATGAAGCCTGGAGCTACTAAGGCATCCATAGCAGTGGTGTTTCGGGATAGCAGTGGCCTGCTAGTGGACGGAGATGCTCGTTTTGAGGAAGCTAAGTCAGTAATGCAGGGTGAAGCTCTAGCGATTCGCTGGGCATGCCTCATGGCGAGGTCTCTCAATCTTTCACAGGTGGAAATTGCTGGAGACAAACAATCTGTGATATCTCTGTGTGTCTCTGAAGCAGTCCCTCCGTGGGAATGTGCTCCCATCATTGCAGATATCCGAAGCTTGGCAATTCAGTGTAGTTTTTCTTTTTTTTGGATTCCCCGTGAGGCTAACAGAGCTGCCAATTGGATAGCGAAGGCCTTTCTTAGAAGTGTTCTTCCACCCAGTTGGGTTTGTAATCCTCCTGTTGGTTTGTGTAAGGCTTTAGCCTTCTAATGTTATTGCAACTTAATTTTCCCCATCAAAAAAAAAATAAAGAAAAAGGTTAAATTGGTACATGCTCAACGTATCATAGTTATAACCTAAAATTCACTACAACAATGGCACAATTGGCTAAAAATGGCACAATTGGCACAATTTGCGACTAAAAATGTTTGAGTCGCTGTATATATAGTTTTGGCTACTAAAATTTTTTAGTCGGCGAATGAAACATAAAAAATTACTTTCAAACTTTTGGTGATCAAAAGTTTGGTTGCCAAAAGTTTGGTTGCTAAAAATTTATTTTCAACGATTAAAAAAAAATTTAGTTATCAAAGAATTAAAATATTTGGAGGGAAAATTTCAAATTTTAGAGAGATTTATAAAATTAATTAGCGACCAAAATATTTAGTCACCAAATTACTGCTTTTAGCGACTAAAATAATATTTAGTCGCCGTTAATTAAGGTTTTGGCTGCTAAAAAAAGTATAGTCGCCATTGATCAAAACTTTGTCCTTAATACTCTGTCAATCCTCTCCCATTTTACTCTCTCATCATCCCTCCTCTCTCTCTCTCTCTCTCTCTGTCTCTCTCTCACTCCATAGCAGGCTACCCTCCTACCAGCCACCGTCCACCACTGTCGCACACGAGCACCCACCTCCTCACCGTCGATGGAACCACCCATCTCCCCACCAGCGACGGACAACAGTAGCTACTTTGATTTGTGTCTCCTCCAGCCCACACCAGGTATTTCCGACATCTCTCTCTCTCTTTCTCTCTCTCTCTCTCTCTCTCTCTCTCTCTCTATATATATATATATATCTCTATATATATATATATCTTCACCCAATTTCTAGGGTTTTATAACAAAGGAATTTTTTTTTTTTTTTGGTTATAAAACAGAGGGTTGGAGCTTCTCTTCTATCTTTTTCTCGCAAGAGCAGCGCTTTTTCTCTCTATTTCTCGCTCGAAGCAACCATTGGAGCACACCCTGGTATTTCCCCTTCTTTCCCTCTTCTCTCTCTCTCTCTCTCAACCATTGGAGCACACCCTGTTAAATCCAATTCATTATTCTATTGTCTTACATAATGATTCTTAATCATACTTCCATTCAATTCTAATTTTTTTTTAATCAATTAGTTTGTGTGTGATGATGTTGCTATTGTTGTTGGTAGTTTATTTGTTGCTGTTGTTTAGGCTATGCTTTTTATTGTTGTTGTTTTCTACCCTCTTGCTCACCATGTGTTTGACAAAATGTTGAAACGAATTTGGTGAAGTTGAATTGACAATTTGTTTGCCTTTTGATAATTGAAATTGAAATTGAAATTGAATGTTGTGGAAAGTGAAATTTCAAAGTCATTGAACCTTTTGACCATCATTATTTAAATAAAAGACTATTTCTTTTGACCATCTGTTGATGAGGTTGTCATATTCTTCTTAAGGTTTCTTTTTTAGATAAAAGACTATTTCCTTGTAGGATTTAGTGGACGGAATGTTTCTGTTCAACTTAATTAGGAACATCCTTACCTCGAACAACTAGAAATATATTGAACTGTGTAATTGCAGGTTGGAGAATATTGAAGAGAATGCTTAGTCATATGTTAATACAGGGCAAATCCATGCTTCTTGTGATGTTCGTCACATTGTTGAGGTAATCTTCTACTTATAAAAAAAGGGAGTTTTATATGCATGCTGGGCTCATCCCATCTCTCTCTCTCTCTCTCTCTTTCTCTCTCTCTCTCTGTGATAATACTCTTCCTTATTTGCCCTGGTTTGCCGCCAGTGAAGGACAATGAAGTAATAAAGGATTAGGCATCAACGGGGCAAATAATGATGGATAATTGATTTTCTATCTCATCATTGAGGTAACATATGTATAGGTCAAGGATATCAAACTTATTATTGTAAAAATTTGATCTCAAATTCACAACTGCACAGAGATTGTAATGTGCTTAGATATAGTGTAACTATATGCCATTCTTTAATGAAATACAACCTGTTAAGCTGCTTTCCCTTCGTGTTGTTTGTACTGTACAAAGAATACATTACTAGGTTATGTGCCATCTGCTTAAATACCAATTTCTGGATGACCATAATTTCTGTAGGAACTCTTAACTTATAGCGAAGAAGCATATATTGTAGGAACTCTTCACTTATAGAGAAGAAGCATATATTGCCTGAGAAAAACAATAGACTCACTGTGTAACCTTTTATTTATTTATTTATTTATTTTTTAAATAATAAAATGGGTTAATTATACTTTTCACTCTTATAGTTTGACTCAAATTTCGCTTTGGTCCTTATAGTTTTAAATTGAACAATTTGGTCTCTACACTTTAAATCCAGTTTCAATTTAGTGGATTGAATATGATTTGAAGTGTGGGGATCAAACTGTGCAATTTAAAACTATAGAATCAAAGTGAAATTTAAGTCAAATTATAGGGGTTAAAAAGTGTAATTAACCGTAATAAAATTTGTTCTTGAGCAGATAGAACTTTCAACCTTTATCCATTATTTTCAGCAAAAGGATGAACACACCATTAAAGATAAGCATAGCATTTTATACCTTGAATATAATCTGATTAAACCAATTATAAAATTAGGGACTTGATTGATCACCTTTTCTTCATGGTTGACAAGAATGAAATAAATTTGTTAGATCACTTCTAGAATTGGTTCTTTGCTTTCATCATGTAGGAAGTTATTTATTTATTTTTCCAATAAATAGCCCATAGGTGATTAATTTTTGCATTACATGGCTCCAATGTTTTAAAAAGCTCTAGGCACACCGAGACGATAAAGTCTCCTATAGTCTAAACGCGAGGCGAGGCTCGCACCTCATCAAAGCAAGGCGCAAGGAGTAGAAGAAAAACAAAATTATAAAATAGGCAAACTTTTCATAGTCTTCTTAATCACTAGAGGTATACTTTAAGCCTTTTTTCAAAAAATAAATAAAATTGTTGTGCTATCCTCTTCCATTCTTTTAACTTCTATTTTTCTACTGTAGGTTTTTTTTTTTTTTTTTTTTTTTTTTCAAGGTTATTGCTTCTTCTTAGGCCCCAGAGTTCATTAACAGTAATTTGGCAATCTCATTTGACATCTTTTTTTTTGTTGTAATCCTATTTTAGTTTGAAGTGTAGGTAGCATAGTTCACGTAAATTGTATATTTCTGTGAATCCTTCTCATGGTCTTAAGTTGCAAGTAAGTCAGAGCATCCAAGTATCTCTTGATAGAATCTGAAAAAAATAATAGATTGAAAATTATGTGGATTGGATATTGCTCTTTTCAAGACAAGTATCTCTTCAATTATATTTTCGCACAATAGTACAATGAACTACATCTAGGCCTACTGCTTTCTTTCTCTGGTTGGTACAGTTTGGTATCTGAATTTCATAACAGTTTTTGTTTTGGTTTTTGTATTTTCATTCTTCTCTTGCAATTCTTGTATATAAAGCTCAAATCTTTACAGTTGTCTCCACCAAAGCAAAATCTGGGTTTTTGAGAAAATTAGTTTTGATCAATCAGGTGATTCAAACTTTGATCTGGTCATGCCTTGTTTTTTCTTTGTAGCTATTCAAAGGAATATGCTGTTAACATTATCATTTTCATTATTGATTGGTTAATTTTTACATAATTAGATTTATTGGGTGATCTGCAGTTAGCAGAATTGAATAAGAGTGCTAAGGATGCTATGCCTCTGGGCCAGGTAGAAAATTTGCTTCTTTAATACTGTCCTTTATGTTTTTTGTTTTCCCATAAACTCTCTTGTTGTTATTGTTGTTACAACTTTATTTCTTGGTTCAAAAATTTGTAAGCGGTTTTTCAATTCCATGGGAATACGATTCAAGATTTATATATTTCTAGTGTAAAAGATTTAAACGGCAATGTTGGATTTTATCACTTGGTTTAGAGCCAGGTTCAGGAGGCTTTTTGTAAATCTGAGCTAAGGGCCAGTCTAACAATGTTAGTCAAAATAGCTATCCAAAATTACACTTCGATTTTAGGTAGCCACTTTTTCAATATAGCTATCTTTTTAAACTGTTATATTTTTCAAATGGTCATATTTTTCTAGCTGCCATTTTTTCCATTGGTCAAAATTTTCTAATGGTTACATATTCTCAATGGTTGTATTATCCCGCTCAATCCAACTTTCTTTCTTTACTTCTTTTTTTTGCCCCTCAAGTGTAAAAGGAAAGGAGTTAAGAATAAAATAATGGATGACTAGTGTACAGTGCCTCAATAAGGGTGGCGAGGCTCTATAGATTGAATTGTTTTGACTACTCTGCTGGAGTTTTTTTGGTAGATTTTGGCTGGATATTTTAACAAAAATTGGGGTTTGCCTACTCTCCTGGAGTTTCTCTAAGCTCAGTTATGAATTGGGTTGGAATGCTCTTTGTTAATTAGATTTTTTTTCTTGTTCAATGTGCATATAAGCACATGTATGGAAGATAAACTTCTACTTAGACAGTTAAGTAACACTTCCATGCCTTCTTGTTGGATAGCTTGGTATATATTTGTTGAGCACATTTTCTAACACTTTTATTTTTATAGCTTTTTCTCGTTCTCAAATGGAACTGTATGGAACACTAAAGCGGTAAGATGCAAATTGTTTGAAATACAGTTGGCTGACAGTTTTGAGATGTACTTTGGCCTTTCCGAGTGACCACAATTTTGATACATGATGAAACCTGTTCATCAATAGGATTATCCCCAGTCAAATCACAGCTGAACAAGTTTGCTTATAGATGAATGTTTATAAATGTTTTTCACTTGTTAGAAATTGTTGGGCTTGTTTGAAATTTTTATGAATTTTTATGAACGTTTTTTGAAATTGTTGGCCTCTCATAATTTTTTTTATGAATCATAGTCTCATAAATTCATTCCACAATGTTTATAATGTTTCTTTTGACAGTTCCAATTCAATAATTAAGGAGAAGGATTGGAACTTGTGGATTGATGCTGGAAAGAATGTGGTGAGGAGAGAGAATATAGAGGCCGCCGTGAGGAGGGTGATGGACGGCGGTGATGATGACAAAGAAGGCTAAAGTGCTGGGAGAGATGGCATCAAAAGCTGTTAAAGAAGGTGGATCATCTCATAGAAATTTGACGGTGTTGATTGAAGAGCTTGAGCAACTAAGAGATCAAAGGGCTAAGGATGATTGAGGGTTATTAAATTGTTTGTTTCTATTCTTCACTGCTTAATACATTTTGTTAAAATAAGGCATTCGAATGGCTTTTAATAGTTAAATTTTGTATATGGTTGGAAATTGAATGCTACAGGTTGTGGAGAAATATTTTTTATTGAATGATTGAGAATTGAATGAATGAATGAATGAATTGATGAATAATTTTGTATATGCACAAGTTTCAGGTGACATAAAAAATATTACATAACAAATTATAAAAACTAAATGAGACCTTTTGGCGACTAAACAAATATCACAGGTTGGCTTTTGGCTACTAAAATTTTAGTCGTCAATTGTGAAAAAGTGAAACTTTTAAAAGTTGCCAATCGTAAAAAAAAAAAAAAAAAAAAACTTTTGTCTACTAAATGTTTAGTCGCCAATTCTCAAAAAGTGAAACTTTTTGGCTACCAAAAATTTAGTCGCCAAACATATATGCTCAATTGGCTATTAAATAATTTAGTCACTAAAAGTAAAAAGATATATATTTAATTATTTTTAAAATATATATGGTGACTAAAGTTTTAGTCGCCAATAGGTCATTTTTGGTTATCAAAAAAATTTTAGTCGCCGATTGTTTCCTGACGATCTATTGGCGACCAAATATATTAGTCGGCAAAAGTGATTGGCGACTAAAAAATAGCCTTTTGGCGACTAAAATTTTAGTTGCAAAAAATGAAATTTCTTGTAATGATTCCAACTAAATTGGTACCAAAGATGAAACCCAATCATATGCAAGCATATGCCACGGATTGGCGAGGCACCCAACACCCAATAGGCATCAACAATAGAACCAAACAAGACTACAAAGCAAAGAAAGCACCCTAACCCAACCACCACAAAGCAGACCTATAGGCTATAGCTGCCAAATGAAGACAAAATCTTGAGAACAAAACACTTCAACCAAAGCAGTCACACTGAAAATCTCAGTCCACAAGTTGAATTCAGCATCAAACCATTCCAAGTCGATCCACCACAACAGAGAACCACCTAACCCAACTCAACCAAACCTTTCTCCTTCCAAAACCAAGCCGAAGCCTTACCAAAATCAAACAATCATAATGAGCTCCTAATTTGTTTCAAATGGAATATAGAATCGGTCATCAATAACTCTTTGAAATTAGATTTTGCCTTCATCCAAAATGCCACACTCAACAGAACCAATTAAGGCACTCCCACTTCGATAGAATCTGATTAAAAATTAAGTCATTTCTTGTTCGCCAAATGGTCCAAATAATAGCGAATGGTAGTGAATTCCAAATAACTCTCTCCTTTTTCCTTGCTCGCACACATCGCCACCATTCTAACAAAGAACTAATGGATGATGGCAATATCCAAGATACACCCTACCAATTGATGCAATTGGCCCAAATCCTCCAAGACCTACGACACTGAAGTAAAACATGATCAACTGTTTCCAACTCACATTCGAAAAACTGACACAAGCCTTGAATTGGATCTGAAAGCGCCCCGATTTTAAGCAACAACTCAGCGGGAAAGGTGAAGAAGAAAGAGAGGAAGATCTGGAGTTCTATTCCATTGGCTGTGCTGTGGTCAGTGTGGAAACATAGAAATGAGTGTGTGTTCAAAGCATCCAATCCAAATTCGAATGAGCTGTGTGATTTCATTAAGTTTAGAATTGCTTCATGGAGGAAATCAATCTTTAAGGAGTTTCATTTCTCAGTTCAGGACTTCATTACTAATATGAGGCAGGTCAGGATGTGTTTGGGAGGTAGTGTGATGTTATGATAACCTGCCATGGGATTGTTTTGCTACTGGTGATGGCCTATGATCTGGGCTGGCTTGTATTTGCTGCTTTGGGTTTGTTTGTTTTTCTGCTTTGTTTGTATTTCCGTTTGGGCTGGTTTGTATTTATACTATTTCGGTTGTTTGTAGATTTCTCAGCAATCTTGAGGATTGTGTTAGCAAATGATTTAGTATGTTTCGCGAAGCCAACCTACTGGGATAGTGTAGGCTGATACTTTTTGCACTTTCTCCTCTATATTAAATTTATCAATATATTTTTTTTGGGTTCAAAAAAAAAAAAAAAAAAAATTTTTTTTTCTTTGGCTGATATTAAATAATAATAAAAAAATGTCAGCCACTCTCAATAACCATCTAAAAAATTGAACTTTGTACAATCAAGCGTTTCTCCTTTTCAATTTTGGAACAGCCATCACCGATCCCTGAGTAGTAGCAAACCAATCATAGATAGACTTAACCGAAAAAGAATTCGAAATAAAATTTTCTTTTGATGTTAAAAAAAACTACAATTGGGTAACCTATGTAATTTTAGTTGAAAATTTGCGTAAATCAGTTGGTTTTTTTTTTTTTTGTTTATTTTATTTTTTAATTTTTTATAAAGGAGGCAGAGTTTTATATATGTAAAAAGTGTTGGCTACACAAAGTGAGGTAGCCCTCCCACATTTGTCATGAGTAGAGCATCTGCGAGGGAGGAGGTAAAACAGTATCCTGAGACATTTTTGCTAGTGTAACTGGTATTCTCTTCCTCTAATAGGCTCTACATCAGAAGAGACAAAATATCCATTTTTGAAAAATCTAGAAACCTCCTAGATGTTGATTTGTGATTATGTATCAATTTTAAGCAGAATATAACAATCCCAATTAAACAATCAAGACAAGACACAACGATTTTACGTGGAAAAACCACAATTAGACACCTCCAATTGTGATCAAAAAACCATGGGCAACAGCCACAAGAATAATCCACTAAGAAGATTTAAAGGAATTACACAGGTATACTCTCAATTATCTAGCGAATCCACAACGCCTAATTGAACCAACCTCTATGTGCCTCTTCCAACCCCATCTTCACCACGGAATTGTCTTTCTGATGAGCCACTCCAGAATCCACCGAAGCTTCAGGCTCGAATTCTTCAGAATCCACTGAAGAACAACTCTCTCTTTCTCTCTCTTGTGTATAACAAACAAAACCTTTGATGTACTCTCTTTAAACCATGAGTTGAATACTCAATAAAACATCAAAGAAAACTAACAAAATATCCCCAGATATAAACCTTAAGAACCAAAAAGAAGATCTGGAGGAAAAATTAATGAATAGTCTAGTTTTGGGAGAAAACCAACTACTTATAGAAAATCCAAAGTAATCCTGTTTTTGGAAGAAAACCAACTTCTTAAAGGACTCCAAAGTAATCTTAGTTTTGGAAGAAAATCAACTTCTTAGAGAAATCCAAAGTAATCCTAGTTTGACCCAACATGTGAATTTAAAAAATTACAACCTTGGGTTTGATCCATGGAATTTGACAACAAAGAGTCCTAACAATCTCCCTCTTTGTCAAATCCTGGACAAAACCATGCTACAACAGTTTTCCTAACAAAAACACCAAAACAATTTTCCAATCAAAACAAGAACACCACCACCAACTAGGAACCAGCACTTATAACCAAATCTCTTTACAAACTTATTTCTCAAGGTCATGATCTGCAAAACAACTATTAGTGCTACAATCTCCAAAACAACTATTAGTCCCACAAGAGTATATGAAAAAACAATAAACATATAGCTAGATTATCTTGAAGTATGAGATGAAAAACATGAATAACATGAATAGATGCAACTTGGAGATTTTAAGAACATGTAGCATGAAAACCTGAAAACTAAGACATATGCACCCGACACATGACATGAATACATGAAAAACAAATTTCTCCCCCTATTTGTCACGAATTGACAAAGGAATCTCAAATAACAAAATCAAGATCAAAACCCACACAAGCAATGACAAGATAACGATTAACCGAACTCCCCCTCCCTAAAAGCAACCACAAATACTGAAAAAAATAAACAGAAAGAAAATCGACAAAAATAATATGGTGGAGCAAGCAAGGAATTCCATATTTGTACCTTAAAACACACAAGACTATCCAAGAAGCACAATTACTTGAAAACACAATGTGCACAGTCTGTAGAAGATTCCTCATGAAAGAAAGTGATGCATTATGTGAAAAGCATAGATCCCATGATAAAAGTGTGTGTTTGACTCTTGGAGTTCGACAAACACTAGATTCAAATCCTAGTAGTGATATGAAAGCTGGACCTCCGACAAGAGAATCTAAGCACAACAAAGGAAAGTCAAACCACTAAGAATCAAGGAGTATTTGGTGAGTAAAGACGAAGGCTCCCCCTCAATCAATGAATCCTTTATTTATTTTTATTTTTTTTCACATCTTTTTCTTTTCTTTCTTTTGCACATCCTTTTTTTTTTTTTTTTTGTTTCTTTCTTTTGCACACATTTTTTTCTTTCTTTTTCACACTCATTGGCGGCTGACACGCTCAAGAGTATGGAAACCGAACCAGAGAAGCATAGATATAATAAGGATGGCCTGGTTGGTGACTCTGAGGTAGCATTTTCCTCATGCCTGGACTACAAAGAATAGAGGGGAAAGCCGTGGAGATGCAAAAAGATGGAAGATGGTTAAGAGACTCAACATCACCCATGATGTGCTAGTATAGGTCAATTCTTCTAGAAAAACAAAAGATACCATGCCAGAAGTCCATAGAAAAAAAATAATCACTAAGGCAAAAGACTCCGATATTTGCTAATGCAAGAGTGTGTACAGAATGAGACATACTAATCAAAGAACACACACTCCAAAATGAGTAATGACCATAGAAAGCACACACATATTAACATGTAATGGTTATTCTCATCAATTCCAATATGCACCAAGGACCACTCAAAAATTTCAAGTTTGCCAAACCATACTAAGAAAATCTTTTTGGGATTTTTTTTTTTTTTTTTTCTAAACAAAGCAAGGCATAAAACGAACAGGCACACATTAAATGACCCAAAAAACTAAAACAAATAAAAAAAAATTAACACAAGTCAAGTTTTCTCACCCAAATCTTTTTGATCTTAACAAAATCGGGTCTAGCGGTCTTAGTAAGTGTCGTGGTTTTGTGAATACCCTCATGAATCTTGGTATTCCGCCTAGATATGTAAGTCGAATTTCTACCCTTTTGAGGCACTCTCCCATGCAACTTATAACAATAAGGGCGAATATGACCATGCATACCACAATGATGACAAATAAAAACAAGGTGTATCTTCTTTTCTTTTACCTTACCAACTCTAGGAAGTTTGAGAAGTCCATCCTTATGTTGAATTTTTTGTTTTCCCTTTCCTTGAGTTCTTGTATCATGAGATGTGGAAGCACTCTGTTTTTGCTCTTTCTTACCATCAAAACCAATGCCACTCTTGTCAGAACAAATTTGTTGAGACCCAATGATATTGTCCAAAGTCTTTGATCCTTTGTTCTAAAGACCAATGGTAACCATGGCACACTTGAGCTCTTCCTCTTTCTTGATCATTAGTTCTTCCAGAGCAACTTGTGACATCTCAAGAGATTCAATCTTTTCTTCAAACATGGCATGGGTTTCCTATAGCTCATTCCTCTCTATCTCACAAGTCAATAGTTTTGCACAAAGAACTTGTTGATCATCAGCTATCTTGATGGCATTGATCCTAGCCTCGGAAATCTCCTCCTTAAGTTTGACATTCTCACTTTCACATGCTTTGAGTTTTGTAGTGAATTTGTCATTTAATTTAAATAACTTAAGAGACTCCTTATACAACTTTTTATAAGCTTGCTCAAGCTCTTCATCATCATCACGAATTGAATCCATTATCACAAATCAAACAAGATCTCGTTCTAAAAGAATTTTTTTTAAAAAAAAATAGAACGACCCGCTCTGATACCAATTGAAAAATCTAGAAACCTCCTAGATGTTGATTTGTGATTATGTATCAATTTTAAGCAGAATATAACAATCCCAATTAAACAATCAAGACAAAGAGACACAACGATTTTACGTGGAAAAACCACAATTGGACACCTCCAATTGTGATAAAAAAACCACGGGCAACAGCCACAAGAATAATCCACTAAGAAGATTTAAAGGAATTACACAGGTATACTCTCAATTATCTAGCGAATCCACAATGCCTAATTGAACCAACCTCTATGTGCCTCTTCCAACCCCATCTTCACCACGGAATTGTCTTTCTGATGAGCCACTCCAGAATCCACCGAAGTTTCAGGCTCGAATTCTTCAGAATCCACTGAAGAACAACTCTCTCTCTCTCTTGTGTATAACAAACAAAACCTTTGATGTACTCTCTTTAAACCATGAGTTGAATACTCAATAAAACATCAAAGAAAACTAACAAAATATCCCCAGATATAAACCTTAAGAACCAAAAAGAAGATCTGGAGGAAAAATTAATGAATAGTCTAGTTTTGGGAGAAAACCAACTACTTATAGAAAATCCAAAGTAATCATGTTTTTGAAAGAAAACCAACTTCTTAAAGGACTCCAAAGTAATCCTAGTTTTGGAAGAAAATCTACTTCTTAGAGAAATCCAAAGTAATCCTAGTTTGACCCAACATGTGAATTTAAAAAATTACAACCTTGGGTTTGATCCATGGAATTTGACAACAAAGAGTCCTAACAATTTTGATTTTGACTCTCCACAATTAACTAGCCTTCATTGAGAGGCAAAAGGGTTTCTGTTGAAATTGCTCCCTCCATCTGATCAAGTACTCTTCTTTTGGTTGGTTTTGTGTTTGTATATTGAATTCAATTGATTTGATTTTGTGTTTATATATTAGCATTTGAAAATATGATCGTTTGAAAATTTGTATTTTTTTAAAAACAATTTAATTATATATTTTTAACAAATATATTTGCAAATGTCACGTTAATATATGCAACATGTCATAAAAAATTATTTATTCATTTATCTATGTTTGTAATATTTAAAAAAAAAATGAGTTAAGTTAATTTAATTGATTAACTAAAATAAAAAGTATGATTGGAATGTACACTAGTTAAACTAGTTAGGCAAAATAAAGAGGGTACTTTTCTGTGTACTTTTGTAAGGCATTTTGGCTCTTACCTTTGGAGTTGCTCTAGCAAAAAGTACAAAAGAGGACATGTTAGGATATATTACAAGAGAACCTTCGATGAAAGTAGCAGCATGTTTAGCTAAACAATTAGCAACCATTTGCCTCCCGATACATGTAGTTGGATTTAATTATACTTTGAAAAATAAAATTTATTAATTATTTCGCATTCTATGTGTATTCATGCAATAAATTTTATGTAGTTGAAAAGAGAGATTCAGCGAAAAATCCCTTTTATGTGGACTTTTTTTTTTATCCTTATAGACTTTTATTATAATATATATATATATTATACCATATATTTAGGAGAGAGAAGATCAATTATTAGATATATTTCATTTATGGTATATATAAAACATTATATGTAGAATATGAAAGATTATTATTCTTAGGGCATATTTGTTTGAAGGGGCTGAATAAGGGAATATTGTAATCTATTGTACTGTTAATCCTGAGATACATAATCTTTAGACTATTTGGTTAAAATGATGTATATCACATATTTGTTTAGTCGTGGGATTAGAAGTCAAGAAATGATTATTTTTAAAATTATTTTTTATTTTTTTCACAAAAATAAATATTTATTTAAAAAAATTAAAAATAAGTTTATGAAAATTAAACCAAACATGTCCTAAATATTTTGAGGGCAAAATTGTCTTTTTTGCTAGTTAATCTAGAGGAGGGCTTGTATAGGGACTATGTATCCCACCCTTCTCCTAAGATAGGATAATCTCACATATGTGGGACTAATAGTCCGGTTAAACTATTAGTCCAACTTACAATTTTTTAACCAAACAATAGACTACTAGATATGGTAGACATGAGTCTAATCCCCCTTTCTAATCCCTCCAAATAAACACCCCTTAGGGGGTATTTGTTTGTTTGTTAGAGAGATTGAAGGGTAGGATAGAACTTCATGTCCATTCTATGTAATAGTCCGATATTTTATTCAAAAAATATAAGCCGAACTAATAGTACAACCGAACTATTAATCTCTTATTTGTGAGATTATTGTGTCCCATGGGGGGGAGGGGTGTAGGATACAAAATGGTGGGATAACTCCTCTTTCGGATTAGAGGGCAAAATAACATTTTTGGCCCACCGAATTATTGTACTTTGTAAAATAAAATAAAATTTAAAAATCTCAACTAAAAATTAAAGTAAACTTATTTAATTTTTTAAAAGCTCTAGTAAAAAAAAAAAAAAAAATTATAACTCAAATTTAGTATTTTTATTATTTAGTAAACAGTTCAAAAGGGCAAAATGGTCTTTTGAGCATTTATCATTCTTCATAATATCTAAAATAAACATAGGATTCAATAGAATAGTCATTTTCTGACATTTAATCTCATGACTAAACAAACATGGGATACACATTATTTCCAATCAATAGTCCAATGATTATGTATCCCAAGATTAACAGTCCGATAGATTACAATCCCCTTTTATCCAATCCATCCAAATAAACATGGCCTAGGGTTTTATTTGTCTTAATGTGAGGGATTCACTTGATCAAAGATATTCCTTCACCATTATTTTATAATAAGGTCTTGGTATGGAAGAATATTTGAAAGAGAAAGTTAGTTGTAGACCGATGATAGAGATGATGATGGACTCGCAATAAAGATGATGGTACACCAGCGATGAACAATCATTTTTTTGCCACTATTACACATAAATCATAGCCTTTTTGTCGGTTTGTGTAGTCACCGGTGTTGTGTAGTTTATTCATCGATATTATGTAGATATTGATTATATACAAATTTTTCTAAAAAGGTGCATCAATATATATGAATTATTTGATATTTTTTTTTAATGTATTTTTTGATGATTTGTTATATATTATTTGCTATTATACTTGTTGGTTGAACAATCATTTTTATTGCCATTGAATAATCGGAATAGTCGATTTTCACATTTTTCAATTTTGTTTCATATTTTCACATTGCAATGTGAATGTTCACATTGATATGAATTTAGTTTTTTAAGGCTAATTGTATTTTAATTAGAAATTGTGAATATTCACAATGTATTTTGGTCGAGTTTTATTTTTTCGAAAGTTAGTTGTATGTTTGTTATTTGTTGTGAACATGCACATTATATTTTAGTATGCATTTTGTTTTTTCAAAAGTTAGTTGTATATTTGTTTCTTTGCTGTGAACATTCACATTGTATTTGATTTCCGTTTAGATTTTTTGTTGCGTTATTTTTAAATTTTCACATTAAAAAAAAATGAAAGTTTATAATTTGATAATTTTCATGATATGAATGTTCACACTTTTTATTTGATGATTTGTATATTTTCAATTAAAAAAAAAAAGGGTGCCCTTATAATGTTTTAATAAATTTATTGATTAAATATAAAATTTGGTATTTACTTTTATGTCACTATATTGAATGTGAATATTTATACTTACCTCTTTTGTTTTAAAAATATACATTATTTTATTTATTGAAAATATTAATGTTTACATTTTCAACTTTTACATTTATAAAAAAGAAAAAAAATCACAATATTATATATATATATGAAGAGTAAAATTTTAAATAGGATATTCATTAACTTCTATAATTTTTTCCTAATATATAGATTTTAATTCAAATGGGGTAACTAGTCAAACTAGAGTGATTTTTTCCTAAAATATAGATATAGTTTCATTTTCTGCGCTAAATCTAAAGTTGGTGTTTTTGGTCTTTTGAATAGCTGCAGGACTCAATGGGTTATTAGAAATCAATTTGGACTAATTGGTATATAATTAGTAGAATTTTAAACAAGATATTTATTAGCTTCCATGATTTTCTTCTAATATATAGATTCCAATTCAAATGGTGTATGTAGTAAAATTAGAGTGATTTTTTCCTAAAATATGTTAGCTCCAGCCCATCACATGGAGGAGTTAATGGATAGGCTCTCGAAGTCAAGAAGTAGGAGGGAAGGGAAGATGGTAGTTGGCAGCCTAATTACTCTTTCACTTGACTTTGTTCCCTCTCTTTTATGTATAAATAAAGGTTGAGAGGAAAAGAAAAAAAATATCAGAAAAGTGAAAGGCAACACAGAGTGTATAATCTGTGTGAGTGAGAGAGTTCTATAGAGAGTTGTGAGGTGTGAGTTGTAATCTCCCTCCAGGAATTCTATAGTGAGAAATATCTCTCCGTAGACGTAAGCAATTGCCGAACCACGTAAATATCTCGTCTCATTTCTGTGTGTGATTGATTTCTGGGTGTGTCTTAATCCTAACAAGTGGTATCAGAGCCTCATTGGTCGATTTTCGAAAAAATAGGGTGTGTTTTTTAGAATTACCCAGAAATTGAGTTGCTCAAAATTTACTTTTCAGCATACCAAAAGGAAGCCCTTGATGAGAGGAGTCCAAAATTGTAAAGAAGAGCGCCAGACGAGCTGTAACACGCCCTCACGTGCCTCCTGAAGACAACGCGTGAATCTTAGTCTCACACATGCGTCACACGCGTCGTGAAGATCACCGGCGCATCATCGCAGTCTCAGGCACGCGCTAGACGTGCGGCGGAAGGAAGAAGGAGAGTGGCGTGCGCGTGTTCGTGATGTCACCGCCACGTCACACGCCATCTAGCAGCCATGTCAGCAACGCATCATCGCCACGTCACTAACACGTGCCAGTCGCGTCAGCTCCACATGTCGCTGCGTGTCAGACACGTCATCATGCCGACTGACCAGTCAACGCCGGTTTGACCCAACCTGACCCAGAGGCAGAGGGTTATCCGGTGCAACACGGCTAAGGTACATCCACAGATCTGAACCATCGAACTTATTTTGGCTAGATCTGAGCCATTTGAAGTCCGATTTTGGTGATCCAATAGCGGTTTCCAACTATTTAGAGTATTCCGGAGAGATCCGTATGATCAGATTTTTTAATCAGATTTTATTTGAAAAGTAAAAAGACGATGGAGGAATCCACTTCAACTTCAGGATCTATGATCAAGTTGAATCCGTCCAATTATGCAATCTAGAAGCCGCGAATGGAAGACATCCTATATTATAAAAGACTTGTTTGACCCTATTGCTCTAAAAGGGGTTAAACCGGAAGAAGTGAAGGATGAAGATTGGATAAAGATGAACCGGAAGACTGTCGGTTGTATCAGACAATGGATAGACCACAGTGTGTTCCACCATGTCGCCTAGGAGACAAATGCATATGTCCTTTGGACAATGTTAGAAGGAATGTACCAGTCAAAGACCGCCTGAAACAAAGCCTTGGTTAATAGAAGGCTTGTAAATCTGAAGTTGAAGAATAGTGTGTCTGTCGCCGAACACACCAGTGAATTCAAGAATCTGGTGAATCAACTTGCAACCGTCAAGATGCCCTTGGATGATGAAATGCAAGCCATTTTACTGCTCAGTTCTTTACCAGACAGTTGGGAGACGTTGGTGGTTTCTCTCAGCAACTTTGCACTAGAGGGGAAGCTGACCATGAGCACGGTCTCAAACACCATGTACAATGAAGAGACAAGGAGGAAAGACACGGGAGGTAATTAGTCTCATGCTCTTGTCACAGAAGATAGAGGCAGAGACAAAGGTAGAGGAAGAGGCAGAGGTAGAGGAAGAAGCAAAAGTAGAGGCAGATGAAACAACATGAGTAAATCCAGAGATAGTAAAAGTCAAGGTAACTCTAGCTTCACTTGTTTTCACTGTGGCTAGGAGGGTCACATAAAGAGGAACTGCCTAAGCCGGAAAGATAAAGGCTAAAGCAGTAAGTTAATGGGAGATGAGAACATGACAGTCACAACAATTGATGAAATACTTCTTGCAGTTGGTGAAGAGGAGGATTGCCTTCACGTGGCTGACCACAGTTGTACAAAGTGGGTGATAAACGCAGCTGCATCCTATCATGCCACTTCCCACAAAGAACTTTTCAGCTTGTGCAACGTTGAAGATATTGGCACTGTTCGAATGGAAAATTCTAGCTATTCGAAGATTGTGGGCATTGGAGAAATTTGTATATAGACTAATGTCGGACACAAGCTGGTTTTCAAAGATGTGAGGCATGTTCCAGATTTGCGCCTCAATCTTATCTCCGGAAGCGCCCTGGACCAACAGGGCTATACAAGTACATTCGGAAATGGTTGTTGGAAGCTGATAGGAGGAGCTTTGACAAACGCCAGATGAGAGATGTCTTTAACATTGTACAAGACTCAAACAAAGATCTATCTGGGAAGTCTTAATGCAGCAGAAGACAAGGATTCACCAGACTTATGGTACAGAAGACTGGCTCATATAAGCGAGAAGGGATTGCATCTATTGGCAAAGCAATCCAAGATATCCTTATCCAAAGGGAGTGCCCTGAAGCTGTATGATCATTGCCTTTATGGCAAGCAGCATCGAGTATCATTTAGTTCAACGAGCAAGAGAAAAACAGAACTGTTCAGTATAGTATTCTCGGATGTTTGTGGCCTAATCGAAGTGGAGTCACTTGGTAGCCACAAGTATTTTCTGGCTTTCATTGATGATGCATCAAGGAAGTTGTGGGTGTATTTCCAAAAGATGAAGGATGAGGTATTCCAGCACTTTCAGGAGTTTCGTGCAATGGTGGAAAGAGAGACCGGGAATAAGTTGAAGTGTCTTCGCACAGAAAATGGTGGCGAGTACACTTCCAATGCTTTTGAAGCATATTGTGCTAGCAGAGGTATCCGACATGAGACAACAATTCCCGATACCCCACAACACAATGGTGTGGCAGAGAGGATGAATCGCACTATAGTTGAAAGAGTCAAATATATGCTCAGAATAGCAAAGTTGCCAAAGTCATTCTAGGCTGAAGTCGCCCGTACAGCCTGTTATCTCATCAACAGGTCGCCTTCAGTCTCGTTGAATTTTACAATACATGAGGAAGTATGGTTCAAAAGAAAGGTATCATATTCTCACTTGAGAGTCTTCGGGTGTAAAGCGTTTACACACATCTCCAAGGAAAACAGACAGAAGCTTGATGACAAGTCCACTCCATGTATATTTGTAGGCTATTTAGATGCGGCATTTGGGTACAAGTTATAGGACCTAGTGAACAAGAAGATGTTTAGGAGCAGAGATGTTGTGTTCCAAAAAGACCAGACAGTAGCAGATTTTGAGAAGTCTGCAAAGTCTAGAGATGTCATCACTCTAGACTTGTTCCCATCTCCCGAGCCATCACAAAATGCTAGATGTGATGATGTGTAACAAGAAGTGCTAGAGTTGCAGGATCCTATACCAGAAATTGAGGATCAAGAGGAAAGAGATGAAGACCCAAATGAAAAGGGTGTTGAGCAAGGGGAGCAACCCCCTCAACCAGAGGCAACTGGGCCTCAGTTACGGAGATCTGGAAGAGCTTTCGTGCCATCAACCAAATATCCCGTTTCTCAGTATATTCTGATTACTAATGAGGGGGAGCCTGTGAGTTTTTTGGAAGCAAAAAGTCATACAGAGAAAGATTGCTGGATGCAAGTAATGAAGGAGGAGATGAGTTCTTTGTGGAAGAACCACATTTATGAGCTTGTTTCACTTCCAAAGGGCAAGAAGGCATTGAAAAACAAATGGGTGTACAAATTGAAGAAAGATGGCAACGGTAAAATATTGCAGCATAAAGCTCGCTTGGTGGTCAAAGGTTTTGGGCAAAAGAAGGGAATTGATTTTGATGAGATCTTCTTCCCAGTTGTGAAGATGACTTCCATTCAAGTAGCTCTTGGATTAGCAGCTTGCTTGAATCTGGAGGTAGAACAGATGGATGTCAAAACTGCCTTTCTCCATGGCGATTTGGGGGAAGAGATCTATATGGAGCAACTAGAAGGATTTGAAGTTAAAGGGAAGCAGAACATTGTCTGCAAACTAAAGAAGAGTCTCTATGGCCTAAAGCAGGCGCCAAGACAATGGTACAAGAAGTATGATTCATTCATGGTGGATCACGAGTACACAAGAATGGTAGCAGATTAGTGTGCAAATTTCTGAAGGTTTTCGGATGGAAACTTCATCATCCTACTGTTGTGTGTCGATGATGTGCTGATCATCGGATATGATATTGCTATGATCAACAAGTTGAAAAAGGACTTGTTGCAGTATTTTGACATGAAGAATTTAGGCCCAACATAGCAGATTTTGGGCATGAAGATTGTTCGTGACAGGAAAGCCAAGAAGATATGGCTGTCATAGGAGAAATATGTTGAACGGGTGATTGAAAGGTTCAACATGAAATATGCCAAGCCAGTCAGCATACCACAGGCCAACCATTTTAAGGTAACAAAGAGTTCATGTCCCACGACCAACTCTGAAAGGAAAGAAATGGAGGCAATCCCTTATTCTTCTATAGTAGGAAGTTTGATGTATGCAATGGTGTGTACCCAGCCAAATATAACTCACGTAGTTGGCGTTGTGAGCAGATTCCTCGCCAATCCAGGAAAGGAGTATTGGAAGGTTGTCAAATGGCTTCTTTGGTATTTGAAGGGAACTTCAAAGATGTGTCTATGTTTTGGGGGAGCTGAACCAATTTTGGAAGGTTTTATAGATACCGATATGACGGGTGATCTTGATGGTAGAAAGTCTACATAAGGATTTCTGTTCACCTTTGCAAGGGGACCTGTATCATGGCAGTCCAAACTACAAAAGTGTGTTGCTTTATCTACAACAGAGGTAGATTACATTGCTGCCGTAGATGCGAGAAAAGAAATGTTGTGGTTAAAGCGGTTTCTCCAAGAATTGGGTCTACAGCAGGAAGAGTACAAGGTACATTGTGATAGTCAGAGTGCAATTGATCTGAGCAAGAATTTCATGTACCATTCCCGTACAAAGCACATTGATGTCCGGTATCATTGGATACGAGAAGTGATGGAAAAGCAGCTGATGAAGCTGGTAAAGATTCACATAGACAAAAATCCTTCTGACATGAAAACCAAGGTTGTCACCAGAGACAAACTGGAAGTTTGCAAAAATCTGACCGGGATGGACTTCAAGTGAGAAGTTAGGTATCCATATGGGCATGGAAGGGGAGAATTGTTAGCTCTAGCCCATCACATGGAGGAGTTAATGGGTAGGCTCTCCAAGTCAAGAAGTAGGAGGAAAGGGAAGATGGCAGTTGGCAGCCCAATTACTCTTTCACTTGACTTTGTTCCCTCTCTTTTATGTATAAATAGAGGCTGAGAAGAAGAGGAAAAAAAAAATCATCAGAAAAGTTAAAGGCAACACAGAGTGTATAATCTGTGTGAGTGAGAGAGTTCTATAGAGAGTTGTGAGGTGTGAGTTGTAATCTCCCTCCGAGAATTCTATAGTGAGAAATATCTCTCCGTGGACATAGACAATTGCCAAACCATGTAAATATCTTATCTCCTTTCTGTGTGTGATTGATTTTTAGGTGTGCCTTAATCTTAACAAAATATAGTTTTAATTTTTTGTGATAAATCTAAAGTTTCTTCCCTTTCAGAAAACTAGACATAGCTTGGGCCCATAACACATAGTTGGAGCCGTCAAGGATAACAAAGATTGGATGAGAAGTATCATGGCGATCCATAATGGTGGTTTGGTGAAGTAAAATAGAGCAAATAGTGTTATAGGAGCAAAAATTAGCAAAACAGAGCATACTAGTGAGTCTGGAAGGTCGAAAATAGCTGGGAAAGAGGTCTAGTGTTCAGAGATGACGTCAGCAGGTGCGCAGCGCACGTTAGCAGGAGGGTGCGCGATGCACGATAGCAGTGGAGGCGTCAATAGAGGCACGACGCACGTTAGCAGGAGGAGACGCGGTGCATGATAGCAGCAGGCATGCAGCGTACGGTAGTGATGACGTCGATGCGCTTAGGGCTGACGTCAACGACGAGTGGAGTGGAGAAACGCGCGCATGATAAACGCGCGGCGTGCGTTCGTCTGGCTACCGCCGCGTGGTAGTGTGTGGAGAGACTGGTGGCGTCGTGAATGATGCGCAGATCAATAAGAGGTGCGTAAGGGCGCATATGAGATTGTTTTGGGGTGTGGTTGGTGGTGCTAGAATCGTCTGGAAGAGACGAATATGATGATGTTGCAGTTTTATGATTACGACCACTGGAATTGGTGAAGCAGTGCTAGAACAAATATAATAAAGTGTATGGGTGATGAAATGAATACTATAGTGCCACTGTGTACGGGACTAAACAAAAAAAAAAAAGGCTATAAGTGTAGAACTTAGAGCTCTGATAACATGTTAGAATAATGTATTTGTATCATTGAATGAATTAGAATACAATAGGAGAGCCTGTATTTATAGGCTGAACACAAAAGATAAGTATAGAAAGAGATAGAGATACAATGAGATAGAGATAGAGAGAGATAGAAATAAGCTATATCTATAAATACAAAGATATATATATACATTAACAACCATATTGGTCACACCTAAAAACCTCTCTATCTTGAACCCACTTCTCTCCAAACACCCTTTAATCAAATCCCTAGTCTTGCATTTTCCTGTGCACCCCTCACCCTCCACCGGCGCAGAGAACGTCAAAGACCTCCCTCTTATAGCCTTCCTTGCTATCATGCGCTCTATGCACCAACTTTTCACCCCCCCATCCTACATTGGTTCCAAAACCACCCTTCTCCGTTGATGGCCATCGTCTTTGACATGTTCCTGTAGTGGACCCACCAGCTTGCGTATTAGCTCGGGATTCGCTGATTCATGTTCTCATCTTCAGGTGCAATGGCCATGTCAATCATTTATTCACTACGTCGATACCCACCGGAGAATGATGATCTGAATGATTCTAACCGTCTGATCTCTCTATCAAGAATTCCAAATTCCCCGATTTACCCTTGGTGGCAGCTTCGATTTCTGTATAGTACTCATGACGTGGAGGGAGACCAATTTAGGAATTCTTGAAAGATGGTGTTCTTGTTATCATGTCGAGTTCTAGACTCGTGTTTAACTCGTTCAGTGAGTTGGAACGAGTTTTGTTTCGACCACGTGATGGACGGAGGGGGGTATGACCGGGTATGGGTAGTGGGGCCATTACAACCTACTAAGGATGATTCATCAGCAAATAGATCTAGGTCGAGACCGGAATTGACCAGTGGTATATCATCTTGGCTTGACACGTGTAAAGATCGCACGGTGGTGTACTTGTGTTTTGGGAGTCAAGTTGTGTTGAACAACAATCAAATGGAGGAAATAGCAAATGGGTTGGAGAAAAGTGGGGCTAAGTTTTTATGGTGTGTCAAGGAGGCCCCAAAGGGACACGTGGAGGGAGATTACAACGTGATACCACTAGGTTTTGAAGATCGTGTGATTGGGCGAGGGTTGATCGTAAAAAGATTGGGCCTCACAGGTGATGATATTGAGACACCGAGCCATCAGGGCATTTTTGAGTCATTGTGGTTGGAACTCAATTCTTGAAGGGCTAGTTGCTGGGGTGCTAATGCTAGCATGGCCAATAGAGGGTGAACAATTTTTGAATGCCACTCTATTGGTGGATGAGCTAAAGGTTGCAATTAGGGTTTGTGAGGGTGCACAAATGGTTCCAAACTCGGATGAGTTGGCTCGAATTGTGGCTGAGTCCGTGAGCATACAAGAGATTGAGAACATACGAGTTGGGAAGCTACGTAGGGCAACATTAGATGCCATAAAAGAAGGTGAAAGTTCTTGTAAGGACTTGGATAAGTTGGTCATGCATATTTCAGAAGGGGCTACATAAATATAAGAGGGAGGACATGAAACATTAAAAAAATAATTTTATTTTTTCTTTTTGATTGATTAATGATAGAAAAGAAGGAAGGAAGGAAGGTATGGTCATTGATGCATTGGCAAAATCTACAAAATGAAATTTTTATGATTTGGAAATGGAGTTTCATAATTATTTAATTTAGTTATTTCAAATAAATTAAAGAAATAAAGTATTAATATATAACAAACTTTATTAGTGGTTAAAGAAGGGACCTGGATCCCCTTCATCCAGTCCATGGAGGGTGTTAGCCAGTCCTTTAAGGTTCAATATTAATTCCGTTTTAATAATTCTATCTGTTAGACAATTATTTGTATATATTATTTATATATAAAATTAGGTTAGCTTGATATTTGTAGTTCATTTAATTTATTGCATTTAGTACTAAAAGATGGACGATATATTTTTAAATGAGTAATGTTAGAAACTCACATTTTTAGACTCACAAATTCACCCAAAATAATGTGATAAGAGAGTTAATAAATCAAGAATTGATACATATCATATTACATCATTGTGGTTACAATTGTGACAGTTCACTACAAGAATTCGCACTTTTGCCGACTAAAATTTTGGTCGGCAAAAGTTATCCGCGACTAATTTTTTTGGTCGCCACTTTGGTCGCTAATTGAGGGTCGCGGAAAGTAATTAGCGACTAAAAAAATTTTTAGTCACGAAAAAGTTATATTTGCCGACTAAATTTTTGGTCGCTAAATATATAATTACCACGACTAATCTATTTTGTAGCTAAAACACTTTAGTCGCCAAAAGTGATATTTTTCCAACTAAATATGTTAGTCGCTAATTATACCATTCCTCGACTAAACATGTTAGTTGCCAAAAGTAACATTTCCCGACCAAATCGGTTAGTTGCCAAAAGTAACATTTCCCAACCAAATTGGTTAGTTGCCAAAAGTAATGTTTGCACGACTAAAACTTTAGTCGGCAATAGACCTATTCGCGACCAAACTCTTTGGTTGCTAAAATTAATAATTTTACCGACTAATTATTTAGTTGCCAAATATACCCTTTTGCCGACCAACATTTTGGTTGCCAAATGTGAGTGGTCATACACCGACTAACAACTTTAGTCGGCAAAAATATTACTCATCTTTCCTAACTAATCACTTGGTCGCCAAAAGAGGGAAAACAAAACCAATTTTTAGTCGCCAATTCAATTCTTTTTGTTTATCAAAATATAATAATCCATCAAATCCATTCAATATAACTTGTAATTTGCAAGAATCATTTAAACCAACAAAATCAACTGAATCATAAACATCCAACAAAATACATAAATCATCAAATCCTTAATCTGTTTAATTAAAGGCATCAATTATTATAAATTTCCATCCACAAGTAATTCCAAACTACATAACCATTCAATTAAAAGTCATGTAATCTATATAATCATCCAATTCACATCCGTCTAGCATAAAAAATTTAAAACATAACAAGTACTTGTTATTATATTTTAAATTTTAATCCATGCTCATCTATCTAAAAATATAACTACTAGTCTATCCAAATATTTTCTATACATATCTATCTAAAAATATATAATCTTTCAAAAAATGTAACAAACGCCAACTAATCCTGTACAATTCAGCTTCATGCATGAGTTCATCCATCTGTACCAAAGAAAAACAAAAATATTGTCAGGTACTTTTTTTATTAAAATATGTGCACATCAAATGATTATAAAATTGGACAAAAAATGAAAAATGTCTAAGGAAAGTAAAGGTAATATGAACAAATTAAATGACTATCAATACCATTTTATAAATAAAACAACATTCATATGTATATATCCAATCAACACTACAATTCTATCAATATCATCATTTCCAATGTTTGTCATCTAGTTTTAATACCAACCACATCCCCAGACTTTTTCATTTGTGGTCTTTACTCAAATAAGGCTTTTTTTTATTGTTCTTTATAGAAATGTTAGTTTTTCTTACTATTTCAGGAATTGTGGAAAAAGTGATGTTTTGTTGCTCTCACAAGTGTGTTTAATCTAGGCCGATGTGACTGTGATGATCTCGGGGCTGTTTGGGTGCTATTTTCAATTTTCGCCCCCATACGGCTCGTTTTTGCCTTTTTTTCTCACATTTTTTTGTCTATATCTCTAACCGTATATCCTATCAATGCGCCGCTTGATCTCACAAGTTTGTTTAATCTAGGCCTAGGTGACCGTTATGATCTAGGCCTAGGTCACTCACCTGTTATTTCAAGTCCATGTACTTCGGTCATAAAATTCAACAATGGTTTCACCAAGATCCATATCCTCAATAATTCCAGCATCATACTTGATTTCCAAGCTCAAATCAAAACTACTCAATCCAAATACCATCTATAGAAAATCTCGAGCAGTTCCATGACCATATTTATTATGCAAGGCAAAAGATATAAAAGCTAAATTCTATCAAAACTTTTCAAAAACAAAAAAAGGTGTAACCTCACACAGACTCTAGATCTTCGTACCATTCTGTTCGTAAAAAGTATTTTCCATCTTGAAAAGTTACTTTTGTTGCAAGAATTTTCTAGCAAGATTTCAATGATAGCAAACAACTAAACTAACAGTCATAGTTAAAATAAATTCGTCAAGAAGATGATAGAATGATCTCAGAAAAGAACTATTTTACTAGCATAGATAAGAATTTTGATAGTCATAGTCAACAAAGAGTATGCTCACATGAAAGAATTCTATAATTTTCGGAATAAGCTAAGAATATCAAATAATTTAAATGATATCTACTTTAGAGTTCATAAGCATACCTTTTCCTCAAGTACTCATTGCTTTAGTCTTTTCCGGTTTGCCAAACAGTAGAGAGAATTCCATTTGTTTTTCACACCATTCCTAATGTTAACATGAAATGAAGACGAATGTGAGATAAATCTAATCAATTTCCTTGCACCAAAACTAAAAGAAAAAAAATAACATTTCCATGTTAAGAAAAAATTTCAAAAAAAAAAAAAAATATGACAAAACATTTATATACAAAATCATAATGTGAAAATGATTACCAAGTTTTCAAGAGTCAAGGATGCCTTATTCTTATAGGATTATGGATTAATGCAGTAACAGCTTTCAATTAACTTGAGTGCACACAACTACTAAAATATATTAATTTATATTTTCAAGTCCTAAAGAACCAGAGTCCCACCAACTAGTGACCAATACAGATACAGTTCCATTATAAAATATGCACACTAGTGATATGTCTAAAAAATGAGTCCTACAATTTAACAATAAAAAGTACCCGGATTGAGAGGAATGAGAATAGAACTCATATTAGACTCCAAATTGTAGTAATGCATCTGAGATACAGTTAAAAATTTGGAATCAAAGGGCCTAGATGGGCTTGGACCCTTGGAAGATTCCACATAAAGATTGCTGAGGAAAAAAAGAGGAAAACACTTCTTATATTTTTCGAAATACCATGGCACATACCATGAACTAATGCATATCGAACAAAGTATGAATATTTGGCATGAACATTGCCAGAGGAATGATACAGTTGAATCTGAACACTTTCACATAATTCATAAAGGATATATTTTTTTTGATTATGTGCCAGGGCCGTAAGGACATGAAACATGGGGGACTTATGAATGGTATGTCTAAAAAAATATTCAGAAAAAACACTAACAAATAATTGATGTTACACATTGGGTATAGTACAATCATATAATCCTACTTACCAATGGGTTCGGGCAAACTCAGATGTCTACGAAGGCCATCAATCCCAGCAGCAATTATAGCAGCCAGCCCCAAGTGTGGATTTGCACACCCATCAAATGCTTTAATCTCAAAGTTGCTCACAACACCATTTGGAACCCCAGGTGGGCATGCGGTTCTCAGGGGTGCTTCTCTGTTCTCTTTTCCCCAGCACTGGTATGTTCCACTCCACATATTGGGCACTATGCGATCATAACTACATTCCAATAACAGTTGAACAAGGAAATTAGAGAAAACAAACTATATATTTTTTTTGTTAATTTAATACACATCTATTTGAAGTTCAAAAGCCCAACAACGTACTAAAATTTTGATCCTTCAAACTGCATAAATTTGGAAGTGAAGAAATGGGCAAAAAGAATTTGCACAGAAGGGCATTATTTAAATTTAGCAAAAAGGGAGCATCGACAATTAGAATAAGTGTCAAAAGTGCACCCTCACTTTACAAGCTAGCTATTGGGGTTGAGTTTTATACAAGATCATATCACACAGACAACTTATGATAAGAATAGGAAAAGAATACATGTATTTTTAAAAAAATAAAGTTACATATTCTGCTGAAAATTGAAAGCCTTCAATTCATCAAAAATTGAATTTCATTCAAAATTTCAAACATCTTATCTGTCCTTTCATGTTTCTAGGCCAACAAGTTCTACATAAAAACTTCCAGATTAGAAAAAGGTCCGTGCATAAAAATTAATAAATTCGAGTCTGCAGGGAGAAGTAGAAATGCAAGGATCTGTTTGTTTCAATTCAAATGATTAACTGGGAAAAAGTCTTTGCAGAATAGTGGCTCCAGAAATTATTGTGAGATATCTGCTTTCTTCATGCAGGACTGAAAGCGATAGAAACATCACCTTGAAAGGTTTTCCTCAAGATCAATAGTACACCCATCAAATTTCCAAATATAACTGCATGCTTAAAAAATAATTTTATGTAGCCAAGATATTTTAACAGAATTGGTAAAAATGCATACTTCTCTGTTATTACCTAACTACCTATTCATATGGGTTCAACTCTGACACATGTTTTGCACAAGAATCATCAAAATTATACGAAAAAATTAAAAACCTGTTTGGAAGTGGTGCCGTAAAGGCCAGAATTGAAGGAAGATGATTTAAAACCCCTGCCATGAACTCTTCTCCAACCTTGGACATTCCATGCTTAGAGTGTCCACCAGATGCCATAAATACATTTTTCCCATTTTCCCACAAACTGAGATGCACATGAGATCCAGAACCAACATCATCTAATGCATACCTGGGGCAAACAAAAAAATGGAGAAAATAGTTATGAGACATAGCTTGAAGAAAAAAAATTCTTCATGTGAGGAAATTAGTAAAGCTCAGCTTTGAGTGAGTATTTTTTACACTGACTGATCCTCTTGCAGAGTATTTATGAACTATTACAACAAAACATAAATAATAAGCTGAATTTTATTTATTTTTATACAATTAATTATAACTTCAAAGCAGTATTTCTTACCCTTGAGGTCTTTTTTCTAAAAACTTTTTCTGGGTAAATTACACTAACACCCTTGAAGTTTTTGACAAGGACACCCTTCAGGTTTCTAAAATAACACTAACACCCCTTGTCAAAAATGTTGGCCTAATGACGTTAACAGAACAAGTGGAATCACATTTTTACCCTCTTGCAAAATCATATTTAACAAAAAACAGTCAAATATTGTATAGTGCAGAAACCTTAGAACGATTCAATCAGTCATCGCACAAGCTCTCGGAAATGATACAGAAAAAATCCCGCGGTCATTTAGCATGGTAGGTTTGACATATAGGGTACATAAAGGATATGACATATATGTAGATGATTGCTGATGAAACAATAAAATACAAGGCAAAGGAAAATATTTGCCCAATACAAACAATAAACGAAGATATTCATTTTTTCCCCTTTAATCCAAAAGAATAATGTTAATCATACTTCTTATATCATCATACGGATAGAACAATCTCCTCACTGTTCGTCCAAACCATTATAGGATTCTTACTACTAAACAATGAAAAGTGTAAAAGAAGATGAACAAGTTGACTGTATTTTGAGCATAGAAAGAAGATAAATGTTTTTAGAAAAAAATTTCAAGAAAAAATGAGGGGAAAGACAGAGGGTAAAACAATTTCAAGTTGACTGTTTGACATATCTTTTTTGAAATATTCACCACTTTTTATGGGTATACCTACCAATGTCAAGCAATTCGACCCATAAATCTGATCTGAAAAATTTTCCAACTTTGAACCAAATATCTCTCACAAGTTTCATAAAGACGCATGATTGAAGAATCCACCAATTGCTCATTATATATATATATATAGAAAAGAAAATTTGAATAAAACAAAAAACCCATCAAATTCATGTAACAGAAAATCAAACCCACAACAACAATGAAGAAAGAATAATCAAGGCCCACCAACTGTTCGATCAAATGTATGAATCAAAAAATGCCAAGATTTGATCAGAAACTGTTACCTTAGTACCAGGGGCTGCTTGGCAGATCTCCTCCTCGGGGATAATAACAGGCCACTGCTCACCGGCGTCGCAGAACATTTGCTCGGTCTCGAGAAGTTGACCCTTGTCGAGAATCATGGTCCTGCTGGTCGCTCGTCCAAACCAAAATTCGCCGCTCGTCGCTCGCCTCCGTGAGGAAGAGAGAGAGAGAGAGACGTGTTGTTTCGAAACTTAAGGCTCTGCAAACCTGAAAGGAAATGAAAAAATGGGGGGAAAGACAGAGGGAAAAAAGGGGGGAAATAAGTTTGGGTGGGCGGGTCAGTGAAAAAAGGGGGAAAATTTGTTTCATTTTTTTTTAATGAATTTTTTTTTTTATTTGGTAGAAGTAGGGGTAATATTTTAATGAAAAATATTTTTCGTTAAAATAAAATTAATTTTTTATGGTCAATTAAAAATATTTTTTTGTGGCCTATATTTTTTTTTTATACTAAAAATCAAGAACTAATTTTTTGTGGTAGAGGAGAGGGAGCGACAATAGTGGTGAAGGTGGTGGTGGTGGTAGTGGTGATGGTGAAGGAGATTAGTGGTGAAGTTGTGGTAGTGGTATAGGAGATGGAGTGGCGGTGGTAGAGGAGAGGTAATAGTAGTAGTAGTGGTGGTGGTGGTGGTGGTGGTGGTGGTGGTAGTAGTGGTAGTAGAGTGGTAACGATGGTGGTAGTAATGGTAGTCGTAGAGGTGGAGTGGCAATAATGGTAATAATGCTAGTAGTGGAATGACATTTGCAGTAGTAGTGAATGTGGTAGAGGAGATGGATGGTGAGAGAGAGATGAGTGAGAGACAGATAAAGAGAGAGACAGACAGACAGACAGACAGATAGAGACAGTGATGAGCGAGAGAGAGACAAAGTGGTCGCTAAAAGTGCATTTTCTTGTAGTGAAGAGCTCGGTAAATAGAGAAGAGGGGAGGGAGAGAGTGAGCAAGGTAAACACAATGGAGGAGAGGGACAAACAGACAGACAGACAGACAGACACACAGAGAGAAAGAGATAGAGACAGAGATAGAGAGAAACAAGAGATGAGTAAGAGATAAACAAAGAGAGAAAGAAAGAGAGTGAAAAGAGATGATCGAGAGAAAAACATAGACAAAGAGAGAGATAGAGAGAGAAGAAAGATGAGCGAGAGAAACAGAGACAGAGACAAAGATAGACAGACAAAGAAGAGTGATTAGTGAGAGAGAGAGAAAAAGAAGAGAGAGAAAGAGATAGAGAGTGAGAGACAGAAAAAAAGACAAAGAGAGAGGAGAGATGAATGAGAGAGATAGAGAGAAGAGAGATGAGCGAGAGAGACATAGAGAGAAGAGAGATGAACGAGAGAGACAAATAGAGAGATAGAGAGAAGAGAGATGAGCGAGAGAGACAAAGAAAGAAGATAGATGAACGAGAGAGACAGAAAGAGAGATAGAGAGAAGTGAGATGAGCGAGAGAGACAGAGAGAGAAGAGAAATGAGAGAGAGCGAGAGAAGAGAGATGAGCAAGAGAGATAGAGAGAAGAGGGATGAATGAAAGAGACAGAGAGAGAAAATAAATGAGAAAAGACATAGATAAGTGAGAGACACAGGGAGAGAGAGAGACAGACAGACAGAGAAGATTGATGAGTAAGAGAGAGAAAGATAAGAAAGAGAGAAAGATGACAAAATGGGTGAAAAGAGACAGACAAAGAGAGAGAAAGAGAGAAAAAGAGCGAAAAGAAATAAACGAGAAAGAGAGACAGGAAGAGATAAGCGAGAGAGCGGGAGAGATAAAGAGAAAAGAGAGAGAAGAGAGAAAAGAGAGAGAAGAGAGACAAAGAGAGAAGAGAGATAAAAAATAAATTTTTATTTTTCATTCAGCGACTAAATTATTTTAGTTGCCAAAACTATCTATACAGTGACTAAAATATTTTTTAGTCGCTGAAATTAAATTTTTGCCGACCAAATTTTTGTCGCCAAAGAAAAAAAAAATTTATTTTTCATTTAGCGACTAAATTATTTTAGTTGCCAAAACTATCTATACAGCGACTAAGATATCTTGTAGTCGCTGAAATTAAATTTTTACCGACCAAACTTTTGGTCGCCAAAGATAAAATGTAAATTTTTATTTTTCATTCGGCGACTAAATTATTTTAGTTGCCAAAACTATATATACAGCGACCAAAATATTTTTTAATCGCTGAAATTAAATTTTTGCCGGCCAAACTTTTGGTCGCCAAAGAAAAAAAATAAATTTTTATTTTTCATTTAGCGACTAGATTATTTTAGTTGCCAAAACAATCTATACCGCGACTAAAATATTTTTTAGTCGCTGAAATTAAATTTTTGCCGCCCAAACTTTTGGTCGCCAAAGAAAAAAACTAAATTTTTATTTTTCATTCAGCGACTAGATTATTTTAGTTGCCAAAACAATCTATACCGCGACTAAAATATTTTTTAGTCGCTGAAATTAAATTTTTGCCGACCAAAATTTTGGTCGCGAAAGATAAAAAGTGAATTTTGATTTTTCATTTAGCGACTAAATTATTTTAGTTGCCAAAACTATCTATACAGCGACCAAAATATCTTTTAGTCGCTGAAATTATATTTTTGCCGACCAAACTTTTGGTCACCAAAGATAAAAAGTAAATTTTTATTTTTCATTCAGCGACTAAATTATTTTAGTTGCCAAAACTATATATACAGCGACCAAAATATTTTTTGGTCGTTGAAATTAAATTTTTGTCGGCCAAACTTTTGGTCGCCAAAGAAAAAAAATAAATTTTTATTTTTCATTCAGCGACTAGATTATTTTAGTTGCCAAAACAATCTATACCGCGACTAAAATATTTTTTAGTCGCTGAAATTAAATTTTTGCCGACCAAAATTTTGGTCGCCAATGATAAAAAGTGAATTTTGATTTTTCATTTAGCGACTAAATTATTTTAGTTGCCAAAACTATCTATACAGCGACTAAAATATCTTGTAGTCACTGAAATTAAATTTTTGCTAACCAAAATTTTGGTCGCCAAAGATAACAAGTAAATTTTTATTTTTCTTTCAGCGACTAAATTATTTTAGTTGCCAAAACTATATATACAGCGACCAAAATATTTTGTAGTCGCTGAAATTAAATTTTTGCCGACCAAACTTTTGGTCGCCAAAGACAAAAAATAAATTTTTATTTTTCATTCAGCGACTAGATTATTTTAGTTGCCAAAAGTATCTATACTGCGGCTAAAATTTTTTTTAGTCGCTGAAATAAAATTTTTGCCGACCAAAATTTTGGTCACCAAAGATAAAAGGTAAATTTTTATTTTTCTTTCAGCGACTAAATTATTTTAGTTGCCAAAACTATATATATACCGACAAAAATATTTTTTAATCGTTGAAATTAAATTTTTGCCGACCAAAATTTTGGTCGCCAAAGATAAAAAATAAGTTTTTATTTTTCATTCAGCGATTAAATTATTTTAGTTACCAAAACTATCTATACAGTGACTAAAATATATTTTAGTCGCTGAAATTACATTTTTACCGACCAAAGTTTTGGTCGCCAAAGATAAAAAGTAAATTTTTATTTTTCTTTCAGCGACTAAATTATTTTAGTTGCCAAAACTATCTACACAGCGACAAAAATATTTTTTTAGTCGCCAATTGTGAGATTTTTAGCAACTAAATTTTTTTTTAGTCGCCAAAAATTAATATACCCTGACTAAAAAAATTTAGTAGCTAAATATTGTACTTTTACCGACTAACATAATTTTTGGTCCCCAATTCTATAACTTTTGGCAACCAAAATATTTTTAGTCGGCAAAAATAATCGCCAAAACTGTATTTTCTTGTAGTGGTTTTTAGGGGTTTCAAATATTTTCTTTTACAAATACACTTATCGTCTATTTTTAACGGAGCCAAACTAAGCGAATGAGGTTTGGCTTGCCTCTAGTCTAAGTTTTGGATGGGAAGGTGATGGCCAGACCAGTGGGACTTATCATAGGTGTCACCATTTATTTTGTAAAATTTTTTATACACATCATTCACAAAAAAATACGTTGATAAAAAAAGTTGAGATATGTTAAAAATATATATATTACAAAAGCAGGAGAAATGTTTTTAATTTTTAATTTATAAAAATTTATACAAAACAGATCCTTATGTAATTAAATTAGTTAACAAGACTCTACATTATGGGGATTTGGTTAATGTGTGCCCTTAGAGCACATTTTAAGAGACTTATAAAAGTTGTACATGTTGCATAGAAATGAATGTAATGAATAATGTGCAATATATTTATGCTCTGTTTGTTTAGGTAAAAAAAAATTTCTAATGAAAAACATTTTATATGAGGCAAATTACACCGGTGGTTCCTATATTTTGTCTATTGTGTCATTTTGGTCTTTATACTTTCAATTGGCTCAATTCTAATCCTTAATTTTAGATTTCATATCAATTTGGTTCCTATATTTTGTCCATTGTGTCATTTTTTTTAATAGAAAATTATCGCTGAATTGATTAAGGTTAACTTATTAAGTTGAGTAAGTTCATAATTTTGTTCTTGAAAACATGACATATGCTACTTATGTGCGTATTTTTCATTAAAAAAAAATGTTAAGAGTTGTAATCAATTGGGATCAAATTGAGACAAAATCATAAATTCAATATCAAAATCGAGCCAATTAAAATTATAGGGATCAAAATGACACAAGGACCAAATTAGTGGGACTACCGTCATAACTTGCCCTTTTATATGGAAAACTTTTTCCAAAAAATATTTTTTAGAGAAAATATTTTTCTATGTTTGGTGTTGGTGGTGGTGGTGGAGGTGGTAAGAGTGGTGGTAGTGATATGGTAACATTGATGAAATTTTGGTCCAGAAAACGTTTTCTGCTTTTTAAAAGTGGAAAATATTTCTACCCATATAGGTTTGCTTTATGTCGGCTATGAAAATATTTTTCGTTGACTTTTGTTTTTCATTCTACTAAAAACCAAAAAATACGAATAAATATATTTTTTTAAAAATATTTTTCCCTCAAACAGACGGAAACTATTTTAACATGTGTCCTAAATGATAAGTTAACAAAACATTTATATGATGGCACCATATAATGGAACTGTGGAAAAGAGATTATAGATTATAGCTTAACAGATTATGACTTATAGCTGTGAATATAAGCTGTTAACCTATTTGGTGCAGCTGTGGGATTATGAATTTAAGCAACAGAGTAGTGTTTGGTTAATAACCTGTAAAATAACTTTTTACTGTATAATTGTCCTTTCTGCCCTTATATGATATAAAAATTATTATTTTGTCATTTTTTTCAATTTTAATTTTAAAAAAATTATTTCATTAATAAAAGTTAATATGATTAGTATTAATTAGTATCAATTAATATAAAATTTGATACATTTGATAAAAATGTAATGGAAGTATTATTGTCACAATTTTTTTCCATTATAAATTAATTAGTATTAATTAATTGCATAATTAGTATCAATTAATACTAAAATTATTAATTAGTATCAATTAATGGCTTAATTAGTCTCAATTAATACTAAAATTATTAATTAGTATAAATTAATATTAATAATTAATTTTTATTAGTATCAATTAATATTAATAATCAACAATTGTTATTAATTAGTATCAATTAATAATTAATTCATTACAAAAGTATACAATATTAATTTATTAATAATTAGTACCAATTAATATTGATTTTTTAATTAATATTAATTTTTTTCTTTTTCTTTAGAAATATACAATTTTTTATTTTTTAATTAATATAAAAATATACAATATGAATTTATTAATAATTAATACCAATTAATATTTATTTTTTTAATTAATATTGATTTTTTTTCTTTTTCTTCAGAAATATACAATTTTTTCTTTTTTAATTAATATTAATATTTGGGTATTGACGAGGACATTTAAGTAATTTTAGCCCCCCACACCAGCTGCGCGCTTAAGTCGAAAATTTGAACACCTCCTGACCAGCTTTTGAGATAAGCTGAGAAATAGCTTGATTTAAGGTGTAAGCTGGTTAACTTAAGCTGCACCAAACACAATATTTTAACTTAAATTAAGTTAAAAACTGAAATAAACAGCTTATAAATTCTACCAAACATGCCTGATATGTAATGAAAAGTTTGGGTGCTGCTCTTGTCTTTCACTTTCCCTTTTGTTACTTTCGGTGATTTCTCTTTTGTTGCTTTTCGTTGGATCCTCTCCCATCAATCCTCTCCAATCAATTTTTGTTTTTAAGAGGTGCTAGCATACGGTAGGATTTTTTTAATTTTTAAAATTTTTTTTTATCTAACCTAATTAGGATAAGATTGTTTAATTTTAATGCTTTTTACATTCTTTTTTTATTTTTTTATTTTTTATGATTGTTTGCTTATATTCTTTTATATTTCTCAATCACCTAATACAAATAATTAATATTTTATCTTTTCCACTAATCATACAATTATAAAATAGCACGTGACCATACTCTTGGACTATCAAATAATCACCCTAATATTTCTTTGATATTCATCAATAAAAGTACTCTCCTTATGCTCTTCCAAAAAAAATATTACTTATTAAATATCCTCTCATGCATTATGTATAGATATTAGGGACTTGCTAACAAAACTAAAAAATATAAAAATTTAAGTAATATTTTTTTTTAACATGATTTCATAACAATCAAATAAATTATATTCTTACATTAAACTTTTCAAGTCATTATATGATCGTTTTGCAACTAGAAAGGTTTAGGCCCTGTTTGGTTTGGATTTTGAAAATAATTTTTGGGAGCCCAAAATTAAAAGTACTTTTGGTTAGAAATGCTATTCTAAATTTATCTCTCTTCCTAAAACTATTTCAAAACTATTCCAAATTTGTCTTTGTTCCTAAAACTATCCTAAATCAAATTTATCTCTATTACCAAAGTTACATTAATTGAACCAATATCTATATTCAAGTATGTGACACATCATATTTTCAAGTTAATGAAATGTTTTTGGATAAAACTTTGTATAGAAGTTATTTGTCAATTCATATAAAAATTAAAAACAAAACGAATTTGTATTTCGAATTAATAAAAAAATATTTTTGAAAATAATGAAAAAAAATAGGGAAAATTGGTCTAACATTCCCTCCAACTTTTAGTAATAGGAGAGATCCACAATATATATATTTTTTTGTAGCCTAAGATTTCTCACCCACACCCATATATCACACCCACACTCTCTCTCTCTCTCTCTCTCTCTCTCTCTCTCCTCTCTAGATTGAAAACGATAACAAAATTGAAGCAAACGACAATGGCTTCTTCAATCTCAAGATTTTGCTCTCTAAATTCGATTTGCTTATCCAATTCTCACATCTCTTTCTCTTTTTCTTCAAGCTTTCTACTTAGGTCTCTTCATCTTCAAAGCCATCACAGCTCTGTCAACCATATTCAGAGAAGCTAGGATTTTATCTCTGCGAAAATCTTTGAGATTTCTTCTTAGAAATTTCTCTGATGCATTTTACTTTCATCATTGAGTCTGTTCATTTTCAACTTGGTTTGTCTCCGTTTGTAATTAGAGTTTCATCATCACCACCTTACTTTGGTTAGTGTTTCTATTCTTGAACTAGTTTTTCTCTGTATCTACAGTTCATTAAATTTTATAATATTCTTCAATTAATTAGGGTTTCTATTTCGTAATAATATCCAAATTAATTAGGATTTCGATTGCATTTTGTATCTTTTTGAAGCTTGTTATGTGATTATGTCTATAATTTTCTCATATCTGAATTTTCTCTAATGACATTAGATTCACTTTACTTTATGTATTTGTTTGCACTTGTTGAAGCTAGTAGTTTGGTTGAGATGAATTTCTCTGCAATTTTGTTGCCATTAGTTTGGTTGAGATGAATTTTCTCTGACATTTCAATTTATATTGTTTGTTTGATTTTTACTAGTTTTCTCCATGTGATGAATTTTCTCTGGAATCCGAATTTTTTCTGACCACAATTATAATCACATTAACTTATATGCCTTGATTGATTTTCTCTGGCATCTGAATTTTTCTTGACCCAGCAAATTATGTTGCTTGTTTGATTTTCACAAATTAGTTGTCTTCTGTAGCTCGACTTTTCGTGCTCTTTTTGGAAGACGATAAGCCCTACAGTTCGAACCCCCGTGGTTCTGAATCTGATTCCATAAGTGCAATATGAAATAGATAAACACAAAAGAGTCCAAATCCGGCAAATCTTTTAGAAAATCGATTTTGAATCAAAATGTCAAAAATGGACTGCTTTGCCAGATATAGAGTCGCCACCTAAAAAGTTTTGAAAAATTTAGGAAACCCGAGACTCGTGCCAAAGGCCACATGTCCGTCATCACCAAGAGTGTCTTGGCTAGAGAACTTAGGTACGAGAGGGGAAGGTCATCAATTGAGCACCCCCCATTCGCCCGATCAAAGATCGGCCTCTACTAATCATGATGTGTTTCTTATTTACATTATATGCTCTTATTCCGATTATTAGGCTAACTTACTATGTGATGCGCACACAAGTATAGACTAATTTACAGAAATTGGAATATTTGAGTTCATGCTTGTTTGAAAATTGTTTTCAATATGTATCACTTGAAAAAGTGATATCATATGTACATGCATCAAGTCATCACAATTCAAACAACTAGCTTCCATCCACAGGCATCCAAACAGATATATCAACTAAGCACTTAGTCTCATGGTAATCATGCTTGACATGGCAACAATCACATGCATGCAATATGTTAAAGTAATAAATGCTCACCTAATACTCCAAAGCAAGCCAAAAAAGAAATAAAAGAGTTAGAAAAAATACATGATCCTAACTAATGCAATGTGACTAATGCAACACACACAAGATGCAATTAATAGGCTCGGTTATTAACATGGCATATGAAGCAATTTGATAGCATGCAGTCTAAGTACGTATTCAAAAAAGTTTTAAACGACAATGCTTATTAGAATGATGAGCCGAACCTTATGAGTGCAAGACAAATGGATACTTTGTACATGGAAAATGCTAATTAAAACATAATGCTCTATTCTAGTCATCATAAGCAAGTAAATAAAAGGGAGAAAGACGCGGGGTTGGAAGACATACACATTATTACAATTGTGCCCTCGCGCAGGAGGATCCGAATAAACTAACTAGCTAAGCTAATTAACTAGCTATTACAAACCAAATTTAACTAACTATACTAGATAATTATTACAACACCACAAATTAATTAGCTACTCTAGCTAATTAAATAATTACAACACAAAATTAACTAATTAATTACAAGACAAAATTAACTAGCTACTTGAACCAATGAATTACAACAAGAATTAACTAGCTACTCTAACTAATTAATTACAAGACAAAATTAACTAGCTACTTTAACTAATTAATTACAACATGAATTAACTAAGCAATTCAATTATTACAAGTCTACAATTTAGCAGGCCTCGAGGAATGAGGAAATGGCTCATGCATGCATTCGGATTTTCTACCCGAAGATGCCTCTATTTTGCTACCAAGAGGGTTCTGTTTTGCAGCCAGAAACTTGCACTGTTTTACCTCAGCCTTTGCTCTGTTCTGTAAAAAAAAAGGGTACTGCTTGGTGGATAAAAGTGGCCGACAACTAGAAGTAGTGGCCTGCCGCCCACTAATGTTGGGTTTCTCCTGCTACAACAGATAACAAACAAAGTACAAACAGAGCATTCTCAGGAGATGTCTGTCCACCCTGCCTCTTCTTATCATCAAACAGGTCAAATGAGAGGTAGGCTCGATTCGCAAGCCATCAATCAACGTAATTTCATTCCGTGATGACTTATGAACCAAGGGATACAATTTCAATAAATGTACGGAAAGACCAACAAAACTACCTCCCTATCAAAGATTGATCAAGGGAAGTGGTTGACCTTAGATACTTAAACCATTTCATCACTAGTAAGTATGAAATGACTCAAGTTTCTATGTGTTCAATTAACGTCTGATTAAATACCAAATTGTTTTATTATCTTGTAGCTCTTTTAGTCCCAATTTTATTACTCCATTTTAATTACCATTCATTCATTAGTCAATTAAGTCCAATAATGAGCTTTAAGTCCACTAATGGAAAGAAGTATCAAACAAAGAGTTGTTTTGGGCATGAGAGAGGTTTGAAACAACTTTCAAGGCAACAAAAGGAACCAAGGAATGAGAGAAGTGCAGAGGTGATTAGAGATGAATACAAGTATAGGAAGTAAGAAATAAACACTATCAACTCAAATAAGTTGGTGGCTAAGGCCTAAACCACCAAACCTATGAGGACCATTACACTACAAGCCTACAATACAAAGCATGTGTTAGGTTTTATTATTGGCAATCCCGTTTGACAAGGATTTCTTTAAGAAGTTGATTTTCTTCCAAAACTATGATTACTTTTGGATTTCTATAAGTAATTGGATTTGTTCCAAAACTAGGATTACTTTTAGATTTTCTATAAATAGTTGGTTTTCTCCCAAAACAATTTAATTCCTCCAGATCTTCTTTTTGGTTCTTAAGGTTTATATCTAGGGATATTTTGTTAGTTTTCTTTGATATTTTATTGAGTATTCAACTCATGGTTTAAAGAGAGTACATCAAAGGTTTTGTTTGTTATACACAAAAAAGAGAGAGTTGTTCTTCGGTGGATTCTGAAGAATTCGAGCTTGAAGCTTCAGTGGATTCTGGAGTGGCTCATCAGAAAGACAATTCCGTGGTGAAGATGGGGTTAGAAGAGGCACATAGAGGTTGGTTCAATTAGGCGTGGATTCACTAGGTAATTGAGAGTATACTTGTGTAATTCCTTTAAATCTTCTTAGTGGATTGTTTTATGGCTGTTGCCCGTGATTTTTTAATCACAGTTGGAGGTGTCCAATTGTGGTTTTTCCACGTTAAAATCGTTGTGTTGATTTGTCTTGATTGTTTGTTTGGAATTGTTATATACTGCTTAAAATTGATACATAATCACAAATCAATATCTAGGGGATTTCTAGATTTTTCAATTGGTATCAGAGCGGGTCGTTCTATTTTTTTTAAAAAAAAAATTCTTTTAGAACGAGATCTTATTTGATTTGTGATAATGGATTCAATTCATGAGGGAAATTCTATGGTTCGACCACTCCTACTTGACGAATCCTTGGGGAGTGAAGATGAAGAGCTTGAGCAAGCTTATGAAAAGTTGTATAAGGAGTCTCTTAACTTATTCAAATTGAATGACAAACTCACAAAGAAACTCAAAACATGTGAAAGTGAGAATGTCAAGTTAAAAAAAGAGATTTCCGAGGCTAGGAATGATGCCCTTAAGATTTCTAATGATCGACAAGCTCTTTGTGCAAAACTCTTGACTTGTGAGACAGAGAGGAATGAGCTACAACAAATCTATGCAACATATGAAGAAAAGATTGAATCTCTCGAGATGTCTCAAGTTGCTTTGGAAGAACTAATGATCAAGAAAGAGGAAGAGCTCAAGTGTGCTATGGCTACCATTAGTCTTTGGAACAAAGGATCAAAGACTTTGGAGGATATCATTGGGTCTCAACAAATGAGTTGTGACAAGAGTGGCATTGGCTTTGGTGATAACAAATAGCAAAAACATAGTGCATCTACATCTCATGATACAAGAACTCAAGGAAAAGGAGAACAAAAAATTCAACATGAGGATGGACTTCTCAAACTTCCTAGAGTTGGTAAGGTAAAAGAAAAAAAGGTACACCATGTACATCCTGTTTTTATTTGTCATCATTGTGGTATGCATGGTCATATTCGCCCTTATTGTTATAAGTTGCCTGGGAGAGTGTCTCATAGAGATGGAAGAAATTCTAACATCTCATGGGGTAGGAGACACTTCATTAGTCATAAGGAGGTTAAGGGTCATAATAAACCTTGCTATTTTGATTTACTTGAGACCAAACATGAAAAGAGGCTGTGTTTTCCTAGACCTAGGAATAAGAAGTTAGAAACCATGTCAAGACAGGTTCTCATTGAAAGCAAAGGGAACCACAACGTCAAAACACCACCCAAGAACCGCAATGCTCACAACTTTGTTCATACTAAAGCGGTTTGGGTAAGAAAACTTGACTTGTGTTAATTAGTTTATTCTTTTTAGTTTTTAGGTTACTGTGTGTTTTTTTTTAAGTCACTTAATGTGTGCATGTTCGGTTTTTGTCTTGCTTTGGTTAAGAAAAGAAAAAAAAATGGGGAAAAAAAAAACCAAAAAGATTTTCTTAGTATGGTTTTGCAAGCTTAAAATTTTTTGAGTAGTCCTTGGTGCATACTGGAATTGATGAGAATATCCATTACATGTTAATATGTGTGTGCTTTCTGTGGTCATTACTCATTTTGGAGTGTGTGTTCTTTGTTTAGTATGTCTCATTCTGTACATACTGTTGGATTAGCAAATATTGGAGTCTTCCGCCTCAGTGATTTTTTTTTCTCTGGACTTCTGGCATGGTATCTTTTGTTTTTCTAGAGGAATTGACCGATACTAGCATATCTTGGGTGATGTTGAGTCTCTTAACCACCTTCCATCTTTTTGCATCTCCACGGCTTTCCCCTCTATTCTTTGTAGTCTAGGCATGAGGAAAAGGCTACCTCAAAGTCACCAACCAGGCCATCCTTATTATATCCATGCTTCTCTGGTTCGGTTTCCATACTCTTGAGCGTGTCAGCCGCCAATGAGTGTGAAAAAGAAAGAAAAAAAATGTGCAAAAGAAAGAAACAAAAAAAAAAAAAAAAAAAAAAAAAAAAGATGTGCAAAAGAAAGAAAAGAAAAAGATGTGAAAAAAAAGAAAAAAATAAAGGATTCATTAATTGAGGGGGAGCCTCCACTTTTACTCATCAAATACCCCTTGATTCCTAGTGGTTTGACTTTCCTTTGTTGTGCTTAGATTCTCTTGTCGGAGGTTCAACTTTCAGATCACTACTAGAATTGAATCTAGTGTTTGTCGAACTCCAAGAGTCACACACACACTTTTATCATGGGATCTATACTTTTCACATAATGCATCACTTTCTTTTATGAGGAATCTTCTACTGGATGTGCACATTGTGTTTTCTTGTAATGGTGCTTCTTGGATAATCTTGTGTGTTTTAAGGTACAAAATCTGAAATTCCCTGCTTGCTCCACCATATTATTTTTTGTCGTTTTCTTCTTGTTCATTGTTTTTAGTAAGGAGGAGTTTGGTTTATCATTACAAGAGTTTGTTAGCATGAACACTTTGTTTTGTTTGGTAAGGGAGATTGGCTTTAGTTGTTTTGCATGTTGCTATGCACTGTTTGCTTATTATTTCCTTCTTGCATACTCCTGATATTTACATCATCATATCATTACTTGTGTGGTTTATGATATGGCTTTAGTTGATTGCGCTTCCTTTGTCAATTCGTGACAAAAAAGGGGGAGTATGTGTCTTAGTTTTCAGGTTTTCATATTACATGTTCTTAAAATCTCCAAGTCACATCTATTCATGTTTTCCATCTCATGCTTCAAATGCTTCAAGATAATTTAGGCATATGTTTATTGTTTTTTCATATACTCTTGTGAGACTAATAGTTGTTTTGGAGATTGTGGCACTAATAGCTATTTTGCAGATCTTAATCTTGAGAAAGAAGTTTGTGTTTGTTGGTTGTAATGGGTTGGGGTGATTAGGATTTTATTTGTTAGGTGTGTTTTGTTACGGCATTGCCAAAAGGGGAGATTGTTAAGTTTTATTATTGGCAATCCCGTTTGACAAGGATTTCTTTAAGAAGTTGATTTTCTTCCAAAACTATGATTACTTTTGGATTTCTTCTAAAACTATGATTACTTTTGGATTTTCTATAAATAGTTGGTTTTCTCCCAAAACTATTTAATTCCTCTAGATCTTCTTTTTGGTTCTTAAGGTTTATATCTGGGGATATTTTGTTAGTTTTCTTTGATGTTTTATTGAGTATTCAACTCATGGTTTAAAGAGAGTACATCAAAGGTTTTGTTTGTTATACACAAAAAAGAGAGAGTTGTTCTTCGGTGGATTCTGAAGAATTCGAGCCTGAAGCTTCGGTGGATTCTGGAGTGGCTCATCAGAAAGACAATTCCGTGGTGAAGATGGGGTTGGAAGAGGCACATAGAGGTTGGTTCAATTAGGCGTGGATTCGCTAGGTAATTGAGAGTATACTTGTGTAATTCCTTTAAATCTTCTTAGTGGATTGTTTTATGGCTGTTGCCCGTGGTTTTTTAATCACAGTTGGAGGTGTCCAATTGTGGTTTTTCCACGTTAAAATCGTTGTGTTGATTTGTCTTGATTGTTTGTTTGGAATTGTTATATACTACTTAAAATTGATACATAATCACAAATCAATATCTAGGGGATTTCTAGATTTTTCAGCATGAATGGAACAAACACATAAAAATAGTTCTAAAATTGGCTAAAACAGTGCTGGAAGTGAAGTCAAAAGAGCTAAAAGAGTAAGCTATAACACGGAACAATTTAAGCTAGTAAGCAAGCACAAGAATGGGAGGCTACCCCCTCCATTTTTGGGACTTCAAAACATGATTTTAGCCTCTGAAAAACCTCTGAAAGTTAGTGGTAAAAAGCTAAAAAAAGGTTGATGAGAAGATGGGAAACACAAGGACAAAGGCTTAAGAAGCAACGTTCCAAAGAAGAGTGGTCAACCCATCTACCTTTAATGGCCTTACACCATAAGTTTCAGCCCAAATCATCAGTGTAAAAACAGTCCAAAAACAGTAGAAAAGATGGAAAATAAATAAGGGAGACAAGCTAAGAATTATACCTCTTGAAGAGGGATACCCTTTTTGAGTTACAAACCACTAATTTCACACTCCTAAGAGCCTCGAAAGCTAATTCAAGCTCAAATCACTTTAGCAAAGAACTCTCTAGGTTCGTTTTAGAGTGTATAGGCAAAGGGTAAGGAAGTTATAAGGGAGAAAGAGAAATGTAGAGAAAGAAAATATTTTCAAATTTTGTTGTCAAAATTTTTTCTAACCCTTACAACAAATGAGAGGGTCATCTATATATAGAAAAAACATAAGAGACCCTCGGAAATATCTAAACAAACGCAGCTGGAATGGTGCATACATCTGTAAAGATAGCTGACAGAAAATATCTAGGTTTTGCACAAGTGGTCGGCAGGCCACTAATAGTGGACGGCAGCTCAAAAAAGTGGGCGGCAGGCCAAACAAGTGGGTTCGCAGGTCCCTGGATGCTCAGGCCTGAAAAACTACTGTTTTGGTCCAAAACAAGGCATAGGGTTTGTAGGTTCAAAACTGAGGTTTTTTGCTGAGGGAATCAAGCATTTGACAAGCATGCACATTCATTATTAAGTAATCAATCAGTGGCACCCAAGTTTTAAGGGCCGTCAAAAATAAGGTGTCTATATCTCATTGTATGTAATTTTCCCCTTGAAATGAATTTTCTCTAGCATCACAATTTTCTCTGAACACATTGGACTCACTTTACTTTATGTGCTTACTTGATCTTGTTGAAGCTAGTAATTTGGTTGAGATGAATTTTCTCTGCAATGTTTTTTTCCCTTTAAGTTTGAGACTTTTGGAGTTGGTGTCTTCTTTATGCTAGTTGCCTCTTAGGCTTGGACTTTTTGTTTTGTTTATGGTGTTTGTGGTGTTTTGTTGCTGCCTTTAGATCTTAGCTCATAACTGGTAGTGACAGAGACTTTCTGTTTTGTTTGGGGTGTTCCCAGTGTTTTGTTGTTGCTGCGTTTTGATCTCAAGCTCATAACTAGAAGACTCCACAACTTTCTATTCTTTTTTGGTGTTTCAGGTATTTTGTTACTACTGCGATTTGCCATTTCTAGACAATGAAAACATAAAGATGTCAACAGGAAATCCAGTATAAGGACATAAAATTCAGCATTAAAGACATCAAATCCTTGAAAATTTTAAAAAAATAGAGAAAATTACACGCACAAGCACATAACTAGACCGAGAAAATCAAGAAAGCCACAAAAAGAAATTGGACTCTACTGTGGTAATAGAAAATATAGATGCTAGAGAAAATTCAACACAAGGAGACAACAAACCAGTGAAAATCAAACAAGCAATATAAATTAGTCGAAGTTCAATGTGAGCAAGAAAATTTAAATGCTAGAGAAAATTTGAAAAAAAATTAAAGAGATAACTAGTCAAAGAAAATCAAGCAAGGCACATTGAGAAAGGAAGTCCAATGTGTTCAGAGAAAATTAATCTAAAGGGGATATCTTAGTACTAAAGAAAATTCATCTCAAAGAGAAAATTACACATAAGGTGTCACGACCCAAACCCACCCCCTATAGGTTTAGTATCGTAACCGTCCAGTAATCCTGGGATTACCAAAGGCCTCCGAACGGATTAACTCATAATAAAGGGCTACAAAAGCAAAGATATAAGACATACATAGTCCATAGAGCTGTATAGACATATATGTGACAGAAAATTTCAAACTTAAATATATACATATGACATCAAAATGACATAAGTCATGCATCACCATACAAGTATTACTAAAAGGGACTTAGCCCAGTGTACAGATAGACAAAAACAAAATAAAACAAAAATAAATCCTTAACATGATCCACAAACTTGACTTCTTCAGACAAGAACCTTCCCGGGAGGTGCAAAGGTTGGCTGACAACAGACTTCTAGGCAGCCATCACTGAGCCTGGTCACGCCCCTGATCACCTACATACATAATATAAATAGTGAGCAAAAGCCCAGTGAATAATAACAGAGTAAAGGGCTTGATGAATGATGTCCCATATCAGATTCGGAAAGCAGAGTTTGGATTAGAAACAGATTCATATTCTTATTCAGAGTTCAGAAGCATGTACTTATTCAATTTCACAAATGATCATACGTGGTACAGGCATTAGCGCTAACAGATCAGATACAGAGCATTAAGGGTCATATTTAACCAATTCCATAAAGGAACCTCGGGTATCGGGAATAAATAACATGCTTAAGCCACGGTATTGTTATCCCGGGGCGAGGGCTATGAGACCACGGTATTATTACCCCTGAGCAAGGGTCTTGTGCTCATAGAATTCTACTTATTTTGAATTACCTATAGAATTAATATTTTACGAATTAATTTTCTTATATTAAATATTAAAGATTTTTTTTTTCTTTTTTTGTCTACCTAATTAATATGTTAATATTAATTTATATTGAGTTTTCTATTTAACATGAAATTTTTTATTATGAAATATTTATATTTTATATACTGATATACAATACGTATGAATAATTTTAAAAAATATATTAAAGAAAAAATTAATATTCTACATAATTAATCTATGTATTTTCTTCTTAATCCAGCTATAACATATTTATATTTAATTTTTTTTTATAACTTCTGTTTCTATATATTTTTATTTTTCAAATGAATATAAAAGAAAATTAAATAATTAGAATCATTTTTGACTTTATGATACTAATTTTTCTTTCAATCTAACTATTATTTTTAATATCAAAATGAGTGTTTATTTTACCAGTTCATATTTTAATATATATATATATCATATAAAATCACTTTTATAGCAAACTAAGACTAAAATTATTAATACACAAATAATTTAACTAAAATTATATATAACTATTCAAGTAACACTTCTATAGAACGATAGGTCTAAGCTTATTAAAATTAAAATTATTCTTTTGTAACACCTACATTGTAAGATAAAATATTATTTAAAACGAGAAAATAAGTAGTGCATTGCATGGATCAACTGTTAATATGCTATTATTTCAAAATATATATATATGTAGAAACTGAAATATGAAACAAGTTTATTATCAGTTTGGTCAATATCATACTCATTTGAGAATTACTTTTTGATTTTAGTGATTTTTTTAATATATTACTTTAGTATCTTTTTTATTTTTTTAGTGATTGTTTTATTAAGGTGTTTGGGAATTACTTATTTGTTGGCTTTGTTTGGCCTATTTTGAAAAGTGTTTTTTTTTTTTTTTTGGTTTATTGGTCGTTGTTTTTTTACCATACAAAAAAATAGAAATGCGATATGACCTAAATAAGTCAATAAATCAATAAATTAACTTTTTTATTTTTTATTTTTTATTTTTTTTATCTTCTCAAAAAGAGGCTAGTTGGGGCTTTTACCCGAAAATCTTATTTCATACACTATTTCATTGGGTCACATGACTTGTTTCTTAATAAAAGAAGTCACAAGGCCCTGGATCAAATTCGAAATCAACCCTATTTCAAGACACCAACAAGGGCACCAGGAGAATTTATGGGAAGGAACGTCGGTAGGCGTTGTGCTTACCACAATGAAGAGGGGCACCCAACTCAGGGTTGCAGAGCCCTAAAAGCACACTTAGAAGACCTAGTGAGGCAAGGCCATCTGAGGGACCTTGTCGATGAAGCCAAGACAAGGGAAGAACAGGCAAGATTGCCTTAAGCACCGGCAGCTCCGCCTCCCCCAGCACAACAACCACAGGCAGGAGGACCACGGGTGGTTAATGTAATTCACTCAAAGGTAAACGAAAACGACATACGGGGGGAGACCCAGAAGGTAAAACACCTGCAGCACGTGAACCAGGTCGGACAGAAAAGATCTCGGTCTGAAGAATGCCAGGGACCGATGATAGCCTTCACTGAGGCCGACCTAGAGATGGTCCAACATCCGCATAATGATGCCTTGGTAGTATCCCTCCAGGTTGGGGAATGCCAAGTGAAACGCATCCTGATTGATCAAGGTAGCTCTTGCGACATCATGTATGTTAGATGTTACAAGGAGCTGGGCCTTCACCCTGATGACATGGAGCAATCCAATGGCCCGATGGTCGGCTTCAATGGAACGCCGATATGGCCACTAGGCGCAACAAGCTTGGGAGTACAAGCTGGCACTAAGAAGATTAAGACAGAACTCATCATGATTAATACACCCTCGCCATACAACATCATCTTGGAAATGCCATGGTTGCATGCAATGGGGGCAGTTCCTTCAATATTGCATCAACTATTGCGGTTCCCAACAGAGCATGGGATTGAAGAAGTCAGAGGAGATCAACTGCAGGCAAAGAATTGCTCCATGGCAGCAATGAAATCCACCTGCAACATTCGAGAGCCAGAGAAGGCAGAGATTGAAGACGAGAACATGAAGGTACTAGATGATGTCGGCAAGGAGCCAGCCGAGAAGAGTAAAGAAGTACTGAAGAAAATCCTCGTCCAGGAGGACGATGAAGAACGCTTCTTTCTTCTCGGCTCGGGCTTAGCCGAAGAAGAGGAAAGAGAGTTGGAAGCTTTTTTGAGAAGAAACATTGAGGTGTTCACTTGGACACCTTATAAAATGCCTGGCATTAACCCCGAGGTCACATGCCACAAATTGAACGTTGACAGGTCGGCCAAACCTGTAATACAACGAGCCAGAAGACCGACGTTGATGCACGTCGAAGCAGTGGAGGGGGAAGTAGACAGACTCCTAGAGGCCAGGGCCATCAGAGAAGTCAATTATCCGACATGGCTATCAAACACAGTGGTGGTAAAGAAAAAGAATGGTAAATGGAGGGTCTGCGTAGACTTTACAAGCCTGAACAAAGCCTGTCCCAAAGACAGCTTTCCTCTACCCAAGATTGACCAGTTGGTGGACGCCACATCTGGACATGGAAGGATGAGCTTCCTGGATGCTTATAGGGGGTACCACCAGATAGCCATGTACCCCCCAGATGAGGAGAAACAACGTTTATCACCCCAAAAAGTCTGTACTGTTACAGAGTAATGCCTTTTGGGTTGAAAAACGCAGGAGCAACCTACCAAAGGTTGGTAACCAAGATGTTCAAACATCTGATTAGCCAAACAGTAGAAGTCTACATCGACGACATGGTCGTGAAGACCAAGGAACGTAAGGGTCATCTTGCTGACCTAAAAGAGGTCTTTGAGATCCTCAAAACATATCGGCTCCGACTCAACGCATCGAAGTGCGCGTTTGGAGTTGGATCTGGTAAGTTCTTGGGGTACCTGGTAACCAGAAGGGGCATTGAGGCCAGCCCAGATCAGATCAAGGCCATCATAGAGTTACAAAGCCCGACATCGGCAAAACAAGTACAAATGTTTACCGGAAGGGCCGCAGCCCTAAACAGGTTCATAAGCCAAAGCTCAGACAAATGTAAACATTTCTTCAACCTAGTGAAGAAGGCCACGGACTTCCTATGGACTGAAGAATGTGAAGCCTCTTTAACCAACCTAAAGAAATATCTGACCACGGCTCCAGTCCTCTCAACACCTGAACCTGGGGATGAGCTGTTTTTGTACTTAGCAGTTTTAGAACACGCAGTAAGTGCAGTGGTAATCTGAGAAGAAAGAGGGGAGCAAAAGGCTGTTTACTATGTAAGCAAAACCTTGGCCAATGCAGAAACAAGGTATCTACCATTAGAGAAATTAATGCTGGCCTTAGTAATGGCTTCAAAAAAGCTGAACCATTACTTTCAGGCCCACAAGATTGTGGTGCTAACAGAGCACCCACTGAAGTCCTTGTTGCAACAAGGAGACTTAACTAGAAGAATAGCAAGATGGGCAGTAGCCTTGGGCCAGTATGACCTGGAGTTCAGGTCGAGAACAGCAATTAAGGACCAAGTTTTGGCCGACTTTGTGGCCGAGTTCACGCCAAAATCCATAGAACACCGGGCTCCGTTGAGCCAAAATGAACGATGTCCAAACAAGCAAGGAGAAGCCCAGCCAAAGGCAAAAGAACAAAGGAAGGAAAAACTCAGACTCTGCAGCATTTACATCGGCGACTCCTTTCGACTGTTCGTTGATGGGAGCTCAAACCGACAGGGAGCAGGGACAGGAGTAGTATTGATATCTCCAGATGGAGAGATATTAGAACAGTCCATTCGATTGGGGTTCAAGGCCTCGAACAATGAGGCAGAATATGAAGCATTGGTTGCAGGACTGAAGCTGGCAGTAGCAGCAGAAGCAGATGAGGTAATAGTTTTTTGTGACTCACAACTTATAGTGAATCAGACAACAGGAGAGTTTGCAACCCGAGATGAAAGAATGTCGGCATACGCAAAGGAAGTCATCAGGCTGGCAGCCTTGTTTCATAACTGCCGACTTCTTCAGGTTAGCAGAGATAATAACAGCCACGCCGACACGTTAGCCAACCTGGCAAGTTCAATACAAACTGGAAAAACAAGGACAATAATGATTGAATATTTGTCGGGCCCCAGCATAGAACCGCCAATCACAGAGCAACAGGTAATGTGTGTGGACATGGGACCAAGCTGGATGGATACAATTGTTGCATTCCTAAAAGAATGAAAGCTGCCAGAAGATCGTAAGGAGGCACATAAGGTCAAATTGAAGTCAGCAAGATTCAGTCTGACAGCAGACGGACAGCTCTACAGAAGGTCCTTCACTGGACCCCTTTTAAGGTGCGTACACCCTTTGCAGGTTGAAGATTTTTTATATGAAATTCATGAAGGAATTTGTGGAAGCCACGCTGGGGGCAGATCACTAGCTCACAGGGCCATTACCCAGGGGTATTGGTGGCCCTACATGCAAAATGATGCAGAAGCCTACGTGAAAAAGTGTGAACAATGACAAAGGTTTGCACCCTTGATACACCAGCCAGCTGCTGACCTGAACCCTATATCTAGTCCATGGCCATTTGCCCAATGGGGCATGGATCTCATTGGGCAATTGCCCCAAGCAACTGGGCAACGGAAGTACTTGCTGGTAGCAACAGATTACTTCACGAAGTGGATAGAAGCAGAACCTCTTGCCAAAATCTGAGATGTGGATGTCAAGAACTTCATATGGAGAAACATTATCACCAGATTTGGGATTCCGAGAGCAATAGTTGCCGACAACGGAACGCAGTTTGACAGCAAACTCATCAAGAACTTCTGTGCGAAATTCAAGATAAAGAATTACTTTTCAACCCCAAGCTTTCCTCAAAGCAATGGGCAAGCAGAAGCATCCAACAAAGTAATCTTGGATGGGATAAAGAAGAGGCTGCAGGCAGCAAAAAGAAAGTGGGTAGACGAGTTGCCCAATGTACTCTGGGCATATCGAACCACGCCGAAAAGATCAACATGGGAATCCCCCTTTGCCATGGCCTACGGCACAGAAGCAGTCATTCCACTGGAGGTCAGCATCCCAGGGATCAGAACCAAAGGAGTAGAGAACGGGGTTAATGATATACTTTTAGCCCGAGATCTGGATGTCTTAGAAGAACGAAGAGAGAAAGCTGCAATTCAGCTTGCAGCATACCAGCAGCAGCTTGCCAGAGCTTACAATAAGAAGGTCAATCCAAGGGATTTTCAAGTCGGCGACCTAGTCCTACGAAAAGTCGTCAGCAATAAGAAGGATCCCAGAGAGGGCAAGCTTGGCCCAAACTGGGAAGGACCCTACAGAATCACTTCGGTACTAGGAAATGGGGCATATCGACTTGAAGATAATGAGGGCAAAGCTTTGCCTAGACCCTGGAACACTTGTAATTTGAAATTTTTCTATCATTAGATGTTGCTTGTTTTTTACCGATGTCATCAATAAAATCTTGTCAGAATTCTTCAACACTTGTGACTGATAAAAATGCATAATGTTGTTTCTGGAGGACATGAATAATGAGAACCCCAGTGGAACTCAGGTTCACATTAGGGGGCAGAGAGAAGACAAAAACGTTTAACACTTGTTGAAATTTGTAGCAATTTACAAGTTGAAGTTAAACCGAGATCATTGTTTAACACTTATTGAAATTTGTAGCAATTTACAAGTTGAAGTTAAACTGACATCATTGTTTAACACTTGTTGAAATTTGTAGCAATTTACAAGCTGAAGTTAAACCGAGTTCATTGTTTAACACTTGTTGAAATTTGTAGCAATTTACAAGTTGAAGTTAAACCGAGATCATTGTTTAACACTTGTTGAAATTTGTAGCAATTTACCAGCTGAAGTTAAACCGAGATCGTTGTTAAACACTTGTTGAAACTTGAGAAAAGTTTACAAGTTGAAGACTAAGGTTAAATACTTGTTGAGATTTGAGAAAAATTTACAAATTAAAACCAAGGTTATGGTAAACTGAATCAATTTGGCAGTTGTGCTGAGGTAAATCATCAGTTTGCATAACCGAGGTGTATCACCCCGAGAAGGTTGCACAAAGAAGGAAGAATATATACATACAGAATATTCTAAGTATAGAATCATGCAAAAGCAATAAAAAGAAGACAAAGGTACAAGCATTTAGAGAAGGAAAGTTGAGTTAGCATTCAAAGAAGAAAAAGGCACATCGGCCATATGAAGAGCTTACATTGTTTCTAAAACAAAGAGGCACAAAGTGCAAAAAAAACAAAAGAAAAGACATGAAAGTTAAGACTCCTCAACATCGGCAACAGGCTGGGTCTGGACCTCGGTAGACTGTTGAGAAGCCACCTCGGCCGCCTTTTCTGCCGCGAGCTCGGCATCGATTTCCGCAAGGGTTTCATCAATAGTTTTGTCGGCTAGAGGAATGTCGGATGATGCTTGCTCAGGGGTAGCTTCTTTGACAACCTCCTCATCTTTCTCATCATGGGTCAAGTCCAGGACTTGCTCATTCAGAGAAGGAGACTTGGTCCTAGTAGTCTCCTTTGATCTCCTCACCAAAGCTTCCTCCTCGGTCTCATCCTCAGAATCAGATTCATTGTCAGACTGACTGGGAGGTGGAGTTGGAGGGAATGGCAGGGGAAGGGCATCAACATTCCTCAGGGAGGAGTCCTCAGGAACATTGAGTTTCTTCAGCACAGTCATCCAACCAAGGGAGAAACCCTTGTTGCATGCTTGTTTGACCTGCTTTTCATAGGCCTCTGTAACATCGGCCATACCCTGGGTATACGCCTTCTCGTCGGCATCCTTGATTTCGGCATCTTTGGTGGCCAAGGTGTCTTGAAGCTCTTTTTGGGCCTGGGCCACTTTATCCTCGGCCTCCTTCAGCTGGGCTTGAAGGACTTTGTTTATCGCCTCAGTGGCACCGACCTTCTCCTCAGCTTCATCCTTTGCTTTAATGGCGACCTCGGCCTGATCCTCCAGGGTCTTCATCTTCGATTGCAAGTTTTTATTGGTTTTTTGAAGACTTAAGACCTCCCTCTTCTTCTCAACCAACTTCTTACGGTTGTCAAAGGATTGAAGGGAGAATGAGTGAGCATGCTGGATGGCCTGAAAGAAAACAGAAGCATTAGGGAAATATTCTAAGTATAAGAAAAAAGGAAAGAAAAAACTACCAAATAAAGATACTTACCTGAACAGATCGCTGAAGCATCAAAGCATAATTTTCGTACTCGCTCAACTCGGTGTTCCGGTCGAGGTCGCCGGGAAGAAATAGAGTAGTACTGAGAGCGACACCGACGTTTATATCATCGGCGCTATCACTAGCCATAACAGGCTTATCCTCCAAAGTGATCTCGGGGGTCCACGGGGCATTAGGCTTCTTAGACCCCGAGGTCGTTGCAAAAGATGACCTCGGCCTTTTGGATTTAGTGGATTCGGATGGAACTGTTTCAGTGGACCTCTTCGCGGGGACAGAGGCAATCTTCTCACTAGGAGCCAGTTTGGAAATCGGCAAGGTATCCTCAGAATCAATCTGAGTCACCTTCGCCTTTGGTTGAGCCTTCTTTATTCTTTTCGGCTTCGGAGGCGGCTGGGATTGCGCTGGTTGAGCATCAACATCAGAAGGGATGTTGGCCAGAAAATCTTTAGGAATTGGTTTTGGGCGGCCCATCTCGACAGTACGAACGAGTCGTCGCCGACGTTTTCGTTGAGATATTGGAATCAAGTATGGAGCCGAGGTTGATGGCTGATTAGCTGGATCAGATGTTGATCCTTGATCTGTTCGAGATGTGGACGCAATCTGTGGAGTTGTGGCAGAGGGTGGAGAAAGGCTTTTTTTCTTCTTTTTGAGGACATCGGGAAGAGTTGACTTGTACGTGGGAATAAAGTTGAGTACCACTGGGGCTTTGCGCTTCTGAATAGGAAGATCCAGTAACTTCCTTTAACCTGGGCTCAGAACAAAAGACTTACAGAAGTCTTTCCCCGGTTTTGGAAGAATTGCAAAAAAAAGCAAATATCATAAACAAGTAAAGTATTAAAGACTTTAAGGAAACAAGTTATTGAGAACACAGTGCTCTTACCATTGCCCTCTACAAAAACTGATCGAGGAAGAGGGTAGAGATGAAGGTCATTGTCTGGAGCGAACTCCCAATTCCCCAAAGTAATAAAATAATCATCTCCAGCTCCCTTGTTGGAGTCGGGGAGGTCGGCGACGATTTTGTATTTGGTGGACCTCGGCTTGAGATAATAAACGTAGCTTTTTTGTTTCAAGTTAAGGCCGCACATAGTATAACAGTACTAGATGTCGGCTAGGGTAATTCTAGCATTCTCCTGTTTGGCTAAGGCAATTATATCGTTAATGACGCGGTAGGAATTGATGGCAAGTTGCATCGGGTTCAACTTGTAATAGTGAAGTATTTCACGAAAAAGAATATCAAGTGGGAGCCGAAGTCCGCACTCAATAAAGGCAACTACAGGGAAGGGCATGGAGTTATCAGTAGGCGTGATGGAATCATCATTCCCAGCCAACCTCAGATTGACATCGGCTGGAATTTCAAATTCTTGCCTAAAATGTTCTAGCTTAGACGGGGTGTCAACCCTATGTTTCCACATACCCATGATATCGGCCTAAAGGTATTGGATCTCAGAAGGAAGATGTTTTAGAAAGGGTTGTTGGGACCTCGGCAAAAACCCAGGTATGTATTGGTGCAAGAATTTGTAAAGATTGCTTCAGTTTTTCCTAAGGATTGGTGGGTTCTACAGACAAATCCCAAACCTAAATCTATGAAAATGAAGATTGAAGGAACGGATCTGGAAAACAAAAAAGCAAGGATGTGCTTTAGAATCAAGAATAGAGATGAACTATCAAGAACATTGTAAGTACAAGGGGTACAAGGTCAAGAACAGTGACAAAAGCGCAAGAAAGTGATGAAATAGTGCGTATGTTCAAAGACATGGGCAAAAGCAGAATCATGGAACAAACGCATTCAGATATGGGACTCACAAATCAAATGTTTAAGCAAAACAGTAATGACAACAAATGATGGAAAGCATCAATGAATTGAGAACAAAAGGAAAAGTAGCTTACCAGGAAAAATGAAGCCGATGAGAAGATCGCCGAAGTCAGATGACGATTACAGGGGTAACAGAATGGTGAAAGCTTCACCGGAAGAGAGGAATGAAGACAGTTACAGAGCTTGAAGTCTGGAACAATGGCGGATTCAAGAGGAAAAAGCTAGAGAGCGAAAAAGTAGGGGAATCAAATGAAAAGTGAAAAGACGAAAGGAGGAAACACAAGTTTTGTTAAAAATTTGAAACGGCGGCAAAGCAGAGCAATTAATGCGCCCTGAGCAAACGGCGCCTGCAGGCGCAAGACGCCTTAACAGGCGCGTCACAGGCACAAACCAATAAAGATAAAACACGTGAAATAAAACGGTTGAATAGTGGTGTATGACAGCTCATACGCATGAAAGAGTTCATTGGAATTCTTGTTCTCTAAAGAAGACATGTCGGCCTGAAATGAATGATCTCGGCTGAGGAGTTCTTGAGCCGATGTACAGAAAGGAAGTACCAATATAGGTTCCATTACCTCAGAATGCCGAGGTAATAGAACCTAGGGGGCAGTTGTGGGGATATATTTTCTGAAGTACCAACACGTGGCAAGGTGACGCCGACGTGTCGGCCGAGGTGCCATGTGTCTTGGTCATGATGCCGAGATGATCTCGGCGAGGCCGAGGTTATCTCCGAAGATATCGGAATCCGAGATAAGCGGATAAGGGACAAGAGTCCTAGAATGAAGAAAGACTTCGAGATGGATAAAGATAGTATTCTTGGAGAATCTATCCTTATCTCTTGTAGAGTCCAAGATAAGTCCTGAATGGGAGTCCATAGAAGTCAGGCTTCTGTTGGGACAAGGATTGAGTTAACTATAAAAGAGAGGCACCCCCATAGGTCTAAGGTACGCAATTTATATTCTGAATAGTGAGTTTTGCACTATTGATTATCTTTGAGAGATATACTGACTTGATCGTCGGAGTGCCCCCGGGTAGAAGAACCACCGCCGGAGACTTCTCTTTCTGTTACAGGTTAGCTAGAAGCCATCTATTCTGCCGGTACCTCTCCAGCTGAGTACTGAATCAGCAGTGTGGTCAGAAAATCACTTACACAGTTTGGTATTGGTTACGGTAGTCAATTTTTTTTTTTTTTGGTTATGACTTTTTTAGCCTCGTTTGGTTTTTATTTTTAGGCTTTTTTGACTTTTATAAGAAAAAAAAAGTATAATGATTATGGTTTGGATGTGACATTTTGTCTAATTGGTTTATATAATCTATTTTATCTTTTTATACTTTTTTTAGCCCTAAAATATTTACCAAACGAGGGCTAAAAAGTATTCTTTTCAAATTTTTAACAAAATTTTAAATATTTTTACTCTTATTTATGTACAAGCACAAATGGAAAAATGATCACATACTTATATGGCAATTTTTATTTTTTTTATGTTTCAAATTTTAAAATTTCATTATAATTTCTAAGAAATATTCTAAAAAAAGCTAAATATTTAATTTATTTTTCTCAAAAAATAAAAGAATAAAAACACAAAATAGTCACTATATTTGCATGAAAAACATTAAAGAGGAGAAAGAGGACAAAGAAAGACTCATTGATAAAGAAATTTTGAAAGTCCTCCTATATAAAGACAAGAATAAAGATTGGTAGCTCGAAAATTTACCCCCTCTAATCCCCCCAATGCCCAAAACGACGTCGTTTTGGGCATTAGGCTCTTTTCTTTTTCTTTTTTTTTTTCTTTTTTTCTTCCATTTTCGAAGCTTTTCGAGCTCAAACACAGACAGGGGGAAGAGGGAGAGGGAGAGGGAGAGAGGGAGAGGGAGAGCGGAGAGGAGAGAGGGAGACACACACACACAGAGGCCCTTGCATTCCGGCCGACCGTCCGATCGTCGCAGCGCTGCCATCGTCGCAGCTCCGCCATCGTCGCAGCTCGGAGATGGATCGTCGCAGCTCCAGTCCCTTCTTCTTCCTCCTCCTCTTTCTTCCCTCTCTTCTTCTTCTTCCCTTCTTCCTCTTCTTCTTTCTTCTTCTCTGCTTTCTTTCTTCTTCTTCGTCTCTTCTGATTTTTTGATTGAAAAAAAAAAAAAAAAATTAAAACGACGAAACGACGTCGTTTCGTCGTTTAGGGGGATTCGGGGAGGCTAATTTCGAGCGACGTAGCATTGCTCATAAAGACAAATGGCTTGCCAATTGGTATAATTAGGGGTGAGTACGGGTCGCAACCATGAAACTTTTAATTTGTCATTTGTTCATCAGATTAGTAGATTAGAGAAAATCAATCCGCATCCGTCCGTTAATTCGAAGGATGTGAATTGAGCGGATTGGCGGATTGACGGATGAATGCGAATCAGTTTGACGGTTTAAAATTTTATAAATTTTTAACATAATTCAACTTGTGCATTTCCTCAAAAAAAAAAAAAAAGTATTAGAGTCACTGCATACATCATCCAAAGTTTGAAATTTTAGAATATTACAATTACTGCATGTCTCATTCACATATTACAATCACTGCACGCCTCATTCACATAAAGTATTATAATACGTGGTTCTACAAATATAAAAACAATTTAAACTACCAAAATCATGAACAGAGCAGTAGTACAGACTGTATGCCTCTGTATTGTTACATCTATATATATTTTTGAAAACAAAAATCAAGCAGCATATATCATATTTTTTATTTATTATTTTTAGAGTGTGATTTAAAAATCAAAAAATATAGATAAATAATACATTTATTTTTTTCAATTTAAAAAATATATTCAAGTTAAAAACTCTTTTTCAACAAAATATATTTAACAAAATATTTAAACTCTTTTTCAATTAAAAATATAAACAGAATATCTAAACAAATTGAAAATACAAAATCTTACAAATTATTAGGGGTGCTCGTGCTTTGGCCATTCAATTGCGGTCAAAGGAACCTCAAATTCGCCATCCGTCCAAAACTAGGCGAATTGAAAAAAATCAATCCGCAACCATCCACTCGTCATCACGCATCCGTTCAAAATGCGACGAATCGATTGGGTTCAATTAGTTTAGACAAATCGATATATCCGCTCATCACCCTTAGATATAACCCTTTCATGTCAGGAATTGGGTGGTTGTTATGCACCCCGTACAGCAGCCACTGATGTGCACTTAAATAGGCCCATTTCGAAGCTCATTTCGATAATCCGAACTGTTCACATTTTAGAATATATCAAGTAGAACATACTTGTAAAAAATCAAATTAATCGGATATCGTTAACCTTTTCATCCACTCACGTTTATATTCATTTTAATACTTCAAACACAATTGTTATTTATTTTTGTAGATACAAATGTGAGTAGATGAATGAGTAAATAATATCCGATTAACTTAATTTTTTGCAGGTATGTTCCAATTGATGTATTCTAAAATGTGAACGGTTCAAATTATTAAAATGAGCCATAAAATAAACACATTTAAATACACAACAGTGACTGTTGTGTGGAGTGCACAGCAGCACCCAATTCCTTCATGCCATGTCATCTAGTGTGGCCCGCCTATTAATTCCAAGGAAAACCACAATTGCAAATTTGCAACATCGTCTCCACCATTCATTGTATTGGGTCGCACATCAACTTCTTCTGCTTCTTCTTCTTCTTCTTTCTTCTTCTTTTTTTTTTTTTTTTTTTTTTTTCACATAATAAATTTTGAAAAAGTGGTTTATGATTTTAGAATTTACCTAGAATCAGTAGTACAGATTAAATTCATACAGTAGAGAATTCATAAGTAAATTAATTTGAACAATTTAATGTTATTTTAAAATAAATTTGAAGAAAAAATCCTAAATTTATAGTCCTCATAATTATTTTAAAAAAAACGAATTGATTAGCCTATTACGTCCATCCAATTTCTATTCAAAATATTATTTGATAGTCTTGAACAAATCTACGTTTTGTTTTAATTTAATTTTAATTAATTAAAATATTAAGGTGATAGTTTTGTGTTTATTTTGGGTTAGAAATACGTGGCATAACTATTTGAATTTGAAAAGAAAACTGTTTAAATAATGTGAAACATAAGTCGAATATGTATTTTTTGATTTAAAAAGAGATTTGTGTAAAAGAAAACTTGAGATATGAATATATAAAAACAAATTTGTAAACAAAAATAGAGTAACGTTTATATTTATAATTTTTTGATTTATATTTATAAAAATTTTAAATAAAATATCTATTTTGTTTTTCTAAAAATTATAAATAATTTACAAAATTTACTAAAATTTTCTGACGAAAAAAATTTATTTCATTTGTTTTAAAAATAAATTTTCATTCATTCTTTCTCTCTAATCCCCTGCGGCTATACCTTACCAGATATTACCACCACTGGCTGCTACCTCTATAAGTCAACAACCACTTCATATTGAGTAATGATTCATCCCCCTTTTCCCCCCACTCCCTTTGACCCCCTCTCTCTCTCATTGGTCACATTTTCTTTTTCTTTTTCTTTTTCTTTTTTTTCCTGCTCCTCCAATCACCACCCGCCACGTGACAAAGGGGGTGAGGGGGTGACCCCCACAAAGGGGTCCCAAGTATTATTCCTTCATATTACCACCTTCCACCAAAAACCAACTCCAAAGGCTGACAACCCATCCTCTTGACAATCAATTTTATGATTGGATGCATTTAGCGATGTTGTGTCAATTTGTAGTGAATTTATATATTTTATGATTAATATTACGAAATTTTATAATAAAATTATATATTTTTTTTGTGGTGAATTTATATATTTTATGATTAATGTTACGAAATTTTATAATAAAATTATATATTTTTATGATAGTATGTATATATACACTGTTAAAAAGAGATATATCATAGGATTTCTCATAAATAATATATAATCTTTATGTGTAGGGATAGTAATATAATTATCAAAACTTTAGGCGGGCACGTGACGCCTCATCCTTTGCTAGCTCTGTCGTTGCACATGTTTCTCTGGTACTAATAATTATATTTGTTCTCTGATTTTATTAAGTGATGCCTTGAAAAATTGGTAAAAATTTGATTTTTTAATTTTTTTAAATTTTTTGGTGGCTTTTTTTGATTAAAAAATTGATTTTTTTTTTTTTAAGTTTTTTTTTATAACTTTTTTGTGTAAAAAGATTAAAAAGTCAAAAAGCTTATTTTTTTAACAAGTTCCCAAAATGCCCCTAAGTAGAGAACATAAAATTCAAATACATAAAATTCAATACAACTCAAGTTTTACTACTACTGAATAATTATTTGTTCCCTGATTTTACAAGTAGAGAAGATAAAATTCAAATACATAAAATTTAATACAACTCAATTTTTATTCAGATAAGACTGACATCAAAGGAAGATTTTGATGAGATTATAGAAAACCACAGTAAATAATTCACTGACTTTATTAGATCATCATACAATATTCTGAAGAGGAAAAGATTTAAGAACGATTCAATTCTTAGGAAAGTGATAACTTACCATAGTGTAGGCGGTCTGTGCTATTGTGAGAAAAATTAGTAAACCGGCTGCAACAAGAGAAATAATTTTCCAAGGGTCTTTGAGATATTCATGCTTCAATGTCGTTTTCCAAGTTAGCCATTTGTGCTCATAATGCTCATTCAGCTGCTCGGATATATTAGACAAATAGTTATCGTTCGTGTCAAAGACCATTTCCTTGCGAAGATTGTTGATGAGAGTGGCTACATCATCTTCGCTTCCTAAATGGTGATCTATAATCCCTTTCTCAATCAAGTGCTCCACATCTTTAGAAGAGTTTATTAATCCATCCATGAAACTGATGTATGCAGTGATATGTCTTCCACGATCTGGATAACATTGCTCGAAAGCCATGAGATTCAGGAAGATGGACCTGGTTGAGCCATGGATCAAAAGGGGTGGAATCAGGAGCTTATCTTCTTTGAACTCAATTTCTATGAATTTTTTTGAGTCTTTTTTTTCAAATTTAATACCCGTACCCCTAAGCCTTGTGACAGAGTGCACAGAGTGCATTGGTACCTTCACATCCTCTTGAACAGTCCTTGTTGCACGATTGGACGCTGAGGGATCAGACATCATCTCGCCGTCTTCGTTTTGAACGGTCCTTCTTGCGTGATCGGAAGGTGGGGGATGAAACACTCTCTCACCATGCTCATCATGAACATTCCTTGTTGCATGATTAGCAGGTGGGGGATCAGAAAGTATCTCACCCTCTAGAACAGTCCTTGCTGCATGATTGGAAGGTGAGGGATCGGACACTATCTCTTTCACCATTTTGTTTTTGCTCGATCCCTGCTGCATGATTGGCAAGTGGAGTGGGGGATCATCGGACACTCTCTCACCGTGTTGGTCTTGGTCATGAATAATAGTCCTCCTTGTTGCATGATTGGCAGGTGGGGGATCGGATACATTGTTTCCCCCGTTGTTGAGAGAAATCCTTGTTGCATGATCGGTAACTTGCCGACAAGGGAAGGGATTGGGACACGGAAAGAGGTGGTGAGAAGGACAACAACAATAGCGGAACCAAATATGTGTTTCAGAAACCTGTTTAACTTTGGGTGGTTTTAGAGACGTGTGAATAATGTCGAGGAAGTGAAGAGATCGTTCATATTTCTTCGAATTATCAGGTATATTTTCGGAAATCCCAGGAATGACTTTGTTGAAAAACTTAAGAGCAAGTGTAACAATTGAATTTACACTGGGGATAGGGCCCCAAAAGATGGTAAAAATTTTCTCAAGCACAGAAAGTGGTAACTGATTTTCAAGCATTAACAAATCGCGTCGTATAAAAGGTATGAAACCCTGCTGGTGAAACACATACAATGGGTTCGAGGTATCGCAATTCTCCCACTCATCGGCAGAGTTGTGCAACAACTCAAGTATGAAACATGCATCCAGCAACATCATTTCTAGGAATTGTTGGTCAGTTAAACCTTCTAATAAGGGCTTGTCATACAACTCCTTTGCATGAAATAGCAGAGACATATTCCTCACAAGGTCTTTCCCTGAGATTTCAGCCCGCGGGAGGAGATGTTGAAGAAGCTGCCACTTGCGCTTTTCGATTTGTTTGAGATGCTTGTGCTTGTTATGATGACAAGGCCCGATTGAAACAACGCCGGGCGTATATGGATCAGGTTGTTTAAGGTCTCGGAGTCTACTGGGAACCTCAATGATGTTCGGGATGCGTCCATCGTATGGTTCCAATTCTTCGAGTTCCTTCAGAATTTTTTTCACGCAGTCCCCCGTTACCGTTGTTTCTTTCGTCCTGCCCATCAGCGGCATGGCTGCTTGGAACCAAAGACGCGCTTTCCGCATTTTAAGCCCTCCTTTTTTTTTTTGGGGTGAATAAGTCATAAAATAAAAGACGGAAAAAAAAGGACGATATTACTTCCGCCATCAGCGCTCTTCTTTTTCTTTTAGGTCTGCAATGGACGAGGAGGAGGAGAGGTGGAGGAACTGCTTAATCACAATTCACAAAAAGGAGTCTTGGCCATGCTAGTACCAAAAGGATATGAACCCCAATAAATATAAGAAAAATGGTTTAGAAGGCCAGGTTTGGGAACCACAAAAATTTAGAAAATTAAAAAATTATTTAAAAAATTAAAAAATTATCACTATTTACCAATTAAAAATATAAAAATATTAATTTATACAACATTACCATACAATGACGTGACTGGTGGTACCCGTGGTGGCAGGCACTTTATTGGGCTGTCAATGGGGTAACAAAAAATTAGGTATATCCATTCATTAAATTGGAGGGTAATATTGGGCCAGCGGGGGCCATCAAAATCTCTTTTTGATAATGTGAACCGTTCAATATGTAGAACTTGTCAAGCACTATATATTTATGAAAAATCACATTAATCGGATATCGCTAACTATATAATCAAATTAGTTTGTATAAAAAATGGTCGATGTTATAGTTAACGGTTGACAAAAAAATAACACGATCAGATAGTTATCGATATCCGATCACTATGATTTTTCATAAGCATGTAATACTCGATGATTTCTACACATTCAACGGTTCCGATTAGCAAAATGTGACCCGTGATGGGCCCCCAAAGGTCAGACAACACCGCCAATTTAAGCCCGAAAAGTAAATAATAATTTCTTATCTCCTTATCTGCCACTGCTCTGCCAGACTGCTATACGGGCTATCAATAACTTCTCTTATACATTTTTTATATAATTTTTTAATACATATTTTTCGTAAAAATTTAAAAAATTAATCCAAATATTTAGATTTTTTTTCTTAATTTTTTAATCCAAAAAAATAAAAATTACACTTATTTAAGACATCTAAACAACCCCTAGAAAAGGAGTACTAAAAGAGTATTAATTTGTCGTTTTTTTCTTTGTTTTTGTTTTTATTTTTCGAGCGCATGCCAGTTTTGTAGAGCTTCTTTTAGAAAGCAGCTCTGCTAGTGGTCTGTATATCTGTAAATATGAATAAGACAAGTCATTGGTTGTTTCAGTGTACCACCATGTGCTCCACGTGCATTGTGATTATTGGAAGGATAAGACACATAATTTTGTATTAGATAATTGAGAAATATAAGGGTGCGTTTGTTTGAACGGATTAGATAAGAAGGGATTATAATCCATCGAACTATTAGTCTTGAGATATATTATTCTGGGACTATTTGGTTGGACTAAATTTGTATCTTATGTTTGTTTAGTTATGAAATTAGATGTCTGGATTTGACTATTTTTAGTTATCCAATGTTTGTTTGGGATATTATGGAGAAGGATAAATGCTCAAATGACTATTTTATCTTTTTCAATTATTTACTAAGTAATAGCAATATTAAACATAACTTTAATATTTTAATTATTTTTAACTATATTAAATAAAAATTTGTTTTATTTTATTTTTTGCACAATATTTTAATTATTTTAATTTATTATTTTCAATTAAATTAAATTAAATTTATAATTTATAATTTATAATTTATAATTTTTTATTTAATATATAATTTTAAATTAACGACAATAAAAAATAATTTTATTTAATATATAAATTAAATTTTCGATAACACTAAAAAAATAATTTAATTTAATATGTAAATTTAATTTTTTAACAACACTAAAAAAAATTAATTTATAAGGCCATAATTTATAATTTATTATTTTTAATTAAATTTAATTTATAATTTATAATTAAATTTTTTTATTTAATATATAATTTTAAATTAACAACACTAAAAAAATAATTTATAAATGTTCAAAAGACTATTTTATCATTTTCTAATTGTTTGCTAAGTAATAGCATGGAGGGTAAAATGGACATTTCACAAAATAATCCCATGGGATACCAATCCCATGGTTTTTATCCCACCCTCCCTCATGGGATAGGATAGTCCTATATTTGTGGGACTAATAGTCCGGAGCAAAAAAAATGAAACAAATAATGGACTATTAGTCTGATGGAACTAATAGTCCAATCACACCCCCTAATCCTTCAAAACAAACACACCCTAAGTGGACATGGTGATTTATGATTGATTAGGGACATAGGCATGTGGTGTCCTGTACAAACTAATAATTTTTCTATAAATAAACCCTATAATAACCCACCTTTATGCTACTAATATATTTTTAAGTATAATTTAATTTTGAATAAATTACACTATTAGTCTCTCTAGTTTGAATTTTGGATAAATCAATGGGCAAATTTCATTTTATCCTATTATGATTTAGTTCATGTATCGATTGCCGCTTATCATTTAAACTAACCACATTTCTACGTAGTTTATGGACTAAAAGCCGTCTTGAGAATTTATGGTTATGCTAAACACTAACGTTGTGTTTGATTGAGAGATTTGGGAAGGAATTTGAAAAAGAAAATGAAAAAGGTAAGTGCAATATAAATAAAATATATTTATATTTCACCTAATTTCATACACTTTTTTCATTTCTTTTTCCAAATCCTTTTTCAAATCTCTCAACCAAACACAGCGTAAAAGTGACATAATCTAATTGACTCAACTTGACCATGACCTAATTATTAGATAATTATCTTAGTCTATGCCTAAACAAAAACCACTTAATTGATTTATTTATTAAAGCTTCGTTTGGGAATAGACTTTTTTAGTAACTTTTTGACTTTTTGGCTAGAGTATGATATAAAAAAATTAATATGTTTGATATGAATTTTTAATTTTTTATGAAAAGATGTGCAAAAAGTAGAGAGAAAATGGAATCTTTGACCTTTTGGTATAGGTTGTTTGCTTTTTGATTTTTTTAGTGACTTTTTGGTTTTAGGCTAAAAAGTGATGTTGTCAAAAGAGGCCTAAATTGGTGAATAAATATATGTTAGTATTTTTATACTAATAAAATAAGAAATATGTACCTATTTATGCATAGGAATTTAAAAATTCAAACTTTGATAAAATTTTATATTTATATTTAAAATTATTACACGAATAGTTAAATATATTTATTTGTGAAAAAACTATCCAAGGTCAACTTAAAATATGGGCACTTTGGACCTGAATTAAAATTTTGATTAGTCAATTAAATAGAAATAGTTGATAATAATCAATTTAAATTTATGTTTAAATGATGTTATAATTTCTTGGATTTGACTATTATGAACTAATTTGAGGGATAGTACTTGCATGAAACATTAAAAGTAGTTTAGAAGTTAGATTAAAATTAATTTTTATGCCAACAATTAAATTCTTAGAGAATTATTTTCATTTATACTCAATTCATAATCACTTAGGACTCGTTTAGGAACAGGCTAATTTAGTAACTTTTTGGTTATTTGACTAAAATATGAGCTAAAAAAAACTAGTATGTTTGGGATGACTTTTTGGCTTTTTACGAAAATATGTGCAAAAAGTAGAGAGAAAAGAGAATCTTTGACTTTTTGGTATGGGTTGTTGGCTTTTTGGCTAATTTAGTAACTTTTTGACTTTTTAGCTAAAAAAGAGGGTTCCCAAACGAGGCCTTAATCCACTTATTTTTTTGTTTTTAAAATTAGTAAATATATTATGATAGTTTTTTAACCTATAAATTAGATTAGATTCATCTGAGAAGTAAATTTAGATTAGATATATAAAAGAAGTAAATAAATTTGATTATAATATTGCAACAAATTTTTTATTAGAAGACAAAAAAATATATATATATACATGACCTAAAAAAATCAAAAATTAATTTAAAAAATTCATAAATAAATTTTAAATTTAATTTTTTAAAATATATAATTCAAAAAATAGTTTGAAAATTCACAATCAAACTGGTTTTGAATTTTCAAAAATCAAACTAATTTGAAAAGTAATTTTGAAAACTATCTAAGTAGTCATAGACAGAGGCAGCTTTGCAGGGTCTCAATCAATTCAACAAGGTGAGTGGTTGAAAGAGAAACGACGTTTTGGAGAAAATTACAGGGATGAATTTAGGTGGTGTGCTAATTTAAGTATTATTAATTAAAATAATGAATTTTATTATTTATTTGTCTCTTTTGAAGAGGTAATTAGATACTTATCCAAATATAAACAGTGTAGAATAACATTCCTCAGCAATGAATAATTTCTCAATGTTTTGGGCCTATATGGTCATTTCCCTGTCAATTATTTTCCCCTCAACTAATAATTTCTCCATGTTTTGGGCCAATATGGTCATTTCCCTGTCAATTATTTTCCCCTCAACTAATATGATTCTCTCATATTACCTAATTAGAAAATTATTCCTGTCTGAAAGTACTCAAAATACAAATTGACATCAATTAAATTTAATCACTCTCATGTAATTATTCCAGTTCTCTTCCTTTCTCTCTCAATTTATATATAGCTATAATTTTTTTTTTTTTTTTTTTTTTGATGATTGAATGAATTATTGTACATAACCAAATGATCAAAATTGAGTTTTTTTAATTGATTACAAAATAAGCTTTAACTTGTTATTGAATTGAGCTATTCAATTAGAAAAATATAAAAGTCAATTAGTCTAATAAAAAAATGTAAATAGAAAATTCCAAACTTTCTACTCAAAACAATATTTAGTCAAGAAAATAGGTATTCCATTGCCACCTTCATCGGATCCACTAGCTGAATTCGAATCAAGATCCTCTCCTTGAGCTCTCTCTTTAACTTCCTACTTGTTGGGCCATTGGGCCAACTTTTGGGCCCAATTTCGATGATGCAAACCGTTCACATTTTAATATTTGTTGAGTATATCATACATGTAAAAAATCAAGTTGATCGGATATCAAAAAACATGTGTTCGGAAAATTGTTTATTAAAAAAAAATAATTTTTAGTTCGATGATCTGAACACGTAGTTTCTAATATCCGATCAACTTGATTTTTTACAGGTATGATATACTCAATAAATCTTAAAATGTGAACGGTTCGGATCATCAAAATTGGGTCAAAAAGTGAACCCAATGACCTAACAAGTAGGAAGTCAAGGAGAGAGAGTAAGGAGAGAATCCTGATTCAGTCGAATTCATAGCCATTATTGTCGTGCTAAAATGAAAAAGATTCAAGAAAAAAAAAAATTAAACAAAAGGCTTAAAAAATAATATAGAATAAAATTGTTAAAATTGATATAATATATATATAAATATAAATTCTCTCTTCCACTATCATTTTTGCTTTTGGCCAAGCCATGAACAATAGTAAGGAAAGCATGGGTCTATGTGATAGTAGGGGGCAAATAGGAATGAGTTTCTATGCACCATTACCATTGTACAAAACGAAAAAAGTGTATCTGCTGGTTTTTTTGGCTTTCAAAAGTTAAAAATATAATTTTGAGCGTGTTAGCAAGAATCAATGAGTCCTTACAGAAGTATTAAATGCCAAACACTTAACCAGACGATTGCTTCGAAATTCTTTTAGCCTCAATGAAGAGGATTTTTATTGGCGGCTTGTTTTAGGAGAAAACTCAGAAAACTAATTCTAAAAATAAAAGAAAGAGGGAAAAACAGTTGTCAGAAATCAAATTTCATTAAGTAAACAAGAGTTTATAATTGTACCTTCGCACTTTCACAGCTTCGAAGATTTTTACAACAACAAACTAATTTATAATTACTCCTATGAATTCGAAGTGCAGTACAGGAAAGTAAAAGACTGGAATTTAAAGGACTGGAAAAATGTAAGGTAAATAAACTGGTTTCTGGATCTGGTTCTGGGGCTTTCATTATCAGCACTCTCTTCTATTTATAGGCTCTAAGGATAACCGTCGAAGTAGCTGATAATCGTCGAAGTAAGTGATAACTGTCGAAGTGATCTCCATGATCACTGGACATGGCTTTGAATAGCTTGCTTCCACTATACTACTCTTGCGGTTGGGCTTTCCTTTTGAATTTGAATTTAAATTGTAAGTAACCATTTGGCCATGTTACCTTGTGTATCTTGACTGTTCCCATACCTCGCAGATCCATCGCCATTGATACACATTACCACGTGTCTGTTGATGACTAGAGATCTTCATTGACTCCCCAAATTACCCCTTATGAACCATGCATCAGGATGTGATTGGTTTGTGCACAATATACTGCCAACATTACCACCCGCACTAATATAACCAGAACCTGGTGATATTAGTGGATCGATGCATTTATTGCCCACATTTTAAGATGTGTAAGGTAATCAATTGTTTTGGAAGCATAACCGTTTTAAGCAATATTTAAAACACTGAACTTCCTATCAAGTTTGCATCTTACCTCCACTATCTGTGCAAGCGAAGGGACTGACACATCTTTGATGGCCAATCAAACATTTTCCTTCATTGATCAAGCATACGAAGAGGTTTTGAACAATGATGGCGAACCTCAAAAGAGCTCTCATGCATTTATCAGCCATATTTACCCTTCTCCATTTATACAAGTTATGGAGGATTCTGTAGAATATGTACCTTTATAAGAAAAAATTGCTCAAATGGATCTCGTAAACTCTTCCTCTGCTTTAAAGCTCTCTGTATGAGATGAGGCTGCCTTCTCTTCTATCAAAACCACCGGTTGGAACACTTGGCCAAAACCAATCCAACCTCAAACAAGGGAGCGAATTCATCACAGATTCGTCAAATTCGATGACCCTATTTCAGTCCCTACTTCTTCGTGCAGCTCTATAGTATATCCTTATATATCATTTGACTGCCTTCGCTGTCTCGAAGACAACTTGCTTTCAACATAGTATACCTCTACCTTGCCGACCAAAATAGTGCAGAAAACCCCTCACCCAATCAAAGCTTTGGGACTAAGCCCCTTACTTCTAGCCAAGAAGGCAAAACTTTGCTCTTCTGACTGGCTAGAATGTGTGAATGCACCTCAGTTTCCACCTTCCTTTGGAGGGGACCCAACTACTCTTCCCTTTCCTCTTAATCCTCTTGAATTTCTCAATTGGCCCCTGGTGACCATCACCTCATCTCTGCTTGCTCCCACACCTCCCAAAGTCCTAGCCACCTCTTTGTCTTCTGAGAGTACATCTGCTACCCCCCTTCTTCATTTGCAGCTAGTACCTCCAAGGATGACACCGGTAGCCCATTAACACTTCCTTCAATACCTTGCCACAGTCCCCCTTCCTTGGACTTGTTGGTGGCTAGGACTATTGATGCTGCTGAGGCATCTTCCTTTCCTTCTCCTCCACTAATTTCTTTAGCACTGCTTTCCACAAGTAGCTCCCCTACACTCCCCTTGTCAGAAGAAGAAATAAATATCTTTGAAGCTTAGCTGGCAAGCTTGTTTGGTATATCTACACCAGTGCTTCCATCTGGTAGTGAGACTGAGCCCCTGGACTTAGCTGACTCTTTTCTAGAGATAATTAAGGGTTTTTCTGCTGCTAAGTCCACCATCTCTCTTCCTCAGATGGACTTAGGCATTTTCCTAGAGCTAATGAGAACCTTTTTGAGGATTCCATTCGAGGCTCTACAGAAGCCAATAATCAAAAATGGGTTCTTCAAGTGCTGCCACCTCTTTGAGCAGACCAATGTTGCCTTCAGAGGCCATTTGTCCCAAGCCACAGCAACCATTGAATTTATGTCAACATCCATCAATTAGCCCAGGTTGCAGAGAAAGAACTCTTAAAAGACAAGGAGTTTGTCTCTCATGTCCATTCTGAGGTCTCAATGCTAAAGGGACAACACGCCTTTGCCGCATATCTCCATACCCAACTGCTACTTAAGAGGCAGAGCTAAAGAAGGAATTAGCAACTGTCAACTTGGCACTGGAGCAAAATGCTGAAAAGCTTTATTCTTCACACCAGGGGCAATCAAACCGTAGATAGGAGATGACCACTGCCATTCAACTGTTCCTAGCACTTGGAAGTAAAAAAACTCATTGTGAGGGAACAACTGAAACACTGTAATGAATTTTGGGCCAAGTTGTGGCAAAATGTACTTGATTTGTTATGAAATGAAATGAAACATTATTATTTACACAAGTGCCTATTGCTTTTTATTGATGTTTCCATATGGTAACTCTATACTTATTATGTTTCCCACACAATTGGGTAATAATGCTTCAAATATTTACCATTAATTTTTCTGGGATGTACATATCCATTTAGATTCTTTAGATGGTAAGTTCCTCCAGGCAGGACTCTATGAACTTGGTATGGTCCCTCCCAATTAGGTGACCATTTGCCAAACTTGTGGTTTTTGACTCTTATTGGAAGTATTGTATTCCATACCAAATTCCATTCATAAAGCTGATGTGTCGAACCCTTTTATTATAGCTTTTGGAAACCTTTTTCTTTTGCAAAAGGATATTATTCAATGCCAAAATTCTAGCTTCATCGACACCCTCTAACTCTAAATGCATGCTTTGATGATATTGATCAACATTTAGATTGTCCTGGCATTTGACCCTTAAAGACTTTATATTGATCTCAACAGGCAATATTACATCATGCTCATATACCAAGGCATAAGGAGTAACTCCTGTGCTTGATCTTTGGGAAGTCCTATAAGCCCATAATACATCCAACAATAAGTTGTGCTAATTTCTAGGATTGTCCTCCACAACCCTCTGTATACCTTTCTTCAAGGACTTGTTAGATGATTTTGCTTGGTCATTTGCTTGTGCATAATAGGGGGTGGAATTAACAAGACTAATTACAAATTCTGTTGCGAAAGCTTTTACTAGCTTTCTATCAAACACAGTCTCATTATCCACAGTTATGGTCTACGGAATACAAACCTATGAATCAATTTCTTGATGAAATCAATCACTTCTGTCTGGTCCACAGTCTTATAGGGCTTAGCCTCAACCCACTTAGTAAAGTAGTCTGTAACCACTAGAATGAAACAGTGTTGTTTCAAAGAGGGTGGGTGAATTTTTCCTATCATGTCCATTGCCCACCCTCTAAATGGCCAAGGCTTCACCACTGCATGTAGATCAATTATTGGAACATGTCTTATCATACCATGCTTCTGGCATGCTTGGAAACCTTTTGCATACTCTAAGCAATCCTTAAGGATGGTTAGCCAGTAATAAAAATGCCTTTTGAAGCAACCATCTCATGTTAACCCCAAGCTGGTGAGCACCACGAATGCCTTCATGTACCTCAGCCATGGTAGTCAATGCTTCCTTTGGTCCCAAACACTCTAATAAAAGACCATCTATCCCCTTTTTTATAAAGAGCATTCCCATACACTATGTACTGCATTGACTGTAGTTTAAGCTTTCTGCTAGCCCTTAAAGAAGCACCAGTCAAATATTGAATGATTGGATGTCACCAATCCTGCTCTTCCAAGTCATTTTGATTGGCTTCTACCAATATACCTCGTTTTGCTAGTGGTGGTATCAGCTTCTTATATGTTGCCTGACCCATATTTATTTGAGCATTATGCCTTCTTTTGAAATTCAAAGCGTTCTGGGCCACATCATTGGCCTTGCGATTTATGAATCTTGGGACGTAAGTTACATTTGCTACTTGGAAATGAAAAAACAAATGTACAGCAGCAACATAGTATGGCAACATGCTTGCACTTTGACATTTAAAGATTCCCTTTACTTGATTAATTACCAATTGGAAATCTCCAAATATATCAACTGCATGAGCCTGTAAACCAATAAGTATCTCAAGTCCCATAATCAAGGTTTCGTATTCAGTTTGATTATTGAAACAGGTAGTTTCATCAATTCTGAAACTATCTGTGGTTTCTGCCCTTTGGGGTGATTTAATCACAACACCAATTCCTACCAAACCATTAGTCTTTGATCCATCGAACCATATCTTCCATGGCTCCAAATCTGCGGTGTCAAGTTCCATTATTTCTTGACACTCTGTTTGACATGGATGATCAGCTAAAAAGTTGGCCAATACCTGACCTTTCACTACCTTTTGGGGGACATATTCCAAATGAAACTCTAACAAAGCAAAAATCTATTTTCCCATTCTTCCTCTTAATATAGGTGTAAATAGCATATACTTAACCAAATCTGTGGTTGCAATTACCAAGACAACCGTAGGTAAAAGAAAATATCTTAATTTTATTGCTGCAAAGTATAAGGCTAAACACAACTTTTCAACAGCTGAGTATTTACATTCACAAGAGTTTAAAAACCTACTAAGGTAATAGACTGCTTACTCCTTGCCCTCTTCATTGTCCTGAGCCAAAAAGACTCCTAATGATTCTTCAGTTGCAGCAATGTATAACTTTAAAGGTCTGTCCTTCCTTGGTGGCATTAGCACTAGAGGCTTGGCCAAATAGGATTTTATTCCTCCAAAAGCAGTTTGATGCTCTATTGCCCACCTAAACTCTTCTTTATTTTTTAACTTCAACAAAGAAGAAAAAACTTTAATTTTCCCGACAGTGTTACTAATAAATCTTCGAAGAAAGTTAACCTGACTAAGGAATTTTTGCAAGTCTTTCTTACTTGATGGAGGTTTGGCCTCAATGATAGGTTTGGCTTTGTTCTGATCAATATGTATTCCCTTTTTTATGTACTATATATCCCAAGAAGTTTCCTGCTGATACATCAAAAGCACATTTAAGTAGATTGATCTTTAACTTGAATTTCTTCATTTTTTTCGAAGGCTGCTCTCAGGTGGACAAGGTGCTCTTCGATAGACTGAGACTTTACCACAATATCATCGACGTAACACTCCACGTATTTTCCAATAAGATCATGGAAGTTGGAGTTCATTGCTCTCTGATATGTTGCTCCCGCATTCTTCAACCCAAATGGCATCTTAACCCATTCGAAGGTCCCAATGTTCCCAGGGCACCTAAAAGCTGTCTTGTGAACATCTTCATTTGCTATGCATATCTAGTTGTAGCCAAAGTGCCCATCCATCACAGACGAAACCCGGTGCCTTGCTGAACTGTCCACCAGTAAATCCACTACAGGCATAGGGTACTCATCGTTTGGAGTTGCCAAATTCAGATTTTTGAAATCAATGCATACCCTAAATTTGTCATTTTTCTTGATCACAGGCACGATAGTGGACAGCTATTCAATATACCTATCTATTCTGATAAAGCCTGCTTTAAGAAGACTAGCAATCTCCTCATTTACCTATTGAATCACCTCAGGACACATTCGTTTAGGTTTCTGCTTGTATGGTTTAAAATTTGGCTTGACTGGAAGTCTGTGTTCCACTAATGACTTATCAAATCTAGGCAGATCATTATAAAACTAAGCAAAACAATCCTTATATTTATTTAGGAGAGCCAATAACTAGTCCCTGACTGTGGGATCCAACCAAGCACTGATGTAGGTAGGTTGTTGTCACAACCCAAACTCGCCCATATGGGTTTAGCGTCATAATCGGCCAGTAATCCTTAGATTACAAAAGGCCTCTGAATATAATAACATATAATAGGGGCTGCGGAAGCAAATATACAAAATTAACATAGTCCATAAAACTGTGCAGACATACATGGGACATAAATTTTCAAAACAAACTTATATATATACAGGTGTGACGTCAAAAAATACATTAGTCTTATGTCACCCAATTACACAGATAGAGTCGAAGGGAACTTAGCCTAAGTACAGATATACAGAACAAACTCAACTAAAGCCTTGACATGATCCTCTCAAAAGGAACCTCCTCGGGAGGCACGGTAGTTGGCTGATAAAACAAAATCTCAAGCCGTTAACTCTGGGCCTGGTCACGTGCCTGCTCACCTACATACATAATATAAATAGTGAGCTGGAGCCCAGTGAATAGGGGTTTAATGAATGTTGTCCATAATAGTTATAGAAAACAGAATTCAATAGTTATCAGAAACGAATTCATAATCATGTTCAGAAATCATAGTACGTAACAGATACAGATTCAGAGTCGTATTCATAATTAGAACTTGCAGTTAGTCATACGTGGTACACTTATTAGCACTAGCAGAAACAGTTGACCCACAAGGGACAACCATAAAGGCATATAGTTGACCCATAAAGGGACGGCCATAAAGGCATATAGTTGACTCAAGTGCACGGAAACGGTACAGTTGGCTCATGAGACGTATAGTTGGCCCATAAATGGGACGCATACAGAAGAATCCACAACAGTTGGCTCATGAGACGTACATTTTGCCCATAATTGGGACATAACAGAACAGATAACATATGTCATCTGAAGCTAATGATGCCTCGAGTATATTTCAGAAACATTGGACAACCATTCATTCATACAGAAAATAATATTTCAAAAAACAGATCATCTTATATCATTCAGAAAATACTTATAAATTGAACATAGCTTTACAAAGTTATTACTCACAGATAACCGGTGGTTTCAAATAGACGAGTAAATGAGGCAATTCACTTAACTTAAGGTGGGTGACCTACACAACATGACAGATACATGCATTGAAACACACGCTTGGATTGTACATAACTTATTTCATTTGTTCTTAGTGTGTTTCTAGCCTTTATCATCATTATGGTGTCTTAATCTTGGCCTATAAATGCCTAGGATGGGATGAGGATGCAAAAATATACTTGAAAACATTTTTTCAAAACTTGCTGAAAACAGGATCCACGCTCGAGCGTGGTTTTCCTCTGTAATAACCCTCACCACTGATTACTGGTTAACCACTGATTACAGCTAAACTGAGACTGATCATGATAATTGACTGAATTGACTGAAAACCTGAACTGATTGACTGACTGTATTGTTTAAGTGCATTTCTATCTGTTGACTGTTTAACGATCTGTTCATGTTTTATATTGAAATTGCAAATTGAAGGCCTTATCGGCGGCCGAATCTGAAATTGATTAGTGATACGTGTTAATAATAATTTATGTGATTTTATGGCATATTTATCTGAAATGTGATTTGGTATGGTTAAATTAGATTAAAATGAGCTAAATTACATAAGTTAGGTTTATTTACAACTTTGCCATTGTGAGTGGGCCACTACCTTAGACCATATTTGAGCCTTATTACACTTATTCATACACATTCATCAACTCATTTCTAAGCACAACCGACCATAGAGAGAGAGAGAGAGAGTTGGTTTTCACCTTGTTTTGCTTGGAAATTGAAGGAATTGAAGAGAGTATTGCAAAAATTGAGCTCCTAGACCTTTAATTCTAGACATAAGGTAGAGCTTTTACCTTTTTGTGTTTAATTCGAGTTACTTCTAGCATGTTTTAGAGGATTGTTGAAGATTAGAGCCAAGATATGGCTTATAATGTTGAATTGAAGCTCATTCTATGCATGCATGTTGCCATTCATGAGTTTTGAGGTGTTTGTTCATGGAATTACTCATGCATGTTCATGTTAATGTTGTGGACCATGATTTCATCTTGTTTTAAAGCTAATGAGCTCACTTGAGCATGTAATTGAAGCCTTGGAGTTGTACCAATTCATGCATGTACATGTTCATCTTGTTCTTGAAAGATTGGTTTGAAATTGGGTTTAATTCCCTCACCTTTGGGCCTTGATTTTACAAAATGAGCTTTAAATCATGTCATACTATGTATTTACAAGTGTTTTCCAGGAAATGGGCCCAAAAGAATCGAATTTGATATATTTAAAGTTGAATTTGAGCTTGAGGTTCAAATCTGGGAATTCCAGATTTTGGACTCACGCTCGAGCGGGGTGACTGGCGCTCGAGCGTGAAATTCGTGCTCCCAGCACTTTGCACTGTTTTGAAGTCCGCTCGAGCGGAAGAATTGACGCTCGAGCAGGACCTTGTGTCTTAAGCTCGAGCGGGTGTCGAGCGCCCAATTGAGCGTGATTTTCGTACATCCAGTACTTTTGCAGACCACTCGAGCGTAGGAATGCGCGCTCGAGCGGATACCCTTGTCTGCATGTACGCTCGAGCAGGGTAATCCATGCTCGAGCGGGACCCCTATTTTCTGAAAATTCTGAAAATGCTTTTAAAGTGCATCATTGCATCCTCATTTCATCCTAGGCATTCTTAAGCCTAGTTTAAGACATCTTACTGAGGATATAGATGTAGAACCACACCGAGTCTAGGTAGGGACTAAGTCTTTGTTTCTCGAATGTGAACTTAGTGTGTGTTCATCCTGTAAACTGTGTAGGGTTGGCATCTGAGGATGCGCTCTAGCTTAACTGTAGCCCAGAACTCCGTGAGTAATAACTGTGTAAAGATATGTTCAAATACGAATATCTTCTTAATGGTTAAACTGTACTGTTTCTGAATCGATACTGTTAACTGAATGAATGTATGTCCTCTATTCTGAACTGTATTGTGGCATCCTTAGCAATTACTGTTACTGTTACTGTTACTGTTACAGAGATCTCTGTCGGTTCCCATGTTGGAACCACTACTGTTTACTGATATGATGGCCATCATTGACTATTCGGTCTTTCAAGACCTACTGTTTACTGTACTGTGCTGCTAATGGATGTACCACATATGACTGATATACTGAATCAATTGACTGTTTTCAATACTGAAAGGACATTCATTCTAAACCTCTTTACGCATTACGTTATTCACTGGACTTTAGCTCATTGCTCATATATATATGTAGGTGTATAGGCACCGGACCGTTGCTAGAAGCATCGGGGTAACTCCAGTTTTGTCAAGCCAGCCCATGTGCCTCACTGCGAGGTTCTGAGTCCGTTCAGGCTACGGCTTTAGGGTGTTTTAGTTTCCCTCATCTGTCTCTGTATCTGTTTTATAGCACTGTATCGACTAATAGCACTGTACTGTACTGTCTTACTAGGGATTAAGTCCCTGATCTTGATGATTGTAAATGTTGTACATACTGTTTTGCATTGATTGTATATATATATGAAAAGTCTTTTTGCATACAGACTGTCACAGCTCATTGGCCATTGTTTATTTACTGTTTTGGCTTTCGCCATGCCCCTGTACTCTGTATTACTGTTTTACTATTAAACAGGCCTTCGATAATCTCGGATTACTGGCCGGTTACGGTGCTAAACCCATAGGGGCGGGTTTGGGTCATGATAGAGTGGTATCAGAGCGATACTTAACCACGAGTTATACCGCACACACGTGTCCAAATGAGCTATAGGGTGTCCTAGAAAAACAATTAAGGCATCACATGAGCATGAAAAGTGTGTGTGGACATGACATGAATATGTGTTAATGTGTTTAAGCATATAGCTACTTATGTTTATAATTGATATAACTGCTTATAGTGAAATGGACAACGCAAGAAATGTTGATGAATCTGAATCCTCTGTGGCAAGAATGGCAAGGCTGGAGAGAATGGTGGAACTATTAACTGAAAGACTAGGGCAACAACAAAACCAACAGCCCCCACCTCCTCCAGTACAGCCAGAGCCACCTGTTAATGATGATGTAATAGCTCTGACGCAGAATTTTAGCAAGATGAAACCGCCATCCTTTCAGGGAGGCCTTGAACCCTTGAAAGCTGAAGCTTGGGTTCTTGAGACAGAAAAATTGTTCGAAGTGTTTCCGTGCTCTGAAGCACATAAAGTGTTGCTAGCTACCTTCACCTTGTAAGAAGAGGCCAGAAGGTGGTGGATGCTGGTCCGTGACACTAACACTGTTGTAAGTTGGGCTCAGTTCAAGGAGTCTTTCTTCGAAAAGTATTTCCCTCAGTGTGTCAGGGACAGAAAAGTGACTGAGTTTGAACAGCTGAGACAAGGCACCATGTCGGTAGCTGAGTATGAAACAAAGTTCACCGAACTTGCTAGATATGCACCACATATGGTGGACACTGACTACAAGAAGGCCAGGAAATTTGAAGGCGGCCTGAATGTAGAAATTCTTGACAGAATAAATGTTCTGAAACTGTTGAAGTATGTAGAGGTTCTTGACAGAGCCATCATGGCTGAAGCAAACATTGAGGCACTGAAACAGACTGAAACACCAGGAACTGAATGGCGTGGTAAGAGACGGGGTTTTAAATTCAAGAAAGGCAGAAACAACCCGTTGAACAAAAAGCAAAATACAGGGTCAACGACTAGTTCTAGTCAAGGGAACCGTTCAATACCGCCCTGTTCTGAATGTGGTAAGAATCATAAAGGAGTTTGTTATAAAATTTCAAGTGCTTGTTACAGGTATGGCAAGGTGGGCCACATGGTCAAAGATTGCCCCTCTGCTCCTCAGGGCAATAGTAAAGCTACACCTAGCACGGCAGCATCAACTGTTGCACCAAAGCCTAACCCCAAAGCCACAGGGAAAGAGCCTATGAGGTAAGGCCGAGTGTTTGCACTCGTGCCAGGAGACGTACAGAATACCGAGACCGTTGTGTCAGGTATACTCTCTATTTGTGCTCAAGATGCATATATTCTGATTGATTCGGGGTCTACACATTCATATGTATCGCATGCTTTTTCGTGAAAATTGAATAGACCATTGGAACCCATGAATTACTTATTAGCTGTATCTTCACCTGTTGGAGGGTCTGTGACTTGTGCTTATATGTACCCTGCATGTGAAATTATTGTTGGGGATATGCATCTGTATATTGACTTACTGCCATTAAACATTGACCATTTTGATGTAATATTGGGAATGGACTGGTTAACGAAATACCATGCTACTATTGACTATGTGACAAAACAAGTTGTTTTCCGTCCACCTGGACTGCCTGAATTTGTATTTAACGGAATTGGAGTAGTACCTCCCCCATACCTGATTTCATCTATGAAAGCCTGTAAATTGATTAAGAAATGGTGCAAAGGGTATCTGTGTTCTGTATTGACTATATCTACTGATGTTAAAACTGACGTGAATAGTATTCCTATAGTCAGAGAATTCCCAGATGTTTTTCCAGATGATCTGCCAGGGGATTTGATTGACAGGGACATCGAGTTCACCGTTGATATTATTCTGGGTACACAGCCTGTATCTAAAGCTCCTTACAGAATGGCTCCAACTGAATTGAAAGAATTGAAAGTTCAGCTACAAGAATTGTTAGACAAAAAGTTCATCAGGCCTAGTACTTCACCGTGGGGCACACCTGTCTTATTTGTGAAAAAGAAAGACGGCTCACTGAGACTTTGTATTGACTACCGTGAACTAAACAAGGTAACTGTGAAAAATAAATATCCATTGCCGCGTATTGATGACTTATTTGATCAGTTACAGGGTGCTCAAGTATTCTCTAGGATTGATCTCAGATCCAGATATCATCAGCTGAAAGTTAAACCAGAGGACATTGATAAAACTGCTTTTCGAACAAGGTATGGATATTACGAATTTTTAGTTATGCCTTTCGGAGTTACCAATGCACCTGCTGCATTTATGGACCTCATGAACAGAATCTTTAAACCATTCCTCGATGACTTTATTGTTGTATTCATAGATGACATTCTGATTTATTCCAAGAGTAGAGAAGAACATGAACATCATCTGAGACTTGCCCTACAGACCCTAAGAGAATAGAAACTTTTGCTAAACTGTCTAAATGTGAATTTTGGCTTGATCATGTTATGTTTTTGGGACATGTCATTAGCAAGGATGGAATTTCAGTTGATCCACAGAAAGTTGAAGCAGTGGTAAATTGGCTTAGACCAACAAATGTTACAGAAGTCCGAAGCTTTTTGGGATTGGCTGGATATTACGGAAGATTTATCAAAGATTTCTCCAAAATTGCCTTACCGTTGACACAGTTGACTCAGAAAGGGATATCATTTGACTGGACTGACCAAAGAGAATCAGTATTCCAAGAGTTGAAAACTCGACTTGTGACTGTACCGGTTCTTACCCTACCTTCAGGTACGGATGGTTTTACCATTTTTAGTGATGCTTCTCATAAGGGTTTGGGATGTGTTTTAATGCAGAATGGGAGAGTTATTGCCTATACTTCCCGACAATTGAGATCGCATGAAAAGAACTACCCGACCCATGATCTAGAACTTGCCGCAGTAGTGTTTGCATTGAAAATATGGCGTCACTACCTTTATGGGGCGACATGTGAAGTATATACCGACCACAAGAGTTTGAAATACTTCTTCACACAGAAAGAACTGAACATGAGACAGCAGAGATGGCTAGAATTGATTAAAGACTATGACCTACAGATTTTGTACCATCCCGGGAAAGCCAACACCGTTGCCGATGCATTGAGTCGAAAATCGACCGGGAACTTAGCCTGCCTACTCACTGGATAGAAAGAGTTGCTTTGTGACCTTGAAAAATCTGAAATTGAAATTGTGTTACGAGAACAAGATGGAACATTGGCTGCTATATCTGCCCAACCAACACTGATTGAAGAGATTAAAGAGAAACAGTAACAGGATGACTTCTTGAAGAAGATCATCGAAGAACGGGAATCTAAACTGAGGCCGGAATTCAAATTTGAAAGTAATGTACTGAAATTTCAGGGAAGATTGTGTGTACCGAGTGATACTGAACTGAAAAGAAGAATACTGCACGAGGGCCACAATTCAAAACTGTCTATCCATCCAGGAAACACGAAAATGTACCAAGACCTGAAACTGAATTTCTGGTGGCCGGGAAAGAAGAAAGAAATTGCTGACTTTGTATCGAAATGTCTTCACTGTCAACAAGTCAAAACCGAACATCAACGACCCGCAGGCTTACTGTAACCCTTACCTATACCGGAGTGCAAATGGGAACATATCACTATGGATTTTATTGTTGGTTTACCTCGCTCCAGTAAAGGTATGGACTCAATTTGGTTTATAGTTGATAGACTGACTAAATCTGCTCACTTCTTACCTGTCAAAACAATTTATAATGCAGACAAACTGGCTATACTCTATATTGATGAGATTGTTAGACTGCATGGAGTGCCTGTGTCCATTGTTTCTGATAGGGACTCGAAATTTACATCGAGATTCTGGCAAAGACTACAGACAGCATTGGGTACTGAACTGAGACGGAGTAGTGCATACCATCCTCAGACAGATGGCCAGTCAGAAAGGACCATCCAGACTCTGGAAGACTTACTAAGAATGTGTGTCCTTGATTTTCAGAGAAATTGGGAAAGCCATTTGCCATTGGCTGAATTCGCCTACAACAACAGTTATCACTCTAGTATTGGTATGACGCCTTTCGAAGCACTGTATGGCAGAAAATGTCGATCTCCGATTTGCTGGGTAGAAGTTGGAGACGGGCCTTTGCTTAGGCCCGAGATTGTATATGAAACGACTGAGAAAGTAAAACTAATACAATAGAGACTGAAAACCGCACAGAGCCGATAGAAAAGTTATGCGGATATCAGAAGGCGGGATAGAGAGTATGAAGTAAGTGATCACATTTTTGTGAAAGTGACACCGATGAAAGACCAGACTCGTTTTGGAGTTAAAGGCAAGCTAGCGCCGAGATATGTCGGACCATATGAGATTATCGAGAAAATCAATTCAGTGGCGTATCAAGTGGCGCTTCCTCTTGAAATAGAGCATATGCATAATGTGTTCCATATTTCAATGCTAAGGGACTACCTCCAGGATCCTTTTCATGTGATAGAGCCGACCCGTGTAGTGCTAAGTGATGACTACACTTATGAAGAACGGCCTATTTAGATTGTAAACAGACGGATCAAGAAGTTGAGAAACAAAGAGATTCCGTTAGTTAAAGTTGACTGGCAAAACCACGGTGGCGCGTATGCCACTTGGGAAAGGGAAGATGACATGGCTAAGAGATATCCTAAATTGTTCCCACTGAATTCTGTTTTCTTTCAGAACGAAGGTAATTTGAGTTTGGAGGACCAAACTCTTTATAAGGAGGGGAGACTGTAATAACCCTCACCACTGATTACTGGTTAACCACCGATTACTGCTAAACTGAGACTGATCATGATAATTGACTGAATTGACTGAAAACCTGAACTGATTGACTGACTGCATCTATTTAAGTGCATTTCTATCTGTTGACTGTTTAACAATCTGTTCATGTTTTATGTTGAAATTGCGAATTGAAGGCCTTATCGGCGGCCGAATCTGAAATTGATTAGTGATATGTGTTAATAATAATTTATGTGATTTTATGGCATATTTATCTGAAATGTGATTTGGTATGCTTAAATTAGATTAAAATGAGCTAAATTACATAAGTTAGGTTTATTTACAACTTTGCCATTGTGAGTGGGCCACTACCTTAGACCATATTTGAGCCTTATTACACTCATTCATACACATTCATCAGCTCATTTCTAAGCACAACCGACCATAGAGAGAGAGAGAGAGAGAGAGAGAGAGAGAGTTGGTTTTCACCTTGTTTTGCTTGGAAATTGAAGGAATTGAAGAGAGTATTGCAAAAATTGAGCTCCTAGACCTTTAATTGTAGACATAAGGTAGAGCTTTTACCTTTTTGTGTTTAATTCGAGTTACTTCTAGCATGTTTTAGAGGATTGTTGAAGATTAGAGCTAAGATATGGCTTATAATGTTGAATTGAAGCTCATTCCATGCATGCATGTTGCCATTCATGAGTTTTGAGGTGTTTGTTCATGGAATTACTCATGCATGTTCATGTTAATGTTGTGGACCATGATTTCATCTTGTTTTAAAGCTAATGAGCTCACTTGAGCATGTAATTAAAGCCTTGGAGTTGTACCAATTCATGCATGTACATGTTCATCTTGTTCTTGAAAGATTGGTTTGAAATTGGGTTTAATTCCCTCACCTTTGGGCCTTGATTTTACAAAATGAGCTTTAAATCATGTCATACTATGTATTTACAAGTGTTTTCCAGGAAATGGGCCCAAAAGAATCGAATTTGATACATTTAAAGTTGAATTTGAGCTTGAGGTTCAAATCTGAGAATTCCAGATTTTGGACTCACGCTCGAGCGGGGTGACTGGCGCTCGAGCGTGAAATTCGTGCTTCCAGCACTTTGCACTGTTTTGAAGTCCGCTCGAGCGGAAGAATTGACGCTCGAGCGGGACCTTATGTCTTAAGCTCGAGCGGGTGTCGAGCACCCAATCGAGCGTGATTTTTGTACATCCAGTACTTTTGCAGACCGCTTGAGCGTAGGAATGTGCGCTCGAGTGGATACCCTTGTCTGCATGTACGCTCGAGCGGGGTAACCCATGCTCGAGCGGGACCCCTGTTTTCTGAAAATTCTGAAAATGCTTTTAAAGTGCATCTTTGCATCCTCATTTCATCCTAGGCATTCTTAGGCCTAGTTTAAGACATCTTACTGAGGATATAGATGTAGAACCACACCGAGTCTAAGTAGGGACTAAGTCTTTGTTTCCCGAATATGAACTTAGTGTGTGTTCATCCTGTAAACTGTGTAGGGTTGGCATCTGAGGATGCGCTCTAGCTTAACTATAGCCCAGAACTCCGTGAGTAACAACTGTGTAAAGATATGTTCAAATATGAATATCTTCTTAATGGTTAAACTGTACTATTTCTGAATCGATACTGTTAACTGAATGAATGTATGTCCTCTATTCTGAACTGTATTATGACATCCTTAGCAATTACTGTTACTGTTACTGTTACTGTTACTGTTACAGAGATCTCTGTCGGTTCCCATGTTGCAACCACTACTGTTTACTGATATGATGGCCATCATTGACTGTTCGGTCTTTCAAGACCTACTGTTTACTGTACTGTTCTACTAATGGATGTACCACATATGACTGTGATGACTGAATGACTGATATACTGAATCAATTGACTGTTTTCAATACTGAAAGGACATTTATTCTAAACCTCTTTACGCATTGTGTTATTCACTGGGTTTTAGCTCACTGCTCATATATATGTGTAGGTGTACAGGCACCGGACCGTTGCTAAAAGCGTCAGGGTAACTCTAGTTTTGTCAAGCCAGCCCATATGCCTCACTACGAGGTTCCGAGTCCGTTCAAGCTATGGCTTTGGGGTGTTTTAGTTTCCCCCGTCTGTCTCTGTATCTGTTTTATAGCACTGTATCGACTAATAAAACTGTACTGTACTGTCTTACTAGGGATTAAGTCCCTGATCTGGATGATTGTAAATGTTGTACATACTATTTTGCACTGATTGTATATATGTATGAAAAGTCTTTTTGCATACAGACTGTCACAGCTCATTGGACATTGTTTATTTACTGTTTTGGCTTCCGCCATGCCCCTGTACTCTGTATTACTGTTTTACTGTTAAGCAGGCCTTCGGTATTCTCGGATTACTGGCCGGTTACGGTGCTAAACCCATAGGGGCGGGTTTGGGTCGTGACATCCTTGCTCGAGCGGACATGCAAAATGTGAGGGTTTGCTCGAGCGGTCTGTAAACTTTGAAAAAAGTACTAGTTGCTTGATTTTCACGCTCGACGGATGCTTGATCCTCGCTCGAGCATGAGACTCAGACCCTCGCTCGAGTGTGACTTTTGTCGCTCGAGCGATCTGCAAAAACACATGAACTTCTGGGAGCATGCATTTCACGCTCGAGCGGACTTTTGGTCACTCGAGCGGAGGGTGCAAATTATGGAATTTCCAGATTTGCTTCCAAAGTTCAAAACTCAATCTTAAAGCATCAAAACTTGATTTTTCTGGGCCAAGACTTGAGGAAACACTTAGAAACTCATAAAACATCATGAATTAAGGATCATTTCAAGAAATCATGGCCAAATAGCTTGCCAATTATGCAAAAATTCAACTTAAAATTTATGAATGTTCCATGAACATGACATGCATAAATTTCTTTGAACTTAAGCTTCTCAAAACATGATCAAATGCTACAAAACAACATGAAACTTGATGATTTCCCAAAATTAAGGTGAATTCAAGACATGCATGAGGGAATTTTTGGAAATTAAACTCAAAATATGAGAAAATATGTATGCATGCATGGTATGTCTCAATACTCTTCATTACTAACTCAATTCTTGCATTAATCAACATAATTCTCTTGTGTTCATCCATTATAGTCTAGATTTCAAGGCTTAAGGATAAAATTCTTACCTAGAGACTTGAGTTCACAAGTGTTGAAGTTGAAACTCTTAAATTCTCTTCAATCTCTCAACAATTTCTTGCAAGTTTTGCCCTTTCTCACTTGATCCCAAACCCTTTCTTAGTCTCTCACTTCTCTCACACGTTTGTGTGTCTTAGGAGCATGAGCTGATGATATAAAAATGACCTAATGGGATCAAGTATATGACCCACTTAGGGACATATGTTCAATTGAGGTTAAAGACAATCATTTCGCATTAAATTAGTCTAATTATTTGGTTCCAAATCGAATTTTAACCAAACCCATCATAATGTTCTAAAAATTCCAAATAACATATAACTTGAGTCAATTTCATTATTGGATGTCGATAAGGCCTTCAATTTACCGAACAGATCGGAAACGTGAACAAATCATTCTACGTTAAACAGATATAAACTCAAATAAGGTAACACACATGCAATTTAGTTCAGGTTTTGATCTCAAGAACTTGTTAGGCATATTAAATCATGAATTAACGTTAATCATGGGTCAAGGTCGTTACAGTCTTTCCTCCTTAAAGAGTTTGGTCCTCCAAACTCGAATTACCTTAGGTTTGAAAGAATATCGGGTCTAACGGAAACAAATCTGGATATCTCTTCATCATATCTTCTCCCGTTTCCGAAGTAGCATACGTTCCTCTATGGTTTTGCCAATCAACTTTCACCAACGGTATTTCTTTATTCCTCAATCTTTTAATCCGGCAATTCACAATTTGAACAGGTCTTTCTTTATACATATAATCATCCTTCAGAAGCACATGTGTCGGCTCAATAACATGGTGCGGATCTTGTAAGTAATCCCGTAACATTGAGACATGAAAAATGTTGTGCATGCTTTCCATCACCAGAGGTAATGCTACTCGGTATGTTACCGAACTGATCTTTTCAAGGATTTCATATGGCCCAATGTATCTCGGTGCCAACTTCCTTTTACCCCAAACCGCGTTTGCCCTTTCATGGGAGTTATTTTTATGAACACATGATCTCCGACTTCATATTCTCTGTCTCTTCTTCGGACTTCAGCATAACTCTTTTGGCGGCTCTGTGCAGTTTTCAGACGTTGTTGAATCAGCTTCACTTTTTCAGTTGTTTCTTGCACAAGCTCTGGGCCCAACAATGGTCTGTCACCTACTTCAGCCCAGCAGATAGAAGATCGACATTTTCTTCCATACAGAGCTTCATAAGGAGCCATTCCAATCATTGAATGATAGCTGTTGTTGTATACAAACTCGGCTAAAGGAAGGTAAGTCTCCCAATTCCCTTGGAAGTCTAACACACATATCCGCAGCATATCTTCCAAAGTCTGATTGGTTCTTTTGGATTGACTGTTTCTCTATGGATGGTAGGTACTACTTAATCACAATTCGGTTCCCAAAGCCTATTGCAAACACTGCCAAAATCTTGATGTAAACTTCGAATCTCTGTCAAATACAATAGATACTGGTACACCATGTAATCTCACAATTTCATTCACATACATGTTAGCTAGCTTGTCCGCATTATAACTAGTTTTAACAGGCAGAAAATGGGTAAACTTAGTTAAATGATCAATAATGACCCAGATAGAATCAATGCTTCGAGAGGAGCAAGGCAATCCAACGATAAAGTCCATCGTGATGTGTTCCCACTTCCATTCCGGTATTGGAAGCGGCTGTAGTAAACCAGCAGATCGTTGATGTTCGGCTTTAACTTGTTGGCTATGCAAACATCTAGCCACGAAATTTGCAATACACTTTTTCATTCCCGGCCACCAGAAATTATGTTTTAAGTCATGGTACATCTTTGTGTTTCTCGGATGCATAGCAAATTTGGAATTATGAGCTTCAGCCATAAGACGTTTTCTCAAGTCACAACAATCTGGTACACAAAGGTGATCCTGAAATTCAACACATTATTCTCAAGTACAAACCCGAGCCTTGGTTTGGAGTCAATTTCTTCCACGATCTTTGTCAAGAATTCATCTTGCAACTGAGTCTCTCTAATTTCTTTAATGATAGTATGTTGGGCAGAAATGGCGGCTAAGACCCCGCCTTGTTCTCGCAATTCCACCTCAATCTCATTCTTTCCCAAGTCACATATCAATTCTTTCTGACCGGTGAGTAAACATGACAAATTCCCAATAGATTTTTGACTCAATGCATCTGCAACGGTATTAGCCTTTCCTAGATGGTATAAAATTTGCAAGTCATAGTCTTTAATCAACTCTAGCCATCTTCTCTGTCTCATGTTCAGTTCTTTTTGGGTAAAGAAATATTTAAGGCTTTTATGGTCCGTATACACTTCACAAGTCACACCATACAGATAGTGTCACCAAAATTTTAAAGCAAACACCACGACTGCCAATTCAAGATCATGAGTTGGATAGTTCTTTTCATAAGGATGGAGTTGCCGAGAGGCATAAGCAATAACCTTCCCATTTTGCATTAGTACACAACCCAAACCTTTGTAGGACGCATCACTGTAAATCTGGAATCTGTCAATACTATTAGGCAGAGCCAAAATCAGTGCAGTTACTAATTTGGTTTTTAATTCTTGGAAGGCAGACTCTCTTCGATCATTCCAATCAAATTACACATTTTTCTAGGTTAACTGAGTCAATGGCGTAGCAAGTTTTGAAAAGTCTTTTACAAATCTTCTGTAGTAGCCTGCAAGTCCTAGAAAACTCCTAACTTCTGACACATTTGTCAATTTAGGCCAGTCCACTATAGTTTCAATTTTCTGTGGGTCCACTTAAATACCATCCCTATTGATCACATGCCCCAAAAATGTCACATTGTCAAGCCAGAATTCACATTTAGAAAACTCCGCATACAACTTCTTTTCTCTCAAGATCTGCAAAGCGGTTCTCAAATGGTTCTCATGTTCTTCCCTGCTTTTGGAGTATATCAAAATATCATCTATAAACACAACAAAAAATTCATCTAGGTATGATTTAAACACCCTGTTCACAAGGTCCATAAAGGCTACAGGTGCATTTGTTACCCTAAATGGCATGACTAGAAATTCATAGTGCCCGTATCTAGTTTTAAATGCAGTTTTCTCTATGTCTTCTTCCTTAACCTTTAACTGGTGATACCCAGACCTAAGGTCTATCTTGGAGAACACTTGTGCCCCCTAAGTTGGTCAAATAGATCATCTATTCGGGGTAATGGGTATTTATTCTTCACACAGTCACTTTGTTCAATTGTTTGTAATCTATACACAGTCGTAAGGACCCATCTTTCTTCTTAACAAGTAAAACTGGAGCACCCCAAGGTGAAGTGCTCGGGCAAATGAATTTCTTGTCTAAGAGTTCTTGGAGCTAATCTTTCAACTCTTTCAATTCAGAAATTGACATTCTATATGGGGTTTTGGAAATAGGTTGTGTTCTAGGTACTACATCAATTGTAAACTCAATTTCCCTATCAATTAGAATCCCCAGTAAGTCATTAGGAAACACATTAGGAAAGTCACAAACCACAGGAATAGTTTCCACACCGGCACTATCCGAAGACTCAATCAACACACTACATAAGTAACTCCGACACCCTTTTCTCAACAATTTTCTAGCTTTCATGAATGAAATCAAATATGGGGGTAGGGGAGGTACTACACCAATTCTGTTAAATATAAATTTAGACAATCCAGGTGGACGAAACACAACTTGTTTTGTTACACAATCAATGGAGGCATGATATTTTGTTAACTAATCCATTTCCAAAATTACATCAAGATGATCAAGGTTCAGAGGCAATAAGTCAACATATAAAAGCACATCTCCAATAACAGTCTCACATGCAGGATACACATAAGCACATGTCATGGACCCCCCAGCAGGTGAAGATACAACTAATAAATAGTTCATGGATTCCAGTGGTCTAGTTAATTTTCGTGAAAAAGCATGCGAGACAAATGAATGTGTAGACCCCAAATCAATCAGAATATAGGCATTTTGAGCACAAATTGAAAGTATACCTGACACCACTGTCTCGGTGTTCTGCACATCCCCTGGTACAAGTGCGAACACCCGGCCTTGCCTCAAAGGTTCCTTTCCCATATTAGTTCTAACATTTGGTCTTAATCCAAAAGCAGATCCTGCTGAACTTGCTACAGGATGATTGGCATTCTCTGACCTGATTAGACAATCTTTTATCATGTGGCCAGTCTTGCCGCATCGGAAACATGCACCAAACACACAGTGGCAAACTCCTCTATGTCTCTTCCCACATTGATTACAAACAGGTGCAGACCCATTGCTTTGACTTGAGCTACTAGAGGATCCCGTATTTTGTTTCTTATTTACAGTAAATGAACGGCCTTTCTTGAGATTAAATCCAGATCTTTTCCCTTTCCATTCAGTAATTGGGGCTGGAGTTTGTTTCTTCGCTGCCAAAATGGCTTTTGGCCTATCGAGCACATGCACATATGTAGGTAGGTTGAGGACTCCTACCTAATATAATATCTCCAAATCCAATCCACTCTCAAATTTTCGAGCTTTCTTGTACTCCATGTCCACCATATGAGGCGCAAACTAAGCTAGTTCAGTAAATTTCGCCTCATACTTGGCTACAGACATTTTTCCTTACTTAAGCTCTTGAAACTCTGAAACCTTTCGGTCCCGAAAGTACTAAGGGAAGTACTTGTCATAGAAGATTGCATTAAATTGAGCCCATGTCAAGTTCTCATTACTATTTCGAATCAATAGCCACCATCTATGGGCTTCATCCTTCAACGTGTTGGTAGCCAAAAGAACTTTCTGGATCTCAAAATAAGGAAACACTTCGAATAATTTCTCCATCTCTAACGACTATGTTTCAGCTTTTAGTGGTTCAATACCACCAAGGAAAATTGGCGGCTTCATCTTCATGAATTTTTGTGTTAGGTTGATCATATCATTATTATTTGACTCATGTTGTGCTGGTGGAGGAGGAGGAGGGAGCAAAGGTTGTTGCCTCTGTTGTTGTGTCAATGCTTCAGTCAAGGCTGCGAGCATCTGTTCCATCCGGCTCATACGAGCCTCTGAGGATTCACTTGTATCACTTCTCCTTGCATTCTCTATGTTGCTATAGAGACACCAAGTAATAATGAACATAGGAATAATTTGGTTCATTTCTTTTAATTTATTTATCCAAATTCAAATTCAGTTTTCACATTAATAATTATTTCTTACTAGGACAGCCTAAGCTCATATGGACTCATGTGTGCGGTAGGACACGTGCTCTGATACCACTCTGTCACGACCTAAACCCGCCCCTATGGGTTTAGCGTCGTAACCAGCCAGTAATCTTTAGATTACCAAAGGCCTCTGAATAGAATAACATATAATAGGGGCTGTGGAAGTAAATACACAAAATTAACATAGTCCATAGAGCTGTGCAGACATACATGGGACATAAATTTTCAAAACAAACTTATGTATATATACAGGTGTGACGTCAAAAAATACATTAGTCTTACGTCACCCAATCACACAGATAGAGTCGAAGGGAACTACAGATATACAGAACAAACTCAACTAAAGCCTTGACATGATCCTCTCAAAAGAAACCTCCTCGGGAGGCACGGTAGTTGGCTGATAAAACATAATCTTAGGCCGTCAACTCTGGACCTGGTCATGTGCCTGCTCACCTACATACATAATATAAATAGTGAGCTGAAGCTCAGTGAATAATAACAAAGTAAAGGGGTTTAATGAATGTTGTCCATAATAGTTACAAAAAACAGAATTCAATAATTACTAGAAATGGATTCATAATCATGTTCAAAAATCATAGTACATAAGAAATACAGATTCAGAGTCGTATTCATAATTAAAAATTACAGTTAATCATACGTGGTACACTCATTAGCACTAGAAGAAATAATTGACCCACAAAGGACGACCATAAAGACATACAGTTGACCCATAAAGGGACGACCATAAAAGCATACAGTTGACTCATGTACACGGAGACGGTACAGTCAGCTCATGAGACCTACAGTTGGCCCATAAATGGGACGTATACAGAAGGATCCATAAGAGTTGGCTCATGAGACGTACAGTTGGTCCATAATTGGGACATAACAGAACAGATAACATATGTCATCTGAAGCTAATGATGCCTCGAGTATATTTCAGAAACATTAGACAACCATTCATTCATACAGAAAATAATATTTCAAAAAACAGATCATCTTATATCATTCATAAAATACTTATAAATTGAACATAGCTTTACAAAGTTATTACTCATAGATAACCGGTGGTTTCAAATAGACGAGTAGATGAGGCAATTCACTTAACTTGAGGTGGGTGACCTACACAACATGACAGATACATGCATTGAAACACACGCTTGGATTGTACATAACTTATTTCATTTGTTCTTAGTGTGTTTCTAGCCTTTATCTTCATTATGGTGTCTTAATCTTGGCCTATGAATGCCTAGGATGGAATGAGAATGCAAAAATATACTTGAAAACATTTTTTCAAAACTTGCTGAAAACAGGGTCTATGTTCGAGCGTGGTTTTCCTCGCTCGAGCGGATATGCAAAATGTGAGGGTTTGCTCGAGCGGTCTGTAAACTTTGAAAAAAGTACTAGTTGCTTGATTTTCACGCTCGACGGACGCTTGATCCTCGCTCGAGCGTGAGACTCAGACCCTCACTCGAGTGTGACTTTTGTCGCTCGAGCGATCTGCAAAAACACATGAACTTCTGGGAGCATGCATTTCACGCTCGAGCGGCCTTTTGGTCGCTCGAGCGGAGGGTGCAAATTATGGAATTTCCAGATTTGCTTCCAAAGTTCAAAACTCAATCTTAAAGCATCAAAACTTGATTTTTCTGGGCCAAGACTTGAGGAAACACTTAGAAACTCATAAAACATCATGAATTAAGGATCATTTCAAGAAATCATGGCTCAATAGCTTGCCAATTATGCAAAAATTCAACTTAAAATTTATGAATGTTCCATGAACATGACATGCATGAATTTCTTTGAACTTAAGCTTCTCAAAACATGATCAAATGCTACAAAACAACATGAAACTTGATGATTTCCCAAAATTAAGGTGAATTCAAGACATGCATGAGGGAATTCTTGGAAATTAAACTCAAAATATGAGAAAATATGCATGCATGCATGGTATGTCTCAATACTCTTCATTACTAACTCAATTCTTGCATTAATCAACATAATTCTCTTGTGTTCATCCATTATAGTCTAGATTTCAAGGCTTAAGGATAAAATTCTTACCTAGAGACTTGAGTTCACAAGTGTTGAAGTTGAAACTCTTAAATTCTCTTCAATCTCTCAATAATTTCTTGCAAGTTTTCCCCTTTCTCACTTGATCCAAAACCCTTTCTTAGTCTCTTAATTCTCTCTCACGTTTGTGTGTCTTTGGAGCATGAGTTGATGATATAAAAATGACCTAATAGGATCAAGTATATGGCCCACTTAGGGACACATGTTCAATTGAGGTTAGAGGCAATCATTTCGCATTAAATTAGTCTAATTATTTGGTTCCGAATCGAATTTTAACCAAACCTATCATAATATTCAAAAAATTCCAAATAACACATAACTTGAGTCAATTTCATGATCGGATGCCAATAAGGCCTTCAATTTACAGAACAGATTAGAAACGTGAACAAATCATTCTACGTTAAACAGATATAAACTCAAATAAGGAAACACACATGCAATTTAAATAAGGTTTTGATCACAAGAACTTATTAGGCATATTAAATCATGGATTAACATTAATCATGGGTCAGGGTCGTTACAGTTGTTGTACTAATGTTTCTCCAAGATTGACCTCTTTCAAAGGATCTTGCATCTGAGAACTTACCAATGTCCCTCATGTAGCTTCTTCCAGCTTCAAAGCAGACTTTTCATCCTGATCTATCACAACCTTTCCTGGTTCAGCATCTTTGCTTTCTTATTCATAGACAAAATCTATCCATAGAGCTGCTTCTTCCTATATCTCCTGGACTTTAGTCTTAATGCCCAATACTTATTTAAAGCCAATGGCTTGGCCTCATGTTGTTTATGTTTGTAGCCAATCATCATGGCTTCCCTTTGTTCTTTTTGAACCATCTAGACTATTACCATGATGTCTAATGTGAAGAACTTCACCGAAGCAAAAGCTCTGGCTTCTTGATCATCTTGCCTACAACCAGGTATTGTCGGTGTCCTTGATGATGTAGTCATATTTATTATCAGCACTCTTTTGTACCAAATGTTTCAGGTGTGCCAACTCCTCATTAGCAGTTATTTCGGCTGTTGTATCAGGCTTCCTCAGCACGCTTAGTGGAACCACTCATTCGGTATACAACTTTGCTGCAAAATCTACACAGGAAATGAAGGGTTGTGGGTCTGCATTTATTTCCTCTGTCTCCCCATTGCTCAAAGCTATCGTTACCTTTTGATGTAAAAATGAGGGCACAGATTTGTTGGTGTGGATTCAATATTTACCAAGCAAAGCATTATACTTGGTATTGCTGTATATAACAAAAAAGGTAATCATACAGTCCCTTGTTCCCACACTTAAATTAATGAGTAATATGCCTTGGGCCATCTGTTTGTCCCCAGCAAAACCAGCAATGATTGTGCTTGTTGGGATCAATCTAGGGTTCCTTTTACCTAATTTCCTCAAAGATGAACGATGAAGTAGGTTTACTGCTGTCTCATTATCAATTAATACCCTGTTCATCTCTATTCCATCGAAGTATGCCTTAATGTACAAAGGTTTAACATGTTGAGTTATTAATGATGTGGGATGCTCAAAGGGGTATGATAGGGTAACTATGCTTACATCTTCGTTTTCTTCATCAGCCTCCATAGACTTGGCTACTTCAGACTCATCCTGGACTATATTGGCTTGTGAGATCTAACTAGAAACTTCTATAAACTCATTCTCATAACCCTCATAATTTCCTTCTTCGGCTTGAAATTCCCGAGTTAGTACGTAGACCATATTGATTGACATTGGGAAGAATGAGCCAAACTGTACTGCTAGCTGTATCTGCTCCTCTTTTGTGTTGGTCTGGCCTGATGCTTGGGATGCATCTTCTATGCTACAGTCTGGAACTTCAGGCTCCTTAATAATAGTCTATTATTGTTCTGTCTTGAATACGGACACTGCTTGTTCAGCCATGAAAGCTTCGAACACATCTTCTTCAGCCAATACCTTTTCTTAGCTTGGTTTAGTTCTTTCGTTTGTCTCATTGTCATCATGTCACGACCCAAACCCGCCCCTATAGATTTAGCGCCGTAACCGGCCAGTAATCCGTAGATTACCAAAGGCCTCTGTATAGATTAGTAATTAATAAGGGGCTGCGGAAGCATTAATATATAATAGACAATGTCCAATGAGCTGTGATAACGTACATAGGACAGAAAATTTAAAACTTATTTATATACTTAAACATGCTAGTTAAGTACACCAATATATACAAAGTATTTAGAGAATATACTTCTCAAGACCTGACTTAGTACAACATATACAGGAACTAGCATGATAACAAAAACAGCCATGGCATTAGACTTCGGTCGGAACCTCCTCGGGAGGCGTAATAGTTGGCTGACAAAATAGAGGTGAAGGCTGTCAATTCTGGCCTTGGTCACCCGCTGGCTTACCTACATATATATAGAGTAAACTGTGAGCGAAGGCCCAGTGAATAATAACGGAGTAAAGGGGTTGTAATGAATGTGTCCATACAGATTCAGAATTCAGTTCGTATCAAAGCCATACTTGTACATATCATTTACAGAAACCATAAGTCTTGCATAAACATACGTGATACATTCATCAGCCCTCACAGATACAATTGACCCATAAAGGGACGGCCATAAAGGCAAACCGTTGACTCTCATGCACGGAGACGATATAGTTGGCTCATGAGACGTACAGTTGGCCCATAAAGGGACGTAAGGATCCATAAACAGTTGGCTCATGAGACGTACAGTTGGCCCATAAAGGGACGAAACAGAACATATTTGAGGCTATGAATGTCACGAATACATTTCAGAAAACATTGGACAACCATTCATTCATACAGAAATATCATTTCAGAAAACATATCTTGTTTCATCACACAGAAAGTAGATACAGTTTGAACATAACTTTACTAAGTTATTACTCACAGTCAATCTTGAATCAGACAGACGAAGTGGATAGGTCAAACAGGTTGCGGCACGTGACCTACATAGCACATAACAGATACACACTTGAAACATACGTTCTAAATGTGTAAAACTTATGTCATTGGCTCTTAGTGTGTTTCTAATCCCCTATCCTCATTGTGGAGTCTTAAACATAGCCTAGGAATGCCTTGGATGAAATGAGGATGCAAAAATGCCTTAGAAATTATCTTTCAGAATTTTCAGGAAACAGGGGTCCCGCTCGAGTGTGGATTTCCCCGCTCGAGCGGACATGCAGACAAGGTTCCCCGCTCGAGCGTCACTTCCCTCGCTCGAGTGGACTACAAAATGTGACAAAAGTACTGGATGCTCAAAATTTACGCTCGACAGGCGCTCGACCCCCGCTCGAGCGTGTGACTCAAGTCCCCGCTCGAGCGTGCATTCCCCCGCTCGAGCGTACTGTAAAACAGTGCAAAGCACTGGATGCTCGAATTTCACGCTCAAGTGCCACTTTCCCCGCTCGAGCGTGAGTCCAAATTCTGGAAATTCCAGATTGAACCTTCAAGCTCAAAACCAAGTTTTAATGCATCAAATTCGATCCTCTTGGGCCAATTTTCTGGAAAATACTTCAAAACTCATAATATTACATGTTTAAAAGGTCAATTTGTAAAATCAAGGCCCAAAGGTGAGTTAATTAAATACAAACTTCAACTCAAAAATTCAAGAACATGGTGTACATGCACATGCATGAATTTAATAAACTTCTAAGCTTCCAATCCATGCTCCTAAGAGCCAATTCTTTCAAAAACAAGATGAAATCATGGACTTCAACCAAAATGTAAACATGCATGCAAGAATTTCCATGAAAACAAGCTCAAAACTTCATAATATGCACATGCATGCATGATACAAGCTTCAATTCAACATTCTAAACCAATTCTTGACTTAGATTACTAAACTACCATGAACCATGCAACATATGGCTTAATTTAACAACCAAGAAGATGATTCTCCTACCTTATACCTTAAATTCAAGATGTAGAAGCTCAATTATGCAAATAGCCTTCAAAACTTCTAAGTCTCCAAGAAATTCTCAAATGAAGCTAAGTTTCACCTACTCCTCTCCCTCTTAAACGTTTTTGCTCTCAAAATGGCTGAAGAAAATGAAGAATGAAGCAAGACCAAGCCTCAAACAATATTGGTGAAGTGGCCCACTAGATGACAACTTGTAGATAAGTCCAACTTATGTAATTTAACATTATTAAATCTAATCTAATCATACCAAATCAAATTTCAATTAAATTTATCATAAAATCACATAAATTCCAATTAGCATAAAGCATTAATCAATTTCAGATTCGGCCGCCGATAAGGCCTTCAATTTGCAGTTGAAAGTCAAAGACATGAACAGATATTTCTACACCTAACAGAGATAAGCACAAAAATCATGCAATACTCATGCAAATTAATTCCAAATTCCCTCATAAGTCATTATTAGGCATAATTAATCTTAGATTAACGTTAATCCGAGGTTGGTTGCGACGGCTACCGTCGCAAATGCTCTCATTTTTTGAGACGGCAAATTGTGCCGTCGCAAATGCTCTGCTTTTTTGAGACGGCAAATGGTGCCGTCGCAAATACTCTGCTTTTTTGATACGGCATTTTCTACCGTCGCAAAAAGTGACTTTCGTGTTTTTTTTTTTTTTAGTAAATATTTTTAAAATTTTAAATATTTTTTTTTAGATGCACCTTACCTAGATGTATCTAAAAAAAAATTATGAAAAAATATTTTTAAAAATTAATAAATACATAAAAATATAAAAAATATATATATATTGAATTATTGTATTTTTGGTATTTAGTGAATTTTTAAAAGATTTTTTTTACAATTTTTTAAATTTTTAGGTGTATTTATGTTAGGTATGTCTAAAAATTTTTTAAAAAAAATACTTAAAATATTAAAAAAATTCAGTAAAAACAATATAACACGGAAAACAAGAAAGTATAATTTTCTCAAAAGAGTTTTTGGAAAACTCTAATCTAGCATAGTGATTGTGGTTTTGAGACAGTTTCATATATATATACAGTCACAAAATGGTTTGAATAAATTCAACGGTATTTTTTTGTCGCAAAAAAAATTAAAAAAAACAATGTCGTCTTACTCTTTTGATATAACATTTCTCTTTTCATTCATTTTTTCATCTTCCTGTCTCTCTGTCTCTATCTCTCTCTCTCTTCTCTTTATCTCTTTCACTCATCACTCTTCTTTCTCTGTCTGTCTGTTTCTCTCTGTGTCTCTAGTCTATCTCTCTTCTCTCTATCTCTCTCATCTGTTTTCTCTCTCGCTCATCTCTCTTCTCTCTATCTCTCTCATTTCTTTTCTCTCTCTCTCTCTCTCTCTCTCTCTCTCTCTTATCTTTCTATCTCTCTTTATCTCTCCCGCCCATTTCTCTTCTCTCTCTGTCTCTCTCTTTTTCTGTGTCTCTCTCTCGCTCATCTCTTTTCGTTTTATATCTCTCTTTTTTTGTCTATCTCTCGCTCATCTCTTGTTTCTCTCTCTTTTTCTATCTCTCTCTCTCTCTTTCTCTCTCTATCTCTTTTTCTGTCTATATCTCTTTCATTGTCTCTCTCTCACTCATCACTCTTCTCTCTCTCTCTCTCTCTACTTGTCTATTTGTCTATTTCTCCCTCACTATGTTTGCCTTGCTCACTCTCTTACTCCCATCTTCTCTATTTATCGAGCTCCTTCTCGATTTATCGATCCACTATAAACGACGTCGTCTTACTCTTTTGAACATTTCTCTTTTCACCAATTTTTTCATCTTCCTTTCTCTCTGTCTCTGTCTCTGTCTCTCTTCTCTTTCTCTCTCTTACTCATCACTCTTCTCTGTCTGTCTCTCCCTTTCTTTATGTATCTCCTTCGCCGCCGCCACCACCACTACCAACATCATCTCTTATCCACCATCTTCACCACTACTGCCGCTTCCTCTCCTCTACCACAAAATATTACCTCTCCTCTCTCTCTCACTCATCACTCTTCTCTGTTTGTCAGTCTTTGTCTCTGTCTCTTTCTCTTTCTCTCTTTGTCTCTCGCTCATCTCTCTTCTCTTTATCTCTCTCATCTCTCTATCTCTCTTCTCTCTCGCTCATTTATCTTCTCTCTATCTCTCTCTCTGTCTCTCTCCCTCATCTTTCTTCTCTCTTCATCTCTCTCTTTTTCTATGTCTTTCTCTCGATCATCTCTTTTCACTCTCTTTCTCTCTCTCTTTGTCTATCTCTCGCTCATCTCTTGTTTCTCTCTATTTTTCTATATGTCTCTCTCTCTCTCTCTGTCTTTGTCTCTCTCTCACTTATCACTCTTCTCTCTCTCTTTCTCTCTCTGTGTCTGTCTGTCTCTCACTCTTTTCTCTCTCTCTCTCTATGTGTCTGTCTGTCTGTCTGTTTGTCTCTCTCCCCCATTGTGTTCACCTTGCTCACTCTCTCCATCATCTCTTCTCTATTTACCGAGCTATCCACTACAAGAAAATGCACTTTTAGCGACCACTTTGTCTCTCTCTCTCGCTCATCACTTTGTCTCTGTCTGTCTGTCTATCTCTCTCTTTCTTTTTTTCTCTCTATCTCTCTTCTCTATCTATCTCTCACTCATCTCTCTCTCACCACCCATCTTCTCTACCACATTCACCACTACTGCAAATGCAATTCCACTACTACCACTGTTGTCACTCAACCTCTACAACTATCATTACTACCACCACTACTACTACCATTATCTCTCATCCACAATCGCTATTCTATCTCCTCTACAACTACCACAACTTCACCACTTATCTCCTTTACCATCACTACCACTACCACTATCACCTCTTATCCACCACTTTCACAACTACTGCCACTTCTCATCCTCTACCACAAAAAATTTGTTCTTGATTTTTAGTCACAAAAAAAAAAAAAAGGGTCACAAAATTTTTTTTTTCATTGACCACAAAAAATTAACTTTATTTTAATAGAAAATATTATCCCTACTTCTACCAAATAAAAAAATAATAATAATTTTTTATTCATTAAAATAATATATGAAACAAATAAATTTTCAACCTTATTAAATGAAAAAAAAAATTCATTAACTATAAAAAAAAAATTATTTTAATAAAAAATAATTTTTTTGGCAACAGCATCCTCCGTTGCAAAAAAAAAAAGTCATTTTATTATTTAAATATTCATTTGTAATGAAAATAAAAAAAAAAAAATTCATTTGTAATCTCCCCCTTTCCATTCCCGCTCGGGTTTCCCCCCACCCCAAACCCAAAATCCCCAATCTCTTGAACCAAAATCCCCAATCTCAAAATCCCTCTCTTCTTACGTCTCTCTCTCTCTCTCCGTCTCAATTTGTTTCAGATGCTGATTCGGATGATTCACGGTCTAGAAGGAAAGAGGAAGAGCACGAGTTCTAGGTGTAGAAGTAGGAAATCGATGGCTTCATCTACGGATTCCATGGACAACACTTTCAGAGCTCGAGTCCAGAAGATCTTCGGGTCTCTCATCATCATCATCATCATCATCATCATCATCGCTAAGCCCTCCGTGGCCTCTCACCGACGGCGAGGTCGAGAAGAGAGAGTGGCGACGACCCTCCTCCGCCAAAGACGACGACCAAACCCCCATTTCTTTCTCTTTCGATGGCCTTGCTTGTAGGGTTGTAGGGTTGTAGGGTTCCGCCATGAAAGGAGGTAGATCGAAAACGGAGACCAAAAGGACTGATAGCAAGTAAGTTTTGTTTGCCTTGTTGTTTTTGGAGTTTTTAGATCTGAGATCTATTATGCGTGTGATTCAGAGTGTGTTTTTTTGGTATTGAAGATCGATTTTTTTGTTGTTAGGCTTTCGGTGAAGAGAGGTGTTCCGAGCGAGTAGGAATGGCAACGGGGCGGGGCGGGGCCGGGGATCCCACTCTCCGTCCCCGATCCCCGATGCTCGAATTTTCCCCGGCCCCGGCCCCGATCCCCGACGGGGAATCTGTCACTACCCCCACCCCCGCCCCCGACGGGGATCGGGTTTCCCCGACCCCGAGGATTCCCCGGCTAAAAAAAAATTTTAGAAAATACAACTCATCATCATCAACAACGACAACAAGTTCATCACTTAAAAACAGATCTGAAAAAAAAAAAATTCAGTAAAGTTTCAGAAATTTTCAAAAAATTTCATCATCAACAAGAAGTTCATCATCTGAAAAAAGTTTCAGAAAATACAACTCATCATCAACAACAAGAAGAAGTTCATTATCTAAAAACAGATCTGAAACAAAAAAAATTTCAGAAATGTTTCAGAAAATTTCAGAAAATTTCATCATCAACAAGTTCATCTTCTGAAATATATATATATATATAAAGAGAGAGAGCTTCACGGTCGGAGGGAGACCACGGTGGCTTCAACCTGGAAGTGAGATATATATCAGATTAGAAGAAAGGAGATCTACCGCCACTGGGAGTGAGATATATATATATATCAGATCGAAAGATCTCCGCACCGATCTATCTCCGTCGCAGCTCAGATCTGGAAGGATCTCTCCGTGGCTTCAACCTGAAACGTTCCATTCATCTCTCACAGAGAGTAAAGGACGAAGAGAGAGAGAGAGAGAGAGAGAGAGAGAGAGAGAGTGAGTGAGTGTGTGCTTTGAGTCTGGAGCATTGACCAAGTCTTTTGAGTTGGAAAGTTGGGCCTAAATAATATATAATATCATCAAGCCTAAACATTATATATATATATATGGGATCGGGGATGCTTCGGGGCGGGGCCGGGCCGGGGCCGGGTTTGGGGAGTTGTCACCGTCCCCGGCCCGAAAATTATCGGGGATTAAATTTTTAATACCGTCCCCGGCCCTATGGGGATAATTTTCGGGGAAAAACCGTTTTGATCGGGGGTCGGGGGATCGGGTCCCCGTCGGGCCGGGTTTAAATTGCCATCCCTACGAGCGAGAGTGTTTTTGTAGCTGTCGTGAGTGTTTTCACCTCATTTGTTTTACAGATTTCTGATTTGTGGATTTTGTTCAAGTTTGATTTCAGGTTGGCTCTGGTTGCCCTCCTCTGTCTCCGAACTGGACCGAAACTAATTCAGGCTGGTGAATTTCTTCCTAAGCTTGACCCAAAGACTTGAAAATTTTGTCTAGTCCCAATTTTTTTTTAGGCTGTGCTCAACCTACCCAAGTTGCAATCGTATTTAGCACAAAATGTATGCAAAAGATGTGTGGATCCAGGTTAGGGATGTTATGTTTTTAAACCACTAATGAAGAAAGAGGATAGTTAGAAGGAGAGAGAGAAGGGAAAAAAGTAGAGAATAAAAAAGAAAAAGGGGGGAAGGCATGGAGGAAATTTGGTCAAAAGCCACTTTTTCCACAGCCCACACACACACACACACACACACACACACACACACACACAAAAAGGAGCTTTGTAATTGTTGGAGCATAACATAATGTGGTAAATACCTCCCCTGTTACCTTGAGAATGACAATCGCACCTGTACTCTTAATGCAATGTATGTAAGAATGCCATTCTATAATTTTTCTTTTGAATAGATAGAATACTATTCTATAAATAATTTTGATAAATAGCTCGGGTTATGTTATATTCTGTACTCTCTAGTCCATGAAGCATTGGTAGCTAAATGTTTAAATATAATTTCTTGAAAACACATCCAGTTTATATTGAGTTATTAGTATTCTTATCTAGTGCATGTTTCCCTTCATTTAATTGTTTTGCAATAATATAGAGGTATATTGAAGATGACAAGAATGCTTTTTATTTCCGTATCTCATGAAGAATGGAATTTATGAATTTTGGAATTGGTTTGATGATCGGACCTGGTAATTGTGACCCTAGTGGTGGTTTTCATATAGCAAAACTCTTGTTTATTTCTCTACTATAGGTTGTTATGTAATGAATGCAAAGTGACACTGTATATTTGATCTGTTCTAAGGTATCCTCTTGGACGTGTGATTGGTGGAACTGTTTACCCTGGATTGACATTGACAGCTGGCACCATGTGGTGGTGTGTATTTGAGATTGAGACCAGAGATTAAGAACATTAATTTTCTATGTGTTCCTTGTTACCAGATTAGTGAACTCTGTACTTCTGGTTCTCCTTTATTATAAAACAATCAGAATGATGAATTTGAGTGAGTTCTGCTGCATTAGTTATTGCTGAGACTTTACTTTCTGATGGCAGGATACTGAATTCTTTGAATATTCCTCTGTCTGTGGAAACTGTTTGTGTATTTATGGCTCTAGTATTCTCTGCTATTGCTGCATGGGCAACCTATCTTCTCATAAAGGTTCATGTTCTATTTTTATTTTTGTTTTGGAACATGTATTTCTAGAACCTAGGACTCGTTATGTATTATGTTTAATGTGAGTTTTCTGCAAACTGAGATTTCTCAATCTTGTCCAATACCCCAACACGCAGGAAGTTAAGGGTGCCAGTGCTGGACTGACTGCAGCAGTTCTTTTAGACATGGTAAATTATATACAGGGTAGTTGTACCTTTATTTTCTATTCATTTTATGAAATTTTGAAACTTTGAGCAGCATTCTAACATGTAAAGTGCAACTTCTGTTATATCGAATCACGTGGTTATGTTTCATTAGTTCAGACTTTGATTTGATAAAAAACAATTTATCATTATTTCACCAGGACTTTCTTTCTTTTTCCTTTCTTAACTTTTTTTATTATTACTTTCTAAAATAGATATTTTTTGTCACACTTCTTTCCTAATATATAGAATGTGGAAAATATTTTCTTATTATTTTGATATAATAAATTATAGATGAATTGGTAACATAATAAATGAAGAAATTGTTAATTTTTCCATGCATAATAAAGAAACACACGCATACATATACTTGTTGCTACATTCCTGCCATATTGGGTCTTCAATTTTGAAAATTGTCGTGTAACATGTCTGTATCTTTATATATTTTCTTGAATGTGCATGTTTTTTTTTGAGTGTCTAGCATTGTCAAATTATAGACATATTTGAAATTTGAACTTGATATTTTTCTCAGCTTCTAGTGATATTTAGTAGGCTTTTTCCATTTCAGTCAGAAGCAGAGAAGATGCTGCAAAACTCATAATTGGCTTTATTGTTCCTAGTCCAATTTGATTCGTTTCCACTATAATTGTCTAGTAGTTACATTATAATCACATCCGATCAAGTACAGTTTTGAGTGTTGTGTTCTTGTTTTGTTCCATATGATATAATATAATATTTGAAGATGTGGTGTGGTGGTATTTGGCAATATTGCAGATAGGACAAGCATGTAGGCCAGTAGTAAAGGGTTTGGGAATGTGGGGTTCGGTCAAAGCTCTAGGAAGAGGATACGAGTACATAATGGGGGTTGTCATCTTTGTACCTATTGCTGTGTTGGCGTGGTTCCCATTTGTCACAGAATTCCAGACCAGGTTGCTATTCAACCAAGTTTTCAGTAGAGGGCTTCAGATTCAACGCATTCTCGCTGGTGGGAAGAAGCAGAAGCAGAAGTAATTAAGTACAAGTAAAATACTTTCTGCACACAATTTGATTTGTGGAGAGAGAGAGAGAGAGAGATGCATGATTGCAATGTCAAGTTTACTCAATTGTATATTGATCTCCTCCACTTTCTTCTTCTTCATATCAGCTATACTGGAAATGAATTTTAATTCTCTTTGGTCTGTGTTGTCATCTCTCTCCTCTCTTCTCTCTTTCTCTCTCTCTCTCACAACATGCTTGAATTGGGCTTTTTTATTCATTACCCATGTATAGTGAATATGTAGGACAATCTTCACTGTATTTAAATTTTAGATCACATACATCGGTATAAATTAATTCTAGAGGTTCGGTTTTTCTTTCAACCGATTTAAATGAAGCCTTAGTTAGTTCCGCTTCTACAAAAATTTCACATTTATGATTAGGATTAATTTCAAACTTTGGTATATAATCTAAACCAATTAATCTACACAAAGCATCAAAATTCACATGTCCTAAGCTACCATGTCATAAATTTGACTCAAGAATATAAGCAAAAGATGTGTTATTCTTATTCATAGCAACTTTCGGTACAACTATCATTATATTTAACTTAAAGAGACCATCACTCATGTATCCCTTACCAACATACATACCACTCTTTGTTAATACAAATTTATCAGACTCAAAGACAAGCATAAAACTATTTTTACTTAACAAAGAACCAGAAACTAAATTCTTCCGGATGTCAGGTACATGCAGTATGTTGTTGAGGGTCAGGTCTTTTCCTGATGTCATCTTCAAGATCACTTTTCCTTGTCCAGTCACAGTAGAAGTAGAAGAATTTCCCATAAAAAGTTGTTCACCATTTACAGCTTCATTGTAGGTAGTGAACATCTTCTTGTCTGCACATATGTGACGAGTTGCTTCAGTGTCAACCCACCATTCTTTGGGATTTCCAACCAAGTTAGCCTCAGACACCACAGCAGAGAGATTGATGTCATTCACATTGTCAGAGATGTAATCCAATTCTGTCACATTGGCTTGATTGGTGGTCTTCTTGCTTGTACTTCCATGATCCTTCTTAAAGCGGCAGCAGTCAGAAGCTCGATGTCCAGTCTTGCCACAGTTATAGCATTTTCCTTTGAACTTCTTGTTGCCATTGTTGTTGCCTTGTTTAGGACCATCTCCAGTAAACTTCCTCTTTTTGTTATGTGGTTTTTGAACTTGTTCAACCACATTAGCCTTGGACTCAATGGGATTTTTCCCATTCCTCTTTTCATCCTTTCGGTTATCTTCCTCAATTCTTAATCTTACAATCAACTCATCCATGGTCATCTCTTTGCGTTTATGTTTTAAATAATTTTTGAAATCTTTCCAAGCCGGTGGTAACTTTTCCACCAAAGCAGTGACTTGGAAAAACTCGCTAAGAGACATACCTTCTGAATGAATATCATGCAAAATTATCTGAAAACTTTGAACTTGAGATATTACCGTTTGGGAGTCTACCATAACAAAATCCAGAAATTTACCGACGACAAATTTCTTCGTGCCGGCATCCTCTGTCTTGTATTTCTTCTCCAAAGAATCCCACAATTCTTTTGCTGACTTCAGAGGACTATATACATTATACAGCATGTTGTCAAGGCCATTAAGGATGTAGTTTCTGCACAGGAAATCTGAATGTTTCCAAGCATCTACAGCGGCAACAACTTGCCGATCATTTTCACCCTCTTTAAGTGCTGGAGCCTCTTCATGGAGAAACCGGGCCAAATTAAGAGTTGTAAGATAGAACAACATCTTCTGCTGCCATCTCTTAAACTTGGTACCATTAAATTTTTCCGGTTTTTCTCCATGATTGATTGGTACATGAACATGGTTCTGGATAGGGACCGATGTAGGTGTAACAATAGAAGTACCACTGCCAGATGCAGTTTCAGTTGTAGTAACCATAATCTTTGATTTAAAAAAATTCAGAAAAAAAAAATCAAAACACAAATTAATTTTCTAGTTACTAAAATCAGAAAATAAATTATAACACAAAATAATTTTATTTTCCTTGTTACTAAAACGAGAAAAATAAAATACCAAAATAATTTCCTGTAATACCAAATAATATTCTGCAATTGTTAATGACACCAGTATCTTACTACTAGTTATCAAAGAAAAGAGACAGTATATTACTACTATCTGTCAAATAGCATAAATCACTATTTGTTTTTCCAACCAGAATATTATTTTGAAAATACAGAAAATTAAATACAATGAAGATACCAAAATAGAATCTGTCTTAAGATTGTTGGACAATCTTCACTGTATTTAAAAGATTTAATTCTATTGTGTACAAAACAACAACTAGAATTTAAAGAAATAAAGAAAAGGAGAGAATTTGTTTGATTACAAAAATCAAACTCGAAATAATAAATAAATAAATAAATAATTGAATTTATTTCGTTACAAAAATAAAATTAAAATCTGATTTAAATAAATAACAATAACACAAAAAATTAATTAAGTAACTTACTTGATTTAATTTCTTCGAACTATAATCTGATCAAGTCCAGTGTTTGACACTGTGTCCTTAAGACAGATTCGTCCTCTCTACGGTGCTTTCAGAATTTGAACGTCTATCTCCCAGGATGAAATGATCTACTACAAACAATAGCAGCACTACTAATTGTTTGCCTTACGAACACACTAAGTGTTTACACTCTTTCACACAAAAATAAAATGCAGGAAAATGAAGAATAGAATGTACAGAGGTGAAATACGAAATTTCTGAATATAATGAAATCAAAACATCAAATGAAGGTGGTCCTATTTATAGATGTAAAGGTGGCTCTTGGTTTTGAATTGAACAGGCATGAAACCTGTTGGTTTTGAATTCAAACATATATGAATCTGTTGGGTTATATTTCAAACAAATAACATAAACGGGAAGGGCCCTGTTTGGATGTACAGTAAAACCAAACCCAGTTTATTTCCAGTTTAATTTGAATTCTGGATTTTTTTTATACAAAATAAAATTAAATTCAAATGTTTTTGGCCCAAAAAGATTAGTATTGGGCCGAACAAGCCCAACCTCACACCACGCACCCGCGCTTAGGCCCAGCTCAGCCCAGCCCGCCCGACCGATCGTGGTTTTTAGGTCCAATGGGTCTAGCCCATTTTGCCCATGACCTCTGCCTCTAAAACACTTGGTGTAGACGTCCCCGAACGCATCCCGGGGAAAGGGTGCGAACCCCTCCCCGTTCTGGTTCGATATTGGGTCTACTACAGTTCGAAGGACTCAAATGTCACGGTTCTTAATCTTGAACCAAAGAGTCCAAATCTGGCAAATCGTTTTGAGAAAACAGATTTTTGAAAGAAGTGCCAAACATGGACTGCTTTGCCAGATACAGAGTCGCCACCTAAATATTTTTTAAAGGGGAATTTCTGAAACCCTGACTCGGTGCCAAAGGCCACGTGTCCGTCATCACCAAAGTTACCTCGGCTCGGGAACTTGGGTACGATTGGGGAAGGTCACTTCGTGAGCACCCCCGCTCGCCCGGTCAAAGACCGGCCTCTACTAACCATGATATCTTATTTTGAAAACATTGTGAGTTCTTATTCCGGTTATTAGCCTAGGTTACTATGTGATGCGCACAGCATACAAGTATAAACTGAGTCGCCTGAATTGGAACAAAACATTTCATGCTTGTTTGTTTGAAAATGGTTTGATGGTGCTACTCGCAAGTAGGCTAAGACGTGGATTTGCCACCTTCAGGTGGGCTTAGGAAACATGATTTTGCCACTATCTAGTGGGCTTAAAACAAACAATCAATGCATTGTCCCAATTCAAGTAACACAACCTTCACCCACAGGCATTCAGGCAGTTATATCATATAAGCAAATAGCCTCATGGCAAGCATGCTATCATGGCAGTCACTTACACGCATGCAAGGATGCTAAAGCATAAAAACTCACCGAGTACTCCAAGCCAAAACAGAAACTACATTAGAAATCATGCATGATCCTAAGTATACAGAAATGCCTAATGCAACACATGCAAAAATGCAAACTATAGCAGGCTCGGCTATTCTAAACATGGCATATGAAATGCTACAACTAACATGTATTCAATTTGGAATTTGACATACAATGCAGTTTGTATGATGCGCTGAGCCCGGTGCATGCAAAACAGATGAATGAATGCAAACATGCTATCATACTGTATGCTATTTGAAATATGCCCTATATCTAATCATCATAAGCGGGTAAATAAAAGGGAAGAAAGACGTGGGGTTGGAAGACATACATCACACTCACCCACACTTATTACAATTATGCCCTCGCACAGAGGGTCCGAATAAATAATAATACAGTCCGAAATAAAAGAATAATACAGTCCGAATATACAGTCCGAATAATATACAAATTCCTAATTAATTAACAGATTAACTAAGAAAAACTGTAAACTGGCATGCAAGCCAGGGGCTGCCTCGATTCTGATGAATAATATATGCTGGGCTACCTTGCGCGGAAATCCACTGGGATGCCCCAATTAGCCTCTGTTTGCACCTTTCCTCGAAATGCGTGCCAGACTCCGAAAAGTTGCTGATTCTTCATTTTGCTGCAACAGAGAGCAGGAAAGGGGCATAGCAATGTATTTCACAAATATATGCATGCCTCGATCCTCGTGCCACCAATTACGCATCTCGATGCATGATGGCCGAGGAGCCGAATTGCACAACTCAATATGAGATGAATGCACATGAATGCTACAACAAAACCTAACTCCATCATGGATGATCCGGAGTATCAGTGACTTGGGAATTAAGACCCATTCCGTCGCTCGGAGTACGAAACGCGTCTCGTTTCCCGTGCCCGGGCTAACTCCTATCCCGAACACAATGCAATATGCATGATATGCATGAAATGCAGCTAATATGCAATCCTAATATGCACAATGTCATGTAAATGAGATGCCTCGAAATACGTGCACACGTACGCGCAAACCGAGGAAATGATACTAAGGCATGGAATGGCATACGCAATGCAATTGGACTTACACTAACATGAGAGAGCCTCAGCAACTCTCACATAAGAAGCCGTCGGATAAAAGTGAAGTGCCTCGAAATGCGTGCACACGGGTGCGCAAACCGAGGAAATGACATACGGAATGAAATGATGCTAAAATGACATAAACAATGCAAAATGGACTTACACTAACATGAGTGAGCCTCAGCCACACTCACATAAGAGGCCGTGAGATAAAAATGAAGTGCCTCGAAATGCGTGCACACGGGCGCGCAAACCGAGGCAATGATACTAAAGCATGAGGTGGCACTCCAAATGCAAGTTGGACTTATACTAACATGAGAGAACCTCAGCCACACTCACATTAGAGGCCGTCGGATAAAAGTGAAGTGCCTCGAAATGCATGCACACGGGCGCGCAAACCGAGGCAATGGCCCTAAGGCATGAAATGGCATGGAAATAACATGCAAACATGCAAATGAATTTCAGCACTCACAAATGATATAAAACAGTCCCGAAAGGTGGGGAAATGACACCAAATGCACGGGATGATCCCGAAATGCGATATTAAGCACCCGAAATGGCCTACAGCTATACTAAACATGCATGATTGGTACATGACATGCAAAACAGTAGCAAGGCAGCCCCAAGATAACATTTTTTATAGTACAAAACATGGCGAAATAGTAAGCATAGATAGGACAACAATGGCATGCAAAAATGGGGGCCAAGAGAGGGGTATTGAAACAAGTGATGTATGCGATGCTTAAACTGAAAATTTTCCTTCTACAACACTGAAGAGGGACCAAAAATATGCACATTTACAGTAGATGACATCCCCCAACTCAGTATGAAAACATGCTAAAAATGTCATGCAAGAACTAGGATACATAAGGCTATAACATGAGGTACCCAAAAAATTCATCAAACCAGCAAAGACCCTTAATGAAATATGTCAAGAAGATCAAAATATGACTCTTTCTAGACCTGATGATGGCCGAAAACAGAATCTAGATAGGCTTAACAAAGCATGCAAAAATGGGGGTCAAAGAGGGGTATAATGAAAAGTATAACATGGAGACCCCCAACAAAGTTGATCCCTTCTACAATGTTGTATAGGGACCCAAAATAAGCCTACTCACAGTTCATGACATGCTCCAAAACAGAACACATGTAGGCCAAACAAATCATGCAAATTTACGGTAAATGTGAGAGATTATGAAGCAAGTGCATGATAGAGAGGCCAAACAGGGTTGAGCCCTTCTTCAATGTTGAAGAGGGGCTCAAAATAGGCCCACTCACAGTTTACATTATGCTCGAAAACAGATCACTCATAGGCTAGAAATTTCATGCAAGATTATGGCATATAAGATGATATTGAAGCAAGTACCAAATGGAGGGCTCAAACAGGGTTGAGCCCTTGAACAATCATGAAGAATAGCTCAAAATAGACCTAGTTTCAGTTAAGGTCGGAGCTCAAAACAATAAGCAAATAGGCTTAAGAAATGAGGCAAAAATGGGCTACAAAAGAGGGAAAGTGAGACTTACCCTTGTAGACAAGTCTTGGCTGCCTTTTGCTTGAAGAATGGGAGCCTCTTAGCTGCTGGAAAGCTCTCCTAGCTGCTGGAATGGAGTTGTGATGGTAGAGCTTGAAGATGATGAAGAAATGGCACCAAACTTGAGAAGAATCAAAGAGATGGAGATGGATATGTGTGTATATGCTCAAAACAATTTTTCTAACCCTAGGGACAGGGCTGGGAGGCCCCTTATATGGAAAAAAGGAGGGGTGTAAAGGTGGAGGGAAATGCACCCAAGCTTTCCCTCCCAAAATATCCCCCGGATACAGATATTTTGTGGGGGAAACAGCTATACAACTGTAAAGTATGCACTGAGGGAAGCATGGCCGGCCCTTTACTTTTGCTGGAGGTGGCCGGCCGGCCACCCCCTATGGCCGGCCGGCTAGGGGTCAAAAGGTTCAAGCTGATTTTCTGGCCGACCACCAGAGAAAGGTGTCCTCCCAGGTCTCCTCAACAAGGCCCTGTGGTTGGAAATTGACAACTCTAAAACAGGAGAGAGAATAGGCCACTTAAAAGAGGGGCTCAAAAGGGTCAATTAGAGTTACTGGCCGGCCATGTGTTTTTAGGGTCCTCCCATGTGTGTACAACACAAATATGTGGTTTTGGCTCGAAGAAAATGGCCCTAGGGTGTTCAACATTAGCCCGGAAGTGAGAAAAACGGGCGCCGGGGGGCGCCGGAGGAGTATAACTGGTTGTTTGAGACAATTGCTGGCCTCCCACCCTTCAGTGACCCTCTTGGTGATAAAACAGAGGTACCTGCCAAAAATGAACAAAAACCGATGCAAAACGAATGCTCGGTGGCCAAAACACGCAGTTCAGGGTCCTGAAAACTGGCCGTTAAGCACCGAAAGTGGTGTTTGGCCACGAAGTGCGTATCTAAGACCCCAGTGTCCCTCGAAAGGGAGTAAATGAGATGCATACCAAAAACCGGAGGAATCGGAGATGGTCGGGTGGTCCCGAACCGAGGCACACGGCCTGACGGCTCCGAAAACCGGGAACCGGGCTCCGAAATGGGCAAAATGGCCTACGACCACGAAATGTAGCCCACGGCCACTGAGAGATAGTCTACGGGACCTCTCCCTCCCCTCAGGAAAGAAAACAGAGAAAACCGAGCCCGGTTCGTAAACCGAGGCAAGGCACAGAAGAGAGTTCGGAAGTCCGGAGGCAAGGCGCACAGCCGCGACTCTGAGACTTCTGAACGAGCACAATATGCAACATCACCGAGCGCTCAATCGGTGACGTCTGAGTCTTAAGGTCGGTCAAAAATGGGGTGTCTACAGTTGCCCCTCTTTGACAGAACTCGGAAGTCAATAAGTGACGGGAGTGAATGTCAAAGCCTAGAGACGACCCATTTTTGACAAGGCCGAAGACTTAGACAATTATATAGAGATAAAACAGAGATGTGCCCGCAGGCATGCCCGCAGGCAGGGGGCAAAATACAAAGCGACATGCACGGAGCCAGATGTAACTCGATGTTCGTGCAAATGCAGCAAGCTGTAATGAAGCAAGTATTCGCAAATAAATGCAACAGTTTTAAGCAAGAATGCAAAGCAACAACTACATTTCATGCAGTTAGGGATGCGGAGAATTATTCAATTCTCGTCGCGTCTCACACGGAGAAGATACGATACCTGCGCGATTCGTCTGGTCGCACCAGCCTCAAATGAACCGTACATACAATATCGTGCCTGCAAAAGAGAGAAATTCAACAAGAACAATATGCTAACAACATATATTCAATGTGATTCCTGTGGTTCCGAAAGTCTGACACACGCAGTGTCGGCGAGTGAATGCATCGCAATGCGAGAAAGGAACACGCGTGACAACGCACGCTCAAGCTCAGAGGTATGGTACAACAAGAAATCATGCATAACAATGCAAAGTGTTCATAAGAATGCAAGTTATATGCAAAACAATGCAAAATGAGCACGAATTAGGGTGCCCGTTTGTGGCGAAACAACGAGCTAGGAAACGCGCGTTTCGGCGAAGGCGACTCGATCGCGGCCTCTGATTCACCTCCCGGAGAGGTTGCAATATGTTCAAAAAGGATACATCTTGATTTCGATGAGTAATGACGAGACACATGTCGGAAATTGCAGCTGAAGTTCCGGCGGAGCAGTTTCGCGCCAGAAAGTGCACTTTTTTCTAACTTTTCCAGGTCTCGGGAACTCCGATCTTCCTCAAAATTTGCAGGGAGCTAGGTGGGCAAGTGGGGAACACCACCGGCCACTGGTTACCCAAGGGGAGGCCACCGGCCAGGGGCCAAAAAGTAAATGGCTGGCCAGCCCGAAAAGGGGGCCGGCCGGCCACTGCACAAAAGCAGGGGCAATTTTGTCATTTTGGCTCACTTCTATATATATCCTCATCCATTCATTCCGAAATCACTCCCACAGCTGCAAAAACTCCTTCCCTTGCTCCCCAAACCATTTTTTCCTTCAGATCTGCACTTTATACGCGCTTTTCGGTCTTCTACGCAAGTTGTTTTCGCGAAATCTTTCAGTTTTAAGCACTTTGAACCGATTAAATTTTGATTTCGGGGCTTCTTTTCTCATTTTCACCACTTGAGGTAAGTTTGTCTCAATATTTGGAAGATTTTCTCGGGAGTTGACTTTTGTTGACTTTTCCATTTCCCGGGAGTTGACTTTTGTTGACTTTTTTCAATTTTGGCTCATTTTTGCAGATTTCTTGAAATGGCGGGTAATCTCCCTCAGGGTGGAGGTCCTCCAGGTGCCGGGGATGGCTTTGATGTTATGACGTTGCCCCCGAGGGTCCGACCTTTCATCCCCGAGAGATACGCCCCGTCGGCGCACCTTCTTCCGCGGGCGATTTTTCGTCATTTTACCCACTTCAATGATCGGGTACCCAGGGATTTACTTCTGCGAGAGCCGGAGCAGCATCTCTCTCACGATGCACGAGAGGTATTTCACTTTATTTTCTGTATTTTTCGTGCATTTTGTAGCTTTGCCATGCTTGAACACACAGTTTTTAGCTTATGACATAGTACTTTGTTGGCATTCTGAACACGTGACATAAACACTTGAATTGCTGAACACACGGCTCATTGACTGATTGATTGTGAACGCACGGTACACATTAGTTAAGAATTGAACATACGGCTCAAACACTGATTTGTCGAACACACAGCCCGAATTTGAAGGTGGGCACACGGCACACACTGATTAAGAGTAGAACACACAGTCCCAAACTCCGATTTTCTGAACACGCAGTCCAAGTTGATGGTGAACACACAGCCCACACTAGTTAAGAGTAGAACACACAGTCCCAAACTCCGATTTTCTGAACACACAGTCCAAGTTGATGGTGAACACACAGCCCACACTAGTTAAGAGTAGAACACACAGTCCCAAACTCCGATTTTCTGAACACACAGTCCAAGTTGATGGTGAACACACAGCCCACTGATTAGGATTTGAACACGCAGCCCAGATTTGAAGTGAACACGTAGCCCATTGATTTTTCTGAAATTTGAACACGCAGCCCAAATACCAAATTTTCTGAACACGCAGCCCAGATTAAAGCGAACACGCAGCCCACTGAGTAAGATTTGAACACGCAGCCCAAAACACATATTTACTGAACACGCAGCTCAGATTTGAAGCGAACACGCAGCCCACTGATTAAGATTTGAACATGTAGCCCAAAACACATATTTACTGAACACGCAGCCCAGATTTGAAGTGAACACGCAGCCCACTGATTAAGATTTGAACACGCAGCCCAAAACACATATTTACTGAACACGCAGCCCAGATTTGAAGTGAACACGCAGCCCACTGATTAAGATTTGAACACGCAGCCCAAAACACATATTTGCTGAACAAGCAGCCCAGATTTGAAGTGAACACGCAGCCCACTGATTAAGATTTGAACACGCAGCCCAAAACACATATTTACTGAACACGCAGCAGCCCAGATTTGAAGTGAACACGCAGCCCACTGATTAAGATTTGAACACGCAGCCCAAAACACATATTTACTGAACACGCAGCCCAGTCATTTGAAGTGAACACGCAGCCCACTGATTAAGATTTGAACACGCAGCCCAAAACACATATTTACTGAACACGCAGCCCAGATTTGAAGTGAACACGCAGCCCACTGATTAAGATTTGAACACGCAGCCCAAAACACATATTTACTGAACACGCAGCCCAGATTTGAAGTGAACACGCAACCCACTGATTAAGATTTGAACACGCAGCCCAAAACACATATTTACTGAACACGCAGCCTAGTCATTTGCATTTGCACACGGCTTGCTCATTTTGATTTGCCCACAGCTTGTTCATTTTGATTCTGACACATGCATTCATTCTGAATACAGGCTGGCTCTCGTATCGTGCGAGGATACGGCTCGACTGCAGCCAGAGATTGGTATGTTGAGCTCCCGGAGGCTGTCCGGGACTTAGTCGATTCGGCAGGGTTTGGGGCCTTCTGCGTAGGATTATCATGTTGTCCTGCCAGTAGGACATTGTCAGCAGCTTTGGTAGAGAGGTGGTGGGACACCACCAATTCCTTCCACTTTTCTGCCACCGGGGACATGACCATGACTCCCCTAGACTTCGCCGTACTCACCGGCCTAGACATAGGCGGTTGGCCCATACCTTATGACGAGGATATGGGAGAGTGGGAGGCTGCTTGGGTACATCTATTGGGGGCTCGCCCACCTGTAGACAGAGCTTCCGGGAGAGTTCGGTACACCTGGTTTTCTTCCCGTTTTCGGAGGCCGGAGATGGAGCCTGAGTCTCCTGAGGAGATTGAGCAGTACACCCGAGGTTTCCTTATGTTCCTCTTCGGCACCACTCTGTTTGCCGATAGAGGGAACACTGTTGGGTTGTATCTCTTGAGCGCCCTAGTGGACCTATCACAGGTCAGTCGTACGACTGGGGTGGCGCTGGCCTGGCTACCCTCTATTGCTACATGAGCGCGGCCTCTCGCGGGCGGGGAGACTTGCTTGGCGGCTACTGGAGAGCCTGGCCGGTACGTTCTGTCCTTTCGATTTACATTTCTGCTCTTCATTATTTGTTCATTGCACACACGGCGCACTTTACATTCTGTATTTTGCTCTCAGCACCTTGTATTTACATTCCGCACTGTTTTTCTCAGCTATGGGTCTATGTATATTTTCCGACATTAGCCCCAGAGATGGAGGTGGCAGGCCCCCTTACGACCCCATTTTCATTAGTATTCGAGGGTGAGCACCGGCCGAGACCCCGAGAGACTCTCTTCTACCTACAACAGTATTTTGATACTGTGCGGACGACAGAGGTATTTCAGAACTCTCAGTTCCTTTCATTTTCATCTGTGATCTGCCTTGTATATTCCTGATTTCTGATTGATTTATGCACTGGCTATCCGCAGATTACTTGGCAGCCCTGGGCGGTCTTCGGTGACGATCTCCGACATCAGTATCCCGGAGGATCGGGTAATTCCCAATATAGGTTCCTGCTCGAAGGACCAGTTGGTAGGGCATGCTTCCTGGGGGAACGCTTTCTGCGTCAGGTGTGGGGGTACGATTCTCAGGACCCTCCTGCTGTACCTCCAGCCACTATGCGGACTGCCGATAGACTCACTACCCAGGAGGTCATTAGTGCTATGCAGGGCACCGATGCTTTGTTACATCTCATGGAGGGGGACTACGCCACCTATCGTCGTATATATCTGATGCCCCCCTCGACGGGAGTGCGTGCTCCGCCACGGAGGCCTACTGATGTACCATCTTCGAGTCGTGCCCATGCTACAGATATCCCCTCCTCTAGCAGGGCTGGTGCATCTAAGGGTAGAGGTAGTTCGATTCCTCCGATCCCTCCGACTCTTCATCATCTTGGGTGGCCAGACATACCGACCGAGTTGACGAGTTGGCGGTTCGGGACTCCTTACCAGGTCTCGCTAGAGCCTCCTCTTCCTGACCACAGATATGTCAGAGACCCTGATTCACCCCCGGTATGTTTTTCAGCTTTGATTCATCAGTTAGATATTTGGACCCTCATCCTTTTACTGATAGTTTTGCATTTGTATTTGCAGCCTCCAGTTGAGTACACGGATGAGATACTTGGGATGCTGGCCACATTCGAGGGCATGATCCTACGGAGGGAGGCACAGCTGGCCATTATGGGCGTGCAGGTACTGTTCATCTTTCCTGTATTTAGCATATTTCTGATGACATACTGGTTTTGAACATTCTGCTGTATTGATAGGCTGTGTAGAGCACATCTGACACACATCCCACTCGCATATTGTACTTGCATCTGCTTTTCATATTTGAACTGATGTATTGAACTTTTCATTTTCAGATGCCTCCTGTATATGCACCACCGCAGGCCGGGCCACCCGGGCCTTCTCAGAGAGGTCGAGGTGCTGGGCCATCTGGGCCCTTTCGAGGAGCTGGGTCATCCAGGCCTTCTCAGGGAGCAGGGCCATCTAGGCCTTCTCAAGGAGCTCGAGGAGCGGGGTCGTCTCGCAGACGTAGAGCACCCATTATTGAGGAGGAGGAGGAGGAGGAGGTCGCAGATCGTGAGTCAGAGACATTGGCCGAGGAGGGGGACTCCGGCCTTGGTTCCGGGAGTGGAGGCGAGGTTGAGGGGGATCCTGAGGATGACAGCTCCGACCCGGATGGTGATGATGGTGCAGAGATTATCCCGCAGAAGAGGATGAGGGGGCCTCCTCATTCCCGCTCTCGAGGGCATTGATGCTGTTTCCTGCTTTATTTTAATTTTTGCTAGTAGTTTGTAGCACTTTGCATATTGTTAGGCAGTTTTATTTTCTGTAAAACTTGTACCTTTATTTTGTTGTAAAACATGATGGAATGAAACAGCTTTTGAAAATGTGCTTGTATTTGAAATTTTTAGCATCGCAACGCATCATTTTGCACAAAATGGAATTGAATGAAAATGTGCCTTGTGTATTTACCGGGTTAGGTAATGAACCGACGCAACAAATCAAAAACTCGACTCACTAAGAAATAACAGAATCTTAGCAAGTTTACAACTCGATAAACAAAGTACAACAATGTTAACGACTCAATAAACAAGACTTTAACAAAATCGCGTAAACAAAAAGTAACAACTCAAAACACAAAATGCGACAGCTCGACAAAACTTACAACTCGATAAACAAAACAACAACTCGATAAGCAAAACTACAAGAAAGCGTACTTCGGATGGACGATCTGGATAATGGAACGTATCCGAAGCTGAGAGAAATGGAGGCCTTCGACGTTCCCGATGCGTGAAAGTGCCTCAAACTTCCTTCCGGAGGGCAAAACAGGACCAATGAGCATGGTGGGCCACATTTGCTTTTGGGGATTGGAGGGTGGCCGGCCTGCTAGAATAGGTGGCCGATCGGCCCCCTTTCCTGCAACCTCTAGAATCGTGACACATGTCCTCGAATAGTGTTTTACCCCCCTATAAAGCTCCAACTTTGGAACTCATTCATTTCATCACTGCTTTGCACAAAAATGGAGGCATTTCTCGCAGAAAATCTCACATCTTGGATCTCTTCTTTAGATGGCTCGGAAAAGTTGAACTTCCGGGGTTTCGGCTTGAATGCACTATTCACGCTGAGCCGGACTTCACTGCATCTTCCTTTCCTCCATGCCGCGATGAGATTTTGGAACCCAGTGACGCACGTCTTCAGCTTCGGAGGGCAAGAGGTATGTCCCACTTTTGAAGATTTTCAAGTTTTGATGGAGTCTGAACGGGGTGAAGAGATCTTGCCCCAACTCAATTTTGGCTATGCCCAAACCTTAGGGCGGATGTGCAGACTTAACGCGCATGATGCTCGATCCCTGATTTGTAACGGAATGTTGGATATCCCAAGCCTGATTTACCGGTTCTCCGATGCTGGTGACCGCGGCGACCATTATCGGCAAGGTTTCCGACAACATGCCCTTTGCTTGTGCATGCTATCTCATTTTCTGTTTGTTTCGGGCTCCGGGGGAGCTAACATCCGTTTGATTGAAGTCGCTCAAGGCTTGAGGGAAGGAAAGAGCTGCATTGCCATGACTCTGGCCGAGACACTGATGGGCTTGGATGCTTTCTACTGCCGGGAGACAACCAGGCTCGCAGGGAGTCCACTACTGCTGCAGGTAATGTTTCCCACCCAAGCTCACATATGTATTCGCTCACATCACTCGGCCCTCGGGCTCGGTTTTTCTCACAAAACCCTTATCTTACTTTTCTCTCATCACACATCTCTCTATTCTTTATTCTCTCATTTTTCATCCCTCCCCAGATATGGTTGATGGATAAATTGCAAGTTGTGGACTCTTGCCCTGCTTACTCAGCCCGCGGCTACTTCTTTCGACAACGCCTGGTTGATGCCCTTGATGAGGGATGGTGGTTTGAATGGATGTGCAATTTATCGGTAGATCGCATCGCGTGGCGTTGTCCTTGGCTCAATCTCCCAGCAATGAGCTACAGCATGTCCCGGCAGGTCGGGATTCGACTGATCGGCTTGACTCACTGTGTATTTTATTTCCCATTCCGTATTCTGCGCCAGTTCGGCTATGATCAGACTTGCCCACCAGAGGGGATAGAGTATCCGGCTACATTTCCAGTTCGAGGCGCACAGCTGGCTCGGCAAGCCGCGACGTGGAGAGTTAGAGAGCTTCTGGCCCCCGCCCTTACTTTTAGTTGCACTTTGTCTGACGAGTGCTGGGATTGGCTCAACGAAGAAGCACAGGTTGGGCCTAGGTTGGCATCAGAGGCTTCGACTAGCTCTGGGAGGGGGCGCAGGGACACCTGACTTGACTATGCCCCAGATTTATTGCTTTATTAGTACTTTCAAGTTTTCGCTATGAGTGTAATAAAAAGCAACTTCAATTGTATGCAAGAGCAAGAGAACTCTGTTTTGAAATCAATGAAATTGAAGGTTGTGGTACTGAAAATTCTCCGTTTTTTGTCCAAAAATGGTCTTAGTTGTGAAAAGATTAATTTGAACAAAGTCAACTTTTATTAAAACTTTTCAAAACTATTTTCGATATGGATCAGAACTGGACACGCCTGAGATCTGTCACTGAGGTGCACAACCCGGATCCTAGCAACTGGAAAGTTGCCCCTAGTTGGAAAAGTGCCTCGGCGATTCATAGCAACGGAAAGTTGCCCCTAGTCTGGATGGTGCCGCAACACTTCATTGCAACGGAAAGTTGCCCCTAGTCTGGATAACACTGTACCGGAGATCACGATAGATGCTGGTGAATAGAGATGACTGAGATGATCAAATGGACAAAGTTGATCGGGGAAAAGATTAGGGCTGAACTTCAGGATGAAGCTGCCTACGTATCCCATAGATGGGAATCAAGCCTTACGTAGTTCAGGCTTGGGTTCGCTCGGGTATTTTTTACTCTCCTTTTGCGCTCTAACTTTTGCCAAGGCCGCCCTTTGCGGGTTTTCAACCTTGCGAGCTCAGTTTTTATAATTTCAAAAATTTTCTATGCTCTGAATTTTGCCTAGGTCGCCCCTTCGGGTTTTCGGCCTAGCGAGCCTCTCAGGGGTAGTATTTCTTCAACTTGTCCATGTTGATCGGTTGAGAAAACTCTAAGCCATCTAGATCCATCAGAACCACAGCTCCACCTGACCAGATTGACTTGATGATGTAGGGACCAGTCCAATTGGGTCTGAACTTGCCCCTCAGGTCGTGGGTAGGAGCTCGGTTGTCCTTGAGTACCAAATCTCCTTCTTTCAAATTCCTGGACTTAACCTTCTTGTTAAAAGCCCGGGCAATTCTTCGTTGATAGCCTTGAATGTGGTACAGTGCCTTCAGTCTTCTTTCATCGAAAAGCATGAGTTCCTCAAATCTGTTTTGCTGCCAATCTGCCTCGGCTATTTGACACTCGGCCAATACTCGCAATGACGGAACCTCAATCTCGATAGGCAGAACGGCCTCCATTCCATAAACCAGCGAATAAGGAGTTGTCCCAGTAGAAGTTCTGATTGAAGTCCGGTAGCCCCACAGAGCAAACGGTAGCTTATCTGGCCAGTCCCGGTAGGTTTCCACCATCTTCTGTAATATGCGCTTGATATTCTTGTTGGCGGCCTCAACTGCTCCGTTGGTTTGCGGCCGGTAGGTAGACGACTTATGAAAAGCCACATTGTATTTCTCCAACAAGTCTATCACTTCCTTTTTGAAGTGGGAACCATTGTCTGAAATAATCTCATTTGGGACTCCGTAGCGACAGATGATGTTGTTTCTGATAAATTTTGCTACATGCGAAGCCTTCAACACCGCATAAGATTGGGCCTCAACCCACTTTGTGAAATAATCTATCGCTACCAAGATGAACTCATGCCCATTCGACCCCTTTGGCGTAACAGCTCCGATTACATCAATTCCCCAGACAGAAAACGGCCATGGCGAAGTCATGTTGTACAGCTTTGACGGCGGAATGTTCATGCGATTTGCATGAATTTGACACTTGTGACATCGCCGGACGAAACCAATACAATCCTCCTCCATGGTGGACCAGTAATAACCCTGTCTAAGGATCTTTCGTGCCAACATTACCCCATTCATGTGTGCACCGCATTCTCCCCCATGAATGGCTTCCATCAGACGCTTTGACTCTTCAGCATCAACGCACAGTTTATGCATTCCCAGATGACCCCGTTTATACAGTTTACCCCCGCAGATGATGAACTGAACTGCCATTCTCCTGATTGCCCTTTTGTCTTTGGCATTTACCCCTGGCGGGTATGTTTCTTTCTTCAAGAAGTTCCAGATGTCGTAATACCAGGGGTGTTCGTCTTGAACTTCATCTATGGCTGCAATCGACTCATAGGCAGGTGCAAATTTCTGGTCGATGATGACTGGACGCATTCGAACTCCACACGGGATGTCTATCATAGATGATAGAGTTGCTAAAGAATCTGCGAACCTGTTGTTCTCCCTTAGTAGATGAGTAAAACTTAGCTTCTCAAACCGAGGAATCAGCAAATCCAAGGTTTGGTGATACATCATCATCTTTTCCTCTTTCACTTTCCAGTCTCCTTTAGCTTGAGACACAACAAGGTTCGAATCCCCAATGACGTCCAGTCGTCTTGCCCCTAGTTCCAGGGCTGCTTCTAGACCAGCGATACACGCCTCATATTCTGCCTCATTGTTCGAGACTTTGAATCGGAGTTTGAAGGCTAGAGGGATACGGGAATTGTCGGGTGCTATCAGCAGCACTCCTATCCCATACCCATGTTGATTTGACGCTCCGTCAAAGTACATCGTCCAAGTTTCATCGTCGATATGCAGGATTGATTCATCCGGGAACAGGTACTCAACTGCTTCATCCCCCTCAACCGGGTGGTCGGCAAGGAACTCTGCTACTGCTCTTCCTTTTACTGACTTGCGTGTGACATACTTCAAATCAAATTCGGAGAGCAACAGCAACCAACGAGCTAGCCTACCCGTAAGCGCTGGTTTCTCGAAAAGATATTTGATGGGATCGAGTCGTGAAACCAACATTACGGAGTGAGCTAATAGGTAGTGCCGCAGCTTCCTGGTAGCCCATACCAAAGCTAAGCAAGCCTTCTCCAGCGGTGTATAGCGAGTTTCATACTCTAGCATCTTCTTGCTCAGATAGTAGATGGCTCTCTCCACCCTGTCTTCTGATTCTTGTGCAAGCATGCAGCCCATCGTGGTCTCAGTCACTGATAGGTACAAAATCAACGGTTTCCCTGGTTCTGGTGGTGATAAAACGGGCGGGTTCTGTAGATATTCTTTGATCTGTTCAAACGCTGCTTGACATCGGCCGTCCCATTGAAATTTCTTGCCTTTCTTCAAGAGACCAAAAAGTGGTTCACAAGTCAAGGTTAATTTTGAAATAAACCGTCTTATGAATTGCACTTTACCCAGAAAGCCTCGCACCTCCTTTTCAGTCCTTGGTGGTGGCATTTCTAAGGTGGCCTTGATTTTGGAAGGATCGACCTCGATGCCTCTTTGTGTAATCAAAAACCCCAGCATTTTTCCCGCTGTAACACCAAATGTGCACTTCTGAGGGTTTAGCCGCAACCGGAATTCCCTGATCCTTTGGAAAAACTTGTGCAAGGCGATGTAGTGGCCCTCTCTTTCCTTGGACTTGACAATCATGTCGTCCACATACACCTCAACCTCTTTGTGGATCATATCATGTAGTATTGTGGTCGCGGCCCGTTGATAAGTAGCTCCAGCATTCTTCAACCCAAATGGCATTACCCTGTAGCAGTATGTCCCCCACGGGGTGGTGAATGCAGTCTTTTCCCTATCTTCTGGTGCCATCACTATTTGGTTGTATCCTGAGAAGCCATCCATGAATGAGAGCAATGCGTACCCTGCTGTGAAGTCTACCAACTCATCGATGTGCGGTAAGGGAAAGTCGTCCTTCGGACTAGCTCTGTTCAAATCCCTGAAGTCTACACACACCCGGATCCTGCCATCTTTCTTCGGCACTGGAACAATGTTGGCCAACCAAGTCGGATATTCAGATACCTGCAGGAAGCCTGCATCGATTTGCTTGGTGACCTCTTCCTTAATCTTAAGAGCCCAATCCGGGCGGATCCTCCTGAGTTTCTGCTTGATAGGTCGGGCCTCGGGGTCAAGGGGGATCCGATGCTGTACAATCTCAGGATCGATTCCAGGCATGTCTTCGTAGGACCACGCGAAAACATCTTTGAAATCTTTTAATAAAGCGACTAAGCGCTCGCGTTCCTCCGAAGACAACGTGGACCCGATCTGGACCAGCCGCGGGTCCTCCTCAGTACCAATGTTCACGGTAATGATTTCGTCCATTAATGGCTTAACAAATCTCTCTTGCTCCTGCTCAATTAATCGTTGCAAAACCGGAGGAACTTCGTCCTCTTCGTTTTCATCAAAGTTTTGAAAGTCTGAATTAATACAATAAATCAAGGGCACAGAAAAATACTCGGAAACCACAGATAGTTCATTCTCATTAGGCACATCCAAATCGTCTAATTCATTGGTTACAACAGACTCAAATGAAAAGGAAAAAGACGACCTAGACAGGACTGTGGCATCCGGGTTAACATCCCCAGGAGTACCAGACTCAGACTCAGTCGAGCTGGAACCTGATTCCGACTCACAGGACTCGGTGGAATCAGATTCCGACTCACTACCTGACCCGGTGCTGCTGGACAAAAATCCCTCATCGTGTTGCCAAGTGAGAGAGGGTGCGATAGATGCATCCAAGATAGCTGCTGGTTGGCTCGCAGCCGTTTCATCCCCAATCATGGAAACCGCGGAGTTATCCCCCAAGCACTCTTGGTCGATCGGAGGATCAGAGAGGAGACATGCCAGTGCTACCCCCATTTCAAGTTCTGTGCCCTCAGGATCCACTGCCTTGCGCTGTTCAACCTTGGCTGTTGGGTCTGTCTGCTCTGCGGCAACGTCATCCCCGGGTAGTTGCAGGTCGAAGAAAATCTCAAAACCGGGTACGCGCTTCTTCTCCGCGTTTATCCACGGCTCTGGGAAGCCGCAAAATGGAAAGTCCTCCCCCTCCCGGACAAAGCGTCTGTTCAGGGTACCCTGGATGGGCCTGTGCATTAATTCAAAAGGCTTCCCAGCCTGCTTTGCTCTGGCTCTTCCGGCCATTTCTTTTCCCTTCCTCACCCAGTCCTCTTTGGTGGGCAGATAACCCAGTCCAAAGGTATGCGGGTTGTGTGGCACTTCGGCCAACGCAGCGACTCCTTCCCTGCCGCTCCTTCCTAATCCCATCCTGGGAATATGTTGTAGCTTGTTCATGAGGTAAACGGATTGGGCATTGACGTATACACCTTCATTCACAGCCATAATATTCTGCACCACCCGGGCCTCGGCCAAAGTGAACCCCGATAAGAACACATCCTCCGTGCCATGCTCGATTTCTAGAACTGGTGTAGACACTTCCGGCGGAGGATGGATGGATGAATTTCCAAAGACAATAGCTACCCCCTTCCCGTGAGGGTACTTCAGCATTTGATGTAAAGTGGAAGAGACTGCCTTTACTTGGTGCAGCCACGGCCGCCCCAAGAGTAAGTTGAAGGTTGCGAGAACGTCCAAGACATGAAATTCGATGCTGTGTTGTCCTGGACCAACCTTGGTCTGAATCTTGACAGTCCCCATCACTTCTCTGCTGGTATTATCGTAAGCTTTGATCACTTGAGTGGTTGGTATGAAGTCCGCGGGTTTCAACCCGATTGCATATGCTGTTCTGGCTGGGCAGACATTGATAGCAGACCCGGTATCTACAAGTACCACCGGTATCCACTTATCTTTACATTCCACGGAGATGTAGAGGGGTTTGTTGTGATTCACACCCTCAGGCGGCAATTCCTTGTCTGAAAAGGTTAATACCGGGGAACCTCCTCCCGGGAAAACCAGCCTAACCAGCTGCTCTGGTGTAGTGTCGATGGAGAGTTTGGCCTTGTCCATTGCAGATAGGACAGCCTGTCTGTGCACCCTTGAAGCCATAAGCAGTCCCCAGATAGAGATGTCTGCTTGTATCTTCTTCAATTGCTTGAGCACAGCTTCTTCTTCAATCTGTTTCTCTCTCTGTTTCTCTGCTTCCTTGTCTTTCCTAGATGCCTCAGGTTGGTCTAAGTGCGGAGGCTTGAAATACCGCCCACTTCTTGTCATATGAGCGACCTCGTCAATATACCAAGTGTCATCTGGTTGACTACTCCCCCAGTCTTCATCTGTGTGGGCAAGACATAAGTCATCGTCTTCCCACCACATTCCATCGGCAGCCGACAGACACCTATCCGGCTCTGGTATGATCGTGCTCGCAGCACCTTCAGTCTTTATGCCCGCAGCATTTGTTGTTCCTGTGCACACAGCACTCTCGACCCCCACATGGGCCTTAGCTTTTCTGATTCTCTCGGAATCCTCAAATTTTTGTTGCTCCAACTGTGTCAGTACAGCTGGTTGGTCAATATTTCCTGCATTTACAATCCCCGAATTCTGAGCGAAATTCTTAGTGCCGGCGCTCTCCGGCGGTTCATTCTGACTCTCGGCCCTTCCGGCCATCATTGATACTCTCGCCCCTGCCGGGCCTTGTTCTGGTTGATATTCCACAATATCTGGTTGATCATCCAACCATCCGGTAACTTCTGCCGACTCCTCGTATTCAAACCAGTTGATTGTTGCATCACCTGATTCTTGGTCGTTGAAGAACTGGAGGTTGGCAAAGTTCTCTTCCATTGTTGTCAGGTCATCCGCCCTCTGTTCAAGTTTGTCCCCCTGAATCACACACAGTCCCTCTTCATCTGGCAGTCCCACACTCGGCTCAGACTGGCCCACTGACTGGATGTATTCTCTTGGATCATAGGCTCCTGCAGCGAGGTTCCCAGACTGTTCAATCCCAGACTCAACAACCCCACTTTCCTCTGAAATCTGCCCTGTCCCCTCTTCGGTGGTCACCACCTTTGGCTCAGATTGGATTATGGAGATATCCATCATGCACAAGTCAGTGCAGACAGGAAGGATCACCTCCGGCTTAGGTAGGTGGGATGGGGTGATATAGATACTAGGATCGTAAGACACGACCCCAGTTTGGATGAAGTTGATTCTGTTGGGAGGAGGGGCTTGATTATGTGGTAGGAGGGGATTTGTTGTGACGTTGGGTTTTTCGGGAGGCGCGATCACCTGCTTATCAATAAGATCTTGGATCTCATGACGCAATCTATAGCAATGGTCGGTGTCATGGCCATGCTGTTGGTGATACGCGCAGTATCTTGCCGGGCCATGAGAGGGAGGGATTGGATTTGGTAGTGGCCTCGGCTCTAGGGGCGTCAAATGCTTCTTCCTGATTAGAACCCCCAGAGCCTTGGACAGGGGCATATAGAGGGGGGTAAAGGTTCTTTGGCCTCTGGACTGATATTTCGGGGCTTGGGTACTGCTCCTGGATGTACTGGAAAAGGGTGTGGCCGCCGCGGGCCTTAGATAGGGAGGGGGAGTAGTGGTGACCATACCGACCTCCGAAGTCCTTGTGTTTGCAGCGCCACTCGGGCCTGCGTTGTTATTGCGGTTGAATGTCCTTCGGGGCTGCTCTCGGTCCTGGTCGATCAAACCTTGCTTCATCGCATCCTCGATCTGTACCCCCATCTCGTGTAAATCTGAGAAGGTGGGAAAGGGGAGTACGATCATTCTCTGCATCAACTTCGGTTGGAGATTGCGCACAATCATCCGGATTTGATCTTTGTCTGTAGGCCTCAAGGTCATCATCAATGCCTTTGCCCTCCACCGAGTTACGAAGTCTGAGAAAGTCTCCTTTTGTTCCTGCCTCGTTGTTTCGAGATCACGTGTTGTAATCTCGATCTGCGCATTGTACGAGTACTGTGCAACGAAGGCCTCAGCCATCTCATCCCAATTTCTTTTGACATCATCTTCCAGCTTTGCATACCAAATGACGGCTACACCTGACAAGGTTCGGCCGAATAGGGAAAGTTTTTGTGGCCTGGTCAGGCCCATTGGCCACAGAATGTCTGAGAATAGCCGAAGATGGACCATGGGGTCTCCAGATCCGTCGAAACGGTCAATTTGCGGCATCTTGAATCTGTCGGGCAATGTCATGGCCACATCGGTGTACCCATCTTCGATGTCTGGGATGGCCTTCACCCCCTGCGATTTCTTGAAAAGCTTCTCTAGCTTACTCAGTTTTAGAGCTGTATGGTCGATCTCGAACTCGAATAGAGAGTCCGGGTGGTTGGCAGGTGTATGGGTCTTGGACAGTTGTGGTAGAAGCGGGGGCGGAGCTGGCCCCGTTGGAGGGCCTGTGTCCTCTTGGGTATTCTGGACATTGGGTAGGGTGTTTTGGGGATTTGGTAGGGTATTTTGAACAGTGGGCGTTTGCTCGGGTAATGGGACTCCCGACGGAGGAGGAGCCGGGTGTGAGGTTGATGTTCCGGTTTGCTGCTGGAGCCTAGTAATGAGCTCAGCCTGCTGGGCCATGACTGCGGCTTGTTGTTTAGAAAATTCCGCTTGGCGGATGGCATCTTCTTGCATCTGTTTCATGCTCTCGTGCATTTGGCGCATCATCGCCTCTATCCCTAATGTATTCTGCGGATCCATCTGAATAACCGGTAAGTGTATCTCTATAGCGGAAACAGAAACCTCAGTCCGACTGTTTGCTGCTAAAGTAGACTGCTGCCCCGGTAATCTCTACTTTGACATACTGCGCCTCCTTGGCTTTCTTCTAACAACTGGGGGTAGGGAGTGGAACACTGGATGTCCGTCAACCAAATCCTCGGATCGATTGAGTCGGCGACCTCGTGTCCAAAGTGCTTGGGGAATATCTACCGGTTCGGAAGCAATTGTGCTACAAACCTGCCCTAGCAAAAAGATAAATAAAGCGAAAAGGAAATAAATAACCAGATAAACGGACAGCATAACAGCTTAAATTCAATACACAACACACAGTCGGGCATACAACACACAGTTGATAAGCTGAAAATACACTGTCCTCAATCACTGATCACTATTCCTGTATCACTGTTTCCCAAAACTGAATCCGATATCCGCAGACAACTGATTCTCAAATACTGACTGGTGCCCGCAGGCGTGATGCCCAATCTCAAAAACTGATGCCCGCAGGCCTGATGCCCAAACTCAAACACTGATACATGCATTCCTGTAGAGACGCACTCTAAAGCACATAGCAGATGAGTGAGAGCCAAAACACCCCTATGTTGGGGTAGGGTTTCCCTGTCTTGTTTTGTCAGGAGCTAGGGTTTCACTACGCACGCAGCGGTTTCAAACAACCTATAAACGGGTAAGCAACCTGTCCTAGTTTGGAATGGTCACTATGGATCCGAATATGCACTAGGTCGAATGGTCAAAAAGGGTGCCCCGATAAAACCGGGGTTTGTGTTCCCATGCTGTCAGAGCCCAGAACCGATCAGCCTTATGGTCATGACTTGACAAGACAAGCCTCCGGCAAATCGTTCGGGAATGGCATATGGCAAACACGGTGTCCTAGGCGCACCAATGCAAATGCAATGCAAAGAAACACACAAGTGTAATCAAAACCAGATATCATGAGTTCGAGTCAAGTTCTCTAAATCCCCAGCACAGTCGCCAGAAACTGTAGACGTCCCCGAACGCATCCCGGGGAAAGGGTGCGAACCCCTCCCCGTTCTGGTTCGATATTGGGTCTACTACAGTTCGAAGGACTCAAATGTCACGGTTCTTAATCTTGAACCAAAGAGTCCAAATCCGGCAAATCGTTTTGAGAAAACAGATTTTTGAAAGAAGTGCCAAACATGGACTGCTTTGCCAGATACAGAGTCGCCACCTAAATATTTTTTAAAGGGGAATTTAGGAAACCCTGACTCGGTGCCAAAGGCCACGTGTCCGTCATCACCAAAGTTGCCTCGGCTCGGGAACTTGGGTACGATTGGGGAAGGTCACTTCGTGAGCACCCCCGCTCGCCCGGTCAAAGACCGGCCTCTACTAACCATGATATCTTATTTTGAAAACATTGTGAGTTCTTATTCCGGTTATTAGCCTAGGTTACTATGTGATGCGCACAGCATACAAGTATAGACTGAGTCGCCTGAATTGGAACAAAACATTTCATGCTTGTTTGTTTGAAAATGGTTTGATGGTGCTACTCGCAAGTAGGCTAAGACGTGGATTTGCCACCCTCGGGTGGGCTTAGGAAACATGATTTTGCCACTATCTAGTGGGCTTAAAATAAACAATCAATGCATTGTCCCAATTCAAGTAACACAACCTTCACCCACAGGCATTCAGGCAGTTATATCATATAAGCAAATAGCCTCATGGCAAGCATGCTATCATGGCAGTCACTCACACGCATGCAAGGATGCTAAAGCATAAAAACTCACCGAGTACTCCAAGCCAAAACAGAAACTACATTAGAAATCATGCATGATCCTAAGTATACAGAAATGCCTAATGCAACACATGCAAAAATGCAAACTATAGCAGGCTCGGCTATTCTAAACATGGCATATGAAATGCTACAACTAACATGTATTCAATTTGGAATTTGAAATATAATGCAGTTTGTATGATGCGCCGAGCCCGGTGCATGCAAAACAGATGAATGAATGCAAACATACTATCATACTGTATGCTATTTGAAATATGCCCTATATCTAATCATCATAAGCGGGTAAATAAAAGGGAAGAAAGACGTGGGGTTGGAAGACATACATCACACTCACCCACACTTATTACAATTATGCCCTCGCACAGAGGGTCCGAATAAATAATAATACAGTCCGAAATAAAAGAATAATACAGTCCGAATATACAGTCCGAATAATATACAAATTCCTAATTAATTAACAGATTAACTAAGAAAAACTGTAAACTGGCATGCAAGCCAGGGGCTGCCTCGATTCTGATGAATAATATACACTGGGCTGCCTTGCGCGGAAATCCACTGGGATGCCCCAATTAGCCTCTGTTTGTACCTTTTCTCGAAATGCGTGCCAGACTCTGAAAAGTTGCTGATTCTTCATTTTGCTGCAACAGAGAGCAGGAAAGGGGCATAGCAATGTATTTCACAAATATATGCATGCCTTGATCCTCGTGCCACCAATCACGCATCTCGATGCATGATGGCCGAGGAGCCGAATTGCACAACTCAATATGAGATGAATGCACATGAATGCTACAACAAAACCTAACTCCATCATGGATGATCCGGAGTGTCGGTGACTTGGGAATTGAGACCCATTCCGTCGCTCGGAGTACGAAACGCGTCTCGTTTCCCGTGCCCGGCCTAACTCATATCCCGAACACAATGCAATATGCATGATATGCATGAAATGCAGCTAATATGCAATCCTAATATGCACAATGTCATGAAAATGAGATGCCTCGAAATACGTGCACACGTACGCGCAAATCGAGGAAATAATACTAAGGCATGGAATGGCATACGCAATGCAATTGGACTTACACTAACATGAGAGAGCCTCAGCCACTCTCACATAAGAAGCCGTCGGATAAAAGTGAAGTGCCTCGAAATGCGTGCACACGGGCGCGCAAACCGAGGAAATGACATACGGAATGAAATGATGCTAAAATGACATAAACAATGCAAAATGGACTTACACTAACATGAGTGAGCCTCAGCCACACTCACATAAGAGGCCGTGAGATGAAAATGAAGTGCCTCGAAATGCGTGCACACGGGCGCGCAAACCGAGGCAATGATACTAAAGCATGAGGTGGCACTCCAAATGCAAGTTGGACTTATACTAACATGAGAGAACCTCAGCCACACTCACATTAGAGGCCGTCGGATAAAAGTGAAGTGCCTCGAAATGCGTGCACACGGGCGCGCAAACCAAGGCAATGGCCCTAAGGCATGAAATGGCATGGAAATAACATGCAAACATGCAAATGAATTTCCGCACTCACAAATGATGCAAAACAGTCCCGAAAGGTGGGGAAATGACACCAAATGCACGGGATGATCCCGAAATGCGATATTAAGCACCCGAAATGGCCTACAGCTATACTAAACATGCATGATTGGTACATGACATGCAAAACAGTAGCAAGGCAGCCCCAAGACAACATTTTTTACAGTACAAAACATGGCGAAATAGTAAGCATAGATAGGACAACAATGGCATGCAAAAATGGGGGCCAAGAGAGGGGTATTGAAACAAGTGATGTATGCGATGCTCAAAATGAAAAATTTCCTTCTACAACACTGAAGAGGGACCAAAAATATGCACATTTACAGTAGATGACATCCCCCAAATCAGTATGCAAACATGCTAAAAATGTCATGCAAGAACTAGGATACATAAGGCTATAACATGAGGTACCCCAAACATTCATCAAACCAGCAAAGACCCTTAATGAAATATGTCAAGAAGATCAAAATATGACTCTTTCCAGACCTGATGATGGCCGAAAACAGAATCTAGATAGGCTTAACAAAGCATGTAAAAATGGGGGTCAAAGAGGGGTATAATGACAAGTATAACATGGAGACCCCCAAAAAAGTTGATCCCTTCTACAATGTTGTAGAGCAACCCAAAATAAGCCCACTCATAGTTCATGACATGCTCCAAAACAGATCACATGTAGGCCAAACAAATCATGCAAATTTACGGTAAATGTGAGAGATTATGAAGCAAGTGCATGATAAAGAGGCCAAATAGGGTTGAGCCCTTCTTCAATGTTGAAGAGGGGCTCAAAATAGGCCCACTCACAGTTTACATTATTCTCGAAAACAGATCACTCATAGGCTAGAAATTTCATGCAAGATTATGGCATATAAGATGATATTGAAGCAAGTACCAAATGGAGGGCTCAAACAGGGTTGAGCCCTTGAACAATCATGAAGAATAGCTCAAAATAGACCTAGTTTCAGTTAAGGTTGGAGCTCAAAACAATAAGAAAATAGGCTTAAGAAATGAGGCAAAAATGGGCTACAAAAGAGGGAAAGTGAGACTTACCCTTGTAGACAAGTCTTGGCTGCCTTTTGCTTGAAGAATGGGAGCCTCTTAGCTGCTGGAAAGCTCTCCTAGCTGCTGGAATGGAGTTGTGATGGTAGAGCTTGAAGATGATGAAGAAATGGCACCAAACTTGAGAAGAATCAAAGAGATAGAGATGGATATGTGTGTATATGCTCAAAACAATTTTTCTAACCCTAGGGACAGAGCTGGGAGGCCCCTTATATGGACAAAAGGAGGGGTGTAAAGGTGGAGGGAAATGCACCCAAGCTTTCCCTCCCAAAATATCCCCTGGATACAGATATTTTGTGGGGGAAACAACTATACAGCTGTAAAGTATGCACTGAGGGAAGTATGGCCGGCCCTTTACTTTTGCTGGAGGTGGCCGGCCGGCCACCCCCTATGGCCGGCCGGCTAGGGGTCAAAAGGTTCAAGCTGATTTTCTGGCCGACCACCAGAGAAAGGTGTCCTCCCAGGTCTCCTCAACAAGGCCCTGTGGTTGGAAATTGACAACTCTAAAACAGGAGAGAGAATAGGCCACTTAAAAGAGGGGTTCAAAAGGGTCAATTAGAGTTACTGGCCGGCCATGTGTTTTTAGGGTCCTCCCATGTGTGTACAACACAAATATGTGGTTTTGGCTCGAAGAAAATGGCCCTAGGGTGTTCAACATTAGCCCGGAAGTGAGAAAAACGGGCGCCGGGGGGCGCCGGAGGAGTATAACTGGTTGTTTGAGACAATTGCTGGCCTCCCACCCTTCAGTGACCCTCCTGGTGATAAAACAGAGGTACCGGCCAAAAATGAACAAAAACCGATGCAAAACGAATGCTCGGGGGCCAAAATACGCAGTTCGGGGTCCCGAAAACCGGCCGTTAAGCACCGAAAGTGGTGTTTGGCCACGAAGTGGGTATCTAAGACCCCAGTGTCCCTCGAAAGGGAGTAAATGAGATGCATGCCAAAAACCGGAGGAATCGGAGATGGTCGGGTGGTCCCGAAACGAGGCACACGGCCTGACGGCTCCGAAAACCGGGAACCGGGCTCCGAAATGGGCAAAATGGCCTACGACCACGAAATGTAGCCCACGGCCACTGAGAGATAGTCTATGGGACCTCTCCCTCCCCTCAGGAAAGAAAACAGAGAAAACCGAGCCCGGTTCGTAAACCGAGGCAAGGCACAGAAGAGAGTTCGGAAGTCCGGAGGCAGGGCGCACAGCCGCGACTCTGAGACTTCTGAACGAGCACAATATGCAACATCACCGAGCGCTCAATCGGTGACGTCTGAGTCTTAAGGTCGGTCAAAAATGGGGTGTCTACACTTGGGTACCCCTTGGCGCACACCCCAAGTACCAAACCCATGCCTTATAAACCCATTCAAAACCTCCTACCAAATCAATGTGGGACAAGCCTTATTTAATACCTTTAAGGATTTTCCACAAAAACTCCATTTCCATGGAGCATACTTTGGCTTCAATTTCCCATTTAGTCGGTAATGGTTTTGAGTAACCAAATATACCACGTGAATCACAACGCGGCATAGAACGCGTTACCACTTTGACCCGTGTAAATCGATGCACGGGGCCCACCTAAAAAATAGACTAAACTTAGGAAAAAATTCTGGTTTTACCGAGAATTTTATAACAATTTCCAACAGAATATATAATAGTGTAACCTATTTTATCTAACACGTGTATCCTTCCAGTTAGAACCTGTAACAAAATCATGAATTTAAACATTATATATGTATTATGGAACATTATGTAGTGGGATAATTTTGTTGATGTGTAATTATATGAATGGAAAAATATTTTATTATGAAGAAATTGTTATTTTTATATTATTATGGAGAAATTTTAATATTTTTAATATTTTTATCGTAGGATTTTTTTTTTCTTTTTTGCGACGGCGTTACACCATCGCAAAAAATAGAAAATTTTAATATTTTCATTAATTTTGTTACTGGTTTTACTTTTTGCGACAACATTATACTGTCGCAAAAAAAGAAATTTTATTATTTAAAATAGAAATTTTATTATTTTTTAATACTTTTTGTGACGGCATTACACTGTCGCAAAAAATAGAAATTTTTATATTTTTAATACTTTTTGCAACGGCACCACACCGTCGCAAAAAACAGTGTTTTTGCCGTTGCAAAAAAAAAGACTATTGCGACGGTATTTTTGCCGTCTCAAATAACATTTTTAGCGACGGTAAAATGTGCCGTCGCCAAAAAGTCAAGAAATTTCAAACGTTATTAGCGACTGCACAATACTGTCGCAAAAAGGCAAAAATGCTGTCGCAAAACATTAGCGACGACACTCTGCCATCGCAAAAACTCTTTTGCAACCCCTGCATTTGCGACCCCCTCTTGCCGTCGCAAAAAGTCATTTTACCATCGCAAAAAGTATTAGCGACGGCATTAGGAGTATTAGCGACGGTATTTTACCGTCGCAAAAAGTCATTTTACCGTCGCAAAAAGTATTAGCGACGGCATTAGGAGTATTAGCGACGGTATTTTACCATCGCAAAAAGTCAATTTTTTTGTAGTGATGTTACGATGATTCTTTCTTACTTATTAAGTTTTTAAAATTTATTTAATTATTTCCTTTTCAAAAACTAATATGATACTTTTTTAAAATTCATATATTTTTATTTTAAAGTAGTGAAATATTAGAATTATGTCATTTTTTTTTTATAACAAAGCATAATTTTAATTATTAATTGTCAATACAACAATTTTAATCTATTTATACTATATATTATAGTAAATGAACATTTGAAACAAAACTCTTAAATTTATATATAAAATTTTATTTACGAGAAATAAAATATAAAAATATTAAATAAATTATTATATTTTTAATAAATAATATATTATTTTATTTCGCACATAGCACAGATAGTGTGCTAGTCCTCTTTTATTATACAGGAGATTTTTCTTTTAATTTGCTTTTTTTGTGTTTGGTAACGTTTACGTTTTCAGTTTATATTTACAAAAATTTTATAAACTGATTTTTGTTTATTTTTAGAAAAACATAAACTACAAAAGCGTTTAGTAATTGACAAAATGTTTAAAAAATTTAAAAAATATAAAAAAGAGTGAGAAATGGAAAGTGGTGGCAAGTGGCAGCGGAAGATGGTAGTGGAAAGTGGTGACAGTGGGTGATGGGTGGTGGCAGGTGGGTGGTGGTGGTGAGTGGGTGGGTGACGGTGGCGGATAACGGGTGATGGTGGCAGGTGGGTGGCGGATGGCGGGTGGTGGTAGGTGGTGGTGGTGAGTAGGTGGCGGGTGGTGGTGGTGGGTGGGTGGGTGACGGTGGCGGGTGGTGGGTGGTAGTGAGTGGGTGGTGGTGACGGGTGATGGCGGTGGTGGTGACGGGTGATGGCGGGTGGGTGGTAGGTGGTGATGGTGGATGGGTGGGTGGCAGCGAGTGGGTGGTGGTGGTGGTAGTGGCAGGTGGGTGGCGGATGGCGGGTGGTGGTGGGTAGGTGGTGGTGGTGGTGGGTGGGTAACGGTGGCGGTGTGGTGGTGGTGGGTGACGGTGGCGGGTGGTAGGTGGTAGCGAGTGGGTTGTGGTGGTGGGTGGTAGGTGGTGGTGGCAGGTGGGTAGCGGGTGGGTGGTGGGTGATGGTGGTGGTGGTAGCGGCAGTGGGTGGTGGTGGCGGGTAGGTGGCAGGTGGCTGGTAGTAGTGGGTGGCTGGTGGTAGTAGTTGGTGGATGGTGGTGACAGATGGGTGGTGAGTGGTGGTGGCAAGTAGGTGGCGAGTGGCGGTTGCGGGCGGTAGATGGTAGTAACGGGTGGTGGGTGGTGGTGGTGGTGGTGGCGGCGAGTGGGTGGCAGGTGGGTGGTGGCTGGCAGGTGGTAGCGGCAGGTGGGTGGTGAGTGGTGGTGGTGGCGGCGAGTGGGTGGCAGGTGGGTGGTGGCTGGCAGGTGGTAGCGGCAGGTGGGTGGTGAGTGGTGGTGGGGGGTGGGTGATGGTGGTGGAAAATGGTAGCGGGTGGTGGCTAGTTTTGGGTGGTAAAAAAAAAAAAAATTGAAAATTCAAAACTGCAGCATATTTTTTGTGTTTTTATTTTTTGGCCAAATTTATAAACTGAGACCACTAATTTATAAATCAAAAATTTTATCAAATAAATTTTTATTTAAATTTTTAAAATTTTTATAAATATAAATAGAAAATTAAAAACGTAAATATTATGAAACGACACCTTAGTTAGTGACAATTTGACTCCTTGTTAGGAGTAGAAATGACAACTCACGTGATCCCAAGTTATTTGGCACGTCATAATTCAAGAGGGCTGTGTAACAAATTAAAATAGACATCTATTATAATGGGGAAAATTTTATTTTGATGACCAATTATTTTTTTAGATTTTGAATAATTTTAATTTTATTTTTAAATTTTTTGAAATCGTGTCCATTTATTTCTTATCATCACATTTAAACGGTAAAAGTTTTTAAAAATTACATTTTTGTTTGGTTTTACTTTTAAAGATTCACTTTTCAAAAAATTAAAATTTTTTATATTCTATAATTTTTTTTATTGAATTTTTTTATATTTAAATATATCTAATATAAATACACCTAAAAAGTATAGTATTTGTAAAAAAAATCTTTAAAAAATTCGCTGAACATCAAAAATTAAAAAAATATAAAATTTCAATATATTTTCGTATTATTGTATATTTATTGATTTTTTATAAATATTTTACTTTTTAAATATATCTAAGTAAAATGTATTTAAAAAAAAAAAAAAAATTCTTAAAATTTTAAAAATATTCACTAAAAAATATACAGAAAAAAATTTAATTTTTAAAAAATTAAAACCAAATACGAATTTAATCCCAAATTTTAAATTATAGATCCAAGCTGACCCCCACCTATCCAAACTCGCACTCTCTTCTGTGCACGTCTATAACTCCGTCGGCCACCACCGCTGCTGGCCACCCCATCTTCGCCTACACCATTCCCTTCCCTTCCAAAGAAGTCGGCCTCCTCGACAGCCGGGAAAACCTCTTCTACGCCAAAGACTTCTCCCCCGTCGGCAAGCTCCACACCGGCATGTGCCTCATTCGCGACAAGATCAAAGAATTCATCACCGCCAACCCCCTGATTGCATCTTCTCCGACATGTTCCACCCTTGGACCGCCGACCTCAATTCAAACAACAATCAGAACTTGTTGTCTAAGATAGCAACCAACAATGGGCATGGTGAAAAATTTTCAAATTCTTTAGTTTAACAAGAAGTATGTATATCTATGAGAAAGAATTAAAGAATAATTGACTGTTACCAGTCACCACCATTGATGTACGAGGACTCCACTCTCTATGAGAGAAGAAAACAGGTCCAAGCATTGGGTATATGTCTTCTAATACTTAGAACTCCTCTCAGGGCAACATCTCTGTCGTCGATTGTAATGGCATTCGATAAACATATCATCAATCAAACAAATTGCACCAGTCTCTCTCAACCATGGAATCAAATGAAATTCGGTCCCTTCAACATCCAGCTTCGCCACCACGAAATCTCTATTTGAAACTGTGTTTTTCAACCAATTAGCAAAATCAAACCTTTGAATCTTATCCAAATCACCCACAAAGTTACTCGATGATTGCACAGCTTGAACCATAACTCCTAGCTCCAACATCAATATACACATATCTATGCTTGGAACTAATATCCACCATAGAAGGTAAATACCTAATGTTCTTTAAGTTCCTTTTGAATGTAATTCATGGCTTTAATGGCTCTTCTAGAAACAATGGCTCTTTATTCACTTTGAATAAAGTTATACGTATCAATTGATATATCAATTAGTATACTAACTGTGGGTGCCGATTTCCGACCACACTGCCAAACAGGAATACAGCAGGAGAGCATAGGCAGAATAGATCACGCCCAAACAACCTGTCACAGAAATGTAAGACTCCGGTGGTGGTTCGTCCACCCGGGGGTACTCCTACGATCAAGTCAGTACTCAGTTATCTCTCAAAGATAGCAAATAGTGCTTAACTCACTAGCCAGAATACAAAAGTGTACCTTAGACCCACGAGGGTGCCTTACTTTTATAGCCAGCACTAACCTGATCCCTGTAGAAGCCTAGCTTTAATGGACTCTGGCTCAATGCTCATTTGGGACTCCCAGCCAGATAGAAATAAACTCCCTAAGAGTTTTATCTTTATTCAGACTGAGGTCCTCCCCCATTCTAGGACTCTTGTCCCTTATCCGCCTACTCCAGATTCCGATATCTCCGCAGATCACCTTGGCCTAACCGAGATCACCTCAGTGCAAGACCAAGCCACGTGGCACCTCGGCTGACACGTCGGCGTCACCTTGGCCACGCGCTGCTATTCACAAAACATGCCCCCACAACTATCCCCTAGGTTCTATTACCTCGGCATCCTTAGGTGATGGAACCTATATCGTTTGTCCACATAGCACGTCAGCTAACACTTACTCCATCCTTCATGGCCGATATCATCACACGTCGACTTCTCATGACCAAGACTCTGCAGTCTACTTTATCAATGACCAAGAACCAAGAACCAAGTTCTTCAAGTTCCTTAACTGTGATCACTCCTATAGTTGAGGTTTTGCTTCATTAAATCAAGAACTCCAAGAGTTTTACCTACGCATGAGCTGTCATGCACGGTTTTCTCAACCGTTTCCGCCATGCGTCCTTCTGCCATTGATTCGTACCTAACACGCGCTATCAGGTTGCGTCACTTCTGCGCACGCCACCTGATAGGCACGTCATCCAAGGCACATTCATTATGGTTTTGCTGCCTTTTCATGTTTTAACAAAAACATTTTCCCTTTTTCCGTCTTTTCACTTCACATCTTTGATTTGGCCTTGAAACTCTCTCTCTAGCGCCTCTCTCCCAAAACCGCCATTGTTTCAAGTTTTCAAGCTCTGCAACTTGCTTTGATCACCTCCTCCAGCGAAGCATTCATTGTCCTGCTCCATTTGTTGTCACCATCTGACTCCGGCGAACCTCAAACCGGTGTCCTCGACCTCGGACCCAACTGGTGAGTTCTTTGTTTTCTCTTAATTTTCAGTTTTAGCCCTTCATGATTTGAATACGTTTTTTACCATTTGTCCATCCTTTTGCTATTGGATATGCTTTCATAGTTACACTTTGTCTTTTCTTCGATTATGAATCGATTTCCTATTCTTGAATCTTAAATCCTGAATCTGTGTAGGCTTTTATGAAAATATCAATCATGTTTTCTTGTTGTGACTTTTGCACACTGTTCTTCACACACTCACTCAGTGTCTTGAAGTTTTAGGATGTGTATATCTATTGTCTTGCTTTCTGCTTCACTCTTGATTTTTAAATTTCTTTTCTGGCTTTCTTGCTTTATTTCCAGATTCTTGTATTTGATTCCTGTACCTGCATAGATTTGTGTCACAGCCCAAACCCGCCCCTATGGGTTTAGCACTGTAACCGGCCAGTAATCCGAGATTACCGAAGGCCTGCTTAACAGTAGAACAGTAATACAGAGTACAGGGGCATGGCGGAAGCCAATACAGTAAATAAACAATGTCCAATGAGCTGTGACAGTCTGTATGCAAAAAGATTTTTCATACATTTATACTTTCAGTACAGAACAGTATGCATAACATTTACAAATATTCAGTACAGGGACCTAATCCCTATTAACATTACAGTAAACGGTACAGTACAGTGTTATCAGTCCATACAGTACAGTAACAGTCTATACAGTACAATGACAGTAGGGTGAAGCTAAGACACCCCAAAGGCAGTCTAAGCTTGATTATACTCGGAACCTCGCAGTGAGGCACAGTGGTTGGCTTGACAAAACTGGAGATACCTCGACGCCTCTAGCAACGGTCTGGTGCCTGGACACCTACATATATATATAAGCAGTGAGCTAAAGCCCAGTGAATAACACAATGCGTAAAGGGGTTAAGAATGAATGTCCTTACAGTATATCGAAAACAATCATTTCAATCAGTTTATCAGTTGTTCAGTACAGTAGACAGTCATATGTGGTACATCCATTAGCATAACAGTACAGTAAACAGTAGGTCTAAAAAGACCGAGCAGTACAATAGGTCTAAAAGACCGAACAGTCGTTGATGGCCAATCAACCAGTAAACAGTAGTGGTTCCAACAAGGGAACCGACAGAGATCTCTGTAACAGTAATCAGTCAGTAACAGTAGTGCTAAGGATGCCACAGTACAGTTTCAGAATATAGGACATACATTCATTCAATAAGTAATTACATTTCAGTAAACAGTTCAGTTCAGTAATCAATATCCGTTCAGTAAACAGTTCAGTTTAGTATTCAGAAAATCATCATTTGAACATATCTTTACACAGTTGTTACTCACAGAGTTTTGGGCTACAGTAAGCTAGAGCGCGTCCCCAGTCGCCAACCCTACACAGTACACAGGTTGAACACACACTAAGCTATACAGTTGAGAAAGTAATAACTAAATCCCTAAATTTGCCTCGGTGTGTTCTACATCTATATCCTCATTAAGATGTCTTAAACTAGGCCTAAGAATGCCTAGAATGGGATGAGGATGCAAAGATGCATTCAGAAAGCAGTTTCAGAATTTTCAGAAAAACAGTTCCCCGCTCGAGCGGACATGCAACAAAGGTCCCCGCTCGAGCGTCAACTCCCCCGCTCGAGCGTGTGACACAAGCCTCCGCTCGAGCGTACAATACCCCGCTCGAGCGGACTGTAAAGCAGTGAGAGATGCTGGGAGCTTGATTTCCCCGCTCGAGCGACACTTCCTCCGCTCGAGCGGACGACCAAAATCTGGAAATTCCAGATTTGAACTCCAAGATCAAAATCAACTTTCAATGTATCAAATTCGATCCTTTTGGGCTAATTTTCTGGAAAACACTTTAAAACTCAAAGTATAACATGTTTCAAAGATCAATTTGAGAATTCAAAGCCCAAAGGTAGTTCCATTAAACTCATTTTCAAAACAATTTTCATAAACATGAAGAACATGCAATATCCATGAATTCAATCAATTCAAAACCTCAAATGTTAGCTCAACTGAGCTCTTTTCTTCAAGAACAAAATGAAATCATGGTTTTTTTTATCATGAATATGAACATGCATGCAAGATTTCCATGAAAATCCAACCTCACAATGCAAGGATAAACACATGCATGCATGAATTCTAACTCAACTCAACATATGAAGCCATTACATGTCTTTGATGAGTCAATTCTTCTTAAAACATGGTGAAATCATGGGCTTAAACATAAATATGAGCATGCATGTAACATTTGCCATGAAAACAACTTTAAATTCCTCAATACAAGCATGCATGCAAGAGATGAGCCTCAATTCAACATTATAAGCCATATCTTGGCTCTAATCTTTAATAATCCTCTAAACCATGCAAGGAGTGATTCAATTCATAAACAAGAAGGCAATTACTCTACCTTAGATCCTCAATCACAAGACTAGAGGCTCAATTCAGCAATCTACACTTCAATTCTTCAAAGATTCAAGCCAACTCTTATGTGAAATCAATCTTCTTGTTTTCTCTCTCTCTAAGTCGGTTTTGAGCTCAAAATGGGCTGAGGAAATGTTTTGTTTGAAGTGTATAAGGCTCAATATATGTTTTATATGAAAAGGGCCACTAGGTGGCAAAACGGTAAATAAGGCCAACTCTTTGATTTAGCTTATTTTATCTAATTTAATCGTACCAAATCGATTTTCAATTAAATATACCATTAATTCACATAAATTCTACTGATCATAAAACATCTATCAATTTCAGGTTTGGCCGCCGATAAGGCCTTCGATTAACAGTTTTAAACATATACACCTGAACAGATAGTTAAACAGTTAAACAGATATGCAATGCAAGTCAAACAAACACAGTCAATTAATCAGTTCCAGTTTTTCAGTCAGTCAGTTCAGTAATTCAGTCGGTTCAATTACCAATCATATTCAGTCTCCGTTTAACAGTAATCGGTAATTAATCGGTAATCAGTATGAGGGTTGTTACAATTTGAGGTTTGGGATTTGATCTAGAACCCTTTTCCTTAGGAAAACTGAACCAAAACCCCCTTAGATTCTCAGAAATCTTCACTCCAATGCTTTCTAGGGTTGAGCCGAGATCATTTGCCACTTTCCAAACTTCTTACCAAAAAACCTGAAATTGAACTCACTTTGGCCGAGATAATGGGTATGTTCAGGTGGAGGGTCGACACCCATTCTAAGCTAGAATACTTTAAGCATGAGTTTTCTATTCCAGCAGAAATTCAAATCCGGTTAGCTGGAGAAAATGACTCCATTATGCCTGGGAAGGATTACATGCCCTTTCCTGTAGCCTCCATCATTGAAGGAGGAGTTAGATTCCCCCTCAACATCTTTTTTAGGGAGGTCCTCCACTATTACAAACTGAACCCTATGCAATTAGTTGTAAACTCTTTTAGGATTATAAACGGAATCGCCAAGTTAGAACGTCGGCAAAACGCTAGGATCACCTTGTTCGATATCCAATACTGCTACACGATGTGTGGCCTTAAAACCAAAGTTGGCTATACATATTACCTCAAGCCGAGATCCACCCAATACAAGTTGATAGCCGATATTCCAAACTCAAATAAAGGCGCGGCAGATGACTACCTGATTGTCTCGGGCAATTGGGAGTTTGCGCGAGACGACGAACTCCACCTATTCCCTTTGCGCCGAAAAGTTTTTAGGGATGACAAGGGTAAGGACTTAGTTTCCCTCCCTAGAGTCCCTCCTTCTGCTTTTTTAATCATCTTTCTGTTAATTTGTTTATAATGTATGATCTCTTTTTTGCAGCTCTCCCCCAGCCAGAAAAAGACTTTCGCCGATACTACACGTCGAGCAAAGACTTGGTTCGCCTTCTCATCCTGTCAATCGAACTTCACAAGGCTCCAATCCTCCTCAACTACATCCCGACGTACCAGAGCCCGCTACCCGACGTTCCTCGAAAGAGCAAATCTCCACCTTCTGCAACAACTCCCTCTGTCACTTCATCGCCAAGGCCTGATTAAGCCTTAACTTCTAATCCAGCAGAGCAACTACCAATATCCGCTCCCCAACTAATTCCTCCAGCCTAATGCCAACGCCGACATCGAGCTCCATTCTTCACTTCTATAGGAAGAACTCATAGCCGTAAACGCCAAAGTACTGAGGCGTCGGCTTATGATCCAGCAAACCCACCTACTGCACTTCCAACAATCCATTTCGGTACCAAAGTCACTGTTACCCCCACCGCCGACGAGATAGGACGTAGCAAGGCTGTCGTTGAAGACCTCTTGGCTGACCTCCCTGGTGTTGTAACAGTTCAGTCCTCCCCATCACAATCCCAACCCAAGGCTAAGCCAAAGAAGGTAAAGAAAGCCAAAGCCAAGGCAACAGTGACTTAGATCGACTCTAAGGACACTGTACCAATCTCCAAGTTGGTCAAGGCTGAAAAGAGTACTCTTTCGGCCGACAAGAGGCCAGCCGAGGCCGAGGCGTCTGACCCACCATAATCCAAAAGGCTGAGGTCCAGCGGCTCCTTTGATCCTTCTGGCTTCCATGCCGACGCTCCCTAGAATCCGTCTATTACATTCGGAGACCGACCTCTCCTAGTTGGGGACAGTGCTCTGGACAGTTGGAGGTTGGTGCCGCCATTTCTACCGCCGTTCTACTCCCAGTCGACATCAATCGAATGGCTGAGCTTTCGGAGTATGAAAATTATGTAATGATGATGCAACATTGTGTCTTGGTAAGTCTTAATACTTGTAACTTTTTATCTAGCTTTAACTCTAATTTTCATACTTAACTAATTTCCTCTGCACTCTTGCAGGCTATCCAGCATGGTCACTCCCTTGCAGTCAAGACCGATGAATTCAAAAAAGAACTTACCCAAAAAACAAAGGAGGCTGCCAAACTCCTTTCCTCTGTCACCAAAGCCGAGGCCCGCATCCGAGGTCTCCTAGGTCAGGCCAAGGCTTCTGAGTTGGCCTTGAAGAATGCCGAAGATTGAGCTGAGGCCGCGAAAAATGTCGTCGAGGTCGCTAAGGCTGAGGCAAAAGAAGCCAAAGAGAAAGAGGTCCAGGCCCAGACCGAGCTTCAAACAGCACTGTCTACAAAGGCAGCCGAAATCAAGGAGGCGGACGAGAAGGCTTACATCGAGGGGGCAGCCGACGTCTGCGAGGAATACAAAAAGCAAGTCAGACATGCATGCAACAAGGGTTACACCCTTGGTTGGATGGTTACTCTAAAAGAGCTGGCTATTCCCGAGGACTCACCCCTCCGAGATGAGAGTCGACTTGTCATGCCATTCCCCTCCTCATCCAAGCAAATATGACGGTGAGGCTGAGGGGGAAGAAGAAGAAGAAGAAGAAGAAGAAGAAGAAGAAGAAGAAGAAGAAGCCGAGATCCAAGATGATACTGAGGGTTCCGTTGGGGCCAAGTCTCCAACTCTGAATGAGCAAGTCCTGTACTTGACTCAAAACGATGAGGACGAGGTCTAGTGCCTCTCCCAAAAGAACCATGTCAGAGGTCGAGATACAGACAGCTAAGAAGAGCCTCGACCAAACTCTTCACGAGATCAATGCCGAGATCAAGGCTGAGAGGACTGCCGAGAAGCTTTCCCAGCTGTCTGCCGAGGTTGAAACACAACCACCCACCAACGTAGAATAGCCTGTTTAGAATCTTTTCTCTATTTTTGTACCTTGTGTTTTTTCCTCTATAGTCTTTGTAATTTTTTTTTTTTTGAACAATGTTTTAATTCCAGTCTGGCCGATGTGTCTTTTTGTACTTGAACAAATTGTCTTTTCTGAATGCAAGTCTTCTTTTTTCTTCCAAGTGCTGAATGTGTGCCTTCCTCTTTTCTTCTATGCATGTGTAGACGTCCCCGAACGCATCCCGGGGAAAGGGTGCGACTCCCCCCCCGTTCTGGTTCGCTTGCGGGTCTACTACAGTTCGAAGGACTCAAATGTCACGGTTCTTAATCTTGAACCAAAGAGTCCAAATCTGGCAAATCGTTTTGAGAAAACAGATTTTTAGGAAAGAAGTGCCAAACATGGACTGCTTTGCCAGATACAGAGTCGCCACCTAAATATTTTTTAAAAGGGGAATTTAGGAAACCCTGACTCGGTGCCAAAGACCACGTGTCCGTCATCACCAAAGTTGCCTCGGCTCGGGAACTTGGGTACGATTGGGGAAGGTCACTTCGTAAGCACCCCTGCTCGCCCGATCAAAGACCGGCCTCTACTAATCATGATATCAAGTTTTGAAAACATTGTGTGTTCTTATTCCGGTTATTAGCCTAGATTTACTATGTGATGCGCACAGCATACAAGTATAGACTGAGTCGCCTGAATTGGAACAAAACATTTCATGTTTGTTTGTTTGAAAATGGTTTGATGGTGCTACCCGCAGGTAGGCTAAGACGTGGATTTGCCACCCTCGGGTGGGCTTAGAAAACAATGATTTTGCCACTATCTAGTGGGCTTAAAACAAACAATCAATGCATTGTCCCAATTCAAATAACCCAACCTTCACCCACAGGCAAACAGGCAGTTATATCACATAAGCAAATAGCCTCATGGTAAGCATGCTATTCATGGCAGTCACTCGCACGCATGCAAAGATGCTAAAGCATAAAAACTCACCGAGTACTCCAAGCCAAAACAAAAGCCCATTAGAAATCATGTATGATCCTAAATAGGCTGAAGTGCCTAATGCAACACATGCAGAATGCAACTATAGCAGGCTCGGCTATTCTAAACATGGCATATGAAATGCTACAGCTAACATGTATTCAACTTGGAATTGAAATACAATGCAGTTAGTATGATGCGCTGAGCCCGGTGCATGCAAACATGCTATCATACTGTATGCTAACTGAAACATGCCCTAATCTAACCATCATAAGCGGGTAAATGAAATGGAAGAAAGACGTGGGGTTGGAAGACATACATCACACTCACCCACACTTATTACAATTTTGCCCTCGCACAGAGGGTCCGAATAAATAATACAGTCCCGGATGAAAGAATAATACAGTCCGAATAATACAGTCCAAATAATGTACAAATTCCTAATTAATTAACAAATTAACTAAGAAAGCTGTAAAATTGGCATGCCAGCCAGGGACTGCCTCAACTCTGATGAATGATGTATGTTTGGGCTGCCTTGCGCGAAAATCCACTAGGATGCCCCAATTAGCCTCTGTTTTGCAATGATTCTTGAAAAGCGCGCCAAGCCTCGGAAGACCGCTGATTCTTGATATGCTGCAACAAAGAGCAGGAAAGGGGCATAGCAATGTATTTTCACAAATGTATGCATGTCTCGATCCTCGTGCCACCAATCACGCATCTCGATGCATGATGGCCGAGGAGCCGAATTGCACAACTCAATATAGGATGAATGCATATGAATGCTACAACAAAACCTAACGCCATCACGGATAATCCGGAGCGTCGGTGACTTGGGAATTGAGACACGTTCTGTCACTCGGAGTACGGAACGTACCTCGTTTCCCGTGCCCGGGGTAACTCCTATCCCGAACACGATGCAATATGCATGATATGTGTGAAATGCAACTAAGATACAATCCTAACATACACAATGTTATGGAATGGCATACACGCTGCACGAGGTGATACACAACCGAGCATACACAATGCTATGGATGAAATGGCATACGCAATGCAATATGGGCTTACACCAACATGAGAGAGTCTCAGCCACACTCACATAGGAGGCCATCAGGTAAAAAAAGATACCTCAAAATGCGTGATGGCCTCCTATCGAAAATGGCCATCAGGTACGAACATGGGCTTACAGCTTTGATCGAAAAAAAGATCTTTTTGAAAAAGATCTCAGGCGTGTCCAGTTCTGATCCATATCGAAAATAGTTTTGAAAAGTTTTAATGAAGATGACTTTGTTCAAATAAATCTTTTTACAACTAAGACCATTTCTGGACCAAAACGGAAAATTTTCAGTACCACAACCTTCAATTTCATTGATTTCAAATAGAGTTCTCTTGCTCTTGCATACAATTGAAGTTGCTTTTTTATTACATTCATAAAGAAAACTTGAAAGTACTAATAAAGCAATAAATCCGGGGCATGGTCAAGTCAAACGTCCCTGCGCCCCCTCCCAGAGCTGGTCGAAGCCTCTGATGCCAAAGTAGGCCCCTCCTGTGCCTCTTCGTTAAGCCAATCCAAGCACTCATCAGACAAAGTGCAACTGAAAGTGGGAGCGGGGGCCAGGAGCTCTCTCGTCCTCCATGCTGTGGCATATCGGGCCAGCTGTGCGCCTCGAATCGGGAATGTGGCCGGGTACTCCATCCCTTCCGGCGGGCAAGTCTGATTATGGCCAAACTGGCGCAGGATACGGAATGGGAAGTAGAAGACACAGTGAGTCAAGCCAATCAATTGGATCCCGGGCTGACGGGTCATACTGTAACTCATTATTGGGAGATTGAGCCAAGGGCATCGCCACGCAATGCGGTCTGCGGACAAACTGCACATCCATTCAAACCACCAACCCTCGTCAAGGGCATCAACCAGGCGTTGCCTGAAGAAGTAACCATGAGCTGAATATGCTGGGCAGGAGTCCACAACTCGCAGTTTATCCATCAACCACACCTGGGGAGGGATAGAAAATGAGAGAATAAAGAATAGAGAGATGTGCGATGAGAGAAAAAGTGAGAAAAGGGTTTTTGTGAGAAAAAATCGAGCCTGAGGGCCGAGTGATGTGAGCAAACATAAATGTAAGATTGGGTGGGAAACATTACCTGCAGTAATAATGGACTCCCTGCTAATCTGGTCGTCTCTCGACGATAAAAGGCGTCTAAGCCCAGCAACGTCTCAGCCAGAATCATGGCAATGCAACTTTTGCCCTCCTTCAAGCCTTGGGCAACCTCAATCAACCGGATACTAGATCCTTCGGAACTTGAGACAAACAGAAAATGAGACAACATGCACAAACAAAGGGCGTGTCGCCGGAAGCCTTGCCAGTAACGGTCACCGCGGTCGCCAGTCTCAGAAAAACGGCAAACCAAGCTCGGAACATCCAATGTCCCATCACAAATAAGAGAACGAGCGTCGGGTATTGAGAGCCCACACATTCGCCCTAAGGCTTGGGCATGGCCAAAGCGAAGTTGGGGCAGAATCTCTTCATTACGCTCAGATTCCATCAAAGCTTGGAAATCTTCGAACGTAGGACACACCTCTTGCCCGCTAAAGCTAAAGACATGCGTCACCGGATTCCAAAATCTTGCCGCGGCATAGAGGAATGGAAAATGCAGCGGGGTACGGCGCAAAGTGAATAGTGCGTTCATGCCGAAAGCCCGGAAATTCAGCTTTTCCGAGCCATCCAAGTTGTTAATCCAAGTTGCAAGATTTTGGGCAAGAAACTCTTCCATTTGGAGCAAATCAGTGTGGAAATGAAGGAAACCCCGAAGTTGAGACTCTTTTGAAAAGGATAGGGTTGAGTGGAGGACACATGTCAACATTCTGCTGATGCAGGCAGTCTACAGCCGACCGGCAGTAAATAGTGCCGACCGGCCATACTTTTGTGCCGATGGAAATTCCTCGAGGCCGGTGGACTTTCTGTCGGGCCGATGGCTCTCCCCTGTGTTTTTTAAGCTGTTTATGCTGAATATTGGGGAATTCCACCACTTCCAGCACTCTCCGGTGATTTGATTCCCGCCGAGTCGCGCGTATTTGTTTATCAAGTTGTTGTTTTGCTTATCGAGTTGTATGTCACTCTCTTTAAGTCTTTGCTTTGTCTATCAAGTTGTATTTGCACTCGGCTAGTCTGTCGAGTCTTCGTTTTGCTTATCGAGTTGTAAGTCGGTTCACTACCTGATTATTACGATGCGATGCTTTGTTTTCAAAAAACAGTTTCAATTTCATTCGCATTGTTATGTGATGCCTTGTGATGCCTTGTGATGCGATGCACACAAGTGCAACACCTTTTCAAGTGAATAGCTGTTTCATTTCCATCATGTGTTTTTGTAAAAACCCGCAATTTCAAAAGAATATAAAACCCGCCTGAGGCGGTGCAATGTGCCTAAACTCCTAAAAAAAAAAAAGGAAAGTAAAGCAAGAAAATAGTAGGGTAGCAGAGTGCTGGATTGAATACCAGGAACCTCCCATTTGTAGTCAGAATACCTCCCGCGCCCGTGCCTGGTTTGGCTGTGCGGTCTGACACCTTCGTCATCCAAGAATAGTGCGGGGAAGTGCACTTCTGGAATGGTAATGGATCTTCGAGTTGATTTCAAGCCGTGACTTCTGTGAGCGATGCTCGGAACGCGCGAAGGATGTCCCTTCTCGTATCCTTTTATGTCCGGTAAATTTCAAAAGAAATTGTTTCAATTATACTGTGTTGCAATACGTTGCATTTCAACATCATGCTTTACCATGTTCAAGTTCAAGTTCCTTTTTATATACACATTGCATTGTATGCGTGCTTTGCTTTACTTACATGTGTTCAAGTTCCTTTTTCTATACACATTGCATTGTATGCGTGCTTTGCTTTACTTACATGTGTTCATGTTCCTTTTTCTATACACATTGCATTGTATGCGTGCTTTGCTTTACTTACATGTGTTCAAGTTCCCTTTTTATATACACATTGCATTGTATGCGTGCTTTGCTTTACTTACATGTGTTCAAGTTCCTTTTTCTATACACATTGCATTGTATGCGTGCTTTGCTTTACTTACATGTGTTCAAGTTCCTTTTTCTATACACATTGCATTGTATGCGTGCTTTGCTTTACTCATATGTGTTCAAGTTCCTACTATACACATTGCATTGTATGCGTGCTCTGCTTTACTCACATGTGTTCAATTACAACTGCCTATACACGTTGCATCTGCCACACACCTCCAATCGTGTAATTTGCATGTTGCTAACAATACCATACCTGTTAAGTTTGTTTTCTTTTCAGGCACGATATTGTATGTACGGTTCATTTGAGGCCGGCGCGACCGGACGAGCCGCACAGGTATTGTATCCTCCGTGGGAGACGTTTTGAGAATTGCATAATTCTCTTACATCCTTTCTGCATTGTAGTGTAGATTGGCATATTCTGGCTTATAACTGTTGCATGTGTGCTTCATTACAGCTTCCTTTGCATGATCATAAGTTATGCCCGGCTTCTTGCATTTTCAGTTGCATTTTGCCCCTGCCTTCGGGCGCATACCTTGTTTTGTCTTGCATGTTTGTCCAAGTCTTCGGCCTTGTCAAAAATGGGTCGTCTCTGGGCTTTGACATTCACTCCCGTCATTGTTATGACTTCCGAGTTCTGTCAAAGAGGGGCAACTGTAGACACCCCATTTTTGACCGTCCTCAAGACTTGGACGTCACCGTTGGAGCACTCGGTGATTATCCCTGTTTGTGTTCGTTTGGAGTTCCCGGAGTTCTCGGCTGCGCGCGCCTTGCCTCAGGACCTCCGAACTCGACCGTTTGTGTTTGGTTTTGCACCAAACGCTTGTGTTTTGCCTTGGGAGGGCAGGGAATGCCTTTTGAGGCATCCCTACACACCACCGGCTGGGGCTGGAGGCCACCGATTGGCTAGTTTGTCCATCGGCACTTTATTGTGCCGACCGGCACTATTTTGTGCCGACCGGCACTAAATTTTGCCATTTGGTACTCTTTGCCGGCCGAGCACTGTACACTTGCTTTTTGAGATATTTTCTCACAGCTGTAAAGTGTTTTGCTCCCCTCCATACACGTGTATGGAGGGATGAGCCCTTGGCTTGCTTAGTGGCTAAGCATTCCTTGCCTATAAGAGGAGAGCTCTTCCTCTTGGCTCAAGGTTAGCCTTTTGAGAGCCAAAACCAGAGCATTATACATATATCTCTGATATACATCCATATATATCTATACCTCCCTCTCTCTCCTCTTGTGTGTGTGTTTTTAGGCCAAAAAGTGTAGTTTTACCTCATTTTTGCTCCTTTACACACCATTGCACCTTAGCTCGAGATTGAGAGACTTAGGAGGTTGTTTGTGTTGATTTTGGACTGATTTTGACCACCAAAAGTGGGCTGGACCTCTTGTTCTTCAAAGGATCTTCAAGGGTAAGAACTTCACTTTATATTCCCCAATCTTGCAACAAGTTTCTACCCCTTTTGCTTTATGATTTGAGCTTTGTGTTTAACTAAAAAAATCCTTGTTTTTACTTGCTCTTGAACCTTCATTAAGGTCATTTTGTAGTTTGGGTAAAGACTCATCCCATTAGGCTTTGCTTTGGCCATTTTAGCCCTCTTTTCTTAAGGCTTTGTTTACTTGGTGATTTGGCCTTCTCACCACTGAAAACCAGTGGGTTTTCAGTGGTGAGGAAGGTGGTTTCAAGCCTCATATAGGGGAGAGACACCCCTCTCCCCTTTGTCCCTTGTTTGCCTTTTTTTTTTGACCTAAAAGTAGCATGTGTGCATGGTCGGTTTTGGCTTCATTTCAGAGTTGTTTTGAGTGTTTTGGAACATGTTTGATCTCTGTTTTAGGTTAGATTTATAGCCTTTAACATGTATCTCATGCTTGCTTTGTAGTGTCCCCTTATGCTTAAAAGCATGCCATGCATTTGAGCCATGTTCTTTGCATATTGTAGCTTGGTTCCATGAGGGTATTAGCATCATATTACCATGCATAAGGGCTGCGAGCCACTGATTTTGCCATGAATAGTGTGCTTAACATGGTTGTTTTGTACTTTAGGCTTGTAAGCCTTGTATGTTTTGGCTCCTAGCATGCTTAACTTGTCTTGATCCCATGATTTGGCATCATCTAGGGTCATTTTTCAGTCCATAAATCATGCTTGTATATATGTATGTGTAGCCTATTTCATGCCATGAGGGTATGCTCTTGTATGTCTAGGAATGAGCATTGTGCATGTTTCCATGTTTGATGCATTTTTGGGGCTGCCATATATGGGGTTTGGGTGTCATTTCACATGCTAAAAGTCCGTTTTTGGTTGTTAGATGCATGCCATGAGTGGTTGTGTAAGTGGTGTCAAGTTACTCTCTTTGGTGCCTTAGACTTAGGTCCATTGGCTAGCATGCTTGTGTAGCATTTTAATCATGTTTTGAGGCACATTTTGCCACTGTTTTAGAGGAGTTCGAGGGCTGCCTCATTGTGTTTGGTCCACCATTGTATGCTTATTTCATGGTTGTTGCATGTTTAGTCAATGAAGCCTTGAGCGCATGCTAGTTCTATGCTTAATTGGTCCCTCTTTGCGTGACTTTTTTTTTTTTTATGCCTTACATATTCTAGCATCTTGGCTCCCATGGTCCATGATTGCACGTTTGCATGTTGGCATGTTTGCATGTTTGCATAAGTTGCATTTCATCACTTGGTTTGGGGTGTCAAACCAAGTATGGAAAATGAGGGGTGTTCGTACTTCAAGTGACAAAGCACACCTCAATTTCCATGTCACTAAGGCCCTTGATATTGGCATGATAGGGACTTAGTTAGCATTTTTGTGTTGCATGCATTTTCATATCAAAATGCAACCTTGGTTCTTAGGGTTATCATGCATCAAGATGCACTATTGGTGGCCCAAGAACCAAGGGTCTTGCCTCCTTGAGTCCCCAAGCATGATAGGAGGCAATGACCATGCTTACATGTCCCCCAAAACCCATGCCATGCTTTGCTGTCTTGCTGCTGCTGTCAAACTGTCTGCTGCAGGGAATTTCTGCCGGTCGGCATTATATTGTGCCGACCGGCACTGTTTTTGTGCCGATAAACCCCACATGCAGCCGGTGGCCAATAAAAGCAGCCGATGAGCTCTTCCCCCAGCCGGTGGGGTATTTCAGATCATTTGGGAGGTATTCTGAAACTTTGGGAATTTCTGGAGAGGCAGGGCAGTGAAAACAGAACCAGCAATGGCACGGTACGGGTTTTCCGGGCAAGACGGATCGAGCACGCATCATTCGCACATCCCAAGGCAGGGCTGAGGCCCCATTGCATTTATTTATTTATTTGCTTTGATTTTAATAATTAAAATCGTGTAATAATTTATTTATTCGTTTATTCATTCGGTCTGTATTATTATTTTGGTCCCTCCGAGCGAGGGCAAAATTGTAATAAGTGTGTGTGAGTGGGTGTATGTCTTCCAATCTCCATTTCTTTCTCCCTTTTATTTACCTGCTTATGGTAATAGACTATGGCACGTTTATTTTAGCATACCTTATGCAATGCATGCGTGCATCCATGCATTTGTTTACATGCATTCGGGCTCGGCACATCATGCAAACTGCATCGTACTTTCAATTCCAAAATTGAATACGTGATAGTTGTTGCATCTCATGTGCCATGTTTAGGGTTAGCCGAGCCTGTTTAGATTACACCCCTGTATGTGATGCATTAGCCACTTAACATGAACTAGGACATGCATGTTTGCTAACTAGTTTATTGTTTTGGCACGGAGTACGATGTAAGTATTTATGCTTTAGCATCTCGCACGCGTGTGAATGTTAACATGACAGTATGCTTACCATGCGGCTAAGTGCTTACATGAGATAAACTGTTTGAATGCCTGTGGGTGGAGGTTGGATTGCGTGAGTTGGAACAACTCATTGAAATCCGTATTTTAGCCTACTTACGAGTAGCAAAAACCAACACGTTTTTTTCGGGACAAAACGGATACGCAATGTTTATTTCCAAATTAGGCAATCTAGTCTATACTTGTTTGCCGTGCGCATAACATAGTAATTATAGGCTAATAATTGGAATAAGAGCATGTAATGTTTTCAAAAACGGATATCATGGTTAGTAGAGGCCGGTCTTCGGACTGGGCGAAAGGGGGTGCTCATAGCTGACCTTCCCCAATCGTACCCAAGCTCCCGAGCCAAGACCACTTTGGTGATGACGGACATGTGGCCTTCGGCACCGAGTCAGGGTTTCCTAAATTTCCCATTTTAAAATATTTAGGTGGCGACTCTGTAATCTGGCAAAGCAGTCCATGTTTGGCACTTCTTTTCAAAAATTAGTTTTTCTTCAAAACGATTTGCCAGAGTTGGACTCTTTGGTTCAAGATTTTAGAACCGCAACAAACGAAAAAGAGAGTCCGAACTGTAGCGCGAGGTGGTCCCCCGCGGACGTGTTACAGTTTCTGGCGACTCTGCTGGGGAAATTTAGAGAGCTTGACTCGAACTCGTGATATCCTATTTTGACTACGCTTATGTGTTTCTTTGCATTGCATGTGCATTGGTGCGCCTAGGACACCGTGTTGGCCATCTGCTATTCCTGAGCGGTTTGCTGGAGGCTTGTCTTGTCAAGGCATGACCATAAGGCTGACCGGTTGCAGGCTCTGCCAGTATGGGAACACAAACCCCGGTTTTACCGGGGCACCCCTTTTCGACCATTCGACCTAGCGCATATCGAAATCCATAGTGACCATTCCAAACTAGGACAGGTTGCTCACCCGATATTAGGTTGTTTGAAACCGCTGCGTGCATAGTGAAACCCTAGTTCCTGACAAAATAGGACAGGGAAACCCTACCCCAATATAGGGGTGTTTTGGTTCTCATTTATCTGCTATGTGCTTTAGAGTGTAACTCTGCAGGGAACGTACAGATCAGTTTGCAAGTTTAAGTATCAGGCCTGAGGGCATCAATATCAGTGTTTTGAGAATCAGTTGTCTGTGGATATCAGATTCAGGCCTAGGGGCAATGGTTCATGATCAGTGATCAGTGGTTGAGAAACAGTGTATCCAGCATTCGACCGTTTATACCCGACCGTGTGTTGTGTGTTTATTTACTTTGCGCCGTTATCCTGTCCGTTTGTCTGTTTATTTATACGTTTTATTTATCTTTTTATTAGGTAGTTGAGCATAATTGCTTCCGACCCGATAGATATCCCCCAAGCACCCTGGGTTAGAGGCCGTCGACTCCTTCGATCTGAGGATCTGATAGACGGACAACCAGTGTACTACTCGCTACCCCCGGTTACTAAACGGAGGTCAGTAAGGTAGAGGACATCAGTACAACAGTCAGTTCAGAGAGCTTTGTCCACCCCACCTGTGTACAGTAGGGATCGGGATTCTGTGTCACCGACAGAGGGAGAATATATACCGACAATTCAACCAGAGCAGGATAGTATGGCTAGCTTGGAAGAGATGGTGCGCCACCTCCAAGAGAGTATGAAAACAATGCAGCAGGATGCCGTCCGTCAGGCAGAATTCTCCAGGCAACAGGCTACAGTTGTGAGGGAACAGGCGGAGACAATTGCCAGACTAGAACAGCAAACCGGAGCATCTGCTTCGCATCAAGTCCCCCCCCACCAGGAGTTCCAAACCTTGGGGAGACAGCCAATGTTCAGAATGATACAGAACTGCCCACGGGACCACCCCCACCTCTAGCCCCGCCTCAAATCCAACCCCAGCTATCAAAGACTCCCACCAACCTACTGGACTCTCCCTTTGAGTTCGAGACTGATTCTACCGCACTGAAACTGAGCAAGCTTGAAAAGCTGTTCAAGAGATCCCAAGGGGTCAAGACCATCCCCGATATTAAAGATGGTTATACCGACGCAGCTGTGACGCTGCCCGACAGATTCAAAATGCCTCATATTGATCGGTTCGACGGGACCGGGGACCCCATGGTGCACTTAAGATTGTTTTCAGATGTTCTAAGGCCGATGGGCCTCAGTAGGCTTCAGAAGTTGTCTTTGTTTGGCCGGACCCTGTCGGGTGTGGCGGCCATATGGTATGCCAAGCTAGAAGATGATGTCAAGAGGAATTGGGACGAAATGGCCGAGGCCTTCATCGCGCAGTACTCATACAACACACAGATTGAGATTACGACCCGTGATCTCGAGACGACTAGACAAGAGCCTAAGGAAAGTTTCTCAGAGTTTGTAACCAGATGGAGGGCCAAGGCTTCGATGATGACCTTGAGGCCTACAGACAAAGACCAAATTCGGATGATTGTGCGCAATCTCCAACCGAAGTTGATGCAAAAGATGATAGTACTCCCCTTTCCTACTTTTTCTGACCTGCATGAAATGGGGGTGCAGATTGAGGATGCCTTGAAGCAAGGCTTGATCGATAACGACCGGGAGCAACCCCGACGAACTTTCAATCGTGGTGGCAATGCAGGCCCGAGTGGCGTTGCGACTGCAAGAGCTCAAGAAGTGAGCATGGTCACCGCTAACCCCCCTCCAAGAAATACAGCAGCTTCACCATTCTCCGGTGCGTCTGGAAGCAACCCGCAAACAACCAAATACCCACCCAGAAACACCAGAACCTTCGCCCCACTTTATATGCCCCTATCCAAAGCTCTGGGGGTTTTGATCAAAAAAGGGCATCTGAAGCCCCTGGAGCCGCGACCCCTACTAGAAAAACTCCCTCCTACCCATAACCCAGCCAAGTATTGTGCATTTCATCAACAGCACGGCCATGATACCGACCTGTGTTTCCGGTTACGTCATGAGATTCAAGATCTCATCGATAACGGGGTAATTTTGCCTCCGGAGAAACCCAACGTTACTACAAACCCTCTCCCCGCACATAACCAAGCTCCACCGCCCAAAAGACTCAATTTTATCCATACCGGGGCCGTGTCCTACGACCCTAGCATTTATATCACACCTACCCACCTGCCTAAACCAGAGGTGTTCCTCCCTGATTGCACCAACCTATGCATGATAGACATCTCCAAAAGCCAACCCAAGCCAGTAGTGGTGACTGTCAAGAACAGGAGAGAGGAGATCCCAAAGGAAAAACAGGTTGTTGAGCCAGAGTCTGCGGAATCTGGGGGTTGTACTAAAGAAGCATATAGTCCGGGTGACTATATTTCGTCAATAAGCCAAGATAGGCCCGGAGTGGAATTGCCAACGGAGGCAGAGTTATGTGTAATTCAAGGAGAGAGTCCGGGACCGGGAACAGATGGTGTAACAGCTATGGGGGAGGGCCTTGCCGATCTCCAGTTTTACAGTGACCAAGACCCAGTGAATGCGGCAGTCACATGGTTCGATTATGAGGATTCAGCAGAAGTTACCGGGTGGTTGGACGATCAACCCGATGTGATAGGAGAGTTTCAGTCAGAACAAGGCCCAGCAGGGGCGAGAATATCAGTAACGGCCGGGAGGGTCGAAGAGCAGAGTACCTCGCCGGAGAGCGCCGGTGCCAAGAATTTCGCTCGAAACTGGAGTATTTTGAGTACAGGAATTCTTGAACAGTCAGTCATGTCAGAACAAGTAAGTTTTGAAGATTCCGAGAGAATCAGGAAGGCAAAGGCCCATGTGGGAGTTGAAACTGCTGTGTGCACGGGGACCGAGAATACTGCAGGTTTGTGGACGGAAGGTGCCGCGAGCGCAAAAACAGTCATGCCAGAGCCGGACAGATGTTTATCAGCTGCTGATGGTATGTGGTGGGAGGATGAAGATTTATGCCTCGCCCATACAGACGAAGATTAGGGAAACAACCAACCTGATGACACTTGGTACCTTGGAGAGATAGATCACATGACACGGAGTGGGCGGTATTTCAAACCTCCACACCTAGATCAACCAGAGGCCTCGGGGAAGGATAGAGAGGCGGAAAAGCAAAAAGAAAAGCAACTTGAAGAGGAGGCTGTGCTCAAACAGCTTAAAAAGATACAAGCAGACATCTCTATATGGGGACTGCTCATGGCATCACGGGTGCATAGAGAGGCTGTCTTATCAGCCATGGACAAAGCAAAACTTTCAATAGAAACCACGCCAGAGCAGCTGGTAGGATTGGTCTTTCCGGGGGGAGCCACCCCGATGCTGACATTTTCCGACAAGGGATTGCCACCCGAGGGGATAGAACATAACAAGCCCCTCTACATTTCCGTGGAATGTAGGGATAAATGGATACCGGTGGTACTTGTTGATACCGGGTCCGCCATCAACGTTTGCCCGGCAAGAACGGCATACGCAATTGGTTTGAAAACCGCAGATTTTGTACCAACAGCCCAGGTTATCCGGGCATACGACAACACAAGTAGAGAAGTGATGGGAACCGTAAAAGTTCGGACGAAGGTCGGGCCGGGGCAGCATGAGATAGATTTCCATGTCTTAGAAGTGCCTGCGACCTTCAACTTGCTTTTGGGGCGGCCGTGGCTGCATCAGGTGAAGGCGGTATCATCTACTTTGCATCAAATGGTGAAATACCCCTATGGAAAGGGAGTAGCCATCGTTTTTGGAAACTCATCAATCCACCCACCACCGGAGGTATCCACGCCTGTTCTAGAAATCGAGCATGGCATGGAAGATGTGTTCATATCAGCGTTTACCCTAGCTGAGGCTCAGGTTGTACAAAACATCATGGCTGCTAACGAAGGGATCTATGTCAGTGCCCAAGCAGTGTATCTCATGAACAAGCTCCAACATATCCCTGGGATGGGATTAGGAAAAAGCGGCCGCAAAGGTGTTGCAGCATTGGCCGGGGTGCCACACAATCCCCACACCTTCGGCTTAGGTTATCTGCCCACTAAGGAAGATTGGGTAAGAAGGGGAAAAGAAATGGCTGGAAGAGCCAAAGCAAAACAAATGGGAAGACCTTTTGAGTTGATGCATCGGCCCAGCCGGGGTACCCTAAACGGACGCTTCGTCCGAGAAGGGGAGGACTTTCCATTCTGTGGTTTTCCGGAGCCGTGGTTGAACGCGGAGAAGAAGCGCGTGCCGGGTTTCGAAATCTTCTTTGACTTACAAATATCTGGGGATGATGTTGCTGAAGAGCAGAAGACCCAACAGTTGAGGCTGAGTGTAGCAAAGAAACGGAGTCTGTGGACACAGAGTTCGAAATGGGGGTAGCACTGGCGTGTCTACTTTCAGATCCTTTGATCAACCAGTTGTGCTTGGGGGACGACTCTTCGGTGTCCATGATCGGAGATGAAACGACTGTGGGCCAACCAGCGGCTATTTTGGATGCATCCATCGCACCCTCCCTCATCTGGCAGTACGAGGAGGGATTTTTGTCAAGCAGCACCGGGTCAGGTAGTGAGCCGGAATCTGATTCCACCAAGTCTTGTGAGTCGGAATCAGGTTCCAGCTCGTCTGAGTCTGAGTCCGGTATTCCTGGGGGTGATAACCCGGATGCCACAGTCCTGTCCAGGTCGTCTTTTTATTTCTCTTTTGAGTCTGTTGTATCAGAGGAATTGGACGGTTCGGAAGTATATAATGAGAATGAGGTGACTGTGGTTTCCGAGTACTTTTCTGTGCCTTTGGTTTATTGCTTAAATCAGGACTTTCAAAATTTTGATGAAAACGACGAGGACGAAATTCCTCCGGTTTTGCAACGACTAATTGAGCAAGAGCAAGAGAGGTTTGTTAAACCCTTGATGGATGAAATCACTACCGTGAATGTTGGTACTGAGAAGGACCCGCGGCTGGTCCAGATCGGGTCCACGTTGTCTTCGGAGGAACGCGAGCGCTTAGTCGCTTTATTAAAAGATTTCAAAGATGTTTTCGCATGGTCCTACGAAGACATGCCTGGAATCGATCCTGAGATTGTACAGCACCGGATCCCTCTTGACCCTGAGGCCCGACCTGTCAAACAGAAACTCAGAAGGATCCGCCCTGACTGGGCCATTAAAATCAAGGAAGAGGTCACCAAGCAAATTGACGCAGGCTTCCTGCTGGTATCCGAATACCCGACCTGGCTGGCCAACATTGTTCCGGTGCCGAAGAAAGATGGCAGAATCCGGGTATGTGTAGACTTCAGGGATTTGAACAGAGCCAGTCCGAAGGATGACTTTCCCTTGCCGCATATCGACGAGTTGGTAGATTTTACAGCAGGGCATGCTTTGCTTTCGTTCATGGATGGCTTTTCAGGCTATAATCAGATAGTAATGGCCCCCGAAGACCGGGAGAAGACTGCTTTTACCACCCCGTGGGGTACATATTGCTACAGAGTGATGCCATTTGGGCTAAAGAACGCTGGGGCTACGTATCAACGGGCTGCAACCACAATATTACATGACATGATCCATAAAGAGGTTGAGGTGTATGTGGATGACATGATTGTCAAGTCCAAAGAAAGAGAGGGCCACTACACCGCTTTGCAAAAGTTTTTCCAAAGGATCAGGGAATTTAGGCTGCGGCTGAATCCTCAAAAATGTACGTTTGGTGTTACAGCGGGAAAAATGTTGGGATTTCTGATTACACAAAGGGGCATCGAAGTCGACCCTTCTAAAATCAAGGCCATCTTAGAAATGCCACCACCAGTGACTGAAAAGGAGGTGCGAGGCTTTCTGGGTAAAGTGCAATTCATAAGGCGGTTTATCTCAAAACTAACCTTAACTTGTGAACCACTTTTTGGTCTTTTGAAGAAAGGAACGAAGTTCCATTGGGACGGCCGATGCCAAGCTGCGTTTGAACAGATTAAAGAATATCTACAGAATCCGCCCGTGTTGTCACCACCAAAGCCAGGGAAACCGTTGATACTGTACCTGTCAGTGACTGAAACCACAATGGGCTGCATGCTCGCGCAAGAGTCGGAAGATAAAGTGGAAAGGGCCATCTACTATCTGAGCAAGAAGATGCTGGATTACGAGACCCGCTATACTCCGCTAGAGAAAGCTTGTTTGGCCTTGGTATGGGCTACCAGGAAGCTGCGGCACTACCTGTTAGCCCACTCTGTAATGTTGGTTTCACGACTTGATCCCATCAAATATCTTTTCGAGAAACCAGCGCTTACGGGTAGGCTAGCTCGTTGGTTGCTGTTGCTCTCAGAATTTGACCTCAAGTATGTGACGCGCAAGTCCGTAAAAGGGAGAGCGGTGGCAGAGTTCCTTGCCGACCACCCAGTTGAAGGGGATGAAGCGGTTGAGTACCTATTCCCAGATGAAGCTATTTTGCACATTGAAAATGAGACTTGGACGATGTACTTTGACGGAGCGTCAAATCAGTACGGGTATGGAATAGGGGTGTTGCTGATAGCGCCTGACGAGTCTCGTATCCCTTTAGCATTTAAGCTCCGGTTCAAAGTCTCGAACAATGAGGCAGAGTACGAGGCATGTATTGCCGGTCTGGAAGCGGCCCTAGAACTAGGGGCAAGGCGATTGGACGTCATTGGAGATTCGAACCTGGTTGTGTCTCAAGCGAAAGGAGATTGGAAAGTGAAGGAGGAAAAGATGATAATATACCACCAGACCTTGGATTTGTTAATCCCTCGGTTTGAAAAGCTAAATTTCACTCACCTAGTGAGAGAGAACAACAGGTTTGCAGATTCATTAGCAACTCTATCTTCCATGATAGACATCCCATCTGGGGTCCGGATGCGTCCAGTCATTATTGACCAGAAGCTTGTACCTGCTTATGAGACGATCTCTGCCATAGACGAGGCGCAGGATAACAACCCTTGGTATTACGACATATGGAACCTCTTGGAGAAGGAGACATATCCACCAGGGGCAAATGCCAAAGACAAAAGGGCAATCAGAAGAATGGTTGTTCAGTTTATCATCTGCGGGGGTAAATTGTACAAGAGAGGTCATCTGGGAATGCACAAGCTGTGCGTGGAAGCCGAAGAGTCGAAGCGCCTAATGGAGGCTATCCATGGAGGAGAATGCGGGGCACACATGAACGGGGTAATGCTGGCACGTAAGATCCTCAGACAAGGCTACTACTGGTCTACCATGGAGGAAGATTGTATCGGCTTTGTTCGGCGATGCCACAAGTGCCAGATTCACGCGAACCGGATGAACATCCCGCCGTCAAAACTGTACAACATGACGTCGCCATGGCCATTTTCAGTTTGGGGAATTGACGTGATTGGAGCTGTTACTCCGAAGGGGTCGAATGGGCATGAGTATATCTTAGTAGCAATAGATTACTTTACAAAGTGGGTCGAGGCCCAATCTTATGCCGTGTTGAAGGCTTCGCAAGTCGCAAAGTTTATCAGAAACAACATTATCTGCCGTTATGGAGTCCCGAACGAGATCATTTCAGATAATGGTTCCCACTTCAAGAAAGAGGTGATTGATTTGCTGGAGAAGTATAATGTGGCTTTTCATAAGTCATCCACGTATCGGCCGCAGACCAATAGAGCAGTTGAGGCCGCCAACAAAAACATCAAACACATACTGCAGAAGATGGTGGAAACCTATCGGGACTGGCCAGACAAGTTGCCATTCACTCTGTGGGGCTACCGGACTTCAATTAGAACCTCGACTGGAGCAACCCCTTATTCGCTGGTCTATGGGATGGAAGCCGTTCTACCGATTGAGATTGAAGTTCCGTCATTGCGAGTGTTGGCTGAGTGTCAGATAGCTGAAGCAGATTGGCAACAAAGCAGATTCGAGGAACTCATGCTCTTCGATGAGAGGAGATTAAAAGCACTGTACCATGTCCAAGGATATCAGCGCAGAATCACCCGGGCTTTCAACAAGAAAGTTAAGTCTAGGAATCTGAAGGAAGGAGATTTGGTGCTCAAAGACAACCGAGCTCCCATCCATGACCCAAGGGGCAAGTTCAGACCCAATTGGACTGGTCCCTATATCATCAAGTCTATATGGTCAGGTGGAGCTGTGGTTCTGATGGATCTAGATGGCCTAGAGTTCTCCCAACCGATCAACATGGACAAGTTGAAGAAATATTATCCCTGAGAGGCTCGCTAGGCCGAAAACCCGAAAGGGCGACCTAGGCAAAATTCAGAGCACAGAAAATTAGAAAATATAAAAACTGAGCTCGCAAGGTCGAAAACCCGCAAAGGGCGGCCTTGGCAAAAGTTAGAGCGCAAAAGGAGAGTGAAAACACTCGAGTGAACCCAAGCCTGAACTACGTAAGGCTTGATTCCCATCCATGGGATACGTAGGCAGCTTCATCCTGAAGTTCAGCCATAAACATTTTCCCCGATCAACTTTGTCCATTTGATCATCTTGGTCACCTTTGTCCATCAGCATTCATCGCAATCTCCGGTGCAGTGCTATTCAGACTAGGGGCAACTTTCCGTTACCATGCAGTGCCGCGGTACTATTCAAACTAGGGGCAATTTTCCAATTGCAGGGATCCGGGGTTGTGCATCTCAGTGACAGATCTCAGGCGTGTCCAGTTCTGATCCATATCGAAAATAGTTTTGAAAAGTTTTAATGAAGATGACTTTGTTCAAATAAATCTTTTTACAACTAAGACCATTTCTGGACCAAAACGGAAAATTTTCAGTACCACAACCTTCAATTTCATTGATTTCAAATAGAGTTCTCTTGCTCTTGCATACAATTGAAGTTGCTTTTTTATTACATTCATAAAGAAAACTTGAAAGTACTAATAAAGCAATAAATCCGGGGCATGGTCAAGTCAAACGTCCCTGCGCCCCCTCCCAGAGCTGGTCGAAGCCTCTGATGCCAAAGTAGGCCCCTCCTGTGCCTCTTCGTTAAGCCAATCCAAGCACTCATCAGACAAAGTGCAACTGAAAGTGGGAGCGGGGGCCAGGAGCTCTCTCGTCCTCCATGCTGTGGCATATCGGGCCAGCTGTGCGCCTCGAATCGGGAATGTGGCCGGGTACTCCATCCCTTCCGGCGGGCAAGTCTGATTATGGCCAAACTGGCGCAGGATACGGAATGGGAAGTAGAAGACACAGTGAGTCAAGCCAATCAATTGGATCCCGGGCTGACGGGTCATACTGTAACTCATTATTGGGAGATTGAGCCAAGGGCATCGCCACGCAATGCGGTCTGCGGACAAACTGCACATCCATTCAAACCACCAACCCTCGTCAAGGGCATCAACCAGGCGTTGCCTGAAGAAGTAACCATGAGCTGAATATGCTGGGCAGGAGTCCACAACTCGCAGTTTATCCATCAACCACACCTGGGGAGGGATAGAAAATGAGAGAATAAAGAATAGAGAGATGTGCGATGAGAGAAAAAGTGAGAAAAGGGTTTTTGTGAGAAAAAATCGAGCCTGAGGGCCGAGTGATGTGAGCAAACATAAATGTAAGATTGGGTGGGAAACATTACCTGCAGTAATAATGGACTCCCTGCTAATCTGGTCGTCTCTCGACGATAAAAGGCGTCTAAGCCCAGCAACGTCTCAGCCAGAATCATGGCAATGCAACTTTTGCCCTCCTTCAAGCCTTGGGCAACCTCAATCAACCGGATACTAGATCCTTCGGAACTTGAGACAAACAGAAAATGAGACAACATGCACAAACAAAGGGCGTGTCGCCGGAAGCCTTGCCAGTAACGGTCACCGCGGTCGCCAGTCTCAGAAAAACGGCAAACCAAGCTCGGAACATCCAATGTCCCATCACAAATAAGAGAACGAGCGTCGGGTATTGAGAGCCCACACATTCGCCCTAAGGCTTGGGCATGGCCAAAGCGAAGTTGGGGCAGAATCTCTTCATTACGCTCAGATTCCATCAAAGCTTGGAAATCTTCGAACGTAGGACACACCTCTTGCCCGCTAAAGCTAAAGACATGCGTCACCGGATTCCAAAATCTTGCCGCGGCATAGAGGAATGGAAAATGCAGCGGGGTACGGCGCAAAGTGAATAGTGCGTTCATGCCGAAAGCCCGGAAATTCAGCTTTTCCGAGCCATCCAAGTTGTTAATCCAAGTTGCAAGATTTTGGGCAAGAAACTCTTCCATTTGGAGCAAATCAGTGTGGAAATGAAGGAAACCCCGAAGTTGAGACTCTTTTGAAAAGGATAGGGTTGAGTGGAGGACACATGTCAACATTCTGCTGATGCAGGCAGTCTACAGCCGACCGGCAGTAAATAGTGCCGACCGGCCATACTTTTGTGCCGACCGACCAAGTTTTGTGCCGATGGAAATTCCTCGAGGCCGGTGGACTTTCTGTCGGGCCGATGGCTCTCCCCTGTGTTTTTTAAGCTGTTTATGCTGAATATTGGGGAATTCCACCACTTCCAGCACTCTCCGGTGATTTGATTCCCGCCGAGTCGCGCGTATTTGTTTATCAAGTTGTTGTTTTGCTTATCGAGTTGTATGTCACTCTCTTTAAGTCTTTGCTTTGTCTATCAAGTTGTATTTGCACTCGGCTAGTCTGTCGAGTCTTCGTTTTGCTTATCGAGTTGTAAGTCGGTTCACTACCTGATTATTACGATGCGATGCTTTGTTTTCAAAAAACAGTTTCAATTTCATTCGCATTGTTATGTGATGCCTTGTGATGCCTTGTGATGCGATGCACACAAGTGCAACACCTTTTCAAGTGAATAGCTGTTTCATTTCCATCATGTGTTTTTGTAAAAACCCGCAATTTCAAAAGAATATAAAACCCGCCTGAGGCGGTGCAATGTGCCTAAACTCCTAAAAAAAAAAAAGGAAAGTAAAGCAAGAAAATAGTAGGGTAGCAGAGTGCTGGATTGAATACCAGGAACCTCCCCTTTGTAGTCAGAATACCTCCCGCGCCCGTGCCTGGTTTGGCTGTGCGGTCTGACACCTTCGTCATCCAAGAATAGTGCGGGGAAGTGCACTTCTGGAATGGTAATGGATCTTCGAGTTGATTTCAAGCCGTGACTTCTGTGAGCGATGCTCGGAACGTGCGAAGGATGTCCCTTCTCGTATCCTTTTATGTCCGGTAAATTTCAAAAGAAATTGTTTCAATTATACTGTGTTGCAATATGTTGCATTTCAACATCATGCTTTACCATGTTCAAGTTCAAGTTCCTTTTTATATACACATTGCATTGTATGCGTGCTTTGCTTTACTTACATGTGTTCAAGTTCCTTTTTCTATACACATTGCATTGTATGCGTGCTTTGCTTTACTTACATGTGTTCAAGTTCCTTTTTCTATACACATTGCATTGTATGCGTGCTTTGCTTTACTTACATGTGTTCAAGTTCCTTTTTCTATACACATTGCATTGTATGCGTGCTTTGCTTTACTTACATGTGTTCAAGTTCCTTTTTCTATACACATTGCATTGTATGCGTGCTTTGCTTTACTCATATGTGTTCAAGTTCCTACTATACACATTGCATTGTATGCGTGCTCTGCTTTACTCACATGTGTTCAATTACAACTGCCTATACACGTTGCATCTGCCACACACCTCCAATCGTGTAATTTGCATGTTGCTAACAATACCATACCTGTTAAGTTTGTTTTCTTTTCAGGCACGATATTGTATGTACGGTTCATTTGAGGCCGGCGCGACCGGACGAGCCGCACAGGTATTGTATCCTCCGCGGGAGACGTTTTGAGAATTGCATAATTCTCTTACATCCTTTCTGCATTGTAGTGTAGATTGGCATATTCTGGCTTATAACTGTTGCATGTGTGCTTCATTACAGCTTCCTTTGCATGATCATAAGTTATGCCCGGCTTCTTGCATTTTCAGTTGCATTTTGCCCCTGCCTTCGGGCGCATACCTTGTTTTGTCTTGCATGTTTGTCCAAGTCTTCGGCCTTGTCAAAAATGGGTCGTCTCTGGGCTTTGACATTCACTCCCGTCATTGTTATGACTTCCGAGTTCTGTCAAAGAGGGGCAACTGTAGACACCCCATTTTTGACCGTCCTCAAGACTTGGACGTCACCGTTGGAGCACTCGGTGATTATCCCTGTTTGTGTTCGTTTGGAGTTCCCGGAGTTCTCGGCTGCGCGCGCCTTGCCTCAGGACCTCCGAACTCGACCGTTTGTGTTTGGTTTTGCACCAAACGCTTGTGTTTTGCCTTGGGAGGGCAGGGAATGCCTTTTGAGGCATCCCTACACACCACCGGCTGGGGCTGGAGGCCACCGACTGGCTAGTTTGTCCATCGGCACTTTATTGTGCCGACCGGCACTATTTTGTGCCGACCGGCACTAAATTTTGCCATTTGGTACTCTTTGCCGGCCGAGCACTGTACACTTGCTTTTTGAGATATTTTCTCACAGCTGTAAAGTGTTTTGCTCCCCTCCATACACGTGTATGGAGGGATGAGCCCTTGGCTTGCTTAGTGGCTAAGCATTCCTTGCCTATAAGAGGAGAGCTCTTCCTCTTGGCTCAAGGTTAGCCTTTTGAGAGCCAAAACCAGAGCATTATACATATATCTCTGATATACATCCATATATATCTATACCTCCCTCTCTCTCCTCTTGTGTGTGTGTTTTTAGGCCAAAAAGTGTAGTTTTACCTCATTTTTGCTCCTTTACACACCATTGCACCTTAGCTCGAGATTGAGAGACTTAGGAGGTTGTTTGTGTTGATTTTGGACTGATTTTGACCACCAAAAGTGGGCTGGACCTCTTGTTCTTCAAAGGATCTTCAAGGGTAAGAACTTCACTTTATATTCCCCAATCTTGCAACAAGTTTCTACCCCTTTTGCTTTATGATTTGAGCTTTGTGTTTAACTAAAAAAATCCTTGTTTTTACTTGCTCTTGAACCTTCATTAAGGTCATTTTGTAGTTTGGGTAAAGACTCATCCCATTAGGCTTTGCTTTGGCCATTTTAGCCCTCTTTTCTTAAGGCTTTGTTTACTTGGTGATTTGGCCTTCTCACCACTGAAAACCAGTGGGTTTTCAGTGGTGAGGAAGGTGGTTTCAAGCCTCATATAGGGGAGAGACACCCCTCTCCCCTTTGTCCCTTGTTTGCCTTTTTTTTTTGACCTAAAAGTAGCATGTGTGCATGGTCGGTTTTGGCTTCATTTCAGAGTTGTTTTGAGTGTTTTGGAACATGTTTGATCTCTGTTTTAGGTTAGATTTATAGCCTTTAACATGTATCTCATGCTTGCTTTGTAGTGTCCCCTTATGCTTAAAAGCATGCCATGCATTTGAGCCATGTTCTTTGCATATTGTAGCTTGGTTCCATGAGGGTATTAGCATCATATTACCATGCATAAGGGCTGCGAGCCACTGATTTTGCCATGAATAGTGTGCTTAACATGGTTGTTTTGTACTTTAGGCTTGTAAGCCTTGTATGTTTTGGCTCCTAGCATGCTTAACTTGTCTTGATCCCATGATTTGGCATCATCTAGGGTCATTTTTCAGTCCATAAATCATGCTTGTATATATGTATGTGTAGCCTATTTCATGCCATGAGGGTATGCTCTTGTATGTCTAGGAATGAGCATTGTGCATGTTTCCATGTTTGATGCATTTTTGGGGCTGCCATATATGGGGTTTGGGTGTCATTTCACATGCTAAAAGTCCGTTTTTGGTTGTTAGATGCATGCCATGAGTGGTTGTGTAAGTGGTGTCAAGTTACTCTCTTTGGTGCCTTAGACTTAGGTCCATTGGCTAGCATGCTTGTGTAGCATTTTAATCATGTTTTGAGGCACATTTTGCCACTGTTTTAGAGGAGTTCGAGGGCTGCCTCATTGTGTTTGGTCCACCATTGTATGCTTATTTCATGGTTGTTGCATGTTTAGTCAATGAAGCCTTGAGCGCATGCTAGTTCTATGCTTAATTGGTCCCTCTTTGCGTGACTTTTTTTTTTTTATGCCTTGCATATTCTAGCATCTTGGCTCCCATGGTCCATGATTGCACGTTTGCATGTTGGCATGTTTGCATGTTTGCATAAGTTGCATTTCATCACTTGGTTTGGGGTGTCAAACCAAGTATGGAAAATGAGGGGTGTTCGTACTTCAAGTGACAAAGCACACCTCAATTTCCATGTCACTAAGGCCCTTGATATTGGCATGATAGGGACTTAGTTAGCATTTTTGTGTTGCATGCATTTTCATATCAAAATGCAACCTTGGTTCTTAGGGTTATCATGCATCAAGATGCACTATTGGTGGCCCAAGAACCAAGGGTCTTGCCTCCTTGAGTCCCCAAGCATGATAGGAGGCAATGACCATGCTTACATGTCCCCCAAAACCCATGCCATGCTTTGCTGTCTTGCTGCTGCTGTCAAACTGTCTGCTGCAGGGAATTTCTGCCGGTCGGCATTATATTGTGCCGACCGGCACTGTTTTTGTGCCGATAAACCCCACATGCAGCCGGTGGCCAATAAAAGCAGCCGATGAGCTCTTCCCCCAGCCGGTGGGGTATTTCAGATCATTTGGGAGGTATTCTGAAACTTTGGGAATTTCTGGAGAGGCAGGGCAGTGAAAACAGAACCAGCAATGGCACGGTACGGGTTTTCCGGGCAAGACGGATCGAGCACGCATCATTCGCACATCCCAAGGCAGGGCTGAGGCCCCATTGCATTTATTTATTTATTTGCTTTGATTTTAATAATTAAAATCGTGTAATAATTTATTTATTCGTTTATTCATTCGGTCTGTATTATTATTTTGGTCCCTCCGAGCGAGGGCAAAATTGTAATAAGTGTGTGTGAGTGGGTGTATGTCTTCCAATCTCCATTTCTTTCTCCCTTTTATTTACCTGCTTATGGTAATAGACTATGGCACGTTTATTTTAGCATACCTTATGCAATGCATGCGTGCATCCATGCATTTGTTTACATGCATTCGGGCTCGGCACATCATGCAAACTGCATCGTACTTTCAATTCCAAAATTGAATACGTGATAGTTGTTGCATCTCATGTGCCATGTTTAGGGTTAGCCGAGCCTGTTTAGATTACACCCCTGTATGTGATGCATTAGCCACTTAACATGAACTAGGACATGCATGTTTGCTAACTAGTTTATTGTTTTGGCACGGAGTACGATGTAAGTATTTATGCTTTAGCATCTCGCACGCGTGTGAATGTTAACATGACAGTATGCTTACCATGCGGCTAAGTGCTTACATGAGATAAACTGTTTGAATGCCTGTGGGCGGAGGTTGGATTGCGTGAGTTGGAACAACTCATTGAAATCCGTATTTTAGCCTACTTACGAGTAGCAAAAACCAACACGTTTTTTTCGGGACAAAACGGATACGCAATGTTTATTTCCAAATTAGGCAATCTAGTCTATACTTGTTTGCCGTGCGCATAACATAGTAATTATAGGCTAATAATTGGAATAAGAGCATGTAATGTTTTCAAAAACGGATATCATGGTTAGTAGAGGCCGGTCTTCGGACCGGGCGAAAGGGGGTGCTCATAGCTGACCTTCCCCAATCGTACCCAAGCTCCCGAGCCAAGACCACTTTGGTGATGACGGACATGTGGCCTTCGGCACCGAGTCAGGGTTTCCTAAATTTCCCATTTTAAAATATTTAGGTGGCGACTCTGTAATCTGGCAAAGCAGTCCATGTTTGGCACTTCTTTTCAAAAATTAGTTTTTCTTCAAAACGATTTGCCAGAGTTGGACTCTTTGGTTCAAGATTTTAGAACCGCAACAAACGAAAAAGAGAGTCCGAACTGTAGCGCGAGGTGGTCCCCCGCGGACGTGTTACAGGTGTCTACAGCATGTTTACTGTTTTCTTTTATACCTTTCATGCTTTCATACTTTAGAATATTCTTGCATTTCTTCAAAGTATACTTTAACTGTATAATAACTTTGGGATGTAATACCACGTATATAACCTTGAATGTTTTTCTCAGCCAACCATTAGTACACCTCAGCTAACACTCAAAAGTATAATATTTTTGCAAGTGTTATTCAGTACTTCTTTTGTATCTCCATATGTTATCCTCTTTTAAGACTTTACCCTTTCCAAGTTTGGCAACCTAGTTGGCCATCCCATCCATTTTGTATCTCGGATACTTTTTCCAATATAACCTTGGCTAACTTCAACTTGTAAATTTTTCTGAAATTTCAACAAGTGTTAAGCCCATTCTGACTTGTAAATTTTGTCTATAAAATTTCAACAAGTCCCAAGCACTTCAAATTTTTAAGCTTATTCATTATTCTCCAGCTCCCTGCCCCCCTAATATGAACCTAAGTTTCACTTAAGTTCACATTAAGCATGTGCCTATGGTCTTTTGCCGAAGTTAGATTCAAACAAAGACTAGCCAAGGTTGTCAACCTTGGTTTCTCTGTTAACCTAACTGAAATGCAATTAGTTCCCATCTGAGTTTGATTTTGCTGACATGGCAAGTCCAGCTTAGTTCAACTCCATTATATGTAAGTATAATTTCAACTCTGCTATATAATGAGTCTAAGTTATTCGTCATGTTTCACTTAAAAACCTTGCCAACTTAGTTCAACTCTATTATATGCAAGTATAATTCGACTCTGCCATATAATAAGTTTAAGTTATTCGTCATGTTTCACTTAGAAATATCGCCAACTTAGTTCAACTCTATTATATGCAAGTATAATTCAACTCTGCCATATAATAAGTCTAAGTTATTCATCATGTTTCACTTAGAAACATCACCAACTTAGTTCAACTCTATTATATGCAAGTATAATTCAACTCTGCCATATAATAAGTCTAAGTTATTTGTCATGTTTCAATCGGAAACATCGCCAAAGGACTAGTTAGTCCTATTACACAAATTTTAAAATCAAGCTAAAATTTTATTATTACTTCGGCTAATGACATAAACTTCGAAAAAACAAAAATCTAATGATAGAAAAACTTTAAGTTGCAAGTGTTCCAAGGTCTTGGCAATTCTTTGCCCTCACTGTGTTCAAGCCGATATGCCCCATCGCCAAGGACCGAGATAATTCTATAAGGTCCCCTCCCAGTTTAGCCCTAGCGTGCCCTCCTTAGGATCCTTCTTATTGTTGGCCACTTTTCTCAGCACAAGGTCCCCAACTTTGAACTCTCTTGGGTTAACCTTCTTGTTGTAAGCCCTAGCAAGCTACTGTTGGTATGCCCTCAGCCGAATTGCTGCTCTCTCTCTTTATCCTCCAGTAGGTCTAGATCACGGGCTAAAAATGCCTCATTAGTACCATTTTCCATTCCTTGGGTTTTGATCCCTGTAATGTCGACTTTTAGTGGGATAACTGCTTCAGTGTCATAAGCTATGGCAAATGGAGACTCCCCAGTTGATCTCCTCGGTGTAGTTCGATATGCCCAGAGTACATTGGGCAACTCTTTCTCTCATTTTCCCTTTGTTGCTGCCAGCCTCTTTTTTATCCCATTTAAGATAGTCTTATTAGATGCTAATGCCTGACCATTACTCTGAGGGAAACTTGGAGTAGAGTAATAGTTCTTAATTTTGTACTTTACACAGAAGCTTTTGATTATCTTACTGTCAAATCGTGTACCATTGTCTGCTATTATTGCCCTTGGGATCCCAAACCTGATGATGATGTTCTTCCATATGAAGTTCTTCACATCAATATCCCGAATCTTCGCAAGGGGTTCAGCTTCTACCCACTTTGTGAAATAATCAGTTGTTACGAGCAGGAACTTCCTTTATCCAGTTGCTTGGGATAGTTGTCTAACAAGATCCATGCCCCACTGGGCAAATGGGCAATGGCTGGACACTGGGTTCAAATCTGCTGCTGGTTGATGTATCAAAGGTACGAACCTTTGACACTTCTTGCATTTTCTAACATAGGCTTTAGCATCCTTCTACATGTAGGGCCACCAGTACCCTTGAGTAATGGCCCTATGGGCAAGTGATATGCCCTCAGCATAGCTTCCACATACTCCTTTATGTATTTCATACAAGAAGTCTTCAACTTGGTAGGGATGCACACATCTCAAAAGGGGACCAGTAAAAGACCTTCTGTAGAGATGTCCTTCTGCTATCAGGCTAAACCTAGCCGACTTTAGTCTGGTCTTGTATGCTTCTTTGCGATCATCTGACAGCTTCCCATCTCTAAGGAACATTAATATTGCATCCATCCAACTTAGGCCCATCTCCACACACATTGCTTCGTACTCTGTGATCAGTGGTTCCACACTTAGGCCTGACAAATAGTCAATATTATTGTCATTGCCTCCCCTGATTTCATTGCACTAGCCAGGTTAGCCACGGCAACGGCATGGCTATTGTCATCTCGGCTAACCTGTTGTAATCGACAATCCTGAAACAAGGCTAACAGTCTAATAACCTCTTTGACATAAGCTATCATTCTTTCATCTCGGGCTGCATACTCACCTGTTGCCTGGTTCACAATAAACTGGGAGTCACAAAAGACCACCACCTCGTCGGCTTCCATTGCTGCTGCCAATTTCAATCCTACGATCAGTGCTTCATATTCTGCTTCATTGTTTGAGGCTTTAAACCCCAAACGAATAGACTGCTATAACATTCGCCCATCTAGAGATACCAACACCACTCCTGCCTCCGCTCCTTGACAGTTTGAACTCCCATCAATAAACAGGCGGAAGGAGTCGCCGATGTAAATATCGCAGGGCTTGAGTTTCTCTTCTTTCTTCTGCTTTGCTGTGGGGTTTTTCATTCCTAGCTGGGTTTCTTCTTGTTCCCCTGGACATCCTAAACCACGACTCACCAAAGCTCGATGGGGGATGGCTCCAAGTGTGAACTCGGCCACGAAGTCGGCGAGAACCTAGCTTTTAATTGCTATTCTGGACCTAAATTCCAAGTCGTATTGGCCCAATACTACTGCCCATCTGGCTACCCTTCCCGTCAAATCTCCTTGTTGTAGTAGGGACTTCAAGGGATGCTCAGTCAATACCACAATCTTGTGGGCTTGGAAATAATGGTTCAATTTCTTGGAGGCCATCATTGAGGCCAATGTCAATTTCTTCAGGGGTAAATACCTGGTCTCTCCGCCTGCTAGGGTTTTACTCACATAGTATACTGCCTTTTGTTCTCCCTTCTCTTCTCTGATTACCACTGCTTATTGCATGCTTTGAAACCGCCAGGTATAAGAGCAGTTCCTTTTCAGGTACCGGATTTAAGAGAACTGGAGCTATGGTCAGGTATCTTTTCAAGTCAGGCAAGGCGACTTCACATTCCTCTGTCCACAAGAAATTTGTGGCATTTTTCAACAGATTGAAAAATGGTTTACACTTATCTGAACTTTTGCTTATGAATCTGTTCAGGGCTGCGGCCCTCCTAATCAACATCTGCACTTGTTTTGCCGACGTTGGGCTTTTCAAATCCATGATGGCCTTAATTTGATCTGGGCTTGCCTCAATGCCCCTTCTAGTAACCAAGTATCCTAAGAATTTGCTAGATCCAACTCCAAATGCACATTTCAAGCATTGAGTTGGAGCCGATATATTCTAAGGATGTCGAAAACTGTCTTCAAGTCGGCCAGATGATCCTCAGGTTCTTTGGTCTTCATGACCATATCATCAATGTATACTTCCACTATTTCACCAATCAGATGTCTAAACATCTAGGTCACTAACCTCTGGTGCGTTGCTCCTGCATTTTTTAACCCGAAAGGCATCACTCTGTAGTAATACAACCCTTTTGGGGTGATAAATGCAGTATTCTCTTCATCATGGGGTACATTGCTATCTGATTGTGCCCCATGTAAGCGTCCAGGAAGCTCATCCTTCCATGCCCTAAAGTGGAATCCACTAATTGATCGATCTTGGGGAGTGGGAAACTGTCTTTGGGACAAGCTTTATTCAGGCTAGTGAAGTCCGCGCAAACCCTCCATTTCCCATTCTTTTTTTTCACAACCACAGTGTTGGACAGCCAAGTAGGGTAGTTTACCTCTCGGATGGCTCTGACCTCTAATAATTTGTCCACTTCCTCCTCTACTGCCTCCACATGGACTAACGTTGGCCTTCTTGCTCGCTGGATGGCAGGTTTGGCCGACCTATCTACATTTATTCTGTGCCAAGTGACCTCGGGGTCAATGCCAGGCATCTCGTATGGCGTCCAGGAAACACCTCTATGTTTGCTCGCAAGAATGACTCTAACGCCTTCTCCTCCTCCTCGGCCAAACCTGAGCCGAGAAGGAAGAAGCACTATTCATCCCCTTGTTAGACCAAGATCCTTTTTAAGGCTTCCTCGCTTTTGTCGGTCGACTCTTTGTTAACATCATCCAGGACCTCCATGTCCTCGTCTTCAATTTCGACTGTCTCTACCGCTTGCACGTTGCAGGTAGATTTCATTGCTGCCATGGAGCAATTCTTTGCTTGCACCTGATCCCCTCTAACCTCCTCAATTCTATGCTTTGTTGGGAACCACAACAGCTGGTGCAGTGTTGAGGGAACATCCCTCATTATGTGCAACCATGGCCTTCCCAAGATAAAATTGTAAAATGAGGGTGTGTCAATTACTGTGAACTCTGTACTTACCTTCTTGGTGCTTGCCTGCACCTCCAAACTTATTGCTCCCAGGGGCCATGTCGGCATTCCATTGAACCCGACCATTGGACTGTTGGACTGCTCCATATCATCTCGGTGAAGGCCGAGCTCCTTGTAACATCTGACATACATGACGTCACAAGAGCTACCTTGGTCAATCAGAATGCGCCTTACCTGGCATTCTCCAATCTTGAGGGATATCACCAGAGCATCGTTGTGTGGATGTTGCACCATGTTTAGGTCGGCTTTAGTAAAGGACACCATTGGTCCCTGGTACTCGTCTGCCCTAGGCCTCTTCTGCTGGACCTGATACACATGCTGTAAGTGATTTACCCTCTGAGTCTCCCCACGTACCTCGTTTTCATTGACCTTCGAGTGAATAACATTGATCACTCGAGGTTCGTTTGCTTGTGGTTGCGGTGTTGGTGGAGGTGGTGCTGCCGGTGCCTGGGGTAGCCTTGTTTGCTCTTCCCTTGTTCTGGCCTCATCTACTGGGTCCCTTAAGTGACCTTGTCTTACTAGATCTTCCAAATGTACTTTTAGGGCTCTACAACCCTGTGTCAGATGTCCATCTTCATTGTGGTAAGCACAGTGCTTTCCCGGGCTTCTTCCCATGAATTTGCCAGGAATCTTTTCTGGCGCTCTATAATACAGCTGGTTCCTGACTCTTTCCAGAACTTTATAAACCGGAATCTGGAATATGGTGGTGACTGCCTGTGCAGCCCTCAGTCCTGTCTCTTTCCTGTTATATCCAATATTACCCCAGCCTCGCTTCGGCGAGCCGTTTCTCTTCTCCTGTTTCGATGCCTTTTTCCCTGGCATGTCTTCTTCAGCTCTCGCATATTTCTCGATCCTGGCCATGAGTTCCTCCATACTTTTTGGTAGTGTCTTTGCCAGTGACTTTCGAAGTAGACAGTCATCGTTTAGGCCGTTCTTAAAAGATACGACCGCCAACTCTTGGTTGCACCTTAGTATTCGGTTAAAAACCTCATAATACCTTTTGGCATAAGCCCTGAGGCTTTCATCCTAGCCAATTCTCAGAGCCATCAGGGAGTCTACCCTCAATGGATGCAGTTTGTTTGTAACAAACCTAGCTACAAACATCTTAGCCAGGCCTTCCCAACTTTTCACAGTTCCTTTCGGCAACTTGTAAAACCTATCTGATGCGATTTCTCCAAAGGATGAGGGGCACACCTTGCAGAGCAACGGTTCGTTCCTGGTATATAGTGCCATTGAGTTCAAATATAAACTGACGTGAAAGTTAAGATTGGACTTACCGTTGTATATCTAAAATCTCGGTATGTGGAACCTTTTCGGGGCCTTAAACTTATACAACCCTACTGAGAACGGCATTCTCGGCTTGACCAGAGATGTGACCTTGGCATCTTGTCACTTTCTCTGGAGATAGTCCCTCAAATCCTCCTTAGTCTGTCCAGGAGCTCGGCTGTCAACAGATTTCAGCCTTTTTGATGCGCTGCTCTCAGTGTCGTTATGAGTCCTCTTGGACCTCCCTTCATTTATCGGGTCAAAACAAAGCTCCTTCCCTTGAGCATACCGATGTTCCTTGACATAAGTTTCCTTGGCATGAGGTGCCTTCTGAGACTCTCCTCTCATCGATTCTCCTTGCCCGACGTCCCGTGATGGCCGATGCGAATGCTTCTTTGCCCTGTCATGCTAAGGGACTGCAGGGATTGCTTTCTACCCCCCTTTTGGGACATCATTCTTGGCCGTTGGAATCGACGTGTCCTCCAATGGGAATAGTGGCTACATGATGTTGTTCTGCATCATTAAATTGACAACCGATTGTAGGTCTGCCAATTTGTTTGCCATTCCCTTCATCTCACCGTCCCTCCTCAAGCATCTATCTTTCTATACCTAGAGGTCGTTTTCGTTGTAATATTCGCCTCAGCCTGCCTTTTTTGGAACGTCTCCCTCTTGGCCGATGTCCTTTTCCTCGAGATTCTGCTCCCGGGGTTCTTCATTACAGTTCTCTTCCTCTACATTAGGATCGGCGTGTTTGCCACTCCCACTAGGGATGTCGTCCCTAATCTTCTTTTTCTGCCCGTCGTTGGCCATCTATTCTCCTTACGTTCCAAAGACGGCGCCAAATTGTGGGTGCGGATTTCCGACCATACTGCCAAACATGAACTCAACAAGAGAGCACAGGCAGAATAGATCACACCCGAACAACCTATCACAGAAAGATAAGACTCTGCCGGTGGTTCGTCCACCTCGGGGGCACTCTGGCGATCAAGTCAGTACTTAGTTATCTCTCAAAGATAACAAATAACGCTTAACTCACTAGCCAGAATACAAAAGCGTACCTTAGACCCACAAGGATGCTTTACTTTTATAGCCAGCACTGACCTGATCCCTGTAGAAGCCTAGCTTCAATGGACTCTGGCTCAATGCTCATCTTGGACTCCCAGCCAAATAGAGATAAACTCCCTAAGAGTTTTATCTTTATCTAGACTGAGGTCCTCCCTCATTCTAGGACTCTTGTCCCTTATCAGCCCACCCCGGATTTCGACATCTCCGCAGATAACCTCGGCCTAGCCGAGATCACCTCAATGCAAGACCAAGCCACGTGGCACCTCGGCTGACACGTCAGCGTCACCTTGGCCACGTGCTGCTATTCACAAAACATGCCCCAAAAATAACAGATAATATGATATAGTTTTATTGGCTTTGAATCTTTGTAGTTTATATAATAGGTGTGGTCTGTTATTTTGAAATTGCATTAATATAGCATATGTTGGTATGCTAATTGATATAATAATTGGTGTATATACATTTATACCGAGGAATAGAGCATTTGTTACCTTAATTGGGATTTAGAGATTGATTTTTCTCGCCATAGCCAAGAATTTGTTTCTCTGTTCATTAGAACAACCTCGCGGATCAATGAATCGAGGCCGTTGATGTCACAAGATCCAATCAATCTACAAGAATTGAACAAATCGAGCAGAGAATTGAGAATGTACACGTCTTTCCATGCGGTGTGGACGACGAAGAAGCCTCTTGGTTTGATTGTTCGAGAAACTTCAAAAGCAAATTCGGCCGGTTGAGGAGACCGGTCCATGGCGCCATCTTCGGAGAACTCGAAGTTGAATGTGTTGTGGGAGAGGGAGGCAAAGAGTTAGGGACAGAACTAGGAGAAGACTATGGGGGGCCATGGCCTTCTGTTTCTGTGAAAAATATGATTTGTCATGACATTTTAAAAATAAATATCTCATTTTATACATAAAATGGCCCCCTAGTATAAAAAATACATATCTCATTCTTATCTCATCTCGCATTTTCTTTTTATTTTACACCAAAAAAAACTTTTTCGTCCTATTAGAAATTACTTCTATGGTATTTGAATTTTTTTATGTGTATAGATATATTTTATATATCTTATTGTATATGCATGTGTACTTACGTATATGGTGAAAATTTTTATTTGTCTTTTGGCTCCTCCGGTAATGAAATCCTCGTTCCGTCCCTGCAAAGAGTGGCAAGGGATTTGGGTAATTCAGGGAATGATAAGAGAGAGGAAGAGAGGGTGAGTTTGAATCTATAATTTGAAATTTAGGGTTAAAATGTTTTTTTTTTTTTTTTAAAAAAAAAAAATATGGTAAGAGACAAATTGATACGATTTCAAAAAATTTAGAGATAAAATTAAAATTATTCGAAATCTGAGAATATAATTGATCATTGAGACAATTTAGGAAGTAAAATGAAATTTTCTCATTATACCACATCATTATAGTTAAATTATAAAAACTTTTTGAAAACCTCAAACATTTTTCTTTATAATTTTCTATGGCTCGCCCAAAGCCACTGTCAACCTGATTTTAGGAGTAACTCTAGATATCACTAACATATTACTCTAAAAATTATTTATATAGAATTGGGAGGCATTAGTTCTTGCAAAAATAATTTTTAGTGATTTTGGCTTCCTACAGGCGAGTTGCAAGTTGCAACATACAATCCGAACTGAGGATGGATCTTTGCAATTAGCTCACCCTCTTCAAAGAAAAAAAAATGGACCTGTCAATAGTTCACGTGTCATTTTAAGTAAATTTAAAAGTAACATTTTGGAGGTACTAAGCATTTTTTAGTCATTTTAATGTATGCAAGTTTGTTTTCTAAGCCTCATTGGTTAACGTTTTTATTTTATTTTTTTCAAAATTGAAAAGAAAAACTTTTTTGATATAGCCTTAGCAAAGAAAAAACGGAATTGATTCCAATATTTTTTTAAAAATTCAACAAAAAAATTATATTCTCATTTGTTTTAAAACAAGTTATAAGTCTCTTTCCCATCCAGAGACGATCACAGCTCGTGATATTACCTCCACGACGACCTTTTAGTGCCCCTCTATCCATTCCAGAACCTCTAGGCACCCCTATTGTTGGCCATCACATGCATCCACCTTCTACTGTTTGGTCATCATCGCTAATTGTTAACCACACACGTTTTATTTTTATTTTTATTTTTATTTTCATAACACTTATGGACACTAATCAAGTTTCACTACAAGAATTTAAATATTTTGATTTCAGTGAAAACTGAAAACGAAATGGTTACCAAACATGCCAACCATTTCGATTTCAGTTTTTAGTTTATATTTACAAAAATTTTAAAAACTGTCATAAAAACTTGTTTGATAATTTTTTTAATTTATAAATTATTGTTTCAGTTTGTAAATTTGAAAAAAAAAATGTAAACTCAAAAAATGAGTTTACGTTAGTTTTTAAACAAAAATTTAAAAATTTGACTAACGATTTTTTTTTTTTTCAGATAATTTTTTTTCTAATAATTTTTTTCTCAATTAATTTTTTTTCAATTATTTTTTTTTAATTATTTTTTTTTCAAATATAATGTGTATGATCTCATTGTCATAAATAATAAAAAATAAATATAAATATTTTAGGCCTGAACAAACATATTTTTTAGTTTATGTTTTTAAAATTTTTCAAACATTTTGTTCAAACCAAACGCGTTTGTAATTTATGTTTTTCTAAAAATAAACAAAAGCCAATTTATAAAATTTTTGTAAACATAAACAAAAAAACGTAAACATTAGAAACATTATCATTTTTATATAATTTCATCTTTTGGAAGATCAAAAATAAAATTTTAAAATATTTATTTGATATTTATTTTTATCAAATTAATTTCGATCTATTTTTTAAAAAATTTGAATTATTTTTTAAAAAATACCAAAGATGGCCTTTGTTTTTCTAGTATTTCGTAAACAATTAAAAAAAAAAAACACTGACTGCATTATCAAACAAAAATGTTTTAAACAAATTTTGTTTGAAAGTTTAAGCCTTGTTTGTTAATATTTTTAGTTTACAAAAAATAAAAAACAAGTTTTTATTTATTTTTGTAAAAAATAAAAATTGAAAATTTGTTTGATGTACAAAAATATTTTGAAAATAAATAAAAATAAAAATAAAAATAGATAAATATGTTTAATGAGTTGTCAAATTTTTTGACTCGAGATAAAGGGTGTACGGATGTAATGACCGGTACTCAAACATGAAAAGCAGGGCTACTATGAATAGTGACATATGAATTGAAACTAATACGACGGATGTCAATTATCAAAAGCAAGTCGACCACTAACTTAGTCCCGTGGGAAGAGATGCCAAAAATATTTAAAACCACTCTTAAACCATCACACGGATTCCAACCCAACTGTCCATGATATGATAAGAACGAAATGAAATGGTTAAAAAAACGATTCTATACATAAACATGAAGGTAATCAAAGTTAAAACTTTGAAATCAATTTCATTTTTATAAACCAAAACAGCAACATACTAAATATTTTTGTTTTTAAATTTTTTTAAAAATGAAGAAAATAGAAAATAAAAAATAAAATTGTTAACAAATAATTTTACTAAGTGATAATTTTGTTTTTGTGTTTTTGTGTTTTTTTTTTTGTTTTGTTTTGTTTTTGTAGGAGAGTAAATGACAAATTAATGGTTGTTAGGGGTTAGAGATGTCAAGTAATTTCGGCATGAGGGCCACATGCACTGCAGGAATTTTTGGTATTAGCGACGTTTAAAAAATGTCACTATAAGCCTTAGAAACGCCGTTAAAGGCTACAGTGACGTTTTATAATTTGCGTCGAGGATACGGCCGCCGTCTTAGGTATATGACGTTTACTAAACGTCACTAATGACTTTAGCCGGCGCTTTTTAAAACGCCGTAAATTCTCAAAACATCCGTTATTAAAAACCGTTATAGTTAAACGCTGGCGTCATATGACGACATTTAGTGACGTTTTTGAAGAAACGCCATCTTTCCGTTACAGTTAAACACTGACATCATATGACGACATTTAGGCCAAGTTTGGGAAGACTAAATAAGTGTACTTTTTGACTTTTTATGAAATATGGGTTGGATTTGGGTTGGATTTGAAGTGATGTGTTAGAGAGGTGATGTAACTTAAATAAGATGATATGACTTAAATAGGATAGTGACTTTTTAACTTTTTGGATTTTTTTAACTTCAAAAACGCCATATTTTCTCCTTATTTAAAAAAAAATAATAACACAGCTATTTATAGAAAAGAAAAAATATAAATAAATTTCATTTGAACTCACTAAATCTGTAAAATAATGCTTCAAAAAAAAAAAAAAAAAAAAAAAAGCAGCAAAGTAAGGATTCAATTGTCAAATTGCACTATTAGCTAAATAAGGTCAAATCTAAAAGTCAAGGATTCTATACAAAAACACAAAAACTAAAAATAAACCAAACAAGTTTAATTTCTCTTCCATCCTCTTCCAGATTGCTAAAATTTTACATTTGACAAACAATAGAAGAAAAATTGTAATATTTCCTACCTATTTATATTTAACCCCAAACCATACCTCAAAAAATGTTACAAAACCATCAAAATATTGGATAACTCATTCATGGGCCAATGCTTATTTCAAGGAACAAGCTGGCCAATGCTCCTACAAAAAAAAAAAAAAAAAAAAAAAAACACTAGAATCAGTCATAAAAAAAATAAAGAAACTAACCCAAAAAAGAAATAAAAAAAATATAAAGTTAGCAAATTATAATCATTGTCAATAATAAAGTTAGCACATCACTCGCAAGCCAGATTCAAAACTCTCACCTCCACTTGCAAGCACCACATTCAAACTTCACGTTCATCACATAAATACAGATAGTTGAAGTATGGAGAGCACCACCAGAACTTGTTAAAAGGTAAAATAAATGTTATTAATGCAAGAACACATTAATTATGTAGAAACAATAAATAATAAAATTAAGTAGTTGTTTCACCACCGACAAACTATTCATTGTTACTTGTGAAGATCAATTACAACCTTCTTAGAGGCACTTCACAATGCAACTATATAATTAGAAAAGCCTAATAATGTATTTAGCAAAGTAATAAAATATGAATTTTTCCAATTCAGAAGCATGTAGAAATTTGCTCATGAATCAGGAATCAGGACACTTAAATACAGAGTTTGGGATGGAGGTTCAGCTCAAGTCAGTAGGCATGACTAGCATTCTCATTAGTAAGTTTTATTTTATGTGCTGGTCCAATAATATAACTTTATGCTCAGAGAGAGAGAGAGAGAGAGAGAGAGAGAGACTTACTGTTCTAGCAACAGATTTTGAAGATATGAAAGTGTTTGGTTTGAATCTGGACAACCCAAAATCACATACCTGAGCATAATGTATAAGATAAAGCTTAAGTTTGTTGTTTGACTAGCAATAGGGAAAAGATTATAACATTCATAGATGCACCTTCACCGTCCAATTTTTATCAACCAACAGATTTGGAGATTTAAGATCCCAGTGAACTACCGGAGGGCTAAGACAATGAAGATAGTTAATACCCTTGGCCTGCATCGAGTGCAATATCATAAATTAATAATACAACAGCAAGTGTTAACAATAGAAAAGGTTCATAACAGTAAAGCCCACTACAAACCACATCCAGAGCCATGCGTAAGCGCCTCCTTTGGTCCAAAACTTCACCAGCATCTGCCCTATGGATGAGGCGGTATAGACTACCCCTGTTCCACAAAATCAGGATTTGTGCAAAGTTAGCCTTCCATCACTTGCTTTAGATAGAAGTAGTTCAAATAATAAAATAATTCAGGAAGCAAATTGCTAAATTCACAACAATTTTGACTGCGTCCAGCAACCCCTCTCCGAACTTGAAACTTCAAATTTAGCAAATTCAGAATGGGGGAAATCTCAAATCAGTTTGACAATGGTAAAATAATTTCATTTTCATAAGAGGTGCAAATCTATTCTATGTGAGGTGCAAGTCATATTATGTGTGAGATGCTCGTGTTTTAGTGCACCTAAACACTTTCCATGCGTAGTGTAATTATTTTGAGATTGTCTCACTAAAATGTTATTTCCGCATTCAGATTCGACTTAAAAAGCTGCTTTCTATCAATTTGTTACGTGGGAAGACAATCAACTCTTACTATCTTCAATAAGCGGAACCACTACAAACTTTTTCACTTTCCATAATCAACACAAACCAATCACAAAATTCGACACAATTTTCTCATAAAAGTATGAGACACAAAAAAAATTAAAATCCACCTCGTGAACAACTGTTTCATAATTTTGTAATGTGGGTGTGCTTATGACTTATTCACCAAAAAAAAAAGAAAAGAAAAAGGTGGGTATGCCAAGATTTCCTAGTCCTTCCACAAAACCTCACATCAGATAAACAAAGCTGTTTTTCCGTTTGTCCGATAAAAAAAAGTTTCTGCACAAAGGAGCATCATTTCATTTGACATTTGCCAAGATCAAGGTATTTCTCTCTAATAAAAACTGTAACATGTTTGTAAGCTACCAATACTTGTTGCCTCCAACAAATGCTAACGAAAGTCGAATCTCACAATTGAACAGCTGTCACAGTATCCAGCATCTGCAACCCTCCGAATCTTGGGGTCCTTCAAACCACCGATCCCAGGAAGGGTTTGTTGGGCCAATTGTTCTGCCAAATCAAAACCAAGAAAACATTTTTTAGACACTACCAAGGTTGAATAGGGATAAATTTAGCAAAACAAATATTGGGGTAGAAAAGAGAAATTACACTGGAAGTAATGGGTCTGGTTTTGTATCCACAATAATCAGCATTCTGGTGGCACAAAGTACGACACAATAAGCAAATTGATAATGGTTCTATTAGTATTGAGTTACACTTATTATTTGAGTACTCAGAAATACTTTTTTGTACTTACTCTTTGCACGCAGCTGAGGCGTTCTCAATTTTTTCAAGTTGTTCCAGCTCTTCCTGTATCAAGGGTTTTGTTAAAGAAAATGTTATCTGAAAATACTACTCAAATTTGAACCGTGTAACAGAAAAATCCATGTCATTGTTGCATCCCATCTAAAACTCCATTACACGGTTACAATGATATGAATGCTTTCTGATGCAGCACTTCACTCCTGGATGAACTTCTTCCAAGAAAAAAAAAACTCACAGGTTATTTCAAAACTAGAGTATACCCCAAGATGTGAAACTAAGATTTCCCATTGAAGTCAATTTAAAAAGATAACTACCCAAATCTGTTCATCACAAAATGAGCAAGAACACAAAATGAGCATAAACACTCGTTAAAACCAAAAGCAAACCTCCCACCCTCTCTCTTCTAATACAACTGTATATGTATTCAAATATAGAAACATTTAGAAGTTCAAGCAAAAAATAAAACTAGAGTTCCAATTGACAAAAACAGCATATGCATAAGGACAACTACTGAAAATTACTATGAAATTAGGTACTATAATGTAGAGGATGTACTCACTTTTTGTTCCACCCCTACAATACAAACACATAAATGGATGAAAAAGTCAATTCCACAACCAACACACTATAACATGATACAACTTTGTGGAATATTAGTTAGGAAAAAGAATGCTTACAGGATAATGAACGAAGTATCTCCATTCCTTCATTAGAAATTCAACTTTTTGCACCTTGCAAATAAAAAACCACAGACCATATATAACCTAGGCATTAAGCTCAGAGAGCATTTAATCTACAAAATAACAGAACATGTCAATCTAGCGGAAACAAGTATGTTAAAAGCATCTTTCTCACCAACAACATAAAAAAAAAAGGTAGTCTGGCATTGATATTTGAGAATGATGCAGTAACAACAAAATCTTCTAGAGGAGTCTCTATCATGAAAAGGTAAAGGTGCAGTAATGGATGGTTTAAAAACAAAAAAAAAACCTTTCTCATAGCCATTATTCCATTATGAAATGTTCAATACACCTGTGACGATAGAAGTAAACAGAGAGCAGAGAAACACAAAAGTGAAGCTATTATATACTATTATACACACACAAAATATTATATACTACTGTATTAATACTATTTAATACTGTACTATATAACGCAAAGCCTCCGGTTGGTGTGAATCCAAAAGTGAAGCTGGGTTATCATGTTCTAAAAAGAAGCTGGGTTATCATGTTCTAAAAATACAAGTAACCGTTTAATTGTTAAGTGCAAAACTTGAAAATCCAAACCCTTTCACAATTAGTCAATTGTCCTTATTTTGTCACATGAAGTCAACAATAAGATTGGGGTTTCTCTGTCCATACCACACACTCTCATCATGGTTATCCCCTTGTTCTCTAACAAATTATGCATACATAAATAGATGCACATATAATTTGAAACCAATCAAACTCAACCAAAGGAAAACTTTAAGAAGAAAATACACTTTAACCCTTTGAAAAAACAACAAGGATACAAATTAACTGATTGTTTCGTTCTCTTCCCTATCCATCACCTGCTGATTATGGAGCTTCCTATCCATGTATATCTGTCCCTCAGTAATATAGCCTGTAAGATCTGGAGTTGGATGTGTAATATTTGGTTTATCAACCAAAACTAATATCAGGTCCACTGCTCAATATAAACCAAAAAGGGAAACATGATGTCAATATGCATATTGAGACTATTGAAAAAGGATACCAATGGTTCCAAGTAAACATGAAAATGGTAGTTGAGCCCCTAATCAGCTAGCTGCACTACTACGCCCCCAAAATTTCAAAAAACAACAGCAGAGTGACACGAAACATGAGTCCAAACAAGAGGAAATCACATGCCCAAATTAAACGCCTAAATTAACGAGTGATTAGCCAACAACATCATAACAACCACAAGCTCTGATTTGATTTCCATCACCAAAAAGAGTCAAAGATTCATAAATAATAAAAATAATAAATAAATAAATACTAAGCCAACTCAACAAACAACCGTAATTAAGGACCTAAATAGACAAGACAGAGAATTAACTTGCCAACTGGGTGGGATATAATTGGAGGACTAAATTGAAGTCTGGACTATTAGATCTTCCTTATAATCCTGACTCAATCCAAACACAAGATATGATACACAATCCATCGAGATTCGTAGTCCTAGGACTATTAGTCATGGGAATACTAATTCAACCTAATCTAATCCACCCAAACAAACATGGCCTTACAGCTTTAATAAAATTAATAATTTATGATTTTTAATATTTCCTTTATGTGATTGAAGTTTATATTAAATAATAACTCTCAAATCAAAAACTCATGTCATAAAATTTAAATCATGAAAACATATGAAAATTAACATTTATAACAAGTATTAATCTCTTTAAAAGTGAACAAAAGAAATCCTCATTTTTAGTAATTAATGAAACAAGAAAACAAAATTAAAATCACTTAGTTTAAACCCAGCTCAACAAAATTAATCTCTTTAGATGTGAACCAAATTCAACCGACCATTAGGTGCAACGTACATGTCATTATGACAAGTATTATAACATCTTTTTGAACCCAACTCACAAGTATTATAATCCTCCTAAGACATACATGTAAAGTGCACATGCAACAAAATATGAGAGAGAGAGAGAGAGAGAGAGAGAGAGTAATACTCTGTTCTACACAGTTGATATAGAAAAAAATGGAGAAATTGGATTTAGCCAAACTTATACATGGTTATCGTACACATCAGGCAAGACAAATGTGGAGAACAACCTCTGACTATTTTTGCGGCATTATTTCAAATTGTTACTTACTTACTAGTAATCCTCTAATCTCCGAAATACATTCTACTTTCTCACAACAGTTCTATGTAACATTTATTCTCCAAATACAAGTCAAACTGCAAAGAAGAAGGTTTCAGTTAGCCTTGCATTTTGAACAATTTAGATTCACATACAAACACAAGCCAATCCAAAAGTAACACCTACTAAAATCTGGGGTAATTATGAATCTAGATAAAAATAAAGCAGCAGCAGCACAACCTAGACTTATAATTGGGGTAATTATCAGAAGAAATGTAAACGAAAACAAATTTAAAAAGGATTGAGTAGATTAGAAAGAAACATTAACAGCTTGATGTGTGTACTTGAGAGAGAGGTGAGATACATCCACCAAATCCAAAACAATGAACTCAAAACAATGAAAAATCAGAGATCTAAGTTCATATAAAACAAGTGCATATATAATAAAAACTTACAGATCTGAGTTTTGCAGCAAAAAGAAGCGACCGATCGAGCGAGATCTGCAACAAAACAGAGCAGCAGCAAACTTACAGATCTTCAAAAAAAAGAAAAAAAAAAAAGGGGGAGGGGGGGCCTAAACGAGAAGAGAACCAAAGGACCAAAATCGAAACTCACAAAATCTACAGATCTGAAATCGACAGCTCTGAAATCGACAGATCTGAAATCGATCGAGAGTGTTTGAAATCGAGCGAGAGAAAGTGTTTGAAATCGAGTGAGAGTGGGAGCTTCAAATCAGTGAGTGAGGGTTTTTGAGCTTCAAATCAGTGAGTGAGGGTTTTTTGAGCTTCAAATCGAATGGGCTTCTGAGCGAGGGAGAGAGTCTAAGTTGTGGAAGAGTGAGAGTGAGAGACGTTTTGGAAGGGATAGAGTATTGAACGGTGTCAACTAATTAACCCAAACGGTGCTGTTTTACTGAGATCAGATACAACATTTCGAAAACGTTGTATTTTAACAAATCTATAATGGCGTTTTTCATAAACGCCATAAAAGAAACGTTGCTATAGCTACCTTTTCATGTAGTGATGTGCGCTTGCTCGTCGTGAAAGACTTGATCACGTGACGAACTTGTTCCCGTCAACTGACTAAGCGTAAATTTACGATACAACACGATAAAACGACTTGAATTGTGAATGAAATTAGTGAGTTATAATTGATCATTTTTTAATACGAATATATATATGATACGATCTAATAACAAAAATATAAAATAGGTCGGGTTAGTGTTAAATCTATATAATATGAAATTGACACGGATAATTCGTATAGTGAAAAATTAATTACACATTTTAATATTATTTTTACTAAAAAGTATCATGATATTTTTTATGTGTTGATTTCTGACCACACTGCCAAACAGGTACTCAGCTGGAGAACACTGACAGAATAGATTACGCATGAACGACCTGTCACAGAAAAGATTAGACTTCGGCGGTGGTTCGTCCACCCGGGGGCACTCCGACGATCAAGTCAGTTATCTCTCAAAGGTAGCAAAAGTACTTAACTCACTATTCAAAATACAAAAATGCGTACCTTAGACCTGCGAGGGTGCCTTACTTTTATAGCCAACACTGACCTGATCCCGATAGAAGCCTAGCTTCAATGGACTCTGGTTCAATGCTAATCCTAGACTCCCAGTTCGATTGGGATAAACTCCCTATGAGTCTTATCTTTATCCAAACTGAAATCCTCCCTTATTCTAGGACTCCTGTCCCTTATCCGCTTATCCCGGATCCCGATATCTCTGCAAGTAACCTCGGCCTAGCCGAGATCACCTCGGCGTCATGAGCAAGACACGTGCCACCTTGGTTGGCGCTTCGGTGCCACCTCGGCTGGCGCTTCATGCCACCTCAGCCACGTGTTGTCACTTAAAAATTATGTCCCAACAACTGCCCCCTAGGTTCTATTACCTCGGCATCCTGAGGTGATGGAACCTACATCAATTGACTATATAGAACGTCGGCTAACCTTGCTCTATGATTCGTTACCGAGGTCTTTATTCATCGGCTCCATATGACCAAGACTTGTAGTCTGTTTTCATCAATGCCTTAGAATCAAGAACCCAGCTTTTTCAAGTTCTTTAGCCGAGATTGTCCCCCTAGCCGAGGTCTTTGCTTTATTAAATCAAGAATTCCAAGAGTTTCAACACGCGTATGAGCTGTTACGCATAGTAATTCAACCGTTTCTGCCACGCGTCTCTTTCCCACTGAACCGTACCTGACACGCGCCATTAAGTCGCATCGCACTTGCATGCGCCGTCTGACAAGCATGTCGTCCTAGGCACACTAATTGTGATTTGCCGCCTTTTCGTGTTTTGATAAAAAAACACTTCCCTCTCTCTTCGCCGTTTCACTTTTACATCTTCGTTTCCTTCCAAACTCTCTCTCTCTAACTTTCTTTCCCAAATCCTCCATTGTTGCCATTTTCGAGCTTCTGCAACCACTCCGTTCACCTCATCCGCCGAAGTTTTTGCTGCTTTGCTACTTGTTCCACCGTCGTTCAACTCTGGCGTACCTCACACCGGCGTCACTTCCTTTTAGTAAGTCACTGCTTCCCCTATTTATCAATCTGTGTTTTTTCTTTAGAAAACTCTACCACATTATTTGCTGCCATTGCCAACCCGTTCATGTTCTTGATTATAAGTTTGTGCGTTGAATTTAATCATGTATTTGGGCATGTTTGTCTCATGATTTTTCTTTCTGGGTTCTAAACCATATATATACCCATCATTGTGCCACTGTCGTTGGCTTTGTATATCTGCACATGCTTTGAAGAATGTTCTTGAATTCTTTTTTTTTTGTCTTCTCGAGTTTGAATCATGTTTCTTGTTTCTGTTTTCTTGCTGTAATTTCCAGATTTCTGCCTTCAATTCTTGTTTTCATAGTCTTAGGTTTTGGGATTTGCTTTAGAACTCCAATCCTTAGGAAAAACTTAAACAAATTCCTTCTAGATTCTGAAAAACCCTTGCCTCAGCTCCTGATTTGAGTTTTAAGCCGAGGTCCTTTAAACCTTAACAAACCAGTTCTTTTTTAAATCCAACACCTTCCCCACTTTAGCCGAGATCATGGGTATGTTCAGGTGGAGGGCGGATACCCCAACTAAGATAGAATACTTCAGGCAAGAGTTCGCCATCACTACCGATGTCCACCTTAGCTTAGCTGGGGAAAACGACTCCATTATGCCCAAAGACAACTTTATGCCCTTCCCAATAATAGCCTTTATTGAGTGTGGGCTTAGGTTCCCCCTTGACATCCTATTCCCCCAAATACTGCACTACTACAAGCTTAACCCGATGCAAATAGCCATCAACACTTACCGAGTTATCAACGGCATAATTGCCTTCGCCAAAAAAGAGAACGCTAGGATTATTCTAGCCGATATCCAATATTGATATACCATGTGTGGCCTTAAGTCAAAAAAAGGCTACATTTATTACTTAAAGCCGAGGTCGACCGAATACAAACTCATCACCGACCTCCCTGATTCTAACAAGGGTGCTGGAGACAATTACTTCATCGTCTCAGGTAACTGAAAGTTCCCACCAGATGATGACCTCCACCTTTACCCTTTAAGCCGTACACTTTTCAGAGAGGGAGATGGTAAGAGTGGGATGTCACTTTTTACTTGCTTTCAAGTCTTTATACTTTGATATTTTTGTATATGCTAATGTTTGTAAGTTTTTTATTTGCAGTTCTTTCTCAGCCCCTAAAGGACTTTCGCAAAAACTTTTACCCCAGCAAAGACTTCAAGAAGCTGCTGGACTTACCTGTCAATCAGCGCAAGGCTCCTCTGCTCCTGAACTTTATCTCAACATACAGATCAACGTTGTCCGACGTCCCTAAAAAGAGCAATTCTCCATCCTCAACAACAACTCCTCAAGCTGAGTCATCTTCAAGGCCAGACCAGGGATCAACCTCTGATCCAGCAGAGCAGCCATCGATATCTGCTCTCCAACTAATCCCACATTCTTAATGCAAACGCCGACGTCAAACTTCATTGCTCGCACAAGCAGGCAAAACTCGAAGCCGAAGACGCCGAAGTGCCGAGGCGTCTTCATACGATCCAACCAACCCCCCAACTGCACTTCCAGCGATCCATTTCGGCACTAAGGTCACTATTGCCGCCACAGTCGACGAGATGGGTCGCAAGAAGGCAATTGTTGATGATCTTCTGGCCGACATCCCCAACATTGTCATCGTACAATCTTCACCATCACATTCTCAGCCAAAGCCAAAGCCAAAGCCAAAGCCAAAGAGGCTGAAGAAGGCCCAAGCCAAGGCGACGGTGACACAGATTGACACTGAGGACACCTTGCCAATTTCAAAATTGGCCGTGGGTGAGAAGACCTCCTCCGCCGCTGAGAAGGGGCCTGCCGAGGCCGAACCATCCGAATCAACCAAGTCAAAGAGGCCGAGGTCAGCCTCTATGGCCACCTCAGGGTCTCTCAAATCTGATGCCCTCTAGGCCCCCTCAATCACAATTAAGGACAAGCCAGTTAGAGCTGGTGACAGCGCCGATGATATTGAAGTCGGCGTTGCCCTCTCTACTGCCTTGCTTCTCCCTAAAGATCTCGATCGCAACGCCGAATTTAGCGAGTATGAAAATTTTGCTCTGATGTTGCAACACTTCGTACAAGTAAGCCCCTGACACTTGGTACTTTTCATTCTCTGTTATTTCATACTTAGAGAGTTTTACTAACTTATTTTTTCCATTTCTTCTAGGCGATCCAGCATGCCCACTCTTTCGGGATACAGGCCTTTGCCATCAAGAAGGAGTTGGTCCAAAAGACCAAGGAGGCTGCTAATTCGCTCAAGTCCCTCAACAGAGCCGAGAGCAAGATGAAGGCCTTGATGAATCAGGCCAAGGCAGCCAAGAAAGCTCAAGACGAGGCCGAGGAGAGGGCAGGTGCTTCTGAGGCCATTGCTAAGGTCTTTGAAGCCGAGAAGAAAGAGGCCGAAGCAAAGATGATCGAGGCCCAAAAAGAACTCCAAGATGCCTTTGCCACAAAAGAGGCCGAGATCAAAGCGGCGAACGAGAAGGCGTACGCTGAGGGGGCAGCCGACGTCAAAGAAGACTACAAGAAACAAGTCAGACAAGCATGCAACATGGGCTATACCCTTGGTTGGATGGTTACTCTGATGGAGTTGGCTATCCCTGAGGACTCTCCTCTTAAAAATGCTGGCAGCCTCGTCCTGCCATTCCTTCCCTCTCCAAGCCAGTCCGAGGACGAAGCTGAGTCCGAGGAGGAAGTTGAGGCCGAAAAGTCCGAGAAGACTATTGATGCTGGGGCCAAGTCCCCAACTCTAAATGAGCAAGTCTTGGACTTGACTCAAAATGAGGAGGACGAGGTCTCAAAAGATGCCACCCCTGAGAAGACAACATCTGACGCGCCTATCGCTGAGAATAGCATTGACTAGACTCTTCAAGAGATCGACGCCGAGCTCGCGGCTGAGAAGGCTGCCGAGAAGAGTTCTCAGATGTCTTCCGAGCCCCAAACCGATCTAGCTGATGATGCCAAATAGTCTAACCTTGAAGCTTTTCCTCTGAACTTAGTACTTTTTTCTTTTTGAACAATGTCTTAACTCTTATTTGGCCGATTTGCCTTTTTGTAATCTGAACAATTATTCTTCAATGTCAGGCCGTAGTGCCTTCTTTCCTTATCTGAATGCATTCTCTATTTTCTTCTTTCAATGTGATTGTATGCTTTGCTGTTTCCATACTTAAAATATTTTGTATGTCTTCAGTTTATGCCTTTTTTGTATAGTCCCCTCGGATTAACATACCTCGGACAAAATGTCCAATCTTGCTTATTTCGGCCTTGGTTTAACACTTGAAAACATTGCAAAAAATATTTTCACAAGTGTTGGCACCTTACTTTTACTTATCAAGACTTCTGTCTTCCAATATCTTCCAAGTCTTGGTAAAATTGTAATCTCGACAAGTACGTAGGTGCTTCTTTCAGTACACCCTTGGCTTAACTTTAGCTTGTAAATTTTTCTCAAAAATTTCAACAAGTGTGTAAACCAACCTTCTTTTAACATAACCTCGGTTTAACTTTAACTTGTAAATTTTCCTTAAAAATTTCAGTAAGTGTTGTAAAATTTCAACGAGTGTTAAACCAACCAAGCATATCATTAAGCATGTACCTATGATATTGTCGCCGAGGTCAGATTCAAACAAAGACTAGCCGAGTTTATCAACCTTGGTTTCTTTGTTAATCTAATTGACATGTACTTAGTACCGTTCAAAGTTTTAATTCTGCCAATATAGCAATTCTAGGTTAATCCAATTTAGTTCAACTCTATTATATGCAAGTATAAGTCAACTCTGCCATATAATAAGTCTAAGTTATTTTTCATGTTTCAATCAGAAATATTGCCAACTTATTTCAACTCTATTATATGCAAGCATAATTCAACTCTGCCATATAATAAGTCTAAGTTATTTGTCATGTTTCAATCAGAAACATCGCCAACTTAGTCCAACTCTATTATATGCAAGTATAATTCAACTCTGCAATATAATAAGTCTAAGTTATTCGTCATGTTTCAGTCAGAAACATTGCCAAGGGACTGGTCAACCGTATTACACAAGTTGGAAATAAAAAATCGAGCTAAAATTTTATTAATTACTTCGGCTAATAACAGAAAAAGTTAAAAAATCTAATGATAGAAAAACTTCATGTTACAAGTATTCCAATGTCTTGGCAACTCTTTGCCTTCATTGTCTTCAAGCCGATATGCTTCATTTCCCAGGACCGAGATGATTCTGTAAGAACCCTCCTAGTTTGGGCCAAGCCTGCTCTCTCTGGGATCCTTCTTGTTGCCGACGACCTTTCTCAGGATGAGGTCACCAACTTGAAACTCTCGTGGGTTGACCTTCTTATTGTAAGCCCTAGCAAGATGCTGTTGGTATGCCCCTAGCTGAATTGCTGCGTTTTCCCTTCTTTCTTCCAGCAGATCCAGATCTCGGGCCAAGAGTGCCTCATTGGTCCCATTTTCTACTCCCTGGGTTCTGATCCCTGGGATGCCAACCTCCAATGGAATAATTTCTTTTGTGCCATAAGCCATGGCGAATGGAGACTCCTTAGTTGATCTTCTTGGCGTAGTCCGATATGCCCAGAGTACACTAGGCAACTTATCCACCCACTTTCCCTTTGCTGCTTCCAGCCTCTTCTTGATCCCATCCAAGATAACTTTATTGGATGCTTCTGCTTGACCATTACTCTGAGGGAAGCTTGGAGTAGAGTAGTAATTCTTGATTTTGTATTTTGCACAGAAACTTTTGATCAGCTTGCTGTCAAACTGTGTTCCATTGTCTGTTATTATCGCCCTTGGGATCCCAAACCTAGTGATGATATTCTTCCATATGAAGTTCTTTACATCAACATCTCAGATTTTTGCAAGGGGTTCTGCTTCAACCCACTTGGTGAAGTAATCTGTTGCCACTAGTAGGAACTTTTTTTGTCCAGTGGCTTGAGGCAGTTGTCCAACAAGATCCATACCCCATTGGGCAAATGGCCAAGGACTGGATACTAGGTTTAAATCTGCTGCTAGTTAATGTATCAAAGGTGCAAACCTCTGACACTTCTCACACTTTCTGACATAAGCTTCTTCATCTTTCTGCATGTAGGGCCACCAGTACCCCTGAATAATGGCCTTATGAGCAAGTGACTTGCCCCCAGTATGGCTTCCATATACTCTTTCATATATTTCATACAGGAAGTCTTCAACTTGTGAAGGATGCACACACCTTAAAAGGGGACCGGTAAAAGATCTCCTGTAGAGATGTCCCTCTACTGTTAGACTAAACCTTGTCGACTTCAATCTGATCTTGTGTGCCTCTTTGTGATCATCTGGCAGTTTCCTATCTCTAAGGAACACCATTATCGCGTCCATTCAACTTGATCCCATTTCCACACACATGGTTTCACGCACTGTGTTCAGTGGTTCTACACTTGGACCTGACAAATAGTCAACTATTATTGTGTAATAACCCTCACCACCGATCACTGATAACCCTACTGATTACTGCTAAACTGAGACTGATTATGATAAGTAAATGAATCGACTGAAATACTGAACTGACTGATTGACTGTACCTGTTTAAATGCATTTTCTATCTGTTGACTGTTGATTGATCTGTTTATGTTTTATGTTTAAACTGCGAATTGAAGGCCTTATCGGCGGCCGAATCTGAAATTGGTTGATGATTTGTGTTAATTGGAATTAATGGGATTTTATGGCATATTTATCTGAAAATTGATTTGGTATGGTTAAATTAGATTAAATAAGCCAAATTAAACAAGTTGCCTTAATTACCAACATGCCACTTAGTGGACCACTTAGGCAACACATATTTGAGCTTTATTATACATTCAACAAAACATTTCATCAGTCTCTTTTCTTGTTATTGCCCACGATAGGGAGTTGGAGTGAATTCATCTTGTATTGCTTGGAAATTGAGAAGATTGGAAGAGTTTGTGATCAATTGAGCTTCTAGACTTGTATTTGAGAACTTAGGTAAGGAGTTCATCCTTTTAATTGTGAACTTAAGTTAGTCCTTACATGTTTCATGCTAATTTGAAGAGTTGAGCCTAGAATTGGTTTAAATTGTTGCATTAGAGCTTGAATCATGCATGCATGTGTGCATTGTTGAGTTTGGAGGTTTGATTCCATGGAAATCTTGCATGCATGGTCATGTTTATGTTAAAGTTCATGATTCATCTTGTTTTTAGAACAATTGGCTCATTAGAGCAATTATTTGAAGCTTGAAAGTTGTTTAAATCCATGCATGTTACACATTCATCATGTTCTTGAAATTATTGGTTTGAAATTGGAGTTAATTGAACTACCTTTGGGCTTTGATTTCTCAAATTGATCTTTGAATTTTGAAGTATTTTCCAGAAAATTAGCCCAAGAGGTTCGGTTTTGATGCATTAAAACTTGGTTTTGAGCTGGAGGTTTAAATCTAGAAATTCTAGATTTCGGGCTCACGCTCGAGCAGGGAAGTACACGCTCGAGCGTGCATACTGGATTCATGAAGTCAGTTCGAGCGGTGAAAGTGGTGCTTGAGCGGGGAATTCGTGCATCCAGCACTTTGCATTGTTTTACAGTACGCTTGAGCGGAAGAATTGACGCTCGAGCGGGACTTTGTGCCTTACGTTCGAGTGGGTGTCGAGCGCCCAATCGAGCGTGATTTTCATACATCCAGTACTTTTGCAGACCGCTCGAGCGTAGGAATGCGCGCTCGAGCGGATACCTTTGTCTGCATGTACGCTCGAGCGGGGAAACCAACGCTCGAGCGGAACCCCTGTTTTCTGAAAATTCTGAAAATGTTTTCAAAGTGCATCTTTGCATCCTCATTCCATCCTAGGAATTCTTAGGCCTAGTTTAAGACATCTTAATGAGGATATAGATGTAGAACCACACCGAGTCTTAGTAGGGGCTGAGTCTTTGTTTCCCGAATGTGAACTTAGTGTGTGTTCATCCTGTGAACTGTGTAGGGTTGGCATCTGAGGACGCGCTCTAGCTTAACTGTAGCCCAGAACTCTGTGAGTAACAACTGTGTAAAGATATGTTCAAATATGAATATCTTCTGAATGGTTAAACTGTACTGTTTCTGAATCGATATTGTTAACTGAAGGAATGTATGTCCTCTATTCTGAACTGTATTGTGGCATCCTTAGCAACTACTGTTACTGTTACTGTTACAGAGATCTCTGTCAGTTCCTCTTTTGGAACTTCTGTTTACTGTTATGATGGCCATCATTGACTGCTCGGTCTTTTAAGACCTACTGTTTACTGTATTGTTATGCTAATAGATGTACCACATATGACTGTTATGACTGAATGACTGGAATACTGAATCAATTGACTGTTTTCAATACTGAAAGGACATTCATTATTAACCTCTTTACGCATTATGTTATTCACTGGGCTTTAGCTCACTGCTCATATATATATGTAGGTGTACAGGCACCGGATCGATGCTAGGAGCGTTGAGTTTAACTCATTTTTGTCAAGCCAACCACTGTGCCTCTCCTCGAGGTTCCAAGCCTGACCGAGCCAAGGCTGTTTGGGGTGTTTTAGAGTCCCCCTTTTTGTAATACTGTATAGACTGAATGTTAATGGTACTGTACTGTTTTAATAGGGATTAAGTCTCTGCCCTGAATGAATGTAAATGTTGTACCTACTATTCTGTACTGTTTGTATATATGTATGATAAGTCTTTTTGCATACAGACTGTCATAGCTCATTGGACATTGTTTATTTACTGTATTGGCTTCCGCCATGCCCCTGTACTCTGTATTACTGTTTTATTGTTAAGCAGGCCTTCGGTAATCTTGGATTACTGGCCGGTTACAGTGCTAAACCCATAGGGGCGGGTTTGGGTCGTGACATATTGTCCTTGCCTCTCCAGATTTCATTCCACTAGCTAGGTTGGCCAAGGCATCAGCATGTCTGTTGTCATCTCGGCTAATTTGCTGTAGTCGGCAATTCTGGAATAAGGCTATTAGTCTGCCCACTTCCTTTAATAGGCCATCATTCTTTCATCTCGGGCTGCGAATTTGCCCGTTGCTTGGTTGACAATAAGCTGGGAGTCACAAAAGACCATTACCTCGTCGGCTTCCATTGCTGCTGCCAACTTTAATCCTGTGATCAGTGCTTCATATTCTGCCTCGTTGTTTGAGGCTTTAAACCCCAAATGAATGGATTGTTCCAGCATCTGTCCACCCGGTGATACTAGCACTACTCCTGCCCCTGCTTCTTGTCGGTTTGCACTTCTATCAACAAACAAGCGGAAGGAGTCGTCGACGTAAATACTGCAGGGCCTGAGTTTGTCTTCTTTCCTCTGTTCGGCTATCCCCAGCTGGGTTTCTCTTTGTTCACTTGGACATCGTGTACCTCGGCTCAACGGATCCCGATGTATGATGACGCCTGGTGTGAATTCGGCCTCGAAGTCGACCAAGACTTGGCCTTTGATTGCTATTCTAGGTTTGAATTCCAAGTCATATTGGCCTAACACCACTGCCCATCTGGCTATCCTTCCTGTCAGATCTCTTTGCTGCAACAAGGACTTCAAAGGATGCTCAGTTAACACCACAATTTTGTGGGCTTGAAAGTAATGATTTAGCTTCTTAGAGGCCATTACTAAAGCCAGTGTCAGTTTCTCCAAGGGTAGGTATCTGGTCTTTGCATCTGCTAGGGTTTTACTCACGTAGTAAACTACCCTCTGTTCCCCCTTTTCTTCTCTAATTACAACTGCACTCATTGCGTGCTCTGAAACCGAACAGCTCCTCTCCAGGTACTGGATTTGAAAGAACTGGAGTTGTGGTCAAGTACTTTTTCAAGTCAACCAAGGCAACTTCGCACTCCTCTGTCCATAAGAAGTCTGTGGCCTTCTTCACTAAACTAAAGAAATGTTTGCACTTGTCAGAACTTCTGCTTATGAACCTATTTAGGGCTGCAGCCCTTCTAGTTAACATCTGTACTTGTTTTGTTGACGTTGGGCTCTTCAGCTCTAATATGGCCTTGATCTGATCCGGGCTTGCCTCAATGCCCTTTCTAGTGACCAAGTATCCCAAGAACTTACCAGACCCAACTCCAAATGTGCATTTAGAAGTATTGAGTCGGAGCGATATGTTCTAAGGATATCAAAAACTACCTTTAAGTCTTCTAGATGATCCTCAGGTTCCTTGGTCTTCACAACCATGTCATCTATGTATACCTCCACTATTCTACCTATAAGATATCTGAACATGTTGGTCACAAATCTCTGGTAAGTTACTCCTGCATTTTTCAACCCAAAAGGTATCACTTTATAGCAATACAACCTATTTGGGGTGATAAATGCAGTATTCTCTTTATCTGGGAGGTACATGGCTATTTGATGGTACCCCCCTGTAAGCATCTAGAAAGCTCATCCTTCCATGTCCCGAGGTGGCATCCACCAGTTGGTCAATTTTGGGGAGTGAAAAGCTGTCTTTGGGACAAGCCTTGTTCAGGCTGGTGAAGTCCACACAAACCCTCCACTTCCCATTCTTTTTCTTTACAATAACTGTGTTTGATAGCCATGTCGGGTAGTTTACCTCTCGGATGGCTCTGGCCTCCAGAAGTTTATCCACTTCCTCTTTTACTGCCTCAACATGCATCAATGTTGGCCTCCTTGCTCGTTGGATGACAGGTTTAGCCAACCTGTCCACATTCAGTCTATGGCAAGTGACCTCGGGGTCAATGCCAGGCATCTAATATGGTGTCCAAGCAAACACCTCAATGTTTGCTCTCAGCAATGGCTCTAGCTCTTTTTCCTCTTCCTTGGCCAAGCCCGAGTCGAGAAAGAAGAAGCGCTCTTCATTCCCTTGCTGGACAAGAACTTTCTTCAGGGCTTCTTCACTATTCTCAACTGGCTCTTTGCCGACGTCCTCCAGGACTTCCATGTCCTCCTCCTCAATTTCTGCTGATTCTGTTCCTCGCACGCTGTAGGTAGACTTCATTGCTGCCATGGAGCAATTCTTTGCCTATACCTGATCCCCTCTGACTTCCTCAATTCCATGCTCTATTGGGAATCACAGCAACTGGTGCAGTGTCGAAGGAATGGCCCCCATTGCATGCAACCATGGCCTTTCCAGAATAGCATTGTACGAGGAGGGAGTGTAATTACTGTGAACTCTGTCTTTACCTTCTTGGTGCCAGCCTGCACTTCCAAACTTACTGCTCCTAGGGGCCACGTTGGCGTTCCATTAAACCCAACCATTTGACCATTGGACTGCTCCAGATCATCTTGGTGAAGGCCAAGCTCCTTGTGGTATCTGACATACATGATGTCACAAGAGCTGCCCTGGTCGATTAGTATTCGCTTTACCTGACACTCTCCAATCTGGAGGGATATTACCAAGGCATCGTTGTGTGGATGCCGCACTATCTCTAGGTCATCTTTAGTGAAGGACACCATTGGTCCCTGGCACTCGTTTGCCCTAGGTCTTTTCTGCCGAACCTGACACACGTGCTACAAGTGTTTTACCTTCTAAGTTTCTCCACGTATCTCGTTCTCATTAACCTTCGAGTGAATCACATTGATCACTCAAGGTCCGCCTGCTTGTGGTTGTGGTGCTGGTGGGGGTGCTGCTGCTGGTGCCTGAGGCAGCCTTGCTTGTTCTTCCCTTGTCCTTGCCTCATCTACCAGGTCCTTTAAATGACCTTGTCTTACCAGGTCTTCTAGGTGTGCCTTTAGGGCTCTGCACCCTTGAGTCAGATGCCCATATTCGTTGTGGTAAGCACAGTGTTTGCCAAGGCTTCTTCCCATAAATTCGCCAGGAACTCTTGCTGGTGCTCTATAATAGGGCTGATTCCGAATTTTTTTCCAAAACTTTGTAAATCGGAATTCGGAATACGGTTGTGATTGCCTATGCAGCCCTTAACCCTGTCTCTTGCTTGTTGAATCCACCATTACCTCGGCCTCGCGTCAGCGAGCCGTTTCTCTTCTCTCGTTTTGATGCCTTTGTCCCTAGCGTATCTTCCTCGGCTCTCGCATGCTTTTCTATCCTGGCCATGAGTTCCTCCATACTTTTTGGCAGTGTCTTTGCTAATGATTTTTCAACCAAACAATCATCATTCAGGCCGTTCTTAAAAGACACGACCATCACCTCATGGTTGCACCCTGGTATTCGGTTGAACACCTCATAATACCTCTTGAGATAAGCCCTGAGGCTTTCATCCTCGCCAATTCTTAGAGCCATCAGGGAGTCCACCCTCAATGGCTGTAGTTTGTTTGTCACAAACCTGGCCACAAACATCTCGGCCAGGCCTTCCTAGCTTTTCACAGTTCCTTTTGGCAACTTGTGAAACCAGTTTGATGCAATTTCCCCAAAGGATGAGGGAAACACTTTGCAGAGCAACGACTCGTTCTTGGTGTACAGTGCCATTGAGTTCAGGTACAGGCCGATGTGAAAATTAGGGTCTGACTTACAGTCGTATATCTGGAATCTCGGCATGTGGAACCTCTTTGGGGCTTCGAATTTATCCAGTTCTACCGAAAATGCCGTTCTCGACTTGACCGAAGAGGTTACCTCGGGATCTTGTCGCTTCCTCTGGAGGTAATCCCTCAAATCCTCCTTGGTCCGCCAAGGAGCTCGGCTATCACTGGATTTTAGCCTTTTGGGTGCACTGCTCCCGGTGTCATTGTGAGTCCTTTTGGACCTCCCTTCGTTGGTCGCGTCGAAACAAAGCTCATTCCCCTGAACATGCCGATGTTCTTTGGTACAGGCTTCTTTGGTCCGACGTGTCTTCTGAGACTCTCTTCTTATTGATTCTCCTCATCCGACCTCCCGTGAAGGCCGGTGAGATTGTTCCTTGGTCCTCTCATGCTGCGGGACTGTAAGAACTGTTCTCTGCCCCCCTTTCTGGGCATCTTTCTTGGCCGCTGGAATCGGCGTATCTTGTAACGAGAACCGTGGCTGCATGACGTTGTTCTGCATCATAAAATTCACGACCGTTTGCAGGTCTGCCAATTTGTTCGCCAGCCCCTACATCTCGCTGTTCCTCCGCAGGCATCTATCTTTCCATACTTGGAGGTCATCCTCGTTATAATACTCACCTCGGTCTAACATCTTTGGTACGTCGCCCTCCTGGCCGACGTCCTTCTCTCCGGGTTTCTGATCCCGAGTGTCTTCGTTGCAGTTATCCTCCTTCACGTTGGGGTCAATGTGTTTACCACTCCCAGTGGGGATGTCGTTCCCAACCTTTTCTTTCTGTCTGTCGTTGGCCATCTATTCTCATTTCTTTCCCACAAACGGCGCCAAATTGTGTGTGTTGATTTCTGACCACATTGCCAAACAGGTACTCAGCTGGAGAACACTGGTAGAATAGATTGCGCCCGAACGACCTGTCACAGAAAAGATGAGACTCCAGCGGTGGTTCGTCCACCCGGGGGCACTCCAACGGTTAAGTCAGTTATCTCTCAAAGATAGCAAAAATGCTTAACTCACTATTCAGAATACAAAAATGCGTACCTTAGACCCACGAGGGTGCCTTACTTTTGTAGCCAACACTGACCTGATCCCGATAGAAGCCTAGCTTCAATGGACTCTGGCTCAATGCTAATCCTAGACTCCCAGTTAGATTGGGATAAACTCCCTAAGTGTCTTATCTTTATCCAAATTGAAATCCTCCCTTATTCTAGAACTCCTGTCCCTTATTTGCTTATCTTGGATTTCAATATCTCCGCAGGTAACCTCGGTCTAGCAGAGATCACCTCGGTGTCATGAGTAAGACACATGGCACCTCGGCTGGCGCTTCGGTGCCACCTCGGCCACGTGTTGTCACTCAAAAATTATGTCCCCACATTTTTTAATCTCATACATAATTATATCCAATTTATTAGAAAGTATGTAAAATACGATTTTAAATTTAATATAGGTTTTGTTTTTGTTTTTAATTGAAATTAATGTATTCTTTATTTATTATTTGAGTTAATCTATTAAAAAATATAATAATAAAATATAATTTTTATAAACTAAGAAAATAAAATTAAGTTCAAATCAAATATTTTTATAAATAATTTCATTTAATAGAGATTAGTTTTATTAAATTTAATTTGTAAAGAAATTTCTAAATTTTTTTCATACATTTGATTGTTTTAGTTAATAGTGAAATTTTTTGACATGATACGTTAATATGACACGAACTGGATACGAACTGAAAATAATACGGCACGATAACACGAAATAATAAATAGATCGAGTTAATATTGAGATTGAAAGGGTAATTCGTATAGACAAATTGGACCGATCTAGTTGAAATTATCTAAGCGCGGTCAACGCTTTGACCGAGCTATGGTGAAGATGGTTGAAGCGAACAAGCGGTGAATGCTTGACCGAGCTAGGAGGAGAACTGAGCAATTCAACATGGTGACACGCCGAGCAGGCATTGCATGACGCTGACTAAGCCACTAGCGAACAGAACAAAGGTAGTCTGATTGCACGACGGTAACCGAGCAAAGAATAGTGTTATCTCACTTAGCTTGAAGTGAGGGGAGTGTCAAAGGATAAACATTATCCTTTGGGAATGTGATTCCTAGAAGGACTTTACTAAGGAGAGTTAGAGTTCTACTAGGATTGTGCCATGCAGTCTACAAAAGCTCAGGCCAAACTCTCATCTAAGTGTTGTAATTCATACTCTCGAATTCACAGAGATTTTGTATTCTAAGTCTACTTGCAAACTTAGGCATCAGAGGGGTTTCCGGCACACACCTGCCGGCTAGCTCACATTTGTGTTTTCAGGTGTTATGACGATGTTTGGAGAAGCGCAAGTTTGATCAATAGGATTATACGAGTGAAGATTATTTCGTACTCGTATAATTAGCACCATCTGTGGGAAATCAAAGAACTTATCTTTTGATCAAGCTTTCTTTCAAGAAGTATCAATGGCGCACAATGAAGATTTGCGCAATCTGCCATTGATGGCCAGATGCCAAAAGGGAATAGGAGGCGTGACGACTTGCCTCTTGCTCCGCCCATGGTGGATTTAGACCCGCAATGATGGAACCCATATATGGGTGTGCGAGAAAAGCGAGGTTTAAGCCCTCGTCATTCCCAAAGCCCAGATGGACAAAGGTGACGGACAGACACCTAAGTTCTTAAGGATCGTGTGAGGGAGCAGAACGAGTTGATAAGGAGAATGGTGACAAACATGGAGACCCTAAAGTGACAAGCGAAAGGCAAAGGCGTGGCTGGGGTGGAGATTTGCGAAGGGTTTTCTCATTACAACTATTCATTTTATTCATATACAAGGGACAATGGGTGTGAGTTATTCTATATGACATCATATTTAGGCCCCGTTTAGGAAGTTGGCTATTTTAGTAGGCTAAAATAGTTGTGTTTGGGAATAAGAGATTTTTTTGTAGTTAGATGTGATATTTGTGTGAGAAAAAGTGAAATGATTATAGATTTGATGTGACATTTTGTCATAGTAATTATTTTAGCATATTTTGTCTTTTAATATTATTTTAACCCAAAAAACCAAAAAAACTTCTTCCCAAATACCCCTTTACTTGTATGTGTTCCTACTATATTAACGATTGGTGTGAGTTATTCTGTATGACATCATATTTAGGCCCCGTTTAGGAAGTTGGCTGTTCTAGTTTTTGGCTATTTTAATAGGCTAAAAGAGTTTGTTTGGGAAAAAAGATTAGATTTTTTTGAGTTAAATGTGATATTTGTGTAAAAAAAAGTGAAATGATTATAAATTTGATGTGACATTTTGTCTTAGTAGTTATTTTAACTTATTTTGTCTTTTAATATTATTTTAACCAAAAAAAAAAAAATCTTCTTTTCAAACACCCCTTTACTTGTATGTGTTTTTATTAGGGTTGTACACAATACCACCAAAACAGCTAAAACCGCACTGAATCGCACCAAACCGTACTTTGTTTTCAACTCTGGCGAGCAGGTTAGCCAAGTGGGAGTTTGAAGAGTGGCGGGTTGGCACGGGTGGCAGTTTGAAAACGCCAACCTGCCTAACCAACCGAACCGACCCGCCTATCAATCAATGTTTCAAAGTCTGCTATTTACAATACAAACACATCCAGCAAGTTAGATTCCATTCCACCCAAATGTAGATATACTTACACACACACAATAATTCCTCAACTAAACCTAATTGACACTCAAAAATCTCATCTCATTCACACCCAAACATCATCATCGTTGCTCTCTATTCCTCTTCCTTACCTTGCTGATCGGCGCTTCCATTGCCTTTTCGCTGCTGCTCTTCATTCGCCATTGCTGTTCTCCGCTCATCGCCGTTGCTCTCTGCTCGTCAAGTCGTCAGTACATACGTGGTTCTTTTCTCTCTCTCTCTCTCTCTCTCTCTCTCTGCTCTTTGTTCTCTTTATCTCTGCTCTTCTATCTCTCTCTCTTTCTCTATGCTCTTTTCTATCTCTGCTCTCTCTGTCTCTCTATATATATAGCTATGTGGTTTTTTATTAATTTTTTTATTTTATTTTTTTTATGTAAAATCCATATTGATAATTTTTATTTTTACTTATCATCATTATAAATTTTTTATTTTGTAATAGATAATGAATGAGGGAAATACAAATGATGGCTGTTTTGATGGTGAAAACCCTCCTATACCAGTCCAAGTTCCAACTGCAGAATCAACTACTGTTGCTAGTTCTACCACTACCACACTGCTTGCCAAAAATTCTAATAAAACTCGTTCATGCCCTTGTTTTTTTATTTTATTTTTTTTTTATAGTATTTATTGCATTGTTAAATTGTTATTGTATAATTTGTTTGGATTGTTGGATTTTTAGTTTACTAGTTTGTTAATGTTTAATGTTATGTTAGATGAATATTTTAATTTTGACTATTTTAATTAATTTATAAATTAGATCTTTTTACTCTTTAATTCAAGTTCTATAATTTAAACAATATTTTTTATAAACCGCCAATCCGCCCCGAATCACAAAGGCAAATCCGCCATTATTTGCCAACCGAACCGCCGGTTTTTGATCAGAAAAATGGAAATTTCTAATGGCAATTTCTAATGACACTTTTACCAATTTGCCACTCACCGTACGATTTTTATTTTTCTCCTAAACCGCACCAACCTACACCGCGCACACCCTTAGTTCCTACTATATTAGTGATAATCCCATAAAACACTTTGTTGAAAAACTTGATGATTTTTTTTTTTTTTGGTGGGTAAAAACTCCATGATAACACCAGGAAGATTGAAAAGCACTTTGTTGTAGAACCTCCATGGCGTCTTGGAGTGGCCATCTAACAAGTCCCAAGCTTTCCAGGATAATGCTAGTTGATGTTTGATTAATCGAACGAGACATTCGGTATTTTTTCATCTGATTAACAAGACATTATTTTATTTTATATTTTTGATTTGATTTATAGAATTGAAAAATTATTGTGTTCTTGACAATTTCGGGAAATTTTTTTTTTTTGGCACATACTGTGTTCTTGTGCTTGTTTTGCTGGTAAGTAAAAATACAATAAGAAATAATAATATTGATTATAATTTTGAGTTTTAAAGTGATGAAGAAGATGTAGAAAAGATACTTGAAACTTAGGGAAGAAGATAAAAAGAGTTGAATATGAATAATACGTATAAGTGATTTAGGTGTATCACGAGAAAAAAATATATATATATATATATATCTTATTTTAGGGTTTAATTGATATTGTCCTTATTAGTAAATTTACATTAAAGTATAATATGAACTAAAATTTAAAAAATTTTATTGGACGCATTGAGTTATTATTTGGGTGCAAATAGAATCACCCAATGAAAAATGTTATAATTATTGGATCGACTTAATTTTTTTATGGATAATATATATTAAGAACTCTACAAAATAAATGGTTCAAATTATCAAAATGGGATTTGTAGTGGGTCTCACGAACCTCTCTAATTCTCTCTAAGTTTAATTTGAGATCCATTGTAACAAATTGAGGTTTTAGAGACAAAAATATTTAGGGATCAAAAATTTTTGTCTCAAAAAATAATTTTTTACCAAATTATTTTATCTCTAAAAATGTATTTATTAGCAACATTTCAAAAATTTTGTCGTGGAAATTTCTTTTTTTTGATTTTTTGATTTTTTGAGATAATCTTTTAGTGACTATCTTTGTAACGATAGAAATTAGTCTCAAAATATTTTTTGTAAAATTCTTTTCACTTGTAAGGACTAAAAAATTTAATTCCTAAATTTATTATATGATTTAGTCAGGTTAGGAAAAATGCTTGGGAGCACTAATTAGTGCTCCCACTAATTAGGTGGCAGTGGGTCTCGTCAGAAATGATGTGATGTTTTGGTCTTGGAGTTGTATTTTTTTTATTTTTTTTCTATTTTTTTAATGCATTAGTGCTATTAGTGGTGATATTTTTAGTGGGATGAATCATTGTTGATAAAATAAACTCGATAGGTTTAGTCAATCACCCAGGGTCACTCGAAATTTGTTCACACGTTAATATGACTTTTTTTTGTCAAAGCACTTGTCTCAATCACAGAGCAAGGGTCTCCTTACTAGTGTGTGTGATTTTTTTTTATATTATTATTATATATATTTTTTTTTATTTTAGTGTAATGACAATTCAAAATATCCATTATTTTCATTTCATTTTTTATTTTTGTACAAAATAGTTTTCAAAATTTTGAAAATATTATTATTTAAAAATGAATTTTTCCCATAACAATCTGGAAAAAGTTGTTAGTTAAATAATTTTATTATTTGTTCAACAAAGGGTGAACAACACAAAATAAAAATAAAATAAAAACACAATGAAAATCCCTAAACGTTGCATAGAAAAGTACAAAAGAGAAGACTACAAAAAAAGACTGGCTGTTTGTAAAATGAAAATAAATAAATAAAAAGAATCTGGCTTTATCATCTCTTGATTTTTTTTTTTTCACACAAAAAAATTAAAAAATCAATTTTTAACTTACATCCCATCCTAAAATCTCAAAGTAGTGTTGATGATAAGCGTACTTTTTTTTTTTTGGTGGGTGGAAAAGTGGAAAAGACTTTGATGAAGTAGAATGTATATGGGAAAATTACAAATTAGTAGTACTTTTAAAAAATAATTATATATATGGAAAAGTTTATATTTTTAATAATTAAAATTTGTAAAATTTATCATCCCCCCCCCCCCCCCCCCCCTCAAATATACACTCCGTTGTTATTCTCCCAACATATATCATAGATTGGAGGACATTGTTTGGACCTGTAGGATTTACTATATGTTTTGTTTTGATAATTTGAATTGTTTATTTTGTCGGACCCTTCGTGTATATTAGTTACACAAAAAATTAAGTTGATTCGATAATCGTAACTTATTCAATTTATTACATTTCTCTATAAAAATATGGATACAAATGTGTTTTTAAAACTAGGTCATTTATATTTTCTAACATAGTTATAAATTGAACAAATTATGAATATTGAATCGATCTAATTTTTTTTTAATGAATGATACACATGAAAGGTCTAACAGAATAAAGATTTGAATTATTGAAATGGGACTCACGAAAGATTTCACAGACCTAAATACCGCCCTCTAATCTAGCTAATAAACTGGAGGAGATACAGGCCCTATCAATAAAAAGGAAAGAAAAATGCAAACTGTATCACGATAAATCCCTTTCATTCCAACTATGTTCACATAGAAGTTATGTCTAAACTATATAAGACTGAAAATGGGAAGAAAAAAAAAAAAAAAGTTGGTGAAATGTCACATTATTGCCTTCATTCATAGTGAATTGTCTTGCAATTGTTGACACGTGATTTTGTTTTTAAACATAATTAAAATTTATTTTAATTGTAATTTTTTCAGATTAAATTATGCTTGTAAAATTTGCTTAAACCTTAATTTGTATGGAATTGATATAATATAGTCGTGATTGACTAATTGTTTGACTAGTCTCATTTGGCATGTGAATGTTTTAGTTTAAAACTAAAAAAGTTATTAAAAAAATCAAAAAGTCTATAATCTATATTAAAAAATTAAAGATTTTTTTTTCTCTCTACTTTTTACCCATCTTTTCGTAAAAAATTAAAAAGTTATTCCAAACATAATTTTGTTACCTCATTTTTAGTCAAAAAATAAAAAAAAAATCACTAAAATAACTTATTCCCAAAACAAGGCCGATAGTAGAGCTTGCTAAAATTAAATTCTACATATAAATGAACCGACAGTTGAGGTAAATTTTCACCTACCCATCTAAAGGCCGAGTTTTGTTTTTTCTTTTAATATTCTAAAACAAAAAAAACATTTAAATAATTGACTCACTTTTCAAATTATTTAGGAAATTAATCTATTTTTTGAAATCGCATTTTGAAAATGCGATTTTAAAATTGAAATTACATTTTCAACATGTAATTTTACCTTCGCATGTTGAAAATGTAATTTCAAAAAGTGAAGTTCATACATTCATAAATTGCATTTTCGAAATGCGATTTTAAAAAACAGATTAGTTTTCCAAATAGTTTGAAAAGTAGGTTAATTTTTTAAATTATTTTTTTTTGGAATATTTAAAAAAAAAAAAAACCAACTCATATGACATGGACTAATAAGATGGGTTCAGATGCTTTTCATTAAACAAAAATTTCATGTCAGTGTAAAATTAAAAAAATTAATTATAAATAAGTGATACAATTTATAAATATTAATAATTAAATTTACATTAAATTTACTCATATGACATGGACTATTATCAATTTATAATTTTTCCCTTTATTAGTAGAGATCTTTTATTACATTATTTACTAAGACCTATTTTGAAAAATAGATAAAAAGTTGACTTTTTGATTTTTTTTAAATTTTTTAAAAAATGTGCACAAAAGGCCACGTTTGTTTGGCATATAAGGTTGGATGAGATTGTTAGTGAAGAAATTATTAATGTGGAGATTTTTAGTGAGAAGATTAAGTAAAAGTGTGTTTGTTTTGATGATAGTGTGGGAGAGATTAGTGATGTGATTGTTAAATTATTTTTATATAAAATAAATAAATAAATTATTTCTATATTAAAAAAATTAAAATAAATATTGAAACAAACAAGTGCACTTGGTAAAAAAAAAAAAGTTAGATAAAATAAACTCAATCCCCTTACTATTTCCTAATCCCACCTAAAATTTACCTAAGCTAATCCCCTTAGGGAGGGGGGTTACTAAGCCCTCCACACTAGCAATCCCCTCTCCCAAATCAATACCAAACAAGCTGTGAGTGGGACCCTCAACTATCCTCTCACCCCGCCAAACAAACATGGCCAAATAGATATGTGATATGATTTTAAAAAGGCAAAAAATCAATAAGCTGACTTTTACCTTAGTTGCGAAAATACGTCTAAGAACCACTGGACAATAGAGTTTACATTCTACTAACTTTAAATTTCTACCATACATCTTATTTTGGAGTAAATTTTGAAACACTTTTTTAGTTTTTATAAGAGTAGTGTTAGTGATGTCAAATAGTAACGTTAGAGATATCAAATAAATTATCAAATATTACGTGAGTATTGAATAAAATATTTAATAATTCATTTGTTGAATGGAAGTGGAACCGGCACTGAGCTTCTGTGAACGAATAATTATAATTATTAATCGCATATTGATGATATGATTTTGTGAAATTGTTTTAAACTTTTCAAGAGTCTGTTCAGTTATATATATATATATTTAATTTGATTTTATCTTTTGCTTTCATGCTTTTAGGGAAAAAAAAGTATAATTCCAATTTCAAAAATATCTACTAGTTTTAGGTCGTTTTAATTTGTACAAAACAGTTTTCAAAACAATCAAAAAAAATTATTTCTTAAGACACGAATTGTTTCCCTAACAATTTCTCAAAATTAATCTAAAAAATACTAAATATACAAAACACAAAATAGTCCCAAAATATTTGCAAGGAAAACATACAAGAAGAGAAAAAGGACAAAGAAAGACTTGCAGATAAAGAAATTTCAAAGTCGCCCAATAATAAATATATATAAACAGAATAGCATAGCAATTGATCAGATGTCATCTAATGTTGGATGGGCCTCTTATTAACTCCAAAAAAATCGACAAGTTATTAATTGTCAACATGATCTACATCAAATGTTGGATGGGCCTCCTATTAACTCCAAAAAAACAAACGACAGGTCATCATGGTCGACATGATCTACACCAAATCTTGAATGGGCCTCCTATTAACTCCAAAAAAAAGGACAAGCTATTAATTGTCAACATGATCTACACCAAATGTTGGATGGGCCTCCTATTAACTCCAAATAAAACGACAAGTTATTCATGCTCAACATGATCTATACCACCGGGGGTGGTGATTTAATGGAGAATGCATTATTCTCCATAACTCAGGTTTGAATCTTGAGGGGTGAATTTGCTATTTTGTAGTTGGTGAGATTTTGCCTTATATTTCGATCGAAATTTAGGTTCGTTTGTGGCATGTGTTTAAACTTTATTAATGTCTCGACGGTAGGTCCCTTCCTATGAATTTGATCAAATCACACTGCAATTGGTTACCTCAGAATCTATACTCATAGATGTAGTGACGACACATCAAAATATCTTATTTTATGAGTTTAAAAAAAAAAAAAATGATCTACACTATTCATTGGACTGGGTCCACCACATCCACACTAATATATGATAGTGATCAATTTTGTTTCCCACCTGATAAAAAAAACAAATCATGCGGTGGTTTGATTTTACAATTCTAATTAGGGCAAATGATTCATATTGTATTCAGATTTTAAATTTGGTAACATTAAAAGTGGTTACGATTTTAAACATAAAATCAGGTAAAATTGCAATATGATTCCAAATCTTAAAAACCAAAAAATATTTATTATTTATTTTTTATATACACATGTCTATGTATCATATATATATATATTATTATTAAAAGTAGTCTTTTTTCCATACTTACGTGACGGCTTACTTTTTATTTTTTATTTTTAAGAGAGCCACGTTAGTTTGTATTTTTTTAATTACATATAGAGTTCTACGCAAATCTAAACTTAATTTAAATTATATTAACTTTACTTATTTTATATGGATTCTATTTGATAAATATTTATTTTCCATATATTTTTCATTGTAAATTGAGATAATTTACAAACTCAATACCAATTTTGTGTTTCACATTTTTCTTCTTGATTCTTTCAAGGGCATTACGAATTTTCTTTAATGCTAAATTGCCGTTTTCTTTTCTCTTTTTTTCTCGTACATTATTCTATACCCAATATCAATTCTCACAACTCACAAAAAGAAAAACCTGCACAATAATGATACTTTCGAGTAACCTCTAAAGTTTGGATTTACTGCTTGAGTTACCTTTTCAATTATTGAATGGAATTTTTTTTTATATTTGGACATCATATTACAGATGATTAATCACTTAAGATGTATTTATCGTTTGAATGTTTTCATTATTTTTTCATTTTGGGTTTAGATGTTGTTATGTGATTCTTTCTTGTTTAATCTTTGTTGAATTTCTTTTATATAGTTGATATTTTAATGTAATTAAGAGTGTTTATTTTACAATCTTATAAAAATATATATATATATTAATTATATAAAGTTATTATATGATAATCCAACTACAACATATTTATATTTAATTATTTTAATAAATTTTATATAATTTCTATTTTTACATATTTTTATTTTCCAAATGGATATAAAAGAAAATTAAATAGTTAAAATTACTTTTAATTGTATGTTACCAATTCTTCTTATAATTTAACTATTGTTTTTAATATCAAAATAAATATTTTACTTTATTATTTTATAATTTAATATATATCATACAAAATTATTATATGATAATTACACTTTTATAATACTATAGAATTAAAATTATCAAAATATACAAATAATTTAACTAAAATTAATATATATATATAAATAAATATTTAAGTAATAATTTTATAGAACGATAATGCCAATATTATCAAAATAAGTAATTAAAATTATAATTTAATTTTAATTTTAAATTAAAATTAAAGTTATTCTTTTATAACACATATTGTATCATCAAATATTTTTTTAAAAAATAATATGCGCATCACACGGGTCAACTACTAGTTGTTGTTGTTGTTGTTGTTATTATTATTATTATTAACAACAAATTATTTTTCAGCTGTATTTAAATTAAGTGAGTCTAATCTAAAAGTAAAATTAAAAAGTATAAAATTAAGTGAATCTAAAAACAGTGTCAAAGTCAAAAAAAAGAAAATTCAAAAAATTCAAAACTAAAGTTTGAAAAAACAACCCAAACCAAACACAACACTATAAAAACTTCTACTTTTTTTTTTTAAATAATAAAAAAAAATCTTTCTTCACTAATCTCTAATTTTACAGAAATTATTCACCAATTCCTTTCAATTTTTATGTGAATTTAATAATCTAATTAAAAAATGGTACATATACACAAAAGTGTAACACTAAACATCATATCTTCTATTCCATTTATAACTTTGATCAATACAAAAGATGACATATGCAATATACATTTATAAATCCTAGATTCTGAATCTATAGCATATGGCATGGATACATGAATTAGAGTAAAAGTAAAACCACATAATTATATGCCCTAATGGTTGCAACTTTTCAAGTCGATACTTGGGTACAACAAAATGAGTTTAACTCAATCTAGGTAAAGCCCGAGGCTTAAACAAAATAATTACATCAATAAACAAAAATGAAGCCCTAAGTTCCAAGTCCTCCCAAGCTACGTCCTTGGTGGATGTATATCATCAGCATCTGAAAGTTGTTTTCCACATAGAGTAAGCCAAAACCCAGTAGAAATACTCTAATATAGTAAATGGATCTTAGAAAAATTATAAGGTGAATATATATGGATGCCATTTGTCAAACATTCCTCATTTTCCATCTCAAAACAATGCAATGCCAGATTATAAATCAATTCATGAAAATAATCCTTTCATACAGAAAATAGGGTAGTAGATACAAAACACTAAAAATCTCTAGGTACAAGTCTGCCAGTAGGCCATACAAGCACTACTAAAGCCATTTCACCGATACTAACCGGAAGGATCGGCACCTAACTGCGCGCGATTTTGGATTTTCACCAAGGACACACATGCCAACATCATAACTACAACCACGCCTCCTAACTAGATTCACCAAGGTATTTACCAATTTTTCTGAAAATCAATACATTTACAATGTTTAATAAGAAATGATGTTCAATGCATAATATGTGAGAAATTAGTTTCAATTTAACCTAATCCTCATACAATGTCTACAATTATCAAGACTATCCTCCACTGATAACTCAAAACAGATATTTCTATATAACAGATGCTTTCCAATCAAAAGATATAATTCATCATTTATAATGGGAGTGATATTACATATCCAACTCTACCATCATCATCAACATAAGCATTATTCCAATCTTACAAAACACAACATTATTTTTCATTTCCTTTCACAAATCCAAATATCCAAAAATTTAGAACAAAACCCCATCTTCTTACAAAATTAATTTTAAAAAGGATATCCACCATTTTAACATATCTCAATCATAAACATATCCCCACAACCATTTTCAAGAACCCATTTAGAAAAACCCTCTTTTGATTTTTAAATCAAACCCTAAGTTTTCTCAAAATATCCAAATCACTAGACCATTTTCAAATAACAAATAACTAAGCTAAAAATCATATTAAAGGTCAAAGAAATCCTTACTTCAAAGTAGAAGACAAGAGGAAATAAATGGCAAAACTTGGCGGAGCCGAAAACAATAACTTCACCGATTAGAACGAAGTCCTCAACGTGCTCAATCTTTTACTCCAAAGGGATAGGGTGAGAAAATTAATGGATTGAGAGTATTTAGAGCTAGAAGGTAAGAACTAGAGAGAGAAAGTAAAGATTTCATTGTTTTGAAATGTTTAAAGAGAGAGAGAGATGAAAAAGTAACTTAAAAAGCCTTCTTCTTGGATTGATATACATACAAACCGCTCAAGAAACAAAAACACTGCTTGAGTGACCAAACTCACTGTTTGAGTGCATAATGACCCCCTCCTAGAAGTCCAGACCTACAAAAGACTGCTCAAGTACAAGAAAGACCACTCGAGCAAAGATATCAAACTTTCTAGCAATTTTGTAGGTTGTAAAAGACCGCTCCAGTACAATAAATACTGCTCGAGTGAACATGCAAAAATCTGGGCAACAACTCATTAAAAAACTAACTTCCTAACCTGTTTCAAATGCAACCAAAACTCCTAATAGCCAAACTCAATAAGAAACAAGATGGAAATGAGATGAACAACAGTTAAATATATGGATTCTCGGATTCAAAAGCAAGAAATGGGTCGAGTTTAAACCTGAACCGTTATAACCTGCTCCCCGTAAAGAATTTCGTCCCCGAAATTTAAAATTAATCAACAACGACTAAACGTACATCAATCACATACCATCCAAACTTGTAACAAGGATAAACAAAGTTTTTCAACACCAACTATTACAGTTCAATTCTCCAAAACATATAAAATGTTTATATATTACAACATATATAAGATTTTCAACATAAGTCTCAAATATCAACAAATAGGTCTGGATACTTCTTATGGACTTCTGCCTAACGCTCCCAAGTCACCTCCTCAACCTCGCGGTGTTGCCACAACGCCTTAACCAATGGAATAGTCTTCTATCGCAAGACTTGTTCCTGAGAGTCTAAAACCCGTACCAGTCTCTGCTCATACGAGACATCCTCATCTACCTCTTATTCGGTCCAACCAACACATGTGAAGAATCAGGCTCGTACTTCCGTAGCATATGGATATAGAACATATCATGAACCCCAGAAAGTTGGGACGGCAAGGCCAAATGGAAGTTACCTCCACGATCCGTTCTAGAATCTCAAAAGGCCCAATAAATCTAAGAGACAACTTCCTGTTCTTCCCAAATCTCATTAAACCCTGTCTTGGTGATATCTTTAGGAATACATGATCTCTTACTTGAAAAGACAAAGGTTTCCTCATACGGTCAACATAGCTTTTCTAGCGACTCTGAGCCGAAACCAACCTCTTACGAATAAACACAACCTTCTCCGTCGTTTTTTGAACTAATTCAGGACCTAACATAGGTGCATCACCTACCTCGGCCCAACACACTGGAGATTTACACAATCGACCATACAGGGCCTCAAACGGCGCCATACAAATACTTGCCTGAAAACTGTTATTATAGGTAAACTCTACTAAAGGTAAATGCCTTTACTACGATCCCTTAAAATCCATAACACAACCCCGAAGCATGTCCTCTAAGATTTGAATGGTTCGCTCAGACTGCCCATCAGTCTGAGGATGATAGGTGGTGCTAAATGTCAATCTAGTGCCCAAGGCATTTTATAGGCTCTGCCACAATCGAGTCATGAAAGGAGGATCTCTATCCAAAACAATAGTCACAAGGACCTCATGAAGTCGAACTATGTCTCGGACATAAAGGTCAGCAAGATAATCTACCAAGTCATTCATGCGCATAGGTACAAAGTGGGCTGATTTAGTTAACTAGTTGACTATCACCCACGCGGCATCATTACCCTGTTGAGTCCTTGAAAGACCTATAACAAAATCCATCATGATATGCACCCACTTCCACTCGTCGATAAGTAAGGGTTGCAACAAACCCGTTGGTCATTGGTGCTCGGCTTCCACTTGTTAACAAGTAATACACCTCGAAACAAATAAGGCTACGTCTCTCTTCATCCCCTCCACCAAAACTGGCGGCTAAGGTTGCAGTACATCTTTGTGCCTCCTGAGGGTACCGCAAGGCGTGAATGGTGGAACTCTTGGAGTACCTCATCCCTACAAGATTCTGGCATGAAAAGACGATTTAGATACCTCACACTCAAGTCAGAATACACGTTCAAGCATTTCTCTACCTTTCCACTAGCTATCTTTCCTCAGATAGCCTCTACTTCGTGATCGCCCCTCTGTACTTCTATAACTCGGCTCACTAATGTAGGTTGTGCAATTACAGTGAACAAAATGGCCGACCCAATAGACTTGACATGTCACGACCTAAACTCGCCCCTATAGGTTTAGCATCATAACTGGCTAGTAATCCTGGAATTTTTGAAGGCCTCTAAACAGATTAGTAAAATTAAGGGGCTAGCGAAAGCAAACATTTAAAGACAATGTCTATAAAGCTATGTCGACGTACATGGGATGTAAAATTTCAAACTTATTTTTACATATATGACGTCAACATATATTCAGATAAACCAAAATGGGCCTTAGCCCAATACATAGACGATACAAAAACTTGTTCAGACAAAACAAAAGAAAACAAAGTCTTAAACATGGTTCACAAAACTTGACCACTTCTTAATTCGGGAACCTCCTCGGGAGGCACGTTGATTGGCTAACCAAAATAGAATTCTAGGCAACAACTTAAGCCTAGTCACGCGCCTGATTACCTACATACATAAATAATACAATGAGTTGGAGCCCAATGAATAATAACAAAGTAAAGGTTTGATGAATGATGTCCATAATATATTCAGAAATCAAAGTTTAGATTTAGAAACATATTTATATTCATATTCATATTCATATTCATATTTATGTTCAGAGTTCATAGATAATCATATGTGGTATATCCATTGACATTAACAGAATAGATGATCCATAAATGTATAGGACGTACAGATGACTCATGTGCACAGAGACGTTCATAAGGATCCATAAACAGATAACCCATGATTACATAGGACCAGATGACCTATAATTACATAGGACGTATATAGAACAGATACAAAGCAGATAACAAATATCACATGATGCTAAGGATGCCACGAACACATTTCAGAACATTGGACTATCATTCGTTCATACAGAAAATAGCATTTTAGAAATCAGATTATTTAGAAAATATTTAAAGTTGAACATTGCTTTATAGACTTATTACTCACAAATAGCTCCAGTAGCAGAACAGGCAGAGCAAATGGATCAGATAGTCTCTGGCACGTGACCTATACAAATACATAGCGAATATATATTGAAACACATGCTTGAAAAATGCTTAACTTATTTCCTTTTTATCTTGGTGTGTTTCCAATTCTTATCCTCATTATTAAGTCTTAATTAAGGCTTAGGAATACCTAGGATGCAATGAGGATGCCTTTATACGTTTTAAAAACACTTGCAAAATTTTCAGAAACAGGATAGTTCACTGTAGTGAAACATTGGTCGCTCAAGCAGACCCCTTAGTTTGCAAAAATTCTGAGAGCTCTCATTTTATGCTCAAGCCAACTTTTTGGTCACTCGAGCCAAGGTTCAAAACAAAGGGTGGTCGCTCGAGCTATCTTTCGGTTGCTCGAGCTAACCATCAAACTCGCAAAATTTCTGAGAGCTCACATTTTACGCTCGAGTGATGTGACCAAATTCTAGAATTTCCAGATTGCTGTTCCAAGTTCAAAATCAAATTCTAAAGCTTTAAAGCTTACTCTTTTGGGCCAAAACTCAAGAAAACATGTAGAAAATCATGGAACTTCATGAATTGAAAGTCGTTTCTCAAAATCAAAGCTCAAAAGCAAGACAATTGTTTGAAATCAAACTTGAAACTCAATGTATAACACATGCATGATAAATCATGAGTTCTTTCATTCCAAAACATGATCAAGTGAGATGAAATGACATGAAATGTTATGAATTTCCATAACAAAGCTAAGATAAACTATTGCATGTAAGAATTCTTTGAAAATTTACTTCAAAACATGGTGAAATGAGCATGCATGCATGATTTGTTTCTCAAGTTTACTTCCTTAGCTTGAATTATGCATTAATCAACTTGATTCTCTTGGATTCTTATATAAGTGTAGACACCCCATTTTTGACTAACATCAAGACTTGGATGTGCTTACAGGTACATCCGGTGATAAGTTTGATTGCTCGTTGAGCGCTCGACTTTCGCTACGGAATACTCCAGGTTTGATTCTTCCATATCCTATTTCCATTCTGTCTCATTTTTGGACCATGCTTTGGTTCCTCCATATTGTTGTTCATGATGGCCTGCCAGCTATGATCAAGGGATGCCGGCCATCAATAGGCCCTGCCAGCCACCTATAAGGCACTGCAGGCCATCACTGATGGCCGACCGGCCACCAATGTGTTAATAGATATTTTTGTAGATATTTTGACACTGTTTGCACAGATGAGCTCATCTGCACCCACGTGGATGGCTGGAGTTGTTTGAAGGCTCCTTGTATCTCCTATATATAGAGACCTTCCTCTTGCATGCAAAGGGTTACAAAGTTTGAGCTGAGCTATTTCTCTCTATCTTTCTCTTTAGAATCCTCTCTCTCTACATTTTAGCCTTAAAAGTGAGCTTTTCTTGCATATTTGCACTAACACCCTTAGCCAAACACCTTAGCCTTAGACTTGAGGTTCTTGGAGGCCTTGTTTGAGCTCCTTGGAGTGTTTTTGGTTCAGAAGTTTGATTATTTGCTTGCTGTTTTGCTGCTGTCTTCAAGGGTAAGAAGTTACCCCCTTTTAATCTTCGTTTTGCTTCATTGGTTGGCCACCCTTGCATGTTGTTTTTGGCCTAGTTTTAAACTACAAAAACCTTTATTTTCAAGTGTTTGAAATGGTAGTTTGAGGCCCTCTTATGGTTGGGGGTAGTCTACCCTCTTTTTGTAGCTTATTTCCTAAGCTTTTGAGCCTTCTTCCTAAGCCTTTGAGGCACCCTTTGTTTGGCCTTTCTACCACTGAAACTCAGAGGAATTTCAGTGGTAGAAACTATGTTTTGAGGTCCAAATTAGAAGGGGGTGGCCTCTCCTCCTTGCTTCTTGGTTGCATGTGTAGATGGCCTAATAGTTGAGTATGTTTTTCTACCATCTCATGGCTTGATGTCAGCATATTTTTGGTCTTATTTTGGCATGTTATAACTCTGTTTTTTGGTTGATTGAGTCATGCCTTGCTTGCTTCTTACACTTGTAGTGTAATCATGCTCATTAGCCTTAATGAGCTTGCTATTTTGGCCTATTATTCTAACTTATTTTGGCTACACTCCAGCATGTTTTTGCTCATATTTTAGCATGCTTGAACTCTATTTTGAGTGGTCTTGATCATATGAGGCTTGCTTTGTATAGTTATAGTGTAAATGGCCTTGGCTAGCTTTGAGTTTCAAGGTCTTTAACATGTTGTGCTTGTGATGTTTGCATGTTTTAGCATCATTTAGCATGTGATTTTAGAGAATATAACTCTATCACACACTCACACATATCACTTCTTCATGGTGTTTGAGAGGTGTGCTTTGTGCCTTATTTATGAGTCAATACATGAGCATGATTTTCTTTCTTTTCATGCTACCATCTCAGCTCATTATAGCCACTGTTTTGGCATGTTTGAGGTCTGTCTAGGCCTGGTTTGATCATTTGAGCATTGTATTGCATGGTCCTAGTGTTTTTTCTTCACTGGTTTCAATGCTTTAGTCTTCTAACATGTTGTACATGAGTTGTTTGCATGTTAGAGTCTTATGTTTCATACTATTTTAGCACTGAAATTCAGCCACCTCCCTCATTTCTTCACTTTTGATTTATTTTGAGGCTTGGTGAGTCTTGAAGTTGTGTTTAAGCCATGGGATTGAGGCTTATGCTTAAATGGCTTTAATCCTCTTTTGAGGGTGCCTCCTAGTCAATGGCATAGCTTCTCTCATGTCTTAAGCCATCTTTTGATTGGTCTTCCTCTCATTAGAGGACTTTTACATTTGGACTTAACCGGTTAATGAATGGCTTAGTAATGTAAAATGTGTAAACAAGAATCGAATCAAGTGAAACATGTCAAGATAAGTATGTTATGTTTGCATTGCATTGTGTTCAATCGGACGTTATATTGAACACAAGGTAGATTGGTTCATTTCATACTCAAAGTGATGAAAATGAGCCAATCTCCTTTGTCTCCATTGCCTTTGATCTATCATGATAAGGTTGTGGTCTTAGAGTTTTGTTTATCGTGCATTTATTGACTTTGTGCAAATTGGATCTTTGGCTATCATGCATTGTGCATGCTTGATTGATGGTTTTGGATCCAATAGTACCTCTCTTTTGATGTTTTGAAATGATAAGGAGTGGCACAGTACATACATGCCCTAGAGAGACCCATCATTTCCTCTATTTTATGCTCTGTCGCAGTTTGGTGTCACAGCACACCAATGGCCGGCACTCTTTCATTGTTGGCCGACACCCTTTCATTTTTGGCCAGCAGAGGCCCATCCTTGGCTGACAGGTGGCCGGCAGTAGCTTCTCATGGCCGGCAGGCCACTGGTGCATTCCCCAGCTTTGTCTTGGTAAGGATCAGCAGTAAGTTCTTGAAGACACCCTACAAACAGAGCCTCTAAAAAGCAAACCGGAGAGCTTTTCGGGGCGAGAAACCGAATGCATGCATGTTCAACTTCTTCAAGTAGTGCTGAGGCAGTGGAGTTAGCATTTTACTTGTTTATTTGATGTGCATGTGGTTTTGTAATTTAATTAATTAGTGTGCTAATTAGTTGATTGTTGTAAATATTAGTGAGTAGTTTACTTGTTATTCAATTTGGTTTGTAATAATTAGTCTAATTAGTTTAATTAGATTGGTTGATTAGCTTAGCGTAGCTAGCTTGTCTTATTCATTCAGACCCTCCGTCAAGAGGGCACAATATTGTAATAAGGGTGCGTGTGTGAGTGTATGTCTTCCAACCCCACTTCTTTCTCCCTTTTACTTATCAGCTTTCGATGGTTAGTTTAAGGCATATCTCGATTAGCATACCTTATGCTTGCATGCCTGCATCATTCATTTGTCTTGCATGCACCTGGCTCGGCGCATCATTCAAATTACATCGTATTACAATACACTTACTTGAATACGTGTCTCAAAGCATGTTATCAAGTGTTGCATTCGTATGTCATCTTAGATAGCCGAGCCTATTAGTTGCATTTTGCATGTGTTGCATTAGGCATTTTAATATAGTTAGGATCATGCATTGATTTCTAACTAGTTTCTTGTTTTGGCTCGGAGTACACTATAAGTGTTTACGCTTTAGCATACTTGCAAGAGTGTGAGTGTTGCCATGTTTCGCATGCTTTCCATGAGGCTATTTGCTTAAATGTTAAACTGCATGAATGCCTGTGGATGAAGTCTCGATTACTTGAATTGGAACAATTCATCAAATATGAGTTTTAAGCCCACTTTGCGGAGTGACAAAATCATGTTGTTTTAAGCCCATCTTGTGAGATGGTAAATCCACACTTTAGCCCACTTGCGAGTGGCATTTTCAAACCATTTTCAAAAAACAAACATGAATTGTTTTATTCCAATTCTTGCGATTGAGTCTATACTTATATGCTGTGCGCATCACATAGTAAGTTAGCTAATAATCAGAACAAGAACACATGTGTCTATCAAACAACGTATCATGTTTAGTAGAGGCCGATCCTTTGATCGGGCGAGCGAGGGTGCTCATGTTATGACCTTCCCCTCTCGTACCCAAGTTCCCGAGCCGAGGCAACTTTGGTGATGATGGACACGTGGCCTTTGACACGAGTCAGGATTTCCTAAATTTTCCAAAATAAAATATTTAGGTGGCGACTCTTTAATCTGGCAAAGCAGTCTATGTTTGGCGTTTTTTCATTCAAAATTGATTTTTCAAAACCAATTGCCAGATTTGGACTCTTTGGTGATTTATCAGTCTTACATTACACTTTGTGAGATTGAATTCAGAACCGTGAAGAGAGTCTGAACTGTAGTAACAAGGACCCAATTCGCGCCCTCTCCGAAAGGGGGGAGTGCGAAGCGGAGTTCGGGCGGTCTACAGTAAGCTAACTTAATGTCATAAATTCAAGGTAGAATTTCTTAGCTAGGCTCTCAACTCTCTTGAATCTTAGCAATTCCTTGTATGATTCTTCCAATCACTTCAATTTTCCAAGCAATTATTACTCCTTAAGCTTTGATCTAAATGTTCTCTCTTCTCTTCCTCTCTCTATGTTTTTGTTGATGAAGATGATAACAATGAAGTGTATACGAGGCTTCTAGAATCAATTAGCCTTATATAGGTTCAATTAGTGAAGAGAAATTAATCCTTAATTAAGCTAATCAATTGGCATTATTTTATTCTAATTATTTAATTCCGAATCGAATTTTAATTAAACTTATCATAAAATTATAAAAATCCCAAATAACACATAAACCTAAGCAATTTCGTGTTTAGATGCCGATAAGGCCTTCAATTCACATGTCAAAACAGAATTTCCGACAGATATTCCTACAACCGACAAATATATAAATGAAAAAAAATGATATTATCATTTCTTTTATAGGACAATGTATATTTTATCTTTGTTTTTTTTATGTTTTCATAATTATGATCCATTTAGTTTCACCAAAAAAAATATCAATATAATGATATCAAAATTGTAAAAATTATATTGATTTTTTTTTTTTTTAGTAAAACTCCTTAGTGTACTTTTCTCAAATGTGACAATGTAGCGGGTATGCTGTGGCACTCTAAAAAAAATTAAAAACTCCTTAGTATACTTTTTCCAAACGTGACATGTGACATTTCAACGTGGTGGGTATGATGTGACATTCTAAAAAAATTAAACTTTTTAGTGTACTTTTTTCAAATATGACATTCCAATGTAGCGGGCAAATGAGTCATTACACATCTAAAAGAATTAAATGGATGACAAGAAAAAAAATGAGACTATACGGATTACAAGTCTAAAATATGGGACTTATTGGTCAATCTCCCTATAAAAAATTAATCACATAGATACATATAGTTTTAATTCATTAGGTTAAAAAATATATATATATATAGAACTGAACTCCATATGAACACAAGAACTACCTCATCAAATTAAAGATTGTTCGAGCATCATTCAATCTCTTGTACTGATGAGTTTGTATTATTTACATTTGGACTGATGAATCCAGCCAAAAGTTCTTGTATATCAAACTCATATTCTTAAAGATACAAAACTCTAAACAACTTCAAGAATTTTATTTCTTGTGTTGGTTCAGTTCTTGTGTTGGTTTGAGGTTTTAAACAGGTTTCCATAATCATACAATCAAAAGGTTTTCATAACATAATTATATAGGCAAAACAAATACCCAGATAAATTATTCTATCAAACAGCACCATTCAAGCCACAAAATTGAAAAACCAAAGCCCTAATCGAGAGCAAAAATGATCAGATCAATCACCAAAAACAACAAAAAACAGATCCGAAACAAGAAAATTCACATCTATTTTGTCTTAAGGAGGGGAAAAAAAAGAGAGAGGAGAAGGAGGTTGGGAAAGAGGAGAGAGAGAGAGAGAGAGAGAGAGAGAGAGAGGAAGAAGAGGAGGTTTAGAATCCATTACCGTCGCCTGGCTTCCGCTGCCGTCGCCGCTGTGACATCGCCACGCCGCCGTCGTCCTCCTTTTCATTTCGTCTCTCTGTTCTTGCTCCATCGGGTGGGTTAGGGTTCTCAACTTGAGAGAGAAAAGACAACAGGGAAAAGAAAAGAAGGGGACAAAAGTTTTTTTTTTAAAAAATGACCAAAACAACGTCGTCTTGGCACCACGGCAAAAAAAAATTTCAGGAAACCACGGTAGAGAATCCGGACTCTTAACACTAGAAAAACAGATAACACATAAGACCCAGAGTGTACAAACTTATAATCAAGAGTCAGAAGGTTGAAACAACCTTAAGCAATTATGTCAAGAACTCACCTGGTATCATTATTGAAGAATTTGCAACCTACAAGTGATAGTATTGTAATAAGTATTTAAAACCACAAATACATTTGCTAGGTTACTAAAGAAAATTTACATAACATTAGTTTATGCAACCCATTTATTTATGGCCAAAAAGTTAAACAATAAAGAACAAAAAAAAAAAGAAAAAAGAAGAAGATAAGAGAAGGAAGCTATTCACCTCCAGGATGTGAATAAGATATAAATCTACTAATTACCCAAAAAGATATAAATCTACTTAGACTGACTAAAGCAATGAATCGAAGGCACTATAATAAAATAAGGTCTAATGCAAAATTACAATGAATCTAGAGACATTATTGTTTTGTCCCTCATTGCTCTAATAATACACTAACAAAAAAGAAAATACCACAAGATAAAAATCCACAATAATAACCAAAACTGAAATTAGACTAGAACAAGACATTCTAATTCGTGACTTCGCAATTGTCAGGAAAACAAAAAGAATAGAAAATGTTTATACAAATAATGCTAAGGAGATCCCTACACGATTCCAACTGCACCAAGAGACATCAGTCAACCATGGAATTATGCCAATATACATATATCATGAATGATTGGTTTAACTTTTCAACATTAAACACAAGGTCCACATGTGTTATTTTATGTTTTACTAAAATCATAATGAATAACTCATTTTCTTTTAAATAACTATCAAACCAACCTTTTTAACTCTAGCATCCTAATTGTTCAAGTACTGAAACAAATGCAACAAGTTTTCATTACCATATGGGAAGATATGAAAGGAATTAAGAAATGTATGCTATTTGAAATGCAAAAATGCTATGTACCATTAATTTTACCCCAAAACTTATCTTGAAAGTGAAGTGTATGGTATAAATTTAAAATTAGTGATATGTGGATCTTACTTACAATGAATGCATCAAAACGTTTGGGTTAACGAATCAACCTAAAGTTTGCCTCTGAAATCAAATGAAACATTGAAAATTAAATTATGAGCTATAGTGGTGGTTATTTTAACTTACTCTTAAGTTCAGAGTGAACATGCTTGAGCAATAAAATTAATTGACTTGAAAATAAAACTGCATTGGTTAGATGAACGTTCCAGCATTAGATAATCTATAGAAGAATAAACTTGAATAGCATGAAAGCGGAAAGTTCACTAATCTTTTTCTTCTTAATTTTTGTTTCAATGTGAAATTGAAATTTTATAGAAGAATAAACTTGAATAGCATGAAAGCGGAAGACTCCAAGGAAGGTCCAGATTGAGCCATCCACCATAGACCCAACTACATCAGCAACCTAAACAACTAGACCACGAAAGCATTTAGGCCAAGCCACATTTCACTATAGAGTTGTGAAACAAGAAAAAGCAAAATCACGGCAAAATAGGAAACACGTGTGTAGCTAGATTGATATTTACTCAGCCTTTTTAGAGTCCAATTGCTTCTAATTACTGTCCCTGGATAAACTTCTATTTAGCTTGCTCTGTTTGAACAAGATTCATTTCTCAAACTTACAAAATTAATTGGTATTTTGATGGATCAACTGTAGGCATGACAAGGAATCAAAATGTTTGGCTTTACGAATCAACCTAAAATTTGCCTACATTATTAAAACAACAATGTTAGGTATCATGAAAAATCTTTCATGAAAATAATCATGAAAGCTTTGTGACCTTTTGGATTACACTTAGAATAAAGCACCACACACTAATCAAGGTAATCCAAGGATCATAAATCTTTCATGATCATTTTCATGAAAAAAATTTCATGATCTCTAACTTTTCTCTTATTAAAAAAATAAAAATAAATAAATAGGACTGTAGTTATGCAAAGCAAAGACATAGAGGTAGAGACTGACGCTTGGGCGAAGGCTTTGAGCAAATGAACATTTGAGGCGATGTAATGCCGGAAAGTATCGAGCTTGAGATTCCCGGAAGCCAAACAGACAACAAAGGGAATGTACACAGCAAAAGTCAGGTTTTTGCTGAACTTGATCCAGAACCTCCTGGCCATGCCTTCTGCGTTATATGCCACTGCTCCTCCTCCTGCTCCTATGCCGCTGCCTCCGATTGCCGACGGCTTAGAAGTAGTCGCCATTGATGTTCACGATGTTAATGGAGTGCGAAGTGGTAGGGATTTTATATATCCTACCAATAGTATCATCTTATTTCTTCATTATTTTCTTATTTCTAGTCGCTGGCGTATGACTCATGTTTAAAGACACTTCCAACACAATCTTACTCCAATCAAAACCAACAACCTTCCCTCGTTGTAATGCAAACTTAACAATAAACATATAAAAATTCCAATGATTCATCTTAAATTTATTAAGTGTTAATAAGAAATCAATATTTAATTAAATTTTGAGACTTTGCTGGGAAATTCAGGGCTTGAAGTACTCTCAAGTGCATTAATAAATCGACATTAAGTTTCATAGTAACAATTTTCAAATTTTGATTACAAGCCACTTCCACCTCTTGAACTTTCCATTTAATGGATGAAACCAGATTCTTTGTAATGATAAAAGAAGAGCTGGCAATGGTTCAACAAAACCTGGTTCTGTGACAATTATTCTCCTCCTCTGTAAACAAACATAGAGGGTAAAGTTAAGGTTAAGATTAGGTCATTATCTCAAAGAAAAGCTAATAAAGAGCGCAAATTAGTGAGATTGACAGAGCTGACCTAAGTAGGCGTCAGAATTAATGAAGAAGCCTCAACCACCAGAATTAACTAGCTTTCTCTATGATTTGGGACTTTGGGGAGCTGCGCTGGAGAGAGAGAGAGAGAGAGAGAGAGAGAGAGAGAACGGAATTTTAAAAATTAAAATTAAAATGACATTGAGTATTTGAATGAAATAGGTTTACAAATCTAACCACCGAAATATAACCATCTCTCTAGTGAACACCAACGCCAACGGTACTCTAAAATCACATGAGAATGTGCTATTGAATCATAATACCAGGAGATAAAATGAATTTTGTCTCTGAAAATATGACCAAATATAAAAAGTGCAAATTGTAATTTACCCCGTAAAAGTTAATGAACTTCAACAAGAAAGGAATGGTAACATCTCGAAAGTATTGTCTGAGTTATCCTATTGGATATCCAATGAAGCAGTAATTATCACTCAGGAAAATAACATCATCATGTGCTCACCTAATGAAATTATATAATTTTTTCATCATCATTTTATTTTTAGGACGATGTAATTCTTAGACTCTCCATTATTGATTGAGCTAATCATCAATGCAAAATTTTGAGAACAAAAAATAATGAGCATTGTTATTCAGGCTCAAAAGTTAAACCCACTTTTTAGATCCAGTGATATATCAAGAAGATGATTGGTGATAATTAAATATTTTCTAATTATCAATTAATTATTTTCTTGACACATCACTGAATTTAAAAATAAATGTATATATCATTTTGCAAGAATAATGACTCGAAGTAAAAGGCAAGCAAAAGTGTACACCACACCTTAAGAAGTAAAATTCAGATAGAATTTAATTGGTCCAACATAAGTCTGCTTACGTTAAGAAGAAAGACGGCGTTTATTAAGCGTCGCAATGATTAGGTGATGGTCATGTCCTTAACGTTTGGTAGAAATGTCACAATAACATTTGGTGACGTTTTTAAAACACTGCTAAAACTATGATTTCTTGTAATTATATGAAATTTTTTATTTTTTTATGCTTCAAACTTTAAAATTTCATAAAAATTTCTCAAACATAATCTTCAAAAAAAAAGAGCTAAATATTCATTTTATATTTTTTTAAAATAAAAACACAAAATAGTCAATAAACATTTGCATCGAGAAACATAGAAGAAGAGAAATTAGTTTTGTTTTTGTTTTTTGAACTAAGAAAAAGGACGTTTTGTAAAGACATTATAGCATCCGTGAGCTCTAACTTCAGAATAATTGATTGACAGTCAAATTTAACCTAACTTATCTTCTCATAATAAGAGATCAAGTCCCAATCGAAATACAACCTAATAATTCAAATATATTCTATGCTCCCGTAGAAATTGAGCCTTGTTCTCTCCTGTACGAGGCAGGTACCTAATCTACTTGGTGATCATCCCCAATGGTCAAAGAAAGACTTGTTATCCTGTAACGGGAGTCCAGATCCTCTGACATAGTTTCCTGCAATTCTTCTTGTCGTAGTGCCAAGACGACGTCGTTTTGGTCTTCTTCTTTTTTTTTTTTTTCTTCGTTCTTTCTTCTTTTCTTTTCCCCATTGTCTTCTCTCTCTGAGGTAGTCTAAGAACCCTAACCCACTCGAGGAGCAAAAACAGAGATACGAAACGAAAAAAAGGGCGATGGCGGCGAGGCGATGCGATGCGGCGGTCGAGGCGAGGCAACGGTAATGGATTCTCAACCTTCTCCTCCTTTATCTCTCCTCTTTCTCAACCTCCTCATCCTCCTCCTCTCTTCTTTTTTTTCCTTCCTTGAGAGAAAACAGATGTGAATCTGCTTGTTTCAGATCTGCTTTATGTTGTTTTAGGTGATCGATCTGATCATGTTTGCTTTCAATTGGGGCTTTGGTTTTTCAATTTTTATGGCTTGAATGGTGTTGTTTGATAGAATAATTTATCTGGGTCTTTGTTTTGACTATATGGTTATGTTATGAAAACCTTTTGATTGTATGATTATGGAAACCTGTTGAAAACCTCAAACCAATGATTTTTTATCCCAAAATAAAAATAGTATAAAAAAATAAAATTGTTAAAGTTGTTTAGAGTTTTTGTATCTTTAAGAATATGAGTCTGATATACAAGAACTTTTGGCTAGATTCATCAGTCCAAATGTAAATATTACAGACTCATCAATACAAGGGATTGAATGATACTTGAACAATCTTGAATTTGATGAGGCAAGTCTTGTGTTCATATGGAGTTCAGTTCTATATTTTTTCTTTGTTACTGATGAATTAAAACTCTCTATCGATTTGATTAAATTTTTTATATCAAATTTGTATTTTGTTGTTTGATTTTCCTTCTAAGGGCTTCTTGAATTCTGAAGAGAATTTACAGAATTATGTTGTGGAATTCTTTTTGTGCAAAACTATATCAGATATGTATATATGATTAAGATATTAAGAGGATTTATATATTTATATCAGATATTAGGAGAATTTATGTTGATTTTACACCACTTGGTCAAAACTATATCAGATATGTATATAGGATTAATATTCAAGTGATCATTTCATTTTCAAGACAAACAAAAATGTTTTGCAATGTAGATGATGTATAATTCTTTTGTTGAACTATTTTACTTGTTGTGCTGTTTTCAAAATATTGTAGGTATTGCGGTCCCATAAGAATGAAGTTTTGTTTATTCAATTTTCACATAATGAAGTGAAACGTTATCATTTTCACATATAAATGATACAATAAAATATCCAATATAACTAGTACTACTGTAATGCAAATTGGGTAAGATAGTTTCACATCTATGGTATGGTTGTGTCTGTGTTAGTGTTGCTTTGATTTTTGGCTTGGTAAGATAGATTGACTAAGAAACAGGTATGATTCGATATAAACCCACTGACATGCCAGTATATGTTTTTCTAAAGTATACTAAGCGAAGTAATGATTGTCGTTGATCATTGAAAATTTTCATTTTTTGACTCGTCTTCACTTCAATCATTGAATACAGGTGCCCAACCAAGGTAATTTGACAGTGGAACATACTTTATGCGGCCATGAAAACCCTGTTTCTTTTTTCTCTAGAGTCTTGATGACTCCGTGATAGCAACGAAATGGACCATCTGCATATGGATTGTTGCTTCTCATATCAACTACGATTCATCGTCATCAATACATTTCCTGATCAAGCGTCTTTGAGCATGTTTCATTCAAGTTACTGATGCTAACTAGTTGAAACAATCTTCTGATGATATTCATGTGAAACAAAGCAATTTTGGAAAATATCATTTTCATAGTTTTTTTTTTCTTCTCATTTTTTTGTTTCTATTGTATTAATGGAATTGCAAATTTGAGTATGATTATATTATATAGATCTAATTAGTCTTTTAAGAGATTGATAAAGTCATTTTGTATAGATCAAATGAGTCCTAGGAAATTGTTTAATAAAAAAAAATTTAGTCTGTCATATATTTTTATGCACTTTTGATTGTGACTGAATGAGATTTGTAGAACAGGTTTGTTTTATATCATTGTTTTGTTAAAAAAAATTAGTCTGTCTTATATATTTGGCCTTTGCTTTATCTTTCTATCTTCATCTTTACCCCTTTTACATCCAAAATATGTAAAAGACAAAATAAGAGCATCAATAAAAGTTTAGATTTTTTAAGGGTAAATTACATTGACACCCCTTGAGGTTTGGTCTAATTACTACCCACCCCCCAACGTTTTAGAAATTACATTCTTACCCCTGTGGTTAATAGTCTAATTTCACAAACCCCTTGCTTATATAAAAAGTAACAACTCCTAGTAGACAAATAGAGAAAATTACATTTAAAAAAAAAAAAAGTAAAGGAAAGGGGAAAAAAAAAAAAAAGAAAGTAAAGCAAAAAAGAGAGAGTGCATGAGTTCAATGTCTTCATTCTGTCTAAATAATTACAATGATAGGGGAGTTAGTATAATTTCCCAAACGTCAGGGGGTGACATGTATTAAACCCAAACCTTAGGGGGTGTAAGTGTAATATACCCATTTTTAAATATTGAATGCCAATAACAGCTGCAATATAGAAGTAGCAACAACATTTTCAGATTTCTAAATTCCCATCTATTTCAATAATACCAACAACAATTTCAGATTTCACAACTTTCAAAAGTTCTACATTCTCAACCATTTCAAAAATCAAACTAGTCAATTACAACATTGAAACATAGTTACTTCCTCGTAATTAAAATAATAACAATTACAAGTAACACCAATTACACATTCAAAAGTTTATTGCGTGTCGCATCTTCGTAGTCAAAGTTTGGAACACCTAACCAAACACAGCCAAAGTTGTTCACTAACACTCTCCGTTTCTTACAAGTTCACTTGGCAGTAACACAACTCTTTCTCTTATAATTCCATCACTTCTTTGTATTGCATTTGTAGGACAGATTACTCATTGCTGGTATATAAGGATCTCCACATTGATAATGGTACACTTTGTTGGGCTTCAACCCTACAAAAAGAACAAAAAAAAAAAAAAAAAGCTCATATTTACACATCACAGTAAACTCATCAATGTTGTGTCTATGGCTTCAACCCTAATGTCTATGATTATAGATTTAACAAAATTAATTTCCAATGACATACACACACACTCATGTGAAGTGAAAAAAAATTGAACTGCTCTGTTTTGAGACATATAACAATTTCATTCATTAAAAACAACAATTGTGAATCAGCTCAATTAAACAGTGAACTAAGAAATGAACATTATACTAAAACAATTCATTGAGGCCTAACTACATACACATCATATGTGCCATTTTGACAACACAAACCATATCTTGTTTAAGTAATGCACAACAAACCAAAATTATCTAACCAACAACTTCAGTTTATGTACTGGGATTGAAAAATTAGAAAAGTAGAAATCCTTTACTACCTTAGAATTGACTTAGATTTGCTATTGTTGTGATTTGAGACTGATGACTTCTCCTTCACTTGTTTCTTGGTCGTCCTTGTCACAACTTCAAATATTGTTGGAAGATCATTTATCATGTTGAAAAGGCATTTCCTACAACAAAAATATATCAGCAAGATGTAATTAGGAAGATGCGCAATGTTACTGCATCCTAATACAGAAATTACAAAGAATCAATTTAAAAAAAGTATATGAAAAATTACAAATCATATATGAAAAATATTATAGGAAAAAGCATATTATATTTGCTTTAACAAGTCTCAATCAGGTCCCTCTTGTTCAAACAATGTAATGGGGGAAATCTCAGATTTTTTTCTATAGATATAGAGTGATTTGGAGAATCAAAAGTTGATATGCTCAAATGAAAAATCATACATACAATTTGATCTTTGGATTCCTATTTTTTGGAAGGAGAAATTGTAAAGGGGAAAATATGAGGGGAAAACCCCTAGAAAACAAACCCATTTATGAAATCAACAAGAGCTCAAACCCTAGAAATCAAACCCATAAAATCTTAGAAATCAAACCACTTAAACAAAACCCATTTAAGAAATTAAAAAGAAATTCAAATAAAGAAATCATATCTATATAATAAGGGAGAAAAGTTTTTGAAAATGTATAAAATGTATGAGAGATACATTTCCTTTGAATGGCTCAGATCAATTCTAATATCTATCCATGGCTCAAATCAATTCTTCAGTTAATGATGTTCCTACCCAACACTCTACCGTCTGTCTCCCCACTCTTTTCCCTCAGTATCTACCCTATGTCTCCCTATCACAAATGATTTGTCTCCCTATCTGCCCTCTGTCTACCCATCTTCACTCTCTATCTCTCTTTTCCTATCTCAGCTTTTGCATCTCATTTCTCTGTCTACCCTCTCTATCTCGCTCTTCCTTTTCGTTCTTCTTCTTGAATTTTTTTGAAAATCTCAGCTTTTGCCTTCATCAGAGCTTACACCGTTGTTCAAATCAAAGCCTTCATCAGAGCCTTCATCAGAGATTTTGAAAATCTCACTTCGACTACTGGGTTAGTCTATTACTTTGGTTCTTATTTTTTTTTTTCTTTTGTTATTGCTTTGGTAACTAAAGAAGAAGAATAAAAATTGACTCAAGTTGATTGATTTCCTGTTTTTTACACCGTGCCTTGAGTAAAACTGAAGAAGAAGAATAAAAATTAAAGAGTAGTCATCAATCTAAAAATAAAAATTAAAGAGTAGTTGCAAAGGCTACATTCAAGTTGACTCTGTTTTTTATTAGTTGGCTCTGTGCTCATGGTGTATAGTTACCAAGTTTTGTCCCTTCTCCTTTCTCTCAGGTAAGTTGTCTGAGTGAGGTAAAAAAGGAAATGAGGATTGGTAGGTGATGGTTGATAGATATATACACACTGAAAAAAAGGATGAGAGACAAAAATTGGTAAAACATAATTATTTGGCCATTATACACAGGAAAAACATATTTGGCTATTAGATATATTTGTATAATAGTTGTTTGAGTGAGGTAAAGAAGGAAAAACATAATAGATAAAACTTCATGGAAATAAAAGCTTTTCATTGGTTTGGTGTTCAAAAAAAAAAAAAAAAAAGGTTATACACATTGTATTTACTGTCAACTGTCATAGTTGATAAGGTTAGTCTCAAAATTATTTGGCTATTATACAGAGGAAAAACATAATTGATAAAAGGCATTATTCTTTCCAAAATTTTCACTAAATCAAGGATGAACAAAAAATTTCACCAAATCTCCAATAATAATAGTTTAAATCTTTTTTGATAAAATTTTAAAATAGAGTATGGATAGGAGATGGTTTTTTGTCATAAAAAATGGTATGGATAGGAGATGGTTTTTAAGATAAGTTTGGAATTTTTTTGAAAAGATTTGAAGATGCGAAGAGAGTAAGGATTGGAGTATTCCATATCAGATCAAGCTTTTAATCAAATTTTTACTCAAATTTGATGAATAGAGAGAGAGAGAGAGAGAGAGAGAGAGATAAGGATCGGAGATTCTATACGTTAAGCAATTTACTAATCATAACCATCATGGTTTTCAATTTCATGGTTTCCTTATTGTTGTTGTTAGAACTTAAAGCTTGGATTAGGATTGGTTGTCATGACTCCGATGGGTAAATTAAAGTGTAAAACATTCGGCTGATTAAGATTTGGAACAAATAATTGGAAAATCGGTCTGTCTTAAATTTTTAAAATTTGGTCAAGATTTGGAACAAATAATTGGAAAATTTTGTTTAAATTTGGTCAATTTTGCTGCATTATTAGAAAGAAGTCGAGTAGCAAGTAGATACTCTCTCTCATACCCTAACCCAAGGACCTTCACAATTATTTATTTTTTGGTTCTTCTTGGAGGCTTGAGTGCTAGATATAGTAGTAGTGGGTAGTTTTGTAGATTAACTTGATATTGAAAATCATGTGTGCACTGCTACTTGCATGGTGTCCTTAGTGAGGCATAGTCGAGTTGCTTCAGCGTAGTTATGTGATGATATCTTTTGATGTAATGTGGGCTTCTACTCTCCCATTTATTTATTTATTCTTTCCAAAATAAAAACCTAGGCTTAGGCGCCCATAGGATTGTTTGAAAAAAATGCATTATTCATTTCTATTCAACTTACTCAACCATCAAGCGCATCACTAATCACTGGAATGCTCAATTGAAGAACTCTACATGCTCAATTTTGTTTTTCAAAAATAGATGCAATCAACCATGATTTAGTCACCCTTTTAATGAAAGAACATTTCATTTAGTAGGTCACACATGTATGCAAGATATAGAGAGAGACATCACTACGATATACCTTTACACAAAATATCATGCTGATTTGTTTCGTTTTAATTTTCTAAAATTTGAGTAGTTTTGTTTTTCATATTTTTTTCAGTGTTTTTTTTTAATATTTTAAACAATTTTTTTTAAAAACTTTTTAGAAGTACCTAACCTAGATGTACCTAAAAAGTAAAATATTTGTAAAAAATATTTTAAAAAATCAATAAATACATAAAAATACGAAAATATATTGAATTTTTATATATATTTTTTTTTATATTTTTAGTATTTATTGAATTTTTCAAAAAATTTATTCACAAATATTATACTTTTTAATTAAATTTATCAAAAAAAAGTAAAAAAATTTCCTTAAAATGTTAAAAAAATCACTAAAAATAAATAATAAAAAAATGAAAAGAAATCTCAATTTTAAAAAAATTGAATTAACAAAATTGGAACCAAATGTAATTTTCACTGTTGTAACATAACAGGGCATGTATCTTTCCATTAAAACATCATGGAAATAAAAGCTTTTCATTGGTTTAGTGTTCAAAAAAAAAAAAAAAAAAAAAGGTTTTACACATTGTGTTTACTTCCAATATTCAGCAAACAATGTACCGTCAACACCAAATAATATCATGTTAATAATTTTTAAGTTATTTACACTAAGATTTTTTAATTATTAAAATGAATATTATTTTATAATTTTTATATATAAATGCCTCTATTTTGAAAATGAGGGGATTATGAGAAAATAAAATAATATTTGTTTATAATTAAAAAAGTCCAATAATCCAGTGAATAAAAAATAAAGCAAATATTTTGGCCAATACTTTTACACCCCCTCCACAAATGATTTGCCTAAGATACAATTCTTCCAACAGTCTAAATCTACATCAAAGTTAAACATCTGCTCAAGTATCAACACCTCATCCAAAAACGAAAGTTAAGGTGGATTACATTCTCAACATTCTTTGTATCAACATTCTCACATGGTTTTGATTTATGAAATGGGTTTGATGCTTTAATGGGAAATGGGTTTTAATTTAAAATTAGTTTGTTGTATGGTTACTTGATCTGAAATGGGTTTTGAACATCTGCTCAAGTTAATACAAAAGACTTTTTGAAAAGTAATGAGGAGGAAGTTTGAGCAAACACATGTTTGAAGACATGTTATTGATACATTTTTTGTAAAGTATACATATTTTGGAAAGTTTTAACCCACTTTTTGTAAAATTTTAACCCACTATTTTGGTGTATGACAATATAATGTTTGTTTTTCTTATGTAGTTATAATTTGATTGGCAACAGTAGTACTAACTGAAATTGTAGTTATAATTTTAACCCACTCTTGTGTGTTTGTTTTAACCCACTCTTTTGGTGTATGACTTTTTGGTGTATGACAATTTATTTTATTTTTTTTCTATATTTGATTTGTTTGGAATTGTAGATTACAGACTGTTATGTATTGTTTGATATTTAATTTTCAATTCAATTTGTTGAGATTGTAGAGAACTTATTGATGTGTTTTATTATATAGATTTAGTAAAAATCTTTTCTTTTTATTGTAAAACGTTAACAAGTATACAATAACTTTAATTTCTGTTTTTGTTCAGTGTTTACAAATTTTTTTACTTGCTCTCATATTTTGATTTACAATATTGGTGAACATTATAAATCTTATATATTTGTTTCTTAATTTGGATTAAGATTAGGGGGAGTTGTTATTTTATTTGAGTTTTGTAGAGTATGTAATACAAGTAAAATTGTTACAAGTTCTTTAGAAAGAAAAATATTTCAATATATTTTTTCAGTATCTTTATCAAAAAATAACACAAACTTTACAAATTTCAACATAATACGTATAAATTATAACTGCATTTTAATCTTAATATTATTTACACCGTGACTTTAGACACGGGCATACGCTAGTACATATATATCCATATAAACCATATATATACATACATATTTAAGCACCACATGAGAATAAAGATGGAAGAGGAGACCTCACAGCCACTTCACCTCGCCTAGTTGCAGCCGCTGTCGCCTCTGGAGTCGTCGTTGCCCACCCTTCTTTGCATCAGAGGAGCCGTTCGAGTTCGGCTCTCTCTTAAGGGGCTAGGGCTATCTTAACGATTGATGGAGAAAGGGCACAAAGAGAAGGGGAAGAAAGAAAAAAAAATTGACTTTAACGTTAAAACAACGTCGTTTTAAAATTACGACAAGGTTACAACAAGAAACTATGACAAAAGGTCTGGACTCTCTGTAAGGGTGTGTGTTTTAGACACATGTTGTACAACTTTTAACAAATCACGGGATTATTACCATCTTCTTCTTAAAAAGAAAGACTTGCTGATAAAGAAATTTTAAAGACGTCCGCTAAATATATAAAGATCTATTGCTTTCAAATTGATATAACCCTTGACAGATCTAATGTCGGATGAGCAACCTTTGAATTCCAAGGGAAAACAAAATGGCTCTCCACCGTTCATTGGACTGGTTCCCACCATCCACTAATTACCATCCACCATTTATTTTATTTTATTTTTTTTTCTTTCTTTTGTTTTAGGCGCAACTAATAATCATCCACTAATAGATGATACGGATCAACCGATTGGGGGTGGATGCTATGACCCTACCCATGCAGTCGCATCTCACATAGTTATTTCGATGATATTTTAATAATTTAAATCATTTATATTATAAAATTTATTAAATATATCATTCTTGTAAAAAATAAAATTAATCGAACAAATATAATCACATGATCAAGACAAATAATAACTCTAAAATATTGTTAAAATTATACTACCCGTTTATTTTTTTAAACATAAACTTAGTTTTGTTATAAGTTACAGATATCTAATTAACTTAAATTTTTTCATAGATGATCTACTCAACAAACTCTACACAATGAACATTTCGGATTATTAAAATAAATTCAAGACGTACTTTCACGGACTCACTACATGAAACTATACCTATATGACACATCACCAACCTCATTCCCCCGTTCAGTTATATATATTTTTTTATTTGATTTGATTTTATCTTTTGCTTTCATGCTTATAATACCAATTTCAAAAATATCTACTAGTTTTAGGTCGTTTTAATTTGTACAAAACAGTTTTCAAAACAATCAAAAAAAAAAAAAATATTTCTCAAGACACGAATTGTTTCCATAACAATTTCTCAAAATTAATCTAAAAATGCATATTTATTTTATTTTTCTAAAAAATAAAATAAAAGAAAACACAAAATAGTCACAAAATATTTGCACGGAAAACATACAAGAAGAGAAAAAGGACAAAGAAAGACTTGCAGATAAAGAAATTTCAAAGTGGCCCAATAATAAAAATATATAAACAGAATAGTGATTTTTACTAGTTTTAGTGATTTTTTAAAAAAATTCAAAAAGCTTTAGACTTTAAAATTTGCGAGACTATATGAATTAGAAAAGTAAAAAATAAAAATAAAAATATTTGAAAAATAAAAATAAGATTTGCTTTTTAGTATTTTTTTTAATTTTTTTACATGTATATTTACTTTTTATAATCTTTTATACTTAGACGGACTGAAATTGTAAAAGATTTTGATACAAATTAGAAAAAAAAAATACCAAAATTTATATAAAATAAAATAAAATAATGTTGTTAACTGGATGCCAAACAAAGCCAAGTCAATAGCAAATTAGACTCATTTTTTTGACCTTTTATAAGTAAAAAATCCATGCGTGACATACGAAGTTATTTCATCTAACTAAACTATCAAAAGTTGAAGTGATTTATATTCATTGATCTATTTAATCAAATCTAAGCAATGGCTTGGCATGATGGGTTAGGATGAGTTGTCGCTAAAATAGTTACAAAATAATAAAATAAATTTTTTAGTTTAATAAGATAAAATATCACATTCAAACTATAATTATTTTATTTTTTCTTTTACAAAGTTAAAAAAACTAAAAAAAAATTTATTTCAAACGAGGCTTTTTTGTCCAGCCAACAAGTTAACCTACATTGCAAACAAAGCCTAACATTTTAAATTAAAACGTGTGATATAAACTTTTTTTTTTTTTTTTTTTTTTTTAGTTTTTTATGAGACAACAAAAGATGAGAGTATAAAATAGATTTTTCAAAGGTAATAAAGAGAACGTGACTTTTAAGTCTCCAGCGAAATGCAAACAACTAAAATTGACATTAACTTTACCTACTCAACTATTTTTTATTTTTTTGGTAAAAAAAAAAAAGGGTGGGTTCAGGCTTAGTCAGACTCCAGCTTCGGATAAGGCCTCCCAACGGTCGAACGAGCCAGCTCAAACAGGGAGACACAATTGGTGGAGCCAAGAAACTAAATGTGGAAAGACACTTATTAATTATAACTTTAATTTTTTATTTTTTTTTATAACTAATAAGAAGAATATAATAATAATTTTTGAATTAATATTAAGTACAAAAAATTAAATAAATTGCTACAAAAGTATTTCACATAAAATTTTATAATTAATTTCAAATAAAATCGAAAAAAAAGTATTGCGTGTAACTAGTGTATCATGGACAATGTAAAAAATTCATATATTTAAGTCGTAAAATAAGTTATACAGATAAATCAAATTTTTATAAAATTTGAGTAAGAATTTCATATAATAGTGATATCACGTCATTATTGACATATAATATCATCAAATAATAGTAAAGCAATATATAAAGGGGGAACTCCATATGCAAATATAACTAAGACTCTAGTAATTTTCACATATATCGAGTGAGATTAATTATATTTGCATATCAATAATGATGGATATTACCTTTATATTGAGATTTTTTCACAAAATTTTCATACATAAAAATATTATTTGTTGTAGTCATTTCATTTTTAATAAAACAATCACTATTATTTTCATAAATTTAAAAATGTCATTGATATTTTATTCTAAATATTATTTTTATTTAAAATTTTATTTATATACATATGTAAAAAAATGACAAGTAATTAAAAAAATAAAAAATAAATAAAAATTCAGGGGAACACTTAACCCCCTAGTCCCCATGTGATTACGACACTGGACAAAAAAAAACACCACACTGAGAGACAATAAGGACTCGAGTTCGAGTTAAAGCAGTTTTGGTGCTGAGCTTTACCTACACAACTATATCCAAGTTAAACTCACACACATAGCCTAATCCAATTGGGATAGATTTTTTTCATTTTATTTTATTTTTTTCAAAGACTGGGAAAGGCCTATAGCCAGCTACAAGGAATTTGAAGTCAAAGCTTAAGCACAAACGATGGCAACCAGGATCGTGGGATTTCTTCAATCCCGGTTTAGATATTTAAAACTGGAAATTCATTAAAATTATGTATGCAATCATTTTTTTTTTTTAATAGCTTGGGGGTATGTAATCATAACTTAAATACGGAAGTGTTTAACTATATCTAGCTATTAAAGCTTAAAGTTAGCACATCTAACATAATTCTATTAGGTCAAACTCTCAAGGGGGTGGCTAAGTACAGCTTGAGGTTTGGAGCGTGTTTTTTTTTTATGTTCTATTAAGTGTTATCAATTTTTTAGGATTACGTTCATGGATTTTGTTTGAAATTTATTTGATTTATATGCCGGAGATGTTTTGTGTGAGTTTTAAAATTAGTTAACATGTGAGTAAGTTAGTTTGAATATCCAATCATAAAAGAAAAAGGAAATTTTTATTACGTCAATAATTTAAAATTAATTTGAACAATATGTAATCAATATGCAAAAAAATGCGTAACTATATGGGAAAAAAAATTGTGTGACTCTAAATTCATAGCACTTCACCTCACCTAAATTAATTGTGTCAATCAAATATAGTTTTTAATTTTATCTTACATAAATATATCATTTTATCCTATTAGGGGTGTTTATTTGGTAGCATAGAACCATAAGATTGGATTTTCTATCCAATAGAATAATTAATCCAACGTTTGGATAGAAAAATGAAAATCGGACTAGTAGTCCGGTTGGACTGACAGTCTCCCATATATGGAATAACTCTATCCCATGAGAGGTTGTGAGATAGAAATGGACAGATTGAGCCAACTTCTGAATTAACTAGTTAAATGACGAAATTGACTCTAAAGTATATACTAATTTTTAAAAAAATATTTTTATTAAACATGTTGAATTTTTTTAAGCATGTATAAATTAATCTCATAATACATATAATTGTTTTCTCTTTTTTTATTTTTTTTATTTTTATTTTTTGGTATAAGTAAAATAATAAAAGAAAATATATTTTCAATATTTAAAAGGAAAATAACATAGAACATATCTTTTCTTCAATTTTTAAAACTTTATTTTTAACATGTTGATTTTTTTTTTTTTTAACATATGTAAATTAATCTCGTGATATATAATAGTTTTTTTATTAGCAAAATTATAAATGAAAATGTATTGCTAATGTCGTATTTAAATAAAATTAAAAGTAGTCTTAGTAAAATAAAATAAAATATACTTTACATTTAACATTGACATTGCAAACAATTCAAAAAAAAAAAAAAAAAAAAAAAAAAAAACAAAACAAAACAAAACAAAACAAAAAAAAATATGATCATTTAAGAAGTTATAATTTTTCATAATTTTCAAATGAAATATGAGATTCACTAAAATATTCATTTTTAGATGTCTAATATGATGAAAAAGTAAATATAATATACACATCATTTCCAACTAAATAGTTTATAGACTATTTATCTAAAAAATAACAGTTTATTACATTTTAATCCCTGTATACAATCCATCCAAACAAACTTGTCCTTCAAGATTAACCAATGTAGGGACAAATATGAGCTTTGGAATTGACCCTGACGTGCTATTGATTCAAGTCACATATTGAAATTAGATTCAAAATTTTGGCCAAACTTAAGTAGTTTCTTAAGCAAGTAAAATGTGTTGTGCAAAATTTATATTTTAAATAAAATTAGATAGATTTAGAAATGACTAAATTCTTATTATAGAACGAGAATTCATAAACTAATTTAAACTAGATATTATAAGTTGATGAACAGAAATATAAAACAAATATATTGTGGAATAAAATAGTAAACTAAAATAAGAAACAATAAGCAAATTGAAACTTGTGTAATCACAATTTCATTAAAACAAATTCGTCGCCTCACTGTGAGTGCTGAAGGTATGCTGGTGTTTGTCTCCTAAAATGTGACGATCAAAACCAGTTAAGGTAGAAGCACATTCTGTCTAACTTTGGCGAACTGACAATTATAGCACTCTCTCACACAGGAATCATATAATATATGCAGACTAACTATATAACTTGAGAGCAAAAAATTCTGAGTAAGAAATCAAAGGAGGGTGGCCTTTATTTATATACAAGGGGAAGAGAGGAGGAGCCTTTCAGTTGTGAAAGCTAGCAACAAATGCAGGAATAAAGACTGCAAAACTAACCAACAAATGAAAAAATAAATCCTGCAAAACTGATGAAGTGCAGAGGTTACAACTTATATACATATGTGTGCATATTTGTATGATTGGCCACCAACATGGCCCAATGCAAACCTTATCTAGTCCAGCAAGTATCAAGCCCAAGTCAAGATCCACGGACTTAGACCTAGCCCAACCCGGTCCAGGCGAGCGACGCACGACACTTTTTGCATAACCAACTTGGACTATAATTTTGGCCCAAGACCATTTTTAAGGCATCCATAACTCCCCTCCTTCAAAAAATTTGGATGCCCCAAAGAGTTTATACCCTTATCAAAACCTTGGGATTTAAATACCTATTAATACTTTCCTCTACAATCAATGTGGGATATGTGGTTACATATCATTTCCAATACCTCATTCATAAGGCCAATTTTATGATATAATTTTTGATTCAATTCTTGATAATTTTTTGTCATTCTTTTTGTTGTGTAAAGATCTTATTGCAAAGTATCCAAACCTACTTGAGTCCACCTCAATCGACAATTGAGACCCATTTTAATTTCAAATTAAACTCACCAAAAAATCATTTTTTTCAACAAAATGACCATGAAATGATAATCATATAGCCTTATTTCAACTTAGCATCTTCTTCTTTATTGTCCTTTCATTTAATTATCTTTTGACAACTTGATCTTGCATGTTATTTTTCACTTAATACACTCTATATATTTTGGTCTATGAAATCATTGAAATATTAAAATGAAAATAATTTGTACGAAATATAATATTCCATATATTTTTTGATAAGCGAAATGGAACTTTATTGATGAAGAAAGCATTACAAGCATAAAACTTACATTAATAAAGGGGGAAGTGCAAAAAGCATCACCGCTGCCTTAACAATCCCAACTAGGTTGGCACCGCTAAGGAAGCAATATCATCTGCTAGCACTTGACCCAGGATTGGTGAGAAACCAATCCAGAGAAAGCAAGAGACAGAGGAAAGAAAATAAAAATAAAAAACCAGGCATGAACATTCCTCTAGAGCATGAAACATCCCTCTAGATCATGACACAGCATCAAACTTGAACATAATACAATCCACATAGCAGCAGTCTTGACAGCAGCAGAGCATTCCTCTAGAGCATGATCCTCACAACAGCAGACTTGAATATGATACAAACCACATAGCAGCGGCCACTATTTAGATTATCCAGACCAGCAGATTTGAAGACTGCTGGGATGTTAGCAGAATTCATCGGACAATCTACTTCAGACAGCAGAGCATGAGCCTAGCAGTAGCAGACCAGCAGACAGATCAAACCAAGGAGAGCAACACTGGGGCCAAGTTTACCTACACAGACAGATCAGGCTTCCATCTTCCAAAAATTAGTGACAGATGCCTTCACAGCCAGGTCAACATCTAGCTTCAGCCCAGTTTCCACCCTCCACCTTCACTCAAGTGACAGAACAGCCTTAATCCTATGTCATACACCCTCTTACCTGCTTCAAATTTGCGACAATATCATGCACTTTGTAATTCACCCCCTTAACATTTGATTTAACCCATAATGCAATTCTAACTTTCAAAATCTCCACCATTTGTGCAAAATCTGCAGTACCATTGTTAAATAAGCATTCATTCCTAAGTTTCCATACGGGCCATAACATAGCCAAAGGGACCACCTTCCAAATATTGAACTCCTTCTTCCTTAATTTCATGCCAGACCACCAGTTAAGCAAAACAATCACAGACCTTGGAGTTACCCACTGCACTTCCCACCAGCTTAACAACTCAGACCATAACTTCCATACCAATGGACATAAAAGCAACACATGATTTAAGGTTTCTACCTCTGCTTTGCAAAATACACATAAGGAGCTAACATTGCTAGGGAGAGCTCCAATCCTGTGCATAAATTCTGCAGATTTGATTCTCCCTTTCCAAGCTAACCAGCTGAAAATCTGGGCCTTTGGAGGTGCTGCATTTTTCCACAGGAAATTTGAAATGGGAATCTGGGGTCTATTAAGTAACTCCAACCTTTTCCACACTGAAGCCACAGTGAATACTCCTGAATTATTAGCTTCCTACATACAGTTATCCTCAGACACAGGGTTAAGATCAGGAACCTCTGCTAATAATACATTTAACCTTTGAACTTCCTCCTCCTCCCAAGCTAAGAGCGATCTTCTAAATGCCAGCTTCCAATCACTTCCCAGCCCTTTCCTTTGATAGAAATACTGCAAAGAACCTTCATTCTCCACTGATAAACTGAACAGTCTAGGGAACTCACACCTAAGACTCATATCATTGAACCATGTATCCGTCCAAAAATGAATCCTTTCCCCATTTCCCATGATAATCCTGAAGTTTTGTGAGAATAACTCTGCCACTACACTATTTGTTGAGGCTAATGAAACAATATCCTTCCACACTGTAGATACCATTGCAGCTGACACTGGTTCTGGTTTCCACCTACCTCCAATCCCACCATATCTGCTACATACCACCTTTTTCCAAAGAGACTGATGTTGTCGACCATACCTCCACCACCATTTTAACATTAAACACGCGTTAACATCACTGAGGCTTCTCATACCCAACCCCCCTTCTGCTTTACTTTTACACACCTCCTTCCATTGCACTAAGTGAATTTTCCTTTGGATTTCAGAACCTCCCCACAAAAAGTTTGATTGAATCCTGTCAATTGTTTTAGCAACACCAACAGGCATTTTAAAGATGGATAGAAAGTACAGAGGAAGACTTGACAAAACGGACTTAACTAGGGTCAATCTTCCGGCAAAGGACAAGAATCTCCTTTTCCAAGATGCTAACTTCTTTTTGAACTTCTCCACCACTGGTTGCCAAGTACTTCTTTTCCTTGGATTGGCCCCTAAAGGTAAGCCTAGATAAGACAGAGGTAGACTCTGACTGAGGCAATTCAGGTTTTTAGCAAACTCCTTAACTACCTCCTCTTCTACTCCAATACCACAAACTATACTTTTGTGAAAATTAATCTTGAGGCCTGACATGACTTCAAAACACCTCAAGATTCTTTTAATCACCATAATTTCGTCCCATTTGGCTTCACAAAAAATAATGGTGTCATCTGCAAATTGTAAATGAGAGATTTTCAGCTCTTGTTGACCAACTGAAGCTCCTCTGATCATCCCCTTTTCTTTGGCTCTCTCTAATAGAACATTTAAACCTTCTGCCACTATATTGAAGAGGAAAGGCGATAGTGGATCACCTTGTCTTAAACCCTTCTGAGGAGAAAACTCTGTTGTGGGCGACCCGTTCACTAGCACTGAAATCCTTGACGTAGATATACAGGAGCTAATCCAACCCACCCATTTTTCACCAAACCCAAAATTCTTCATCATTGACAGCAAGAACTCCCAGTTAACTGAATCATAGGCCTTCTCAAAATCCAATTTAAGAATGATTCCTTGTGTATTGGACTTTCTTCACCAATCCACCACTTCGTTTGCAATTAATACCCCATCAAGGATGCATCTACCGGAAAGAAAAGCAGATTGAACTTCTCCTATGAGTTTCGGGAGCACTTGTCTTACCCGTCTAGACAACACTTTCGCCAACACTTTATAAATTGAGCTAACCAAGTTTATGGGCCTATATTCACTCAAATCTACTGGGTTCTTCTTTTTAGGGATCAAAATGATGAAAGAGCTGTTTACCCCTTTGGCCAACTTCCCATTACGATGAAACTCTTGGAACAACTGAATGAACTCACCTTTCATTATAGACCAGCACTTTTGAATGCAATACAGATTGAAGCCATCAGGCCCAGGGGCTTTATTCCCATCACAATCTTGAATGGCTGCCCAAATTTCTGATTCGCTAAAAACTGCCTCCAACACTTCCTTTAACTTATGTTCACATACAAATACATTATATCAAATTTATCATTTTTTTAATAATTTTAAATCTATTTAACATACATTATAATTTGTATTAAAAATAGAATCTTATGATTGTCGATTTGATTGTAAGATCTAAATCAACTCAACTGCTATTTTACTTTTAATTCCTCCATTATAAATCTTTACTAGTGCAAGGATATATTACTTACTGATATAAATTCTTCAAGCGACTGTTGCTTTTTGTTTGGACAAAAATATTCTTATTAAATCTCAACACTTAAAAGAACATAACAAATACAACAGTTATGTTGTTTTCAAAAGTGAAATGATTTTCAAAACTTAAAAATTGGAATTTTTTTTATCTAAATCTTCATTTTTTGTAAAATTTATGTTTTTCAAAATTTTTGACAAAATCTATTAAACAAGATATATATGATGAAATTTCGAAAACAAAATTGTCAAAATTTTACTAAGTTGGTTATCTACAGTCTAAGTTAGTGAAATTTCCCAGAATATTCTCTAATTTTAATTGTCATGAATCTTTTCTAACTTTAAACAAAGTGAAATTTTACTAGGTCCAAAAAATCAGATTTAGCTGTTCATTAAGGAATTTCATTGTGTATTTTAGTGAAATTTAGTTACACAAACTTCATACAATAAAATTCCACTTCTCTGAGTTAAGTTTCACTGTGTTTTACATTGTGTAAGCTTTCCACAAAATTTTCTCTTAGTGAAAAGAGGTAGAGAAATTTTGTATTCTGACTAAAAATTTATATATTTTAATAGAGAGAAAGAGAGAAGATATATATAGATAGTGTAACAATCCCGATCCATAATTAGCCGTTAATCCGTAATTAGGAATGCTAATTAAGTTTTACAAATGAGCTTATGTGTTAATGGTGCATTTTGTATGTGTTTTGCATTCATGTCTGTTATCCGTAGGAATATCTATTCAGAATTTTGTTTTGTTCTGTTAATTGAAGGCATTATCGGCATCTGAACATGAAATTGACTACGTCAATGTGGTAATTTACATTTTTAGAATTTTATGGTAAGTTTAATTAGAATTTGATTCGGAATCAAATAATTAGAATAAAGAAATTAATTTGATTTAGATTAACTAGTTTAATGCCACTTAATTAGCCTAAGGTAAGTGAGCCTATATAAGGCTAATATAACTTCTAGGCTTCACACTTCTTCATCATCTTTGATCTCAAAAATGTGGAGAGAGAGAGAAAGAATGAGAGAATTGAAGTCAACTTAGAAGGAGAGCTTAGATTGAGGACAAAAAAAGGGAGATTAGAGAGAATTTGAGTATTTGAGCTTCCACACTCCACATTCAAGACTTTAATTAACTCCTAAATTTTTTGTTTAACTTATCAAGTATGAGAATTCAAGAAGACATTATGATCAAGATCAAGAATTGAGCTTAGAAGGAGGATATTGAAGGCAAATCTTGCATACATGCATAATTTACCAAGTTTTGAGTTTGAATTTCAACAAATGCTTACATGCATGGGCCTATACTTGCATGATTTTGAGAAATCAACATGGTTCTTTTATTACTCTATTTGTACATGTTTTGGAAACTAAGATTTCAAGTCATTACATGCATGTGTATATATACATAAAGTTTCAACTTGATTGTGAAGAATTGACTTGCTTTTGGGCTTTGATTTTGAGGATTGAACTTCATTTCATGTTTTCCTACGAGTTTCTAAGTGTTTCTTCAAGTTTTGGCCCAAAAGAATGTGTTTTGGTACTTTGAAATTGGATTTCAAACTTAGAACACAAATTTGAAAATTCTAGAATTTGGTCGCATCGCTCGAGCGTAAATTTTGAGCTCTTAGAAGTTTTGCAGAGATTGGTGGTTGGCTCAAGCGACCAAAAGACCGCTCGAGTGACCACATTTATTTTCAGTCTTGGATTGAGCAACCAAAAGTAGGCTCAAGCATAAAATAAGAGCTCTTAGTACTTTTGCAAACTTTGCACACCGCTTGAGCGAACAAAGATGTGCTCGAGTGAATTGCCATGTTCACAGAATTGACCCGATTTGCTCCACATATGGTGGACACAGATTACAAAATGGCGAGGAAATTTGAAGGAGGTCTTAATCTAGATGTGTTTGATCGGGTTGGTGTATTAAAACTGACCAAATATGTGGATGTGTTAGATAGAGCCCTTATAACTGAGGCCAATTTAGCAATGATGAAACAAGCCAAAGCTCCGATAAATGATTGGAGAGGTAAAAGATCTAGACTCAATTTCAAGAAGGGCCGGTCATTTTCAATGAACAAGAAGCAAAATACAGGATCTTCTAGTAGTTCATGTCAAAGTAGTGGTACTACACCTACTTGCTCTGAATGTGGCAGAAAACATAAAAGTGTTTGTTACTGATCAACAGGAGCTTGTTTCCGGTGTGGTCAAGCTGGTCATATGATAAAAGATTATCCAATGTCCCAAAATGCCAACCATCTTCCTGCAAGTTCAGCCAGATCTGCTTCTGTACCAAGAACAAATGTAAGAACTAATGCTGGAAAGGAAACCTTGAGACAAAGTGAAGTTTTTGCACATGTGCATAGTGATATCCAGAATACCAAATCCGTGGTGTCAAGTATACTTTCTATTTGTGCCCAAAATTCATATGTGCTGATAGATTCTAGATCCACTCATTCGTTTGTATCACATACTTTTTCTCCGAAATTAACTAGACCTCTAGAACAAATGAACTATTTGTTATCTATATTTACACCAGCTGGGGGTTCTATGATGTGTGCATACATATATTATGCATATGATGTTAAGATTGGAGATGTACTCTTATATACTGATTGATGCCTATGGATATTAATCATTTTGATTGCATATTAGGTATGGATTGGTTAACGAAATATCATGTAACTATTGACTGTGTCAATAAATCAGTTGTGTTTCGTCCACCAGGATTACCTGAATTTGTATTTGCTGAGAATGGTGTAGTTCCTTCCCCGTATTTGATCTCTGCTATGAAAGCAAACAAACTACTTAAGAAGGGATGTAAGGGTTATTTGTGTTGTGTTTTGAATGTGCCTACAGATAGTGTTGATGTGGAAACTATTCCTATAGTTAGTGAATTCCTTGATATTTTCCCTAATGAACTCCCGGAGACTTTTAATTGATAAGGAAATTGAATTCATCATTGAAGTAGTACCAGGAGCACAACTGATTTCTAAAACCCCATATCGAATGTCAACCATTGAATTGAAGGAATTTAAAATTCAATTGCAATAATTGTTAGACAAGAGGTTTATCCATCCGGGCACTTCACTTTGGGGTGCTCCTGTGTTGTTTGTTAAAAAGAAGGATGAGACTTTGAGGCTATATATAGACTATCGTGAGTTGAACAAAGGATCTTCTAAAAATCATTCTTTTAAACAAACGAGGTGAGCTTCTTTAGGTTTGACGACAACCTAAGAAATGCTAAGAGTAATGCTAATTAATGACATACAAACATAAAAATTATATTTAATGATGTGGTGGATACATCATTTTTATTTAGTATTTTGTATAAATTTTTTGAAAAAATAGCAACATCAACCATCTCGGTGGATATAACCAACAAAAAATAACCTAGACATAAATTCTATATAAATTTTGTGTTAAAACAATACCTGTCTAACCAACATCATAGGAACTAGGTCAAGCAAACATGAATGAGCTATAAATGAACAAATAGCCACTGCCCAGAATATGTGATTTGTTTGACCAACTTCAGGGAGCTCAAGTGTTTTCTAAAATAGATGTTAGATCAGGGTATCACCAGTTGAAAGTCAAAGCCGAGGACATAGAGAAAACCGCTTTTCGAATTAGATATGGGCACTATGAGTTTCTGATAATGCCATTTAGGGTAACTAATGCACCTGTCGCGTTTATGGACCTAATGAATATGGTTTTTAAACATTTTTTTTATGAATTTGTTGTTGTGTTTATTGATGATATTCTGATTTACTCCAAAAGTAGGGAAGAACATGAAAATCATTTGAGAATTGTGTTACAGGCATTGAGAGAGAAGAAACTGTATGCAAAACTGTCCAAATGTGAATTCTGGCTTGACAATGTGACATTTTTAGGGCAAGTAATCAACAAAGAGGGCATATTTGTTGGCCTGCAAAAGATTGAAGCTATTGTGAACTGGCCAAGACCAACTACATTGACAAAAGTTCGAAGTTTTCTGGGACTTTCTGGTTATTACAAGAGATTTATGAAAGACTTCTCCAAACTTGCTTTGCCACTCACTTAGTTAACACAAAAAAGGATGCCATTTGACTGGAATGATCAAAGAGAATCAGTTTTTCAAGAATTGAAAGCCAGATTAGTGACCGCACCAATTCTGACATTGTCTTCTGGTACTGACGGATTTCAAATTTACAATGATGCCTTGTACAAAGGTTTGGGGTGTGTTAATGCAAAACGGTAAAGTGATTGCCTATGCTTCTCGACAACTCCAACCTCATGAAAAGAATTATCCAACCTATGACCTTGAACTTGCAGTTGTAGTGTTTGTTTTGAAAATCTGGTGCCATTATTTATATGGAGCAACTTGTGAAGTGTACACGGACCACAAAAGTTTAAAATACTTCTTCAATAAAAAGAACTGAACATGAGACATAAAAGATGACTAGAACTGATTAAAGACTATGACTTACAAATTCTGCATCATCCGGGAAAAGCTAACACAGTTGTAGATGCTTTGAGCCGAAAATCCATTGGGAATTTGGCATGTTTGATTCCGGTCAGAAAGAATTATTATGTGACTTAGACAAAAATGAAATTCAAATTGTTTTGCATGAATAAGGTGGAGTGTTAGCTATCATTTCTGCATAACCAGCAATCATTGAGGAAATTAAAGAAAAATAGCTAGGAGATGAATTTTTGAAAAAGATCGTTGATGAACTCAATTCAAAAATGAGACCAAGGTTTGTGTTTGAGAAGAATGTGTTGAAATTCAAGATAGACTTTGTGTACTAGATTGTTGAGAACTGAGAAAGCGTATTATGACAGAAGCCCACAATTCCAAATTTGCTATGTATCCGGGAAACATGAAAATGAACAAAGATTTGAAACATAATTTCTAGTGGCCTGGAATGAAGAAATGTATTGCTAATTTTATAGCCAAATATTTGCATTGCCAACAAGTAAAAGTTGAACATCAACAACCCATTGGATTATTTCAACCGCTTCCAATATTGGAATAGAAATGGAAGCGTATCACGGTGGACTTCATTGTCGATCTACCTTGTTCTTCAAGAGGTATGGACTCTACCTGGGTTATTATTGATCGTTTGACTAAGTCTGCTCACTTTTTACCTATCAAAACTTTTTATAATGTGGATAAATTGGCTAATATCTATATTTATGAGATTGTGAGACTGCACAGGGTGCCAGTATCTATTGTGTCTGATAAAGGTTCTAAGTTTACTTTGAGATTCTAGCAGAGTTTGCAACAAGCCTTGGGAACTGAACTGAGACTCCGTAGTGCATATCATCCATAGACAGATGGTCAATCAGAACGAACTATTCAGATGTTAGAAAATATGTTATGAATGCGTGTGTTAGATTTCCAAGGAAATTGGGAGACCTATTTGCCTTTGGCCGAGTTTGCATACAACAACAACTATCATTTGAGCATTGGTATGGCTCCTTATAAAGCTTTGTATGGAAAAAAATGTCGATCACTGATCTGTTGGTCCAAAGTAGGTGATAGACTACTGTTAGGGCCTGAACTTGTGCAAGAGACGACTGAAAAAGTGAAATTGATTCAGCAACGATTGAAAATCGCACAAAGTCATCAGAAAAGTTATGCAAATGTTAGAAGAAGAGGCCGAGAATATGAAGTGGGCAACCATATGTTTATTAAAGTGACTCCAATGAAAGGGCAAACCCAATTTGGAGCAAAAGGCAAGTTAGCACCGTAATATGTTAGCCCGTATGAAATCATAGAGAAAATTAATCCGGTGATGTATCAAGTGGCCTTACCTCCGGTCATGGAACATATGTATAATGTCTTCCATATCTCAATACTTTGGGATTATTTGAGAGATCTGCTACATGTCATTGAACCAACTCACATGTTTTTGAAAGATGACTTTACTTATAAGAAATGGCCGATATAAATTGTTAACCGCCGAATCAAAAGACTAAGAAACAAAGAAATTTCGTTGGTCAAAGTCAATTGGCAACAACACGAAGGAACCTATGCAACATGGGAAACGGAAGAAGATATGATGAAAAAATATCCAGATTTGTTTCCTCTGGATCCTATTTTCTTTCGAAATTAAGGTATCTTACAGTTTAGAGGACCAAACTCTGTAAGAGGGGAAGACTATAACAACCCCGATCTATAATTAGTCGTTAATCCGTAATTAAGAATGCTAATTAAGTTTTACGAATGAGATTATGTGTTAATTATGCATTTTGTATGTGTTTTGCATTCCTGTCTGTTAGCCGTAGGAATATTTATTCAGAATTATACTTTGTTCTGTTAATTGAAGGCTTTATCGGCATTCGAACATGAAATTGACTACGTCAATGTGGTAATTTCTATTTTTAAAATTTTATGGTAATTTTAATTAGAATTCAATTCAGAATTGAATAATTAGAATAAACTAATTAATTTGATTTAGATTAACTAGTTTAACGCCACTTAATTAGCCTAAGGTAAGTGAGCCTATATAAGGCTAATATAACTTCTAGGCTTCACACTTCTCCATCATCTTTGATCTCAAAAACGTGGAGAGAGAGAGAGAGAGAGAGAGAGAGAGAGAGAGAGAGAGAGAGAGAGAGAGAGAGAGAGAATGAGAGAATTAAAGTCAACTAAGGAGTGCTTAGATTGAGAAGGAAAAAAGGGAGATTAGAGAGAATTTGAGTATTTGAGCTTTCACACTCCACATTCAAGACTTTAATTAACTCCTAAATTTTGTGTTTAACTTATCAAGTATGAGAATTCAAGAAGGCATTATGATTAAGATCAATAATTGAGCTTAGAAGGAGGATATTGAAGGCAAATCTTGCATACATGCATAATTCACCAAGTTTTGAGTTTGAATTTCAACAAATACTTACATGCATGGGCCTATACTTGCATGATTTTGAGAAATCAACATGGTTCTTCTTTTATTACTTTATTTGTACATGTTTTGGAAACTAAGATTTCAAGTTATTACATGCATGTGTATACATACATAAAGTTTTAACTTGATTATGAAGAATTGACTTGCTTTTGGGCTTTGATTTTGAGGATTGAACTTCATTTCATGTTTTCCTACGAGTTTCTAAGTGTTTCTTCAAGTTTTGGCCCAAAAGAATGTGTTTTGGTACTTTGAAATTGGATTTCGAACTTAGAACAGAAATTTGGAAATTTCAGAATTTGGTTGCATCGCTCGAATGACCAAATCGTCGCTCGAGCGTAAATTTTGAGCTCTCAGAAGTTTTGCAAAGATTGATGGTTGGCTCGAGTGACCATCATTTATTTTCAGTCTTGGCTCGAGTGACCAAAAGTTGGCTCGAGCATAAAATGAGAGCTCCCAATACTTTTGCAGACTTTGCAAACTGCTCGAGCGAACAAAGGTACGCTCGAGCGAATTGTCCTGTTTTTTGAAATTTCACAAAGTGTTTCAAAGTACATAATTGCATCCTTATTCCATCTTAGGTATTCTTAAGCCATGGTTTAGGCCATAATATTGAGGAAATGAATTAGAAACACACTAAAAAGAATTAAGTTATGTTTTGCTAAATCCAGAGTGTATGTTTCAATGCATATCCGTTATGTGATTGTGTAGGTTACGCGTCATTGTCCATCTAATCTATCTGATCCGTCTGTTCTGCGTCTAGAGCTATCTGTGAGTAACAACGCTGTAAAGATACGTTTTTACTTAAGTATTTTCTGATTATATGGTATATTCTGTTTCTAAAAAGTTATTTTCTAATTAGAATGAATGATTGTCCAACTCTCTGAAATGTAATCGTGGCATCCTTAGCATCTATTATCTGATATCTGTTATCTATTACCTAGTACCAGGGATCTCTGTGGGTTCCATTCATGGAACTGTCTATGAAACCTATGTGGTTATTTGTTACAATTGTGCACAATCATCTGTCTGATATGAATATGGGTCTTAATGACTTTCTGCTCTATATATAGGTCTTTATGACCAATCTAATCTATTAGCGCTAATAGATATACCACGTATGACTGTTTACAAATCTGAATATGTATATGATTCTATTTTTGATCTGAATTCTGATTTCTAACTCGGTTATGGACATCATTCTTAAAACCTTTACTCTGTTGTTATTCACTAGGCTCCAGCTCATTATTTATATTATGTATGTAGGTGACCAGGCGTGTGATTAGGCTTGAGACCTCTAGTTTGGATTATATTATGTTAGCCAACATATACGCCTCCCGAGGAGGTTCTGGAAGTCTTTAGTGTTTAAGTGTTCTGTCAAGTGAACAGCCTTAAGTTTTTTTTTCTTACATCTTTTGGACAAGTTTTTGGGTTAACGGTAATAGGGCCAAGTCCCTTTTGTTTTATCTATATTTGGATGACGTAAGAATGATGCGTTAATATACGTATATAAAGTTTGAAATTTTATGTCTCATATAAGTCTACATAGCTCTATGGATATTGTATATTTGTTATTTGCTTCTGCTAGCCCCTTGTATTATGAATCTATCTCAGAGGCCTTCAGTAATCTTAGGATTACTGGCCGGTTATGATGTTAAACCTATAGGGGCGAGTTTGGGTCATGACAGATAGAAAGATGAATGAGAAGAAAAAAAAAAACAAAGAAAAAAAAAAGGAACAAAAACAAAGACGAATCTCGACTACGAAGGAAGACGGCAGAGCAACAGAGCAGTGTTGGTGGTAATGGCAAAATGGTAGAAATTGTGGCTCTATCCATCATCATTTATTTCATACCTCATTTTCTCCAGTGGTGCTACATGCACCAATTAATGTACACACTAGCATACCAACTAGTGTTATGCTATTATTACTGACCCCACCTATTATACAAATTACAAATACCCAAAATCTCTAAAATTTTGTCACATCATCTATACTAATTAGTACATTAATTGATATATATAACATTATTCTATTTTCTTACTTCTACTAACATGTTAGTGGATCCCATATGCATTTATTGATATGGACCATATAGCTTTATGTCTTAGAGTGAGAAAAATGTATAGCATCACTCTTGATTTATAAGTTATGTTTGGATTATAAATTTTGGTAAAAATTTGGATTAACGCTCTGTTTGTTTCCAAAAAAAATATTTTTTGAAAAAAGTTTGTCGGAAAATATTTTCTATAGAATTTTTTTCATATTAGTGGTTGTGGTAGCGACGGCGATAGAGTAGAGGTGAAAGTACAGGTGTTGGGGATGGTGGTAGCAGTAGTGGTGCGACGAGGTGACAATGGCAGTAGTGGTGTAGTGGAAATTGTGGTGGTAGTAATGAGGTAGAAATGGAAGTGGTGGTGATTGTAGGGCGGTGGAGTGGTGGCAGTGGTAATGGTGGTTGTGGCTGTGGCGGTGGTGGAGTTAATGGTAGTTGTGGTAATGTAGTGGCACTAATAAAAATTTTGGTTCGGAAAACATTTTTTGCATTTTAAAAGAGGAAAACATTTTTCTTCCAAATAGGTTTGTTTTTCATTATTCATGGAAAATGTTTTCCATTGACTTTTATTTTCCATTATACCAAACAATGGAAAATACAGAAAACATGTTCTATAAATGTTTTATACCCAAATAAACAGAGAGGTATCATTTTTTTATCTTTATTTTTAAATTTATGATCTAAATACAATATATGTTCGAACTTAGGGTATAATTTTACTATCGCCAAGACCCACTCTTTTTGAGGAGATTATTAAAGAAATAAATATTAAAAAGAGAAAAAGAACCCACTCTTTTTGAGGAGATTATTAAAGAAATAAATATTAAAAAGAGAAAAAGAACCCACTCTTTTTAAAAAGAGAAAAAGAAGAATGAAAAGGCAAAATATAAATGGAGCGGATCTAAGCCTTGAGCTGGTCCAAACCATTAGGCCCATCTCCACATGGATCATTTTCCCAAGTCCTCAAACACTTGGGCCAAGCATATTGAGATAAGGCCAGCCCAGGCACAATACTGAGTTAGGCCGAATTGATGGGCCGAACCCGTCAACAGAATCGAAGTGGGCCAAACCCATATAAGGTCATCCAAATAAGCCGGTCCATCTCTACGAACAATCTCATGAAAGGCCGAGTTAAGGCATGATTGGAACCGAGCTAAGTAACCCTTGAGTAGGCATGGAAGCTGTGAATGCATGCATGTGCAGAATGCCACCTTAGCCGATCTCTCTTCCTAGAATCATAGAATCAGTTGATAAAGAGAATGCGATACGTTATATGCATAGTTACTGATACATTCGTTTATACACCAAAATATTCTATTTATAACCAAGTAATAACTACTACTCTGAAATATAGCGGTTAAGACCAGGTGTCGATCCTCAAGAACTAATCGAGTTGTATTGATACAAAAAATAATAATTAAAGCAATTAAAAAAATAGATTTTGAAAATATTAAAATTAAAACTAATTAAGATAATAAAATATAAAATAAATAAAATAAAATAAGAAATATCTCAAGATTTTGAATCTACCACTAACCTTATAATTAGGGATTATTATATTAGTTTTTAGAAAATCATTAATTTAGATAAAATGATGTAAGTTGATTAAAAATATATCGTCAAGAGGATTTGTATATTAACAAAAAAGGCACGAATCATCTTTGCTTAACATGGATCGTCACTATTAAACTAAACTAAACTAAACTATGATTGATGCATGACCCATCTTACTAAGTATGACTCGTCTAATAATTTTAATACACAAGTAGTGAAAACAATTGTATAACATGATTTGAATAAAACATTTATAGCACAAATAATCTTAAAAGTCATATAATTTATCTAAATTAAATCAAAACTAAAAATACTAAATACAATAAATCTCAATTACTTAATCAAGGTTTCATCTCTACTTTAAGAAAAAAAAATATTAATTCCACATAATTATGAACACATTACTCTAATATACAAACTAATCCCCTACTTTCCCTTTCTTTCTGTTTCCCTCTGGTTCGCCGAAGCCTTCTCTTTCTCCCCTCGTTGAACTCTAGCGTTGCCTTTTATAGGCAACTTCACCTGCAAAACAAAACAAACACACAAAATATATAATATAATATTATAATATTTTATATATATATATGTATAATAGGCGTGGAAAGGGGGCAGGGACAGAGCCAAAGAAGAACCAGGCCACGTATCCCCCTTAATTTTGATGTTTTTTAAATTTTTATTTTATAGTTATATATAAAATATATTCTTTTTTTTTTTACAGTTATATATAAAATATATATATATTTTTTCTTATTATTTTCTTTGGCTAAGAATTTATTGTATTGTTTATAATAAGTAATTATTTGATATTTTGAGAGCACTATGTGATAATGTTTATATAGTAGTCTAAACCAATAGTCACTACAAAAAATTAAGGTTTTAGAGGCCCAAATTTAAGGATAACATTATTTTTTAGGGACCAAATATTTTTGTTACGAAAAGTGTCATTATTATATTTTTAGCAACAAAAATTAGACATTAGTGATGAATTATTATCTTTTTGGGACTAAATTTTTTATCTTAAAAAATAAACCATTTTGAGACCAAATTATTTTATCCCTAAAAGTCTATTTATTAGTGACATTTTCAAAATTTTGTCGCTAAAAACCTTATTTTAGACTTTTCTGGAAGACCTTTTAGCAACTATCCTCATAACGATAGAAATTGGGCCCCAAATTTCTTTTGCAACAAAAATTTTCACTTTTAGAAATCAAAACATTTGGTCTCTAAAACTCTTATTTGTTGTAGTAAATGTAGTGAAAAATCTTATAAATTAAATATAATTAACTCTTTATTTGCAAGTAATTGACAAACTAGTGTGATTTGTGAGCATCACATAGGAGACACCATATGATACTTTAAAACTATTTAATAATTTTCATTCAAAACGTATCATTTATAAGCAATATCATCTATTTAATATTTTCTATCAAATAAAAATTAAATAAATTTTATAATAATTTGTGCTATAAATGACGTGTTTTTATTTTCTAAAATTAAGAATTTTGATCTATAATTGTTTGTGCTAAAATTACAAACTTATATCACAATCCCGCACCGAGCTATTACACATTATTATAGAATTTTGATTTGTTTCTATTAATAATGATTTTTAATTTCTTATACTTAAATTTACCTCTCAAAATTATTATTATCTTAACGTTGACCATGATTTTTTTTAAAATAAAAAATTGTAATTAATAAGTGTCATCTTTAATTTAATTTCTGGCTCTACCACTAGAAGGGGGTGTCAGCAAAGCCGACACTCTCATATATATATTTTTTATTGTTTTATTTAATTTATTTTATAATATATATAATATAATATATAAAATATCTAAAATATATTATTTACAATAATTTACGTACAAATACACAAAATATATAAAAACATACAAAAATATGTAAAATTACAAAATGATAAAAATAAATAAATTAATAAAATATATTTTAACGGGCTAAATGCATAACATTTAGGTTGAAATCAGTTACAGTGAGCACATGACTCATGGTTAACCACTTGAGGTGTTCCACACCTTAAGCAATGATAAAGTGAACCTTGACGCACTCAAATTCTACGAACGTGAACAAGCTAAGTCTTCTGTACAAGTAATACTCACTTCACATTGAAGGTATTGAATCTCATTTTATCATACATAGAACATACTTTCTCTTCTTCACTCTACAACTAGAGAGAATTTTGTCTTCTCTGATCACTTATTCCCACACCGGAGGAGTTTTTCGGCCAACCCCAGCCGGGCAACTCTGACAGTGTCTTTGTTTTGTAGGCGCTCGATTCCTGGATAGTACAATTCAGCCACAAAGTTTCGATCCACTTCATCTAATGCGAGATTCAATACACACTAAGAAGAAGAAGGAGGAGAGCAGATGGCAGTGCCATCGTCGTCAAGTAAAAAAACGAAAGAAGAAAACCAGAAAAAGAAAAAAGCACCGAATGTACGGGTCCGTTTGAAGCTAAAAATTATGGCGACCATCATAAGTGCGCCCTGGGTGAAAAAAATCAGGAAGCAACTTGAAGACATCAAACCATGCCAAGGAGGCCATTCCGTAATCTTTGAGGTTCCCAGTAGACTCAGAGTCCTAGAACCCGCTGCATTTATGCCCCGCGTTGTTTCAATCGGCCCTTATCACCATATGAAGCACGAGCATCTCAAGGAAATCGAAACGCATAAGTGGCGGCTTCTTCAACATGTCCTCAACCAGAAACAGTCGCCGCTGCTGCTTGGCGAACTTGGGAGTTCTATGCATCTCCTAGTTGATGATACAAAGAAGTGCTATGACAAGCCCACAGGTCTCACCGAGCCACAATTCCTGGACATGATGTTGCTCGATGCTTGTTTCATACTTGAGTTGCTGCGAGTCTCTGTCAATGGGTGGAAGAGTTGCGGGTATGCCTCCAACCCATTGGTTGTGTTTAACTTGCGGGGTTTCATACCTTTCATACAAGAGGACTTGCTACTGCTTGAGAATCAGTTACCATTTTTGGTACTCCACAAATTCTTTAAAACCGTTTGGGACCAAAGGGCAAAGTATGACTCAATTGTTGACCTTGTCCTTAAATTTTTCGACCCAATCATTCCTGGGATTTCCAAAAATCGGTCCAGGCATTCAAAAAACAATGAACCACCTCTTCACATCCTAGACATTGTTCGCATGTCCCTCAAACCATCCCAAAAAGCTGTCGAACAAAGCTCTGAAACAAATATGTGGATTCGCAGTTGTTGTCCAGGTCCCTCACTCTGTCTCTTCCCGGTCCCAATTCATTTTCCTTCCCTTGTTGGCAAAAAACCAACCAGGGTCATGATGCAGCAAGGACTGTTCAAGACGAAGAAGGCGAGAGAGAGAGTCGCCAATCCCCCCCAACCACAACCACCAACTGTTTTCCAGTTCAGGATCGTACAGGGAGGACTGTTGTTCAAGAGAACAAAGAAGAGGGCGAGGGACATGGTGCAGCAATCCAGGAAGAAAAGGAGGGGACAATACCCAATTCTCCTGAAATAGCAGTGCACTCTGTTACAAGGCTAAGGGGTACAGGCATTATATTTGAAGCAAAGGATTCCACAAAATTCACAGATATTGAGTTCAAAGAAGGTAAGCTCTTGATTCCACCCCTTTTGATCCATGACTTAACCAAATCAATCTTTCTCAATCTAATGGCTTTCGAGAAGTGTTATCCGCATTGTGAAAGCTATATCACCTCTTACATAAGTTTCATGGATGAATTAATAAACTTCCCCAAAGATGTGGAGCACTTGAATGAGAAACGGATTATAGTTCACCAGTTGGGAAGCGAAGAGGATGTAGCTACCCTGTTCAACAATCTTCGCAAAGAAATAGTGTTTGACACCAGCGATTACTATCTCCTTGACGAATCCCGAAAGCTGAATCAGCACTACCAACAAAAATGGCGGACTTGGAAAGCCATATTGATGCATGAGTATCTCAAAGACCCTTGGAAAATTCTCTCTCTCGCGGCAGCAAGTTTTCTAATTCTTCTCACCCTGGCACAGACTACCTACACTATAATAAGTTATCACGTTCCCAAGCCTTGAATTGTTCTTATATCTTTTCCTCTTCAGAATATTGTATGATATAATAAAGCCAGTGAATCATTTACCGTGCCTTTTTATAATCTCATCAAAAACTTCCTTAAGTCTTATCCGAATAAAAATTGAGTTGTATTGAATTTTATGTATTTGATTATTTTTTTTCTATACTTTGTAAAATCAGGGAACTAATATAATTATTTAGTTGTAGTGTATGGTATGATGCTCTTAACAATGATGCCGCAAAATATTTTATTAGATAAATCATATTGACCCATCTTTATTGCGCAGTAGAAAGATAAGGAATAAAGAATAACCCACCTATTCTGTTTGAGAAATGCTATTAGCAATCGGTTTAATCCACCAGATTTATTTACCCGCACGTTCATCATGTGAATTCTTAAGTTGTATTTGGATCATACATTTGGTTAGAGATTTAGAAGGAAAAAAAGAAAAGAAAAAAGAATCAAATAAATGTATATAAAATATAGTTACATTTCATCCATCTTTTCTCTTCTTTTTTTAAATTTCTACCTAAATTTATGATCTAAATAATAATTTCCTTTTCAATTTGCCAAATAAATGAATAGAGGCAAGAACTAAAACTACAACAACTATTTAAGGATGGTACTTTCTCACATTAAGAAATGAAAATTTCTCCCATTGTAGAAATTCTCTCCCAAGATGAGGGGGAAAGCCAACTGAGCTGCATTTTTAACCGTTAGGGTCCTAAAAAAAATTAAATTATTGAACAATTATAGTCACATGATCAGGTTGAATTTGTTATCAAAAAATGACCGGTAAATATGTTTTGAAAAATAGACAATTTCAATTTTACCCCAATCTCATCGAGGGGTGTAAAAATGGCCCGAGACCTGTGGGCGGCCCAAAACCTGCTGTATGCCCGAGGTGGGCCCGACCCATTTCGGTTCGGGCCCAAGCCTAGCCCGGTACCTTGGGCCTAAGCCTTCCATTTGTGGCCCAACCCGGCCCAAAAAAATTCGAGCCATGATGACAGCCTGGCCTGCCCGCCCACTCAGCCCTCTCTCTACAAATTGTCAAATTTTAAAAAATAAATATAAAAAACAACTTGCAACGGTTAAATAATTAAAAAATTTAAAAATATAAACAAATAATTCAATAAATAACAGTAATAATAATAGTTTATGAACTGAAAAAAAAAATTATATAATTAAATAAATAACATTAATAATTTAAAAATAAAACAAAAAATAATAATAGTTCATGAAATTAAAATCAAATCAAATTAACTTTATTTTATTTTGTTTTTTTTTTTTAAATTTTTAAATTTTTGTGTTTTTTAATAACACGTGTTTAGAATGTCGATCACAATTCTGTCAATTCACAAAGTGTGGAAGCACATCACTTGTGTGGGCCCACTCTCTGACCGTGATGATGATTCTTCTTATCCAAAGCAAACTCGTAATTTATAGGAACAACAGGGAAAGAAAGAAAGAGAGAGAAATGGAGTGGGAGTGTGGGACCCACGGGTTGCTAGAACCCGAAATGACATTGAAAAAGAAGAGCCTATGCCGGCCCTACTATCCTACCCCGTCCCTAGTAGCCTACTTTAGTCTGTCGCATCTCATCAATCACTCAACTCACACTCTTCATTCATTGATTTAAAAAAAAAAAAAAAAAAAAAAAAAAAAAAAAATTTAAACGATCATAAATTAGTAGAGACAGTCATAAAAAAAATTTAAACGGTCAAAATTCAAACGGTAATATATATATATATTTATTTCACTCTTTCAAACTACTATAAATATATTTTATTTTTCAAAATAAATCTCACAAATAATTATCTCTCTCTCTCACTTAAACTCTCAATATCTCTTAAACTCTCTCAACTCTCAATTAATTTTGAAATGTAATCCCTAAGTGACAATTGTAATTGTATTACAAGAAACTTTTATCAGAAGAAGCTAATTTCTGTATCGCATTCGCCAGTTGGTAACATTAATTAATTTAATAAAATTTATTAGCTACTCATTTTTTTCATTAATTATTTGTGCACATATATGAATTATTATTTTTTACTCATTGTATTTACACATTATTTAAATTAATTATTAATTCTTATATATTGTTTTACTTACATTACTATGGATCCTAATATTCCTAATATTTATGTCAATATTGATATATATATATATATATACTACACAACATGAATCTGTTGATTTTTCTTCTGATATCCCTCTTCCAACAATTGGATCATCATCTAGGAGCAGAAGTAATAGTGTTTGGGAACATTTTTAAAAAATTTCTACAAATAATCCTAATGGTACAATTACATTTAAAGCAAAATGTAAATATTGTGCACATTTACTTAGTGTTGCATCTGCAGGAGATACTAGTCATCTGAAAAGCCATGCTAACAAACATTTACAAAGTCAACAACCTGATATTCGAAGTCAAATGCAATTAGGAGCTTCATCAACTAGTAATTTGCAAACATTTTCATATAATCCTATACGTGCACAAAATTCTGTAGTTAATTATATTATTAAAAAAGAACAACCTTTTACTACTAGTGAATGTCTCGATATTACTGAAATGATTCACGAAAGTTTTGCACTGCAATATCAAAGTTTTTCAAGAAACACTATTAGAGACAAGATTTTAAAGAAATTTGAGGATGTTAAAAATGAGTTATTTGACATCTTTAAAAATTTGAATGGAAGAATTTGTTTAACATCTGATCTATGGTCAAATAATATTTTGAATATCAATGTATCACTGCACATTTTATTGATAATGATTGAAAATTAAATAAAAGAATTATTTCATTTAAATTAGTTGAACTTCTATACACTAGTCATTCGCTTGAAGTAGAAATAAGAAGGGTGTGTTTGGTAATATTTACGTTCTCAGTTTATATTTACAAAAATTTTATAAACTAGTTTTTGTTTATTTTTAGAAAAAACATAAACTACAAACGCGTTTGGTAATTGACAAAATGTTTTAAAAAATTTAAAAATATAAAAAAGAGTGAGAAATGGCAAGTGGTGACAAGTGGCGGCGGAAGACGGTGGTGGAAAGTGGTGACGGTAGCTGGTGGGTAGCTGGTGGTAGTGGGTGGTTGGTGGTGGTGGTGGTGGTGGTGGGTGGGTGGGTGACGGTGGCGGGTGGTGGGTGGTAGCGAGTGGGTTGTAGTGGTGGTGGTGGTGGCGGCGGTGACGGGTGGTGGTGGCAGGTAGGTGATGGTGGCGGCGGTTAGGTGGCGGGTGGTGGTGGTGGTGGGTGGGTGGGTGACGGTGGCGGGTGGTGGGTGGTAGCGAGTGGGTGGTGGTGGTGGTGGCGGTGGCGGGTGGGTGGTGGATGGTGGGTGGTGGGTGGTGGTGGCAGGTGGGTGGTGGATGGCGGGTGGGTGGTGGGTGGGTGGGTGATGGTGGCGGGTGGTGGTGGTGGTAGGTGGGTGGGTGACGGTGGCGGGTGGTAGGTGGTAGCGAGTGGGTGGTGGTAGTGGTGGTGGTGGGTGGTGGGTGGTGGTGGCAGGTGGGTGGTGGGTGATGGTGGTGGTGGTGGTGTTGGGTGGGTGGGTGACGGTGGCAGGTGGTAGGTGGTAGCGAGTGGGTGGTGGTGGTGATGGTGGTGCGTGGTGGGGGTGGTGGGTGGTGGTGGCGGGTAGATGGCAGGTGGTGGATGGTGGTGTCAGATGGGTGGTGAGTGGTGGTGGCAAGTAGGTGGCGGGTGGTAGTGGCGGGCGATGGATGGTAGTAGCGGGTGGTGGGTGGTGGTGGTGGTGGCGGCGAGTGGGTGGCAGGTGGCTGGTGGGTGCATGGTGGGTGGTGGTGGCGGGTGGTGGTGGCATGTGGTAGTGGAGGGTGGGTGGTGGTGGCGGAAGACGATGGTGGAAAATGGTGGCGGGTGGTGGCTAGTGTTGGGTGACAAAAAAAAAAAAAAAACTGAAAACTCAAAATGGAAACACATTTTTTGTGTTTTCAGTTTTTGGCCAAATTTATAAACTGAGACCACTGATTTATAAATCAAAAATTTTAGCAAACAAGTTTTTATTTGAGTTTTTAAAATTTTTATAAATATAAACAGAAAACTGAAAACGTAAAGTGTTACCAAACGACACCGAAATGTATTATATGAATGGACTTTACAAAATAAAATATTTACGATTAGTTTAGATAATGCAGCATATTATAATCAAACTATAACCCATTGTAGACATCCCATTTTTTACAGCCCTTAAGATTTGGACGCCTCAAATTGATCACTCGATGATGAAAGTTATGCTGTATAAACGTTCAATTTCTTCAGCAAGAAGAGTTTCTATATTCCAATCTTACACCCCATTTTTGGACCAAAACTATTTAGACTAAAACTATTTTGACCAAAACTATTTTAGACCTTAAAACCCTCTTTTTCAAAATATTTTTCTAAATGTTTCTACGTTGTTCAGAGGCTCGCATTTCGTTTAAAATATTACGCTTTTTGGTAAATCAAGTAAGGACAAAGTGAAAATAAATGAAAGATAGGTGAACTCTTTGAAATATCTTTACAAACATCTTATTTTTAGGTTTGGAGTTGAAGAAAATAGAAGGAGATGGAAGAAAACTAGTTGAGGAAGAAGTTGGGCATCAATTCGTTAGGATAAAAATGAGAAACCTTCACTAAAATAAGCATATCTTTTTGCACACTTAGAATTTAGATGTGAGGCTACCACCATTGGAAAGTTAACTTCCGGGGCTTCAATTTATACTCAAGAATGACCTAAAACCAAGTCCGGAAGAAGAAGATATGCTCATTTGAAGTTGGGCTTGGAAATAGATTTTTGTCTGGCCGGTCACTATTAGTAGGCGGCCACTTGTGTAAAAACATAGATATTTTTGGCCAGCTGTCCCCCACAAGCTTCAACTGTTCCTATATAGATATTTCCGACCTAAGAGACTATTTTTCTATATATACAAGGCCAACCCTTATGTTTTTAGGTTACAAAAAATTCCAAAAGGCCAAATTCTTGAAAATCTCTCTTTATCTCTATCTTGCAACACACACACCTTACCCAAACACTTCCTAAACCAATATTGAAGGTCTCCTTGCTGAGATTATTGAGTCCAAATTTTAGCCCTTGAGAGTGAGAACTTGTGGGTTTGTTAACAAAAGAGTTGCCTTGCTTCAAAAGGTATAATTTTGAGTATATTTACACTACTTCTTTTCTATCTTTTCTTGCATGTTTTTGAACTATTTGTCAACTGTTTTTATGGGTTGAAACTTGTGGTTTAAGGCCATTAAAGGTAGAGGGGTTGACCACCCTTCTTTGAACCTTACTTCTTAGGCCTTTGCTCTTGTGTTTCCCATTCTTTTCTCAACTTTTTTTGAGCTTTTTACCACTGATTTTCATTTTTATAGGTTTTCAGAGGCTAAAAATGTGGTTTTGAAGTCCCAAAAGTGGAGGGGTTAGCCATCCCTCCTTCAATTTTTAGCTATTTTTACTTCAATTCCGGCACTGTTTTAGTGTATATTAGGACGTTTTTATGTGTTAGTTTCGTTTATGCTTTGTATAGTATGCTTGTAGTGTAATAGTCCTCATAGTTTTGATGGTTTAGGCTTTAGCCATCAACTTATTTGAGTGGATAGTATTTATTTCAAACTTTCAATACTTGTGATCACCTCTAATAATCTCTGCAACCTCCATCTTTTCTTGAGATTTTATTTGTTTTGAGAGTTGTTTCAACCGATTAATTGTTTAAGCTTGAGAATGAGATCGCTGTGTTTAATGGTTTAATCTCTTCGGGTGTTCATTACCAACGACATGACATCTCTCTCATGCCCAAAACAACCATTTGGTTTGGTACTTCTCTCCATTAGTGAACTTAAAACTTATTATTGGACTCAATTGATTAATGAATGGAAGGAATTAAAATGGAGTAATAAACTTGGACTAAAATGGAACAAGATAAAAATTTGGTGCTCAATCGGACGTTAATTGAACACATGGAGACTTGAGTTATTTCATACTCATTAGTGATGAAATGGTTCAAGTTTCCAAGGTCAACAACTTTCCTTGATCAATCCATGATAGAGATGAGGTTTTGTGGGTCTTTGCTTACCATTTATTGAAATTGTGTCCCATGATTCATAAGTCATCATGTAATGAAATTGCGTCGATTGATGGCTTGTGAATCAAGCTTACTCCTCCTTTGACTTGTTTGCTGATAAGGGGAGGCAAAGTGGACAAACATCCCCTGAGAATACTCTGGTTTATGCTCTGTTTGTCCTCTGTTGCTGCAGGGAAGAACCAACATTAGTAGCCGTCAAGCCACTTTTATTGGATGGCAACCCACTATTAGTGGCTGGCTGGGTACTAACTCTGGGTTACCGGCCGCTTTTTCTAGGCAGGTAGTGTCCTTTTTCCAGCAGAACAGAGCAGAGACTAAGGTGGAAAAACAGTGCAATTTTCTAACTGTGCAATAGAGGCATTCCGATAACAAAATGGAGAGATTTTTTGGGCAGAAATCCACATCCATGCATGAACCATCCCTCGATTCTCGGGATCCTTGAAATGATGTTGTAATATTAATATGTTGTGCTTGGAGTAGTGTATTTGTAACTAATTCGTTAGAATAGCTAGTTAGTTTTGTGTTGTACTTATTTAATTAGCTAGAATAGTTAGTTAAATTTGTTGTTTTAATAATTAGTTAATTAGCTAGTGTAGTTAATTTATTTCATTTGATTTGTAATAGCTAATTAATTAGGTAATTAATTAGTTAGTGCATTCATTCGACCCTCCTGCGCGAGGGCAAACTTGTAATAACGTGTATGTCTTTCAACCCCACGTCTTTCTCCTTTTTATTTACTTGCTTATAATGGGTAGTTTAGAACATCATGTTTCTTTCAGCATACTCCATGATTTGCATCCATTTGTCTTGCATGCATTAAGGCTCGGACCATCATTCTAACAAGCATTGTAGTTTACATACTTTATTGAAAACGTGTTAAAATGCATGCTATCAAATTGATTCACATGGTACATTATCATAATTAGTAGAGGCCGATCTTTGATTGAGCGAGTTGGGTGCTCAATCCATAACCTTACCCTCTCGTACCTAAGTTCGCAAGCCGAGACACTTTGGCGATGACGGATAAGTGGCCTTTGGCACGAGTCATGGGTTTCTTAAATTTCTCAAAAATATTTAGGTGGTGACTTTGTATCTGGAAAAGTAGTCCATTTTTGGCATTGTGATTCAAAATCGATTTCCCAAAAGATTTGTTAGACTTAGACTCTTTTGTGTTTATTTATTTTACATTGCACTTGTGAGATCAGATTCAGAACCACAGGAGTCCGAACTACAGGGCTAGTCATATTCGAAAAGGGCACGAAAAGTCGAGCTATAATTTTTGGTGACTCTGTTGGGGAAATTAGAGAACATGACTCGAACTTCATGATGTGAAATTTTATCTACACTTATATGTTCTTTGCATTGTATTTGCATTGGTGCGCTTAAGTCACTGTGTTTGCCATCTGTTATTCCTGGACGGTTTGCCAGAGGCTTGCCCAAAAGCGTGCCAAAAGGCTGACTGGTCATGGGCTCTGCCATGTTAGGAACACAACCCTTGGATCTGGACTGCCGCTGTACTGCTTGATCCTCCTTTCACTTCTCGGTGTTAGGTGTGAGAGGTATATTAGGTAGTTATCATGACTCGAACCCGCCCCTATGGATTAAGGCCATAATCGACTAGTAATCAAGAGATTACCTACGGCCTCAAACCCAATAAAACATATTTCAGACAGAGTTAAGGGGCCAAAACGGAAACAATCTTAAAATCTTTGTCCATAGAGCGGTGCTTACATGATATAGCAAAATCATTCCAAAAGTATTTCATAATAACTCACACAAACCATAGAGTTAATCTATATCTAGGAACTTCCAGTTATGCAGTCAGCCAAACAAAACTTATATACAAAGGTGATTCAACGTTTTCGCCAACAAACAAAAATATAACCAAAAAACAAAAGGGCAATAACAAGTCTCGTGCGTGAGACGTTAAGGCTGACCCCTCAAAACTTTGACTTTTTCCGACATACTTCACTGAGGTTGGGTTTGAACATCTCTTGGCTCACCTACATACACATGAATGAGAGTGAGCGGAAGCCCAGTAAATAATATCAAGTAAAAAAAATACATAAATGAAGTTCAGAACAGTTATACATATATCAAACAGCCTTGGGCCCATTTGTGGTTTTATCTAGTACATTAGTTGGCTTTAAGCCCGAGCGTGTCATGCGGCCTCTGGCCCAATCATTCATGTCCGACGGCCTTTGGCCCAATCAATTATGTCCGACGGCCTTTGGCCCAATCGATTATGTCCGATGGCCTTTGGCCTAATCATTTATATCCGACGACCTTTAGCCCAATCAATTATATCCGACGGCCTTTGGCCCAATCGATTATGTCCGACGGCCTTTGGCCCAATCATTTGTATCTGACGACCTTTGGCCTAATCAATTATGTCTGACAACCTTTGGCCCATTCAATAATGTCCGACGGCTTTTGGCCCAATCAATGGTATCACGAATGTTTGTCCACAATTCAAATTAACAATCTTATGAACTCAAATAGGAGTAAAGAATTGGACAAATAGCATACTTTAAAATATCTTTACTAAGATATTACTCATAGTGTTCTGCCGATGGATTCGTCCTGGTGCTTGAACCTACATAAATCATAACACATATTGAGTCACAAACAATTCAATCCGTTCTCAATTTATTCACTCCTCTTTCTTATCTTCTTAATCCATTCACAATGCTCAATGCATGCCTAAGAGTGCTGAGAAATGAAAAAGAACGGAAAATGAAAGACCAAACGTCCATTCAAAATTTCAGAAACAGGGCTTCCCGCTCTAGCGTAGCTTTGGCCACTTGAGCGGACCCCCTTTGTCTGCAAAAGTAATGGTTGCCTCATTTTCGTGCTCAAGTGTGACTTCAGACGCTTGAGCTAAAAGTCAAAACATGTGTTCGGATGCTCGAGTGTAACTATCCCCGCTCAAGCGGACATCAATGTCAGCAAAAGTTCTGGAAGCTAACATTTCACGCTTGAGCGGCACTTTCCACGTTGGAGCGGACATGCCGAATTTTGGAATTTACAGAATTGTTCTTGAAGTTCAAACTTGATATTCAAAGGCCCTAAACTCATGATTTTGGTTCAAAAACATGGAAACACATTATATAATATGAGAATATAAGAATATGAGACCAAATTGTTCAAATTCATGGTCCTTCATAGGTTTCAAAACACATGTATTCAACTTCATACAAACTCTATATCTTCATCAATTATGCATGCATGTAAATTCTTGACTTCAATTCTATTCCAAATAGTACAAATGACACTTATAATTAGGAAACTCATGAAAATTATGCATGCATGCGAGATTTGGTGCTCAATTCTTCTTGTTCAACATGATTCATGCTTGAATGTATAAAATCATGGCAATTATGCACATGCATGTACATACAAGCTCCAAATTCATCAAATTCAACTCAAATTATGTTATTGATTACCATCTAACTTGAATTCACAAATTACAACCTCAAACTTATGAATCAATGTTCAATTACTCACCTAGGAGCTCCAATCACCCAAATTCTAGTTAATTCTTTGAGTTTAGCTTCCAATTCTCAAGCTTTGAGCCAAAATTCATAATTTGAGCCCTTCTCTCTCTCTAGAGCTGTCTTTCTCTCTCTCTCTCTCTCTCTCTCTCTTTAGAGTACACTTCAGATTTTGAGTTCAACAATGAGGAACTTGAGTGTGTATTGGCCTATTTATAGGCTTGCTTAATCATATTGATTAAGTCTAAGTAATGACACTTCTAATTAATCGTTCTAAATCTAATTACTTTGATCCGAATAAATTTTCAATTCAATTTCACCGTAGGCTCTAAAAATTATGCTAATCACAATGGCGTGGTCAATTTCAGTTTCTGATGCCTCTGCGGCCTTTAGTTTAAATTCGAAAGCAGAAAATCAAACAGATTTTCCTACGGTGAACAGATAGAAATACAAAGACATATATAATCATGTAACTATCACACAAAACCATATCAAGCATATAATCACAATCATAATTAAGATCAATTAGCATAATACGGAACAAGGTTATCACAGTAGTTTTGCTGAGGTACCCTCTTTGACCATTTGGCCTAGTTGCATATAAAAAAGCCATAGTGACTGATCCGAATTAAGACAGGATGCTCACCCTTGTGCAGGATTGCGTGAAACTGGTTGTTGGATATAGTGAATCCTAGTTCATGACAAAAACTAGAATAGGGTACCCTCCCTTCTCATAGGGGTGTTTTGGCTCTCTCTTAACTGGTATGTGCTTTATAGTGAAAATGTACAGGAATGTGCATACCAATTGCAAGGTTGGTATCTATTTTGGGGCAGAAGTCCGTGTGGGGTACAATCACTCCGCTGTGATCATATCTGTTCTAGTGAAATTGGGCTGAGGTACTGTCTGTTTTCTCTTTTGCTAGGTAGTCCTGGAACCATAGCTTCAGAAGGCTCCGATATCCCCCGGGTACTTTGGACTTATTTCGATAGACTTTGGAAGGTCGGGGACCTACTTTAGGGGAAACCAGTGTTTGCTTCATTGTCACCGATCACAAGGCGAAGGAGGATTAGACAGAATTCACTAGTCCACTTCCTACAGCAGTCACTTCTCGGCTCACTTGTGTCCAATCCGGTTCAAGAACAGTCATTTACTTCCAGCCCAGCACAAGAGTAGTCACCTATTCTAATGGCATAGTATGCCCCGGCCAGTATGGGGGAACTAATACACCATTTGCAATAGACAATCGAGACACTACAGCATGACGTAGTCCGTCAAGCTGAGGTTACGACTTGTCAAGCCGAGGTTATAACCAGGCTACAGCAATAACAACCGCAGCTATCCTTATGCATGGTGCCACTGCTAATACTGCCAATGTCCAAGAAAACCAAGGTAACCCAACAGAGCCAACCCCAGCACAAGCTTCCAAAGCACCGGTTTATCAAACCAAGGCACCATTTGAATTTGAAGTCGATTCAATTGCGCTCAAAGTCAACAAATTAGAGAAGTTGTTCAAAAGAGCACAAGGGGCTAACTCCATCCCGGACATAGAGGATGGATACACTGATTCGGCGGTTATATTGCCGGATCGGTTTAAGATGCTGCACATTGATCGTTTTTACGGCTCTGGGGATCTGATGGTCCACTTGTGTTTGTTTTCTGATATCTTGCGGCCTATGGGCTTAACTAGACCATGAAAGCTATCTCTCTTTGGTCGCACCATGTCGGGTATAATGGTTATTTGGTATGCTAAGTTGGAAGATTTCGTCAAACAAAATTAGGAGGAGATGGCAGAAGCCTTCATTGCTCAGTACTCTTACAATACACAGATTGAGGTCACAACTCGTGATCTCGAGGCAACCCATCAAGAGTCGAAAGAGGGTTTCTCTGAGTTTGTGACAAGATGGAGGGCTAAAGCCTTGATGATGACCACGAGACCTTCCGAGAATGATCATATAAGAAAGGTTGTTCAGAATCTACATGGCAAGTTGCTGCAGAAGATGATTATTCTACCTCTATTTACGTTTACAGAGCTTCATGAAATAGGGGTTCAAATTGAGAATGCCATCAGACAAGGAATCATTATGAAAGATAATGAGCCTTTGAAGAAAAATGTTGTTTGGAGTTCCAATGCTACCATTAGTGGTAGCACAACTACGAAATGCTCAGAAGTACACATTGTCACCAGTCCCATAACCACTTCAACTTGGCCCTAAGCCTGAAATTTTTATCCTGTTTACATGAATCTCTCTCAAGTCTTGAAAACGCCGTTAAAAAAAGGGCACCTAGAGCTCTTAGAACCCCGACCCCTCCCAAATCCTCTTCTACTAAGACATTACCTCGCTAAGTACTGTGTTTATTATCAACAACACGGTCATGATACAACCGTTGTATTTGCCTCCTCATAAGATTCAAGATCTTATTGACGACGAGATTATAGCTCTACCAAAAAGACCTCAAGCCACCACTAACCCATTACCTTCATACCGCAACCTAATCCATACACTACCATCTACCTATAACCCCAACTGTAGACACCCCATTTTTGACCGTCCTCAAGACTTGGATGTCACCGCTTGAACACTCGGTGATCATCCATGTTTGTGTTCGTCTTGAGTTCCCGGAGGTCTCGGTTGCGTACCTTCCCTCAAGATCTCTCGACTCGACCGTTTTGTGTTTGGTTTTGCACCAAACACTTGTGTTTTGCCTTGGAAGGGCATAGAATGCCTTGTGAGGCATCCCCACACTCCACCGGCCATGGCTTGAGGCCACCGGCTGTGTTTTGTTGCCACTGGCCAAATATTTGGCCGACCGGCACTATAGATGGCCGGCCGGCTATCTTTTTTTGGTCAATTGTATTTTTGGCCGGCCGGTTACTGTGTATCTGCTTTTGCAGATATTTTTGTGCAGCTGGCATGCACTTTCACTCCCTCCATACACGTGTATGGAGGGATGGCCCTCTTGTTAGCTTCCTTTGGAAGCTTTACAAGACAAGTTGTCTATAAGAGGGGGTCTTCTCTCCCTCTTTGAGGGGTTAGACAATTTAGATAGAATTTTTCAGAGGGTTTTGAGTTTTAGGGTTAGGGTTCATAGGTCCTCCATCTCTATATCTCTCTCTCCCTTTGTTTTGTGAGTGTTTTTGCCTTAGTTTTGCACATAAACACCCACCATCACACCTTTTCTTGGAGCTGAGGCCCTTGAGGGTTGTTTTTGGAGTTTTGGAGCTGGTTTGAGCTTGAAGAACCAGCTGGTCCACCATTGGTGAAGAGGGTCTACAAGGGTAAGAAACTTGTCCCTTTATTCCCCATTTTTGCATTGTATTTTTACCTACCTTACAACTGTTTTTGAGCTTAACATATAACATAGAAAAGTTCTGTTTTTGCTTGCTCTAAATAGTTGCTTAAGGGTGTTTCAAGCTTTGGGGTTGTTTGACCCCTCTTAAGGCTTGCTTGGCCCTTGTTTTGTGCCATTTTGGTTGAGCTCCGGGACCATTGTGTTTGGGCCTTCTCACCACTGAAATCTTGAGGGATTTCAGAGGTGAGGATGGTGCCTTGAGGTCCTAGGAAGGAGAGGGCCACCCCCTCTCCTTGTTGTCCTTTAAAAGGGCCTTTTTTTGCCTCTTAAGGGAGCATCTAGTCTAAGTGTGTGTTGGCCATGCCTTAGCTGATTTTCATGCTTATTATGTCGTAATATGCCTCTGTTTTTAGTTGGTTTTGGTACACCATGCTTGCTTAGCATACATGCCTTGTAATGCCATGATTTGCCTCAATACATGCATAGCATTTAGACTACCATGCTGATGTGTTTTGGCCAAGCTTTGTGAAGCTTACATGTATGTTTTGATGTGCTAAGGGACTGTTTTAGGTCATTTGAGTCATTCATGTCTTGCTTTGTATAGCTACCATGTAATCCCTCTTGTATGCCTTAAGCTTTGACCCCTCTAGCATGCCATCCTTGCTTTGTTTCAGTGGTTTGGAATCACTTGGTATGTTATTTCAGACCTCATGACATGCTTGTATGCTTGCCTTTGATGCCTCTTTGATGCCTTGAAAGCTTGTGTTGTATGCTCCATGTTTTGGCAACTATGCATGCTTTTGGATTTAAGTCATCTAGATGCCATCTAAGTGGTCTTTTGGCTTTGTTTTAACATGCTAGAAATCTGATTCTAGTTGTTCAATTCGTGCCATGTTTGGTTTTGTTAAGGGTGGTTCAATACCCCTTTGGGTTGCCTTAAGTCTTGGCTTTTCTTGCATGCTTTGATGGCCCTTGTTTAAATTGATTTGGCATCATATTTAACATGATTTTAGAGCTTAATGTGCATGCTAATTGTCCATGTTTAGTCTCTTTTAAGTGTGCTTAAAAGTTGCTTTTTATGTGCTTAAGTGTTGGCCTATTAACATGTGCATGTGTGTGTGTGTGTGTGTGTGTGTGTGTGTGTGTGTGTGTTGGACCTCACTTCTATAGCATTGGCCACTGTTTTAGGTTTGTTTGAGAGTCGCCTAATTTAGTTTAAGTCCATCCCTTTGTGTGTTGCATGCTCCCCTTGTATGTTGTAGCATATGAGTGAGTTATTGCGCGATTGAAATCGCATGATTGAATGAAGTCACATGCTTGTTCGCATGCTTAAACACCCACATTGTGCCTTGCACTTGTAGGTTGCATTGCTTCATGCCTTACATGCTTCTTTAGGATGTGCGACTAACATGCATTGCTTGCTTGCATTGTCCATTTTGCATACTAATCGACATGCTTAGGATTGCATTGCATTAGCATGCATGCTTTGCCTCTTGAATTGCTTGTGATAGAGGTTGAGTTCAATTTGTTTGTTTATGTGCATTGCATTCCATATCAAAATGCACACTTGATTCCTTGGGCCATCATGCATGGAAATGCGCGATTGGTGGTCCGGGAATCGAGGATCATGTCCCTTTGAGTCATAAATATGATAAGGGGTGTCATTGCTTGAAATGCATTGCTTGAAATGCATTGCTTGAAATGCATTGCCGTGCCAAGTTCTGCCCTCTGTTGCTGTCAAACCAGCTTTTGCAGGAAGATTTGGCCGGCCGGCCATCTTCAGTGCCGATCGGCCATCATTTTTGGCCGATGGATCAGCTTTGTGGCCGGTGACCATTATCCATTGCCGATGGCCAATCCCCTTAGCCGGTGGTGTTCCACAGCCCTCAGAGAGCATACCCTGAGACTTGTGAAGTCTTCAGAGGAGCAGGACAACCAAAGCAGAGGCAACTTGAGCATGGTGGCGGATTTCCGAGCAAAACCGAGCGCGCACTGCATCGGACCCTCCTCTCGAGGCTGTTTACTGCTTTCTTAGCTTAGTTAATTTGCTTAATTAATTAAGTGGTCTGTAATATTTAATTAGCTTGTTAGTTAGTTAAATTGTATTATTCTTTCGGTCCCTCCGAGTGAGGGCTAATTGTGTAATAAGTGTGGGTGCGTGTGTGCATGTCTTCCAACCCCCACTTCTTTTTTCCCTTTTATTTACCCGCTTATGATGGTAGACTAGGGCATATTTAAATTAGCATACCTTATGCTATGCATGCGTGCGTCATTCATCAGTATTGCATGCACCGGGCTCGGCGCATCATGCTAACTGCATAAGTATTTCAAATCTAACTTGAATACATGCTATCTGTGCATTTTATGTGCCATTCCTTAGAATAGTCGAGCCTATTATAATTGCATCTTTGCATGTGTTGCATTAGCCATCTTAACATGAACTAGGATCATGCATTTGATTACTAACTGGTTTCTGTTTTGGCTTGGAGTACTAGGTAAGCTTTTATGCTTTAGCATACCACATGTGTGTGAGTGTTGCCATAATAGTGTGATTACCATGTGGCTAGGTGCTTATGTGATATAAACTGTCTGAATGCCTGTGGATGGAGGTTGAATTGCCTAAATTGGGATAATGCATTAAAGCTGTGAGTTTTAAGCCCACTAGATAGTGGCAAAACCATCTTCTTCTAAAGCCCACTTGAGGGTGGCAAAACCTGCATTTTAGCCTACTTGCGAGTAGCAAACCATTTTCAAAACAAACATGCAATGTTTTGTTCCAATTTAGGCGATTTGGTCTATGCTTGTTTGCTGTGCGCATAATATAGTAATTCTAGGCTAATAACTGGAATAAGAACACATAACGTTTTCAAAATCGGATATCATGGTTAGTAGAGGCTGATCTTCAGATCGGGCGAGCGGGGGTGCTCATAGCTGACCTTCCCCAATTGTACCCAAGTTCTCGAGCCGAGGCAACTTTAGTGATGACGGACACGTGGCCTTTGGCACCGAGTCAGGGTTTCCTAAATTCCCCCATTAAAAAAATATTTAGGTGGCGACTCTGTATCTGGCAAAGCAGTCCATGTTTGGCACTTCTTTACAAAAATCTGTTTTCTCAAAACGATTTGCCGGATTTGGACTCTTTGGTTCAGATTAAGAACCGTGACAAATCGAGTCCGAACTGTAACGACGTGAGTTCCCTCGCGGGCTTGTTACACCAACATATACATCACCCCGGCCCATTTACCCAAGCTTGAGGTGTTCATTCCAGAAAGCATGGATTCATGTATGATGGATGCACTTGAACCCCAATCATCTCAAACCCAGGAACCCACTACTTCTGAGCTAATGAGCATCATTGAAGATCTTTAGAGAATTGTGGCAGATCTAGCCCTTGGGATATTGGCTCCATCATCGACCACATCACATACCAGAAATTTCACATAAAAAAGCTCATCGATCTTAGGATGAGCTGCAATTAGAAAAAGTCAACTCGAAGCTATCTCAAGTCTGGGTGATGGCATCACAACAAATGGGCTTCGCTCAGACATAGCCACCCAATCTCTTGTCAAAGCTGAAACAAGTTGCAAGAACAAGGCCGGGGCAAGTATCGATCCTTATGAACATCTTCAATGGGCTATTGAGGCTTTGAAGGGCAAAGGGCTGAACAAGCAACAAGTGCTTGCAATTGTTGCGAAAACTGTGGATGACACTTTTGTCACTCAGGTTGGGAGCATTTCGAATCAAGGGGCAAGCTAGGAAAATGGATGCCATATCAGAAACACTCATTTTAGCTCCAATCCTACACTTATAAGGGATCATCAAACCTAGTCAACACCTACCGACCCCTCTGTCAATCCTGTCAGGACTGGTAACCGCACATTCAATCCCCTTCATATGACCTTATCCAAAGCTCTCCAAATCTTCATAGGACAAGGTTATCTCAAACCCCTTGACCCTCGGCCTCTCCCTGATCCTCTTCCAGCCAGGTATAAAGTTGCTAAGTACTGTGACTTCCATCAACAAACCGGCCATGACACTAACAGTTGTTTTCATCTTCGCCATGAAGTTCAAGATCTGATTGACAATAGGGTCATCACTCCACCAGGTCCTACAAAGTCTATCGGCACTAGATCGATGAACTTGGGGGATAATATCATCGGGGATGAACCACTTGCTGATGGTGCTCATTTTACTCCAGATGTGGTGGAAAGCATGCACTGTTTTAGCACTTTAAAAATGTTGTTTATTGTACTTTCGGACTTGGGTATTGAGTCAGCCTTGTTGTATTGAGTCAGTCTTGTTATATTGAGTTAACCATGTTGTGTTAGGGTTAGGTGATGTCAGGCATAATTTGGACATCACTTCCTTGTTTGTTTTTGTTTGTCTTTTCACTTTTTCTTTTGCATCTATATCTATCATTGAGCCAATTGAGCCAGAAGATCTGAATGAAACGACAGTAATTTTCACCTACTTTTTTGTGCCTTTAAATCATTGCATTGACCTAAGTTTTTCAAAACTTTTCTAATACTATGATGAAAACAAAGACGGAGGAATTCCTCGAGATTTGTAAAAAATTGATCAATTGAGAGGAAGAGAGGCTTGCTAAGCCCTTAATAGATGAGATCATGTTTGTTAATGTAAGTATTGAGAAGGATCCTGGCTTGATCCAAATTAGTTCTACATTGTCTTCAGAAGAGCACGAGCGACTAGTCGCTTTATTAAAAGATTTCAAAAAATGTTTTGCGTGGTCCTACGAAGACATGCCTGGAATTGATGTTGAGATTGTACAGCATAGGATCAATCTTGAGACTCAACCCCTGCGTTTTCAAGCTTTGATTCAGAATGTTCAATGGTCAACCAAAATATGAGGCATGCATGGCTGGATTTGAAGCAACCCTTGAACTAGGGGCAATAAGGTCGTATGTCATCAAAGGAAGCTTGCATAGTTGGATTAGAAGCAACCCTTGAACTGGGGGCAAAAAGGTCAAATATGCTCAAAGAGTTAAAACTGGGTTATTTCTCAAGCCAATGGAGATCGGCAAGAAAACAAAATCCCAGAATCTGAGAGAAGAAAATTTATTACTAAAAGGACAATCGAGTTTCTATCCACAACACTAGGGGTAAATTTAGACCCAATTGGATGGGCTCTTACATCATCAAGACTATTTAGTCCAGAACAACAGCCATTCTCGTGGATTCAGATGGCATAGAGATCCTACGACCAATCAACATGGACAAGTTAAACTTTTCTATCATTGAGAGGCTTGTTGGGCCAAAAACCCGGGAGGGCAACCCAAGCAAAAGTTAGAGCAAGAAAAAAAAAAGAAAAAGAACAAAAATGAAAAAGTGGAAAAAAGAACAAAGGGAAAAAAAGAAGAAGAAATGAAAAAAAAATGAAAAAAGAAGAAAGAGAAAGAAAAAATAGAGCTTGCAAGGTTGAAAACCCGGAAGGGCAACTTTGGCAAAAGTTATAGCACAAAAGGAGAGTGTTAATACCCGAGTGCACCTTATCCCGGGAACTATGTGAGTCTTGATTCCCATCTTTGGGATACGTAGGCAACTTCATCCTGAAGTTCGGCCTCAACCATTTTCAGCCTGATTGTCTCATCCATGTTGATTAGCTTATCCTTATTCAAACTCAGTTATCCTATCCATGTGCAAATTGGCTTATCTTTGTGCTCATCTTCTTCATGCCCATCGTCATTCAAAATCTGTTGTCCTATTTCGTTAGAAGATTTAGTTGCAAGACAAATCAAGTTCAGATCTAAGGTTGTGCATCTTAAGAGTTAATTCCTCGTTGCTCAGGTAGTGGGCATTTGCAAAAATAGATTTGAGGATTTTTAATGAAGTTAACTAATTTTCTCGAAAATTATTCCATTTTTCCAAAACTGGACCATTTCTTAGACCCAAAAAAAGGAAAACTTTTAGTGCTCATAGCCTGACTTACATGATTTCAAAGCAGAAAGTCAAATAAGCATGTTAATCTCATGTTGGTCAAAATTATTTTAACAGATAGCCAAAAAAAAAAAATGGTCAAAATAATGAGCTAGAGGCACAATCGAGTCAGGTTTTCTGTCTTTTCCCCATTGTCAACATACTCACCAAAAAGGGCACAACTAAGGCTAGCAGTAGGGGCCAAAAGCTCTCTCATCCTCCAAGTAGCGAGGTATCAAGCCAAGTGTCAAGCACGAACTAGAAATGGAACAGGATACTTGACCTCCCTCATAAGGTCCACAACTTCCAGCTTATCCATCAACCACCCTGGGAAGGGATAAAAAAATAAGAGAGATTAAAGAATAGAGAGATGTGCACTGAGAGAAAAAGTAAGGAAAGGGCTTTTCAAAGAAAATAGAGATTGAGTGCCAAAGTGATGTGAGAATCACAAATGAGAAAGGGTGGGAAACAATACTAGGAGAAACAGTGGGCTCTCCCTGAATTGAGAGGTCTCTCACCGGTGGAAAACATCCAAGTGTTGTGTTTGTTGTTTTTGGTTGTCTCGACTCTTGTTTTGAGTCATTGTGAGTGTAAATAGACATGTTTGTTTTATTTTGTTTTTCCTTTGTTGAGTCGTGGTGTATTATAGTCAGCCGTAGGCTCAATACCCGATTAAGAACTCATTTCTCAGTTCCAATTGCAAAAATAAATTGTTTTGTGCTCAGAGTGTCGTGTCATTCCCAACAGGATATACAAACATGATTCTTTTTTTTATACAACTATAGGGTCCAACTCCGATCAAAAGAGAGAACAATAGAACAAGGGACTATCTAAAGCTACATAGGTTCCGGACTGCAAAGCAAAAGAAAAGTAGGGAAAATTGGAGCATCTGAGTTTGTTTCAACTTTAGCATTTTTAGGATTGCATTTCGAAGGCACCCTTTCAGGCCTTGTCATTTTTCTGAAGTATGAGTATACCTCAAGCTCAAGCTCAAGTCTGCTTCAAGTCAAAATGGCAATCAAAGTACTATCCCTGAACACTATTCCCTGGCAAAAGCGTCTTGGCTGTGTTTGCAATGAGTTCCTAGGAGACTAACTGCAACGGTGGAAACTAGAGTTCGAATGGCGATGCCTAGAACACAAAAGTTTGGAATTTCCGAGACTAAAGTCTGGTTTAAATACCCAGAGGTGTATCCTCGGCTTGAAATTTGTATGGCAGCCCCATAGGTTGAGGTAGCTTGTATGCGCCTCAATTCTGGATACTAAACCAACCTAGTCTGTCACCCCCGTTGGAGAATAGGGAAAGTTGTGAATATGATCAGGAAGAAAAACGGCATCTGTGGTTTCTACAAGCAGAGGTAACTATAGCTTGCTTTTCGTGCTCCTTTCAGATACGACTAGCCCTATAGTTCGGACTTTCGTGGTTCTGAATCTGATTTCATAAGTGCAATGTGAAATAGTGAAAATACAAAAAGAGTCAAAATCTGACAATTCTTTTGGAAAATCGATGTTTAAATCAAATGCCAAAAATGGACTGCTTTGCCAGATTTCAGAGTCGCCACCTAAATATTTTTGAAAAATTTAGAAAACCCGAGACTCGTGCCAAAGGCCACTTATCTGTCATCACCAAAGTTTCTCCGCTCTGGAACTTAAGTACAAGAGGGGAAGGTCATGAATTGAGCACCCCACTTGCCTGATCAAAGATCGGCCTCTACTAATCATGATATGATTTTTATTTACATTATATGCTCTTGTTCCGGTTATTAGACTAACATTACTATGTGTTGCATGCAAGTATAGACTAATTTTGCAAAAGTTGGAACATTTGATTTCATTTTTGTTTGAAAATCATTTTCAATACACGTCACTTGAAAAGTGAGTTTGTATGTACATTAATCAACTTATCCCAATTTAAGCAATTAGCATTCATCCACAAGCATTCAAATAGGTATATCGTTTAAACAATTAGCCTCATGGAAAACATGCTTGACATGGCAACACAAACATTCGATGCAAGATGCTAAAACAATAAACGCTCACCTAGTACTCCAAGGCAAGCCAAACAAAACAAAATAATTAGAAAATATGCATGTTCCTAAACAATGCAATATGACTAAATGCAACGCACACGTTTATGTAATTTTAATGGGCTCAGCTATGAACATGGAATATGATTTCATTCAAGACATGTGATGAATCATGTATTCAATCAATGAATTTAAACATTTGGTTGGTATGATGAGCTAAACCTTAGATGCATGCAAGACAATAGATGCAAAGCATAAAAATGCTAATTTGAAAAATGGTGCTCTACGCTACCATCGTAAGCAAATAAGTAAAAGAGAGAAAGACGTAGGGTTAGGAGACATACAAGTTATTACATATTTTCCGTCGTGCAAGATAGTGCGAATCAATGTCTGAGAGTCTGAATTAAACTAATTATTACAAAACCGAATAAATGAATAAGTAACTAACTAGCTAAGCTATGATTAACTAAACTAGCTAATCTATTACAACAAAATAAACTAACTATCCAACGAATCATCGTTACAACAATATTAATTACAATGATAATAATTACAACAATATTGAGATCATTAATTTACAATTTACAATGGAAGCATAAGGATGGCATGCTCGTAGCGGTTTCAAAAGTAATTCTGTTTACCTTCCTCGAAATCTGTCCGGTTTCACCTTTAGTCACTGCTCTCTGCTTCTGCAAAATACACCGCCTTACAAACATTGTTGGCTAGCCGACCCCCAATAAAGACCGACCGGACCCAAATAGGGCTGGCCATGCCCTAATTTTATGCAAAACTCTATTTTCGTATTCTAAGGTGAAAACAGTGCAGACAGAATTTTTTGAGCTCTGTTTGTCCCTCTCACACTTTTCTGTGATGGAAAGCCTCAAGAGAAGGATGAAGTCATTTCCAAAACCATCAATGAGCAATTTGCTTGCTTGATGATTTCGGCGACGACTTGCACAAAATTCAATGAATGTAATGAATAACAACCACTTCTTCCCTTTATTATGGAGTGAGCTCAAGGGGGGGAGTAAAGATGCTTCAAGGGTCGTCAAAACACCACGGATTAACGTGTGACGACTCTTTACACAAGACTCGGCATAATGTCCGGCTGAACCCAAGCAATATAATCCATGTTCTTTATGTTGGTTGGTTCATTTTAAGCCAAATTCATTAGTCCTTGCCATTCTTTAATCCATTAGTCCAAGGTGATGGTTACGTCCACTAAAGATTACGTCCGCTAAATGAGAAGCATGTCAAGCAGGAAGTGATTCTCAACATGAAAAAGAGACCATGCCATTAACAACGAACCTCCGTAGAGATTAAGCCATTAAGCATAGATCGCTAGTTCATGTTTTGAATAACCATCAACCGATTGAAACAACTCTTAAATGAAAGAAATGGATAATAGGTTGCTTGTTAAAATGAGGCATCTTGACATGGAAATTAATTAAAGAAAAGCTAGAACAACATGTAACAAGCTATGTATACGAACTTATGATACAACAAATGGACTAATCAAAGCTTGAACCAATTAAACAACCTAGGACAACCCTAAAACAGCCCCTAATAAGTGAAATACAGTGGTTCAAAGGGCATGAAAAGAGCCCAAAAAGCTATAAAAAAAAAAAAAACAAACAAACAAAAAAGATTAGTAAGCAAAAACAAGGAGGGGTGGCTAACCCCTCCACCATTGAAACCTCAAAGCATGATTTTTAGCCTCTTTTAAACTCTGAAAATCAATTTAGAAAGCAAAGAAAAGGGTGTAAAAACAAGGGCTTGAGCTATAGGTAAAGGTGTAAGAAAGAGTGTTAACTCTCTCTACCCTTTGGTAGCTATCCAAACCCAAGCTTAGACACTTGAAAGAGGATCAAAACAATACAAAAATGAAAGAACTTGATAGTATATGATAGAAATGAAAGCAAGAGAGAAAATGGTAAGCTTATACCTCTTGAAGAAGGTAAGCTCTTTGTTTGTGAATCAAACTCGGTCCAAACACACTCTCAAGCTTGAATTGTGATGCTCAAGGCTCAACCAAGGTTCCAAGGCTAAGGTGTGAAGGTGTATATGGTGTATAGATATAGGTTAAAGGTGGTAAGCTTGCTCAAAGGTTGCTTGCACAAGAAGAATGAGCTCTCAAGAAGGTGTACAAGCTTTTACGAATTTGTTCAACCCTCAAAACAGAGATACAACTTCATTTTTATAGAATTTGAGCAAAAGAGGTCATAAATATCTTCAAAAAGAGACAGCTAATGGGCTCCCACCCAGAATAGTGCTTCTCGTTACCAAGGCACGGTCGACCATAAATGGCCACGACTGGCTCCCAATGAGGCACGACCGAGCCTCTATGTGATCCGGGCCTCTATGTGATCCCCTGTCTCTCTACTTCAGACTCAGCATAGGGTGGCACAATGTGTAAAAATGGATTTTTGAGGTACAAACAGTGTGAATATGGAAAGTTTAGGATTGTTTTGGAGCTTAAACATAGCTCCTTCGTTGAGACCTCGAACCACGCACAACACCACTTTCATTATCTAGTGTATTGGTGTACACACCCCATTTTTGACCGACCTTAAGACTCAGACATCATCGATTGAGCGCTCGGTGATTGTGCATATTGTGCTCATTTTGAGTTTCCGGAGTTTTGGCTGAGTGCCTTGCCTCCGGGCCTCTGAACTCTTTGTGCTTTGGCTCGGTTTGTGGACCAAGCCTTGTTTCTCTTCCCTGGAGGGAGGGAGTGGTCTGTAGACCACCTCTTTGTGGTCGTTGACCACTTTTCGTGGCCGTAGACCACTTTTCTCGCTTGGAGACTAGTTTCCGATTTTCAAAGTCTTCGGCCGCGCGCCTTGTCTCGGGACCGCTTAACGTTCTCCGTTTGGCTTGGTTTTTGACCATGCCTTGTTGCCTCTTCCTAGAGGGACACTGTGGTCCGGGAGATCACTTTTGTGGTCGTAGACCACTTTTGGTGCTCGTAGACCAGTTTTCGAGGCTTCCGGCTGCGCGCTTTGCCTCCCGAACTTTTGTCTTGCATCCGTTTTGGTTTGTTTTTGGTACAAACCTTGTTTTCCTTGTTTGGAAGGTGGTACAAGGGTGGAAGACCAGTTCTTCCCCTTGGAGACCACTTTCCTTCCTACCAGCCAGTTTTCTGGTTTGACAACTGGTCTCCTTGGTCTTTGGGCCATCTTTTCTGGTCGGCCACCACACCATTGCATTGTTTTCATGCTCTAGACCTTCTCCCACCATGGCCGACCACTTGTTGTCTTGGGAGACCACTTGTGGTGGTCGGCCGACCACTTCAAGTAGCTGGCCGACCACTTCAAGTGGTCGGTTGCTTTTCATCACCTTTTTGGAGATATTTTCCTCCAGCTGGCACAGCGGGAGGGCATTGAAACCATCCTCCATACACGTGTATGAAGGGATGGCCTTGAACCCTTAGCTTCCTCAAGAAGCTTGAGCCTTGGTTCTCTATATAAGAGAACCTCCTCCTCCCTCCTCTAGGTTCAGAAAAATTGCTTTGAGAGTTATACATACACCTTTGTATCTATCTTGCTCTTGTTCTTTATTTTTGTGTTCAAAAGTGCATATTCTTCACACTTTAACACACAAACACACACTTAAACACCATACACTTGGAGCTGAGGTCCTTTGAGGTTGGTTTTGGAGTTCTTGGACTAGTTTGAGCTCAAAGAGATTGCTAAAGTTGCAGCTTTGAAGGTGGTCTTCAAGGGTGAGCTTTTAACCTTTTAAACCCCCATTTTTGCTTAAGCTTTTAGCCCTATTTGCATGTTGTTTTAAGCTTAACTCTTAACTGCAAAAAGCTCTATTTTTGCATGCTTAAAATGTTTGTTTAAGGTCACTTCTTTGTTGGGGTTGGTCTACCCCCCCTCTTAGGCCTTGTTAGGCCTTGTTTTGAGCCATCCATTTTGGCTCTTGTTCTAGCCTTTGCATGACCTTTCTACCATTGAAATCCAGAGGATTTTCAGTGGTGGAAAGGTGGTTTTGGGGTGCCAAATAGGAGAGAGTCATCCCCTCTCCTTGTGTTTTGAATACTTGCTTCATATGCCTCATGTTTGAGCATGTTTATTAAGCTTGTGTTGGCTTGTTCTTAGCATGTATTTGGGGTTATTCTGAGATGGCATGCCACTAGTTTTGGTTGTCTTGATCACCTCATGCATGCTTAATACACTTGTAGTGTAAATTTCATAAACTAGCCTTGTATGCTTCATGTTTGAGCATGTCATTCTAGCATGTTTTGAGTCCATTTTAGCAGGATTTTGGTGTTCTTTTAACATGCCATGACTCTGTTTTGGGTGGGTTTGATAGGCCCTTGCATGCTCCATGCTTTCGTAGTGCATTTCCATGAGATAGCCTAATGTGTATCATGCTTTAATATGTCATTCTAGCACGCTTTTGGCTTAACTCTAAGAAGCTTTTGTCCATGTTTTAACATGCTCTAGCTCTGATTTGTGTTGTCTTGGTCATGCATGCCATGCTTTGTATAGCTATAATGCATTATAGCTTGTTAGCTTTGTGTATCAAGTCCACTAGCATGTATTTCTTGGCCTATTTGAATGATTTGGCATCATTTGTAATGTGATTTCAGTCCATGTTCCATGGTCATACACTTGCATCTTTCACTTATTCCATGCTTTGGAGAGTTTGTATTTTATGCCTTTAACATGAATCATTGCGTATGCCTTTATGCCTAAGCTTGCGACCTATCATTTCAGTGTGTTTTTGGGGTTATTTTGCCATGATATAACTCTGATTTTTGTTGGCGAAGCCATTTCATGCTTGGTCTTGGTAGGTGTAGTGTAATTCACCCTATTTGTCTTGCATTCATCATGCCTTATGCCCTTCATGCTAGCTTTTTTGGCTTCCTTCCATACATGTTTTAGTATCATTTTGACATGTTCTAGGACTGTTTTGGGTTGCCTTAGCCATATGCTTCATGTTTTGCATAGCTATAGTGCAAGTGCTCTTACTAGTTTCAAGCTTTGGGTACCATAGCATGCTTCATTTGCATCATGTACAGGATTTGGCATCATTTACCACGGCATTTCAGAGCATGTAGGACTGCCATGTTCTCATTTCTTCACTCTTTAAGTGCCTTTGAGTGTTGTGCATTGTTGCCTTGTTTGTGGCTTAACATGTATGCCATCTTGCCTAGGTTCTTGAGCCCCCATGTCAGCCTGTTTTGGTCTTTGTTTAGACCTATTTAAGCTCTGTCCGTGATTGGTTCAATCATTTGTGCCATGTATTGCATGCCCTTTGTGTAGTCCCTTTAATGGCTTTGCGCCTTAGGCCCTCTTGCATGCTTTACTTGTGTTGTTTAAATGATTTGGCATCCTTTCACACTTGTTTTCAGAGCCTTCAGTATTGTCACACTTCCATGTTTATCGCTTCTTCATCATGCTTGAGAGTTGTGTTCTTAGGCCTACTTGATAGGCCAATGCATTGTGCATGCATGCCTTGCCCTTTTGTGCCTCGATTTCATCATTATGGCCACTGATTTGGGCATGGCTGAGGTCTGTCCATTTTGGTTTAAGTCCATTGAGCATTGTGTATGCCATCTTACATTGCATTGTGTATGCTATGTTATTGTTTGCATTGTATATTCCATCATGTTGCTTTGCATTGAGTACGCATGCCAATAGCATATTTGTCCCTTGCATGTTGTTTGCATGCTTGTTTTGTTCTTTGCATTGTGCATGCTTGAGTTGCATTGCATGTTGCATTACATTGAGTTGCATTGCATTGTGTATGCCATGTTATTTGTTGCATTTTGTTTGGAATAGGTGTTAGTCCAAACACGAGGAACGAGGGACGTTTCATACTTGAAGTGATGAAACGTGCCTCAATTCTAGGTTGCCGATGCTCTTGATCATACATGATAGAGTTCTAGGCTTTATGTGTTTACTTGTGCATTCATGTCATATTGAATTGTGCAATTTGGCTTCTCAGCCATCATGCATTGAAATGCGCGATTGGTGGCCCGAGGGTCGAGAACCACATTCCCTTGAGCTTATGAAATGATAGGGAGGGTGGTTGTGCACACATATCTTGCAAATACATTGCCATGCCCTTTCTTGCTCTCCGTTACAGCAAAGTGGAGTCTGGCAGCAAAAATTAGTCGGCTGACCAGTAGTACTAGCTGGCCGACCACTTTTTCTAGTTTTTCAGCAAAGAAAGTGGTCGGCAGGTGGTCTCCTTCCTCAACAACTGGTCGGCAGCCCTCCCACAGGTCCCCAAGGTGAGTTTGAAGCTTTGTGGAGCTTGGTGCAGTGTTCTGAGGACAATTGCAAACAGAGGCAAATTGAGGCATCGCGACGAATTTCCGAACGAGGCGACCGGGCATCCATGCACTCTTCTCCCTCTGAAGCTCCTGCTTTACTGCTTTACTTAGCTAATTTGCTTAGCTAGTTTATGCTTTGGTTTTATAATTAAGTAGTTAATGCGTTTAGCTGCTTTCTTGTTTTGTAATAGCTTAATTAGTTAGCTCGTTAGTTAATTAATTTGTGATGTAATAATTAGTTTAATTAGCTTAGATTAGCTAGTTAGCTTCTTGTTCGGACCCTCCGTCGAGAGGGCCAACTGTTGTAATAAGCGTGCGTGCGTGTGATGCATGTCTTCCAAACCCCATTTCTTTCTCCATTTTACTTATCCGGTTATGATGGTTAGTTTTAGGGAATATTTTGTTTAGCATACCTTATGCTTTGCATGCGTGCATCCATTCATCTATATTGCATGCACTGGGCTCGGCGCATCATACTAAGTGCATTGTATTTCAATTCCAATTTGAATACATGTACCAAGTTGCATTTCACATGGCATCTTAGGATAGCCGAGCCTACCTGAGTTGCATTTTTGCATGTGTTGCATTAGCAATCTCAACATGAACTAGGATCATGCTTGATTTCTAACTAGTTCTCTGTTTGGGCTCGGAGTACACAGTGAGTGTTTACGCCTTAGCATACTGTATGTGTGTAAGTGTTGCCATGAAAGCATGCTTGCCATGAGGCTAACTGCTTATTTGATATAACTGCCTGAATGCCTGTGGGTGAAGGTTGGATTGCTTGAATTGAAACAATTCATTGAAATCCGCATTTTAGCCTACTTGCGAGTAGCAAACTTCAAATCATTTTCACAAACAAACATGCAATGTTTTGTTCCAACTTAGGCGATCTAGTCTATACTTGTATGCTGTGCGCATCACATAGTAATTCTAGGTTAATAACCGGAATAAGAACACATGTGTTTTCAAAAACAGCATATCATGTTAGTAAAGGCCGATCATTGATCGGGCGAGCGGGGGTGCTCATTGTATGACCTTCCCCTCTCGTACCCATGTTCCCGAGCTGAGGCAACTTTGGTGATGACGGACACGTGGCCTTAGGCACGAGTCAGGGTTTCCTAAATTTCCCCAAAATAAAATATTTAGGTGGCGACTCTGTATCTGGAAAAGCAGTCCATGTTTGGCACTTCTTTATAAAAATCAGTTTTCCAAAACGATTTGCCGGATTTGGACTCTTTGATGATTTATCGGTCTCGCATTGCACTTTGTGATATTAGATTCAGAACCGTGACATTGAGTCTGAACTGTAGTAGCTAAGAACAAACGACATTCGCGCCCCTTCGCGGTGCGGAGCTCGGGAGTTCTCGGGCACGTCTACAATTGGGCAAAGCGCTCGAGCGTTGCAGGCGATCAAAAATGAGATGTCTACAGTTACCCCTCTTTGACAAAACTCGAAGTCATAAAGTGACGTGACTGAATGTCAAAGCCCAAAGATGACCCATTTGACGTGGCCACAAGGCTTGGGCAAGGAATCAAGATATGAATGCAAAGATTAAATCCGAGGGCAAAGTGCAAAATGACATGCAACAAAATAACTTATGATCATGCAATGAAATGCCAATGAAACAATGTGATGGAACATTTGAATGTAAATGAAGCAATGAAACAACGTTACAATCTAAACAAGAATGAAAATGTAAATGAAAATGTAACTCAAAGCAAAATAAATCCCGCCGTGTCTCACACGGAAAGAAGTGAATAACTAGGCACGTCTCCCATGGAAAGGACAAAGAAAACACAAACCAAACTACGTCTCACGTAGAAAGGATGTAAGAAAAAGCAGACCTAACTACGCCGCGCGTAAGAAGGGTGAAGGGCGATGTAACCATCGAGTGCACCCAAGGTTTCAACTAAGATCCTAATGCGTCTCACGCGATTGGAGGAATGGTGGTGTGAACAAATAGGCGCACCTGATGTTTTTAACCAAAACAAAAAATTCTAACACGTCTCACGCGATAGGAGGAGAAATGGTGTGAATAAATAGGCACCCATGTTGTTTTTAACCAAAGCAAACAATCCTAACGCGTCTCACGCGATAGAAGGAGAAGTGGTGTGAACAAACAGGCGCACCTGTTGTTTTTAACCAAAGAAAACAATCCTAACACGTTCCACGCAATAGGAGGACAGGTGGTGTGAACAAAGAGGAATACCTGATGTTTTTAACCTAGAAAAGCACTCCTAACGCGTCACATGCGAGAGGAGGAAAGATTGGTGTGAACGAACAGGCACACCTACCTTTTTAACCTAGAAAAGGACTCCTAACACGTCGCACGCGAGAGGAGAAAAGATTGGTGTGAACAAACAGGTGCACCTGTCGGTTTTAACTGAGATGAGCACTCCTAACGCGTCGCACGCGAGATGAGAAAAGATTGGTGTGAACGAATAGGCGCACCTGCCATTTTTAACCTAGAAAAGCACTCCTAACACGTCGCGTGCGAGAGGAGGAAAAATTGGTGTGAACGAACAGGCGCACCTGCCGTTTTTAACCGAGAAGAGCACTCCTAACACGTCGCACGCGAGAGGAGGAAAGATTGGTGTGAACGAACAGGCGCACCTGTCGTTTTTCACTGAGTTGAACAATCCTCATGCGTCGCACGCGAGAGGAGGAAAGATTGGTGTGAACGAACATGGGCACCTGTCGTTTTTAAACGAGTTGAACAATCCTCACGCGTCGCATGCAAGAGGAGAAAAGGTGAATCAATGAAAAAACAGACAAATTTTTAAAATTTGGTAAAGTGAAACTATCTCCTCCCCAGGTAGGCCTCGGAAAATATAGTCCATGGAGTTAATTAGAACCAAGATACAACACATAAACATGAATTAGCGAAGTGACAAAGAAGTGAACACGAATTCTACACAAAGATACGTAACATCAAAACAATCAAAGTAACGTAGTAAGGTGAAAGCCAATTTGCCAATGTGTAAAAACAATGGGATTTAATTTGAACATAACACACCGCGTTCCAATTTGATGGTAAAATGGATGACAATTTTACTATGGCACGAATGATTTCATCTAGAACTCCTTTGAATGAACCATACACACCATATCGTGTGTTACGAAATAACAGAAGGAATTAAAGCAACAAATCATGAAGTCATGCAATAGAACAAAACAGAACGAACAAAATTCCTCTATTTTTCCTTTCCTTCTCTTTTTATATTTTTGTTTTTCTTCCCTTCCTTCTTCATTTTTTATTTATTCCTTTTTTTTTCTTTTTTTGATGTCTTTGTTTTTTCCTTTTCTTCTTCACTATTTTTTTTTTCTTTTTCTTTTTCTTTTTTGTTTTTTGATTAAAGCTCAATAATGCAAGAAATAAAGTAGAGTAAAAACAAAACTGACTGAGTTCACACTAAGAGCCGGCCAGGCGTCGATAAAGCCGGCTGGGCTTCAATAGCGGCATGGGCAGTTCAGGAAAGCCACGACCTGTGGCTATTTAAAACACATTCTCACCCCCATTTTGCACGCATCCTAGGTCGAAACTCTTCCTTCTCTCTCTCTAGGCTTCTCCTCTCCCTAGATTTTCCCTCCCCTTGAGTTATCCAACAACCCTTGCAAAAAATTTCCTTGGAACCTTTTCTTTCCTCTACACTTTGAACCAAACAAAATTTAATTTGGTGGAGTTTTGGGGTTTCTCTTTTTTTTCCTCACATTTGCCCACACTTTCCTTCTTTCCCCCTTTGATTTTCCACAACCTCTCTACTTTCTCTCTCCTAGGGTTTGGATTTTTGGGTTTTTACCCATTTTCACTACAACAAAAAAGGGTTTTAACGGCGCGCAATGCATGCCGTAAAAACCCTTCTACGACGTGCAATGTGCGTCATATTATGACCAGTCATGGAAAGTCATTCAGTTTCAATGACATGCTTCGTACGCCGTTAAAAATTATTTAACGGCAGATTTTGTGCGTCGTCGTTACTTTTTCTATGACATGCTATAGTATGACGTTAAAAACTATTTAAGACAGATTTTGTGCGTCATTGTTACTTTTTCTACGACTACTTTTACATGCCGTTAATTGGGGAGACAAATAACGACGCTGATTGCGCGCCGTAAAATATGTAATACAACGACTTATTATGCCTGCCGTAGAATATGTAGTTTTTTTTTTTTTTAATTTTTAAATTCAGCAGGTTCTATTTAACTAATTTTGTATAATCTAACAAATATTACAAACAAGCATCACAAAACATCAATCAACCACCAAAATATTGTTTGAAACATCAAAAAGAAACTATATCCATAAATTATAAACATTCAACAATTGTCTATACATTCCAAACATTCGAAAACTATATCCTTAAGTTCTAAATTGTACAAAAAATTTAAACCATCCAAAAGAGCAACAGGACAAACCACAGCTCTGCTTCATTTCATCACGTATAAGATAGATCTCTTCAACTCGACCATAAGGTGAAAAAATCTGACAAAGGAAGAATCAGTTGTCAGCAATAAACTTTAATTAATTTGAGCAAAGTAGATTATAATAAATGTAACACATTTATATACACATGCATGCACACGGTATGGGTGACAAAAAGTGTATGAAGAATAAGCTGAAGTTTCTTAATTTTTAGGCCACCAAGGAGGGTAGGGAATTTAAAGGGAGAGGAATGGCAAGATGAATACTAATATGCTAATGTTACAAAAAGATAGGCATAACCAAAGCAAACATGTGAATACAAGGGAAACATACTTCCTCAACTTCCTTTTCTGTAGCTTGTTTGTTCAATGCGCCAACAAACAACTTGTACTCAACTGCACCTAAAATAAAGAGAAATAGGTAAGGAATGGATAAAAAACACATATGCATCAAATAGAAAAGAACAGCCCATAACCAAAGTCTCAGTTATGACCTTGTAAGCATGTCTTCTCATAGCTTCACTTTGAACACCTAACTTTCACGATAGGTCTTTCAAAGAGACAATATTCAAATTAAACACCACTATAAAAATTCCTAGTGGAGAAATAATTAAATATAATAATTCCTCATGCACTAGCTGAACATCCTTTAAAGCAACTCCAACTAAATAATTGACAGGAAAACTTACAAAGGTATGATACGCTACAGTTCAATTAATATATATGTTTGACAAAGAAAAACTTGATACATCTACATGGAAAATAAAAAGAGAGAGAAAATTCACTCTCAAATTACAAATATGTAAACATACTTGGGGAAAGAAGGTTTTAGAAAGACGTTCTGTTTCCCCATCAGCATATATTGCTTGGATAAGGTATGATATGCCATAGTTCAAATAATATATATGTTTGATAAAAAACTTGATATATCTTCAAGTAAAAAATAAGGAGAGAAAAAACAATCAAACTACAAATATGTAAACATACTGGGGAAAGAAGGTATCATTAGCAAAAGACACAGAAAGTCATAATATATTACCTAGACGTTCCCTTTCCCCATCATCAGCATATCTTACTTGGATAGGACCCACTCCCTAAAAACACAACAATGATCAAACTATTAAACAAAAGCTAGTCAACTCATATGACAGAACATGCATAGCAGCAAAAGACCTCACCCCAGGCAGAGTGTGTTGGTTGTGTAAAGCACTCATTGCCCTGTCAGCTTCTTCAGAAGTAGTGTATTTTATAAAACAACATCCTGCAGAAGTAAAAAGTTCATACCCTGATTTCATTTACTTCTACCTTTTCTAGTGAGAGACAGGTAGATGCGAACGCACGTACCAGTTGACTATGCTTATGTGATAAAAAGATAAATAAAAATTATTGAACAGTAAACATCAAGAAAACTAATACTGATACTACATCAAGGATTACATATCAAAATTCACAAATCCAAGACATATCAAGCCAAGTTGTTCGAAAACAGCAGCGCCGTGTTGCTATCATTAAATAAGATATATATAGTTTTTTTTTTTTTTTGAAAAAAAAAACACACCAAAACTTCTGGACAGACATAAACAACAACCAAAATTAATGTGCAAGAGCTACGTATTACTGTCGTGAAAGATATGACCAAGGCGTTAGGCCGAATCACGTATTTCTATGTTCTCTGTGTTTGATTTATTTTATTTACTGTTTTGTGGAGTTGGAACATTCAATTATCACATAAGAACTCAAAAGACACACAAATGGCATGATATTTGCAGACAGACGGCACCTGTAGACACCCCATTTTTGACCGTCCTCAAGACTTGGACGTCACCGTTTGAACGCTCGGTGATTATCCATGTTTGTGTTCGTTTGGAGTTCCCGGAGTTCTCGGCTACGCGCCCTGCCTCAGGATCTCCGAACTCGACCGTTTTGTGCCTGGTTTCGCACCAAACACTTGTGTTTTGCCTGGGAGGGGTAGGGAATGCCTTGTGAGGCATTCCCACACACCACCGGCACTAGCTAGAGGCCACCGGCTGGTTTTTGTTGCCATCGGCAATATATTTTTCCGGTCGGCACTCTTTGTTGCCGGTCGACACTCCATTTTGTCAAAATGACAATTTTGAGCGGCCGACCACTGTTCATCTACTTTTTGTAGATATTTTGTGCCAGCTGTGATAGCTGGCACCCACCCCATTCCCCTCCATACATGTGTATGGAGGGATTTCCCTCAAAAGAAGCTTCTTGAATAAGCTTTGCAAGAGGGAATGGCCTATAAAGGAGAGGGTCTTCTCTTTGGCCAGAGGTTAGACATTTTTTTACAGCTTTTCTTAAAGCTTGAGTTCTAGGGTTAGGGTTAGACACATATCCTATCTCTATAAGTGTGTTTTGGTCATACTTTTGCTCACAAACACACACCAACACACCATCTCTTGGACTTAAGCCGCCTTGAGGGTTGTTTTGGAAGTTTCTGAGTGGATTCAAGCTCAAGAAGGCTGCTGGAGCATTGCTTGTGAAGAAGGACTTCAAGGGTAAGAAACTAGTCCTTTTTACCCCATTTTTGCATCCTATTTCTACCTATCTTAGAGCTGTTTTTGTGTTTAGTGTATAACATAAAAAAGTTCTATTTTTAGGCCCTCTTGATTGTTTGTTAAGAGTGTTTTGTGGTTTGGGTCTGTTTGACCAACCTTAGGCCTTGAAAGGTCCCATTTTTGTGCTATTTTGTACAAGTTTCGAGACTTTGGTGTTTGGGCCTCTTCACCACTGAAATCTTGAGGGATTTCAGTGGTGGGGATGGTGCCTTGAAGTCTCCAAAAGGGGAGGGTCACCCCCTCTCCTTGTTGTCCTTGAAAGGGACTATTTTTGGTCTCTTAAGGAAGCCTTTGTTCAAGTGTGTGTTGAGCATGCCATGACTGTATTTTATGTTTATATTGTCATGTTATAACTTTGTATTAAGTTGGTTTTGGTACTCCATGCATGTTTAGTGTAGTTGCCGTGTAATGCCTCATTGATCCCTTAACATGCCTTAGGTTGTGTGCCTTTGTTTGAGCATGTTTTAGGCTTAGCCTTGTGAATATTTTGTGCTTATTTTGCCATGCTTTAGGTCTGTCCATAGTTGTTTGGATCGATTTTGGCATGCTTAGTATAGCTCCTTTGCATTTGTGGCTCGTCGGGCTTGTATGCCTCAAGTATGCGAATGTGTAGTATGTGTTGATTGCATCATTTTGGTGGCTTGGAACCATCCAATATGTAATTTCAGTCCCTTTGGCATGCTCATATGCTTGCCTTAGTTGCCTCTTTGTTGCTTTGAGAGCATGTGTTGTATGCCCTATGTTTTGATCATTATGCATGCCTTTGAATTTGAGCCACTTAGATGCCATCTAAGTACTCCTTTGGCCTTGTTTTAACATGCTAAAAATCTGTTTTTAGTTGTTTAATGCATGCCATGTTTGTTGTGCTAAATGTGCTTCAAAGATTCATGACTTGCCTCAAGTACTTGGACCATGCTTGCATGCTTATGCTTGTCTCATTTGGGTTGGTTTGGCACCACATTTTGACATGATTTTAAAGCTTTTCATTCCATGCCAATTGTCCATCTTTAGCCTCTTTCAAGTGTGTTTGAGAGTTGCTTGTTTAATGCTTAGGTTTGTGCCTTAACATGTGCATGCGTGTGTGTGTGCTTAGCCTTCATTTTTGGGCACTTTGGCCACTGTTTTAGGCCTATTTAGAGTTGCCTAATTCATGTTTAAGTCCCTCTTTTATTTGGTTTGCATGCTTGCCTTGCATGCTTGCTTGTGTGTTTGTATGAGTGCCTTGCATTGTCCATATTGCATGTTAGCCAATATGTCTAGGATTGCATTGCATTGTGCATGCTTGGCCTCTTGAAGTGAGTGTGATAGAGGTTAGGCTTCCTTGTGTGATTATATGGTTTGCATGCATTTGAAATTGAAAGTGCACACTCGATTCTTTGGGCTATCATGCATGGAAATGCGTGATTGGTGGTCTGAGAATCGAGGCACATCCTCCTTTGAGTAATTAACATGATAGGGAGTGTGATTGGTGCATACATAGCTTGAATAGCCTTGCCATGCAAGATTCTGCCCTCTGCTGCTGTGAGTTGCAGGTTCTGCAGACATTTTCAGCCGACCGGCAACATTTAGTGCCGACCGGCAATGTATTTGTGGCCGATAGTCTCATTTGTAGCCGATGACCATATCCTTCAGCCGGTGGTGATCCCCAGTATTTAGAGGGGCATCCTTGAGGCTTTGGAAGTATTCAGAGGGGCAAAGCAGGGAAAACAGAGGCAGACTATGCATGGCAGTGCGATTCCGAGCAAATCCCGAGCATGCACTGTATCTGATCCTCTTCCCGAGGGGCTTACTATTTTAATTAGATTAATTAATTTGTTAATTTAATTGGTCTGTAATATTTAATTGGCTTGCGTAGTTAATTAATTTGTATATTCTTTTGGTCCCTCCGAGTGAGGGCAAATCTGTAATAAGTGTGTGTGAGTGGTGTGTATGTCTTCCAACCCCCACTTCTTTCTTCCCTTTTATTTACCCGCTTACGATGGTAGATTAGGGCACGTTTATTTTAGCATACCTTATGCTATGCATGCGTGCATACATACATTTGTCTTACATGCACCGGGCTCGGTACATCATACAAACTGCATTGTATCTTCAAATCTAACTTGAATACGTGCACCGAATGATTGCATTTCACATGCCATTTTAGGGTTAGCCGAGCCTATCCTAATCACATTCTGTATGCGATGCATTAGTCACTTAACATGAACTAGGACATGCATGTTTGCTAACTGGTTTATTGTTTTGGCACGGAATACGATGTAAGTATTTATGCTTTAGCATATCGCATGCGTGTGAATGTTAACATGACAGTAGGCTTACCATGTGGCTAAATGCTTATATGAGATAAACTGTTTGAATGCCTGTGGGTGGAGGTTGGATTGCTTGAGTTGGAAAAACTCGTTGAAATCCGTGTTTTAGCCTACTTGCGAGTAGCAAATTCCAAAGCATTTTCAAAACAAACGGATATGCAATGCTTGTTTCCAAATTAGGCAATCTAGTCTATACTTATTTGCTGTGCGCATAACATAGTAATTCTAGGCTAATAACCGGAATAAGAACACATAACGTTTTCAAAATCGGATATCATGGTTAGTAGAGGCCGGTCTTCGGACCGGGCGAGAGGGGGTGCTCATAGCTGACCTTCCCCGATCATACCCAAGCTCCCGAGCCAAGATTACTTTGGTGATGACGGACACGTGGCCTTCGGCACCGAGTCAGGGTTTCCTAAATCTCCCCATAAAAATATTTAGGTGGCGACTCTGTATCTGGCAAAGCAGTCCATGTTTGGCACTTCTTTCCAAAATCTGTTTTTCTCAAAACGATTTGCCAGAGTTGGACTCTTTGGTTCAGATTAAGAACCGCAACAAACAAAAGGGAGTCCGAACTGTAGCAGCCGAGGTCCCACGCGGGCACTGTTACAGTTTCTGGCGACTCTGCTGGGGATTTTAGAGAGCTTGACTCGAACTCGTGATATCCTGTTTTGATTTCATTTATGCGTCTCTTTGCATTGCATGTGCATTGGTGCGCCTAGGACACTGTGTTGGCCATCTGCTATTCCTGAGCGGTTTGCTGGAGGCTTGTCTTGTCAAGGCATGACCATAAGGCTGACCGGTTGCGGGCTCTGCCAGTATGGGAACACAAACCCCGATTTTGCCGGGGCACCCTTTTTGACCATTCGACCTAGTGCATATCGAAATCCATAGTGACCGTTCCCAACTAGGACAGGTTGCTTACCCGATATAGGTTGTTTGAAGCCGCTGTGTGCGTAGTGAAACCCTAGCTCCTGACAAAATAGGACAGGGAAGCCCTACCCCAACAGAGGGGTGTATTGGCTCTCATTTATCTGCTATGTGCTTTTAGAGTGTATCTCTGCAGGGGAATGCATATACCAGTTTGCAAGTTTGAGCATCAGGCCCGAGGGCACCGGTATCTGTGTTGTTGAGAATCAGTTATATCTGCGGGTATCAGTTCAGTTTTGAACAGTGATTCTGGGGGACAGTGATCAGTAGTAGAGTGCAGTTGATCGGCTACACCCGTGTTTGATCCGTTTGGGGCTGAAATGCTGCTTGTTTTCCGTTTCAGTTCAGAGGTTCAGAGAGTTGATCCAGAATAGCTAGTGTCTTCTCCTTGCTGAGGCAGGACTTAGCATGATGCAGAATTCAGAAGAGATCGTGGTCATGACGGCCGCGTTGAGTCAAGGAATCACCTCGCAGGGCGAGGCTAATATTGATCTGCCGCATCCACCCAGGTCGCCTGCCGCCCACCCAGTTTGGATCCCTCAACTATATCAGGCTCGCGAGCCTACTACATTTGAACTAATGGGAATGATAGGTGATCTTCAAAGATCCGTGGCGGATCTCGCCTATGGGATGTCGGCCTCGCCACCAGCCGCACCATATGCCGGAGGCTTTATACCCCAGGAGCCCCCTCTATTGGGACGGATAGTAATTGAACTCAGCCAACCGGAGATGACCTCCAGCTATGGCAACGACGCATCAAACCAAATTCTAGATCAGGCTGAGGCCAGAGGTAAAGGCAAGATGAAGGCAGATGTCGATCCTATCGAACAACTGCTGTGGGCAGTAGAGGCTATGAAAGCCGGGGGGATGAACAAGCAACAGATATCTGCAGTTATGACAAAAGCTGTGGAGGACGCTTTCCCCACCGCCTGAGGGCAGTTCCAGTCAATCAGAGAACCGGAACAGGCCCCGTCAAGCCAAAACAGTTCTTCCCGCTCCCAACCTTGTATCTGGGAAGGATCAGAAATCCAAAGCCGCACCTGCCGATCCGTTCGCTAGTGCATCTAGCAAGAGTGCTTAGGCTCCGAAGTACCTGCCCCGAGGGCACAGGGTCTTCCATCCTCTCTACATGCCTTTGTCTAGGGCACTTTTGATTTCGACCAAAAAGGGGCATCTTAAACCCTTGGAGCCTCAACCCCTACCGAAGAATCTCCCTGCCACACATGATGCTGCTCTATACTGTGCGTACTATCAGCAAACCGGCCATGCCACTGACAATTGTTTCCGCCTCCGTCATGAGGTGCAAGATTTGATTGACAACGAGGTTATCCTCCCTCCCACCTCAGCAAAGTCAGTCACCACCCAGTTGTTGGATTTTGAGGACATAGATACCGCGAGTATGTAATTAGAAGGTGAACCGCCTGCGGGCAGTGCCTGGTACATTTTTGGATGGGGCGTTTGGCACGCATTTTTGGGCATCTGTTAATGATTAATTTTGTAAATTCTGATTTGGGTGTCGGGTCACGCTTTTGTTTCGTCTTAAGTCCGTCTCTCTGTATTGAGTCAGTCTTTTTGCTTACAGGGTCTGTCTTGTTGTGGTGAGTCAGTCCCTCTTGTATAGTATACCCGGTGATTTCGGGGTTGTTGTCTCAAACACCGTTTTATCTTGTAATTAGTTGTTTTTGCTTTTTGAGTCTGTTGCTGCCAAGGAGCCAGTTATACCAACAAATCTGAATGAAACAGCTGTGGTTATCACGTTCCGTAGTTGTTGCTGTTTAAGTCGACCGTGCCAGAGGATGTGAATGGAACGACAGTACATACCACCTACTCTCTTGTGCCTTAAACATCGTTATAATGACCTAAGCTTTTCATAAAACCCCTTTTTCGAACACTGCGGTGATGAAAACGAAGAGGAAGTAATTCCTCGGGTTTTGTAAAATTTTGATCATTTTGAGGGAAAGAGAGGCCTGCTAAGCTTTTAATGAGTGAAATCATGCTTGTCGGCGTGAGTACTGAGAAGGATCCTGGTTCGATCCGGACTAGTTCCACACTCTCTTCTGCGCGAGCGATTTGTCGCTTTCTTAAAAACTTTCAAAAACGAAATGTTTCGCGCAGTCTTGCGAAGACCTGTGTGGAATCGCTCTTGAGATTGTGCAGCCCAGGATCACTCTCAGCCTCAAGATTCAACCTATCTGTTGCAAACTGGAATCCGTTCAAAACGTTCAACAGTGCCATGAAACGCCTGTGTGGCTCATCCTAAGGCAGCCCTCGAGCAAGAGGCGTCAAAGTTAGATCAAGGAGATCAGATCTAACCGGAAGAGGCTCATGAAGTAGCCGTGATGGACTTTTCTGCAAATCAACACAACAGTCATTCTCCTCGACACAGAAAGGCTTCAATCTCAAAACCATTTGGCATGGGCTTGCTACACTTTTTACCCTTTGAGAGGCTCGCTGGGCCGAAAACCTGGAAGGGCGGCCCAGGCAAAAGTTAGAGCAAAGAAAAAGAAAAGAAAAAAAGAAAAAAGAAGCAAAAAAGAAAAAGAAAAGAAAAGAACGAAGAATAGCAAAAGAAAAGAAAGAAAAGAAATGAAAATGCAAAAGAAAAGAAAAAAGAAAGAAAAAGAAAAACATAGCTCGCAAGGTCGAAAACCCGCATTGGGCGCCTTGGCAAAAGTTAGAGCCTAAACAGTGAAGGTTAAAATACCCGAGTGTACCTTAACCGGAACTACGTAAGGCTTGATTCCCATGTTTGGGATACGTAGGCAACTTTATCTTGAAGTCCAGCCCCCAACGCTTCCATAGCGTCTCAGTCCATGTCATGGTTTTGATTACTTTTGTCTCCTCCGAATCCAATGTCTCGATTGCAGCAACCCGGAATTACGTAATTAACTTCCTCTTGAAGTCCAAACCACCAACACCTTCCAGGTGACTGTGTCCATATATTGATTCAAACCGTCTTCGTCTCCTCCGCGTCCGAGGATCCAATCATTGTCAACGAGGACTGGCTTACAAAATGCCGCGGCATCATCCAAACAAGGGGCAACTTTCCGTTGCCATACAGTGCCATAAGTTGCCCTGAGTTACCGTCCAAACCAGGGGCAACTTTCCGTTACCTTATCCCCCCCTTTAAGCCAGGGGCAATTTTCCATTGCCTCCGATCCGAGGTTGCATATCTCGAGGGTAAGTTTCGCGCTCGTTGAGCGTTGATTGTTTGCAAAAATGGTTTTTGAAAATTTTTATTGAAGTTGACTATTTTCTCGAAAACTATTTCTCATTTTCCAAAATTGGACCATGTTTGGACCCAAAAGGGAAAATTTTCAGTGCTCACAGCCTGACTTGCATGATTTTCAAATCAAAAATCGAATAAGTGTGTTAATCCAACTCTCGTTTTGATCAAAACTGTTTTAGGAAGAAAACAAAAAAAAATGGTCAAAGTGACGAACTAGGGGCACAATTGAGTCAGGTCTTCTGTCTTTCCCCCGTTAACATACTTGCCAGAAGGGCACTCTATCCACTGGGAGAAATAGCCGTGAGCTAACAGTGCTGGGTGTGAACCTGCGACTTCCTATTCATCCATTAACCACTCTGGGGAGGGATAAAAAAATGAGAGAATAAAGAATAGAGAGGTGTAAGCAGAGAGAGAAGTGAGAAAAGGGTTTTGAGAGAAAAACCGAGCCTGAGGGCCGAGCGATGTAAGTATCACAAATCAGAAAGGGTGGGAATAATACCCGGAGGAATTGGCTCCTCGAGATTTGAGGTCTTTTTGTAAACATGTCCGTGTGTCGTGTCATTTGATTTGTCGGTCTCAATTTTGGCTTTGAGTCTTTTCCAAGTGTGTCTCGTTGTGTTAGGTCGTGTGCCTTTTGTTTCTTAGTTTGAGTCCTTCCGCTGTGTTCTGTGGTAGGCTCGACACCCCGGTTGAAAACCCTTCCTTATTTAAAAAAAAAAATCATTTGTGCTCAGAATGTTGTGTCATTCTCTACATTCGTGCGAAGCAAGAGAAGGAGAGGGAAAATTTGGGACATCCGAGTGTGTTTCAACTGCAACCGTGTCAGTTTTGTGATCTGTCTTGTCAGATTGGGTTATTTGTTCAGGGTTTGCTGTGTGCAGAATAAACCGAGTACTGTATTATGGGCTGTATGCAGATCAATCCCCAGTAGAGTACGGGCTGTATTATGCAGTTTGAGTAGTGGTTTGTATGAGTTGTTTGCTGTTAGTTGGTTGGTTATTCGATTATCATAGTGCAAGTGCTCAAATTACAAGTATTCACTTTTCAGACAGCAGATCAATATCATTTACATTTGAGGTGTAATATGATGCAATACAGTGCAGGGTATGAAATATACACAAATGTAAACACTTTTTCAGACAAAAATTTTGTTTCATTTCATATCATCTTTTCAAGTACATAAGTTTTGGGAAACAAAATCTGCCTGCAGCAGTACAAAGTACCCTAACTACTAACCAAAAGGGGAAAATGCGAAAAGGAAGAAAAACAGTAAAAATCTGTATCAAATGTCAAAATGGCTCCGGGGCCGTCAATCTGTCCTGGTCCTCTTCCTGGACGAAGGTCCAGGAGCGTCATCAACAGGGGCACCACCAAGGGCATCGCCGTCTGAGCTCGAGTCTGAGCCATCACCGGTCCCCTCCGCCTCTGTCTCTGCCTCAGACTCGTCATCCGGAACTGGAGCCCGCGAGCTGCTCCCGACGTGAGTGCGCCCCCCTCTGGTGCGGGGATATACTATGCCATCCCGAGTAGAAATGGGAGGTCCAGCTGGAGCACCACCCACTGGAGAAATCTGGAAGGGAGGCTGAAAAAGCATAAAAGGCGAATACATCAGAATACTGTGAGCAGTTTATCCGTGCAGAATGCAGTGTATGAGTACAGTCTGTGAATGCCGTGAGCAGTAAATCAGTGCAGAATGCAGTGTATGAGTACAGTCTGTGGATGCCGTGAGCAGTTTATCAGTACAGAATGCAATGTATGAGTACAATGTGTGGGTGCCGTAAGCAGTTTATCCATGCAGAATGCAGTGTATGAGTACAGTCTGTGGATGCTGTGAGCCGTTTATCAGTGCAGAATGCAATGTGTGAGTACAGTGTATCAGATGCCGTGAGCAGTTTATCAGATGTTGTGTTATGCATCAGATTATGTAAAGCGGTTTGTGTATGGTTTGAGGCTGTGGTCAGAAAGAACATTCCGGAATGCTGTAAAGGGCTAGGAGGTCGAATGTCCGCTGTAGCATCCCCATCATGGAGGCATTCATCTCCAATGACTGCCGGGTATACTCAAAAGACGCCTGCAAGAGTACCAGATGCATCAGTATTCTGTGGAATATCAAATAAAACTGAAGTGAAATGACTGTACAAAATGCAGTAATACATACCGGAGGTAAGTCGGGGACACCGACAAACTCGTGATCAGCCGGCGGAGGGGCGAAGGGGATCTGATAAGTCGCCCCACCCTGCCCTCGGAAAGTCAATAAAGCGGGCAGAGCAGGCCAACCGGTCCCCCGCCCCCGCTGAACTCCACCCCTGCCATGGACTCGAGCCCTCCTCGGCGCTCTCCCTCCAGCCCCCGCTCCCACTCCAGCCGCTGGCGCCGCAGGTCTCTCTCTCTCTACTCGGCGGCCGCCGCTCAGAGGTCGCATGATGAAGGTCCGGACGTACTTCGAGTAATCGCCCTCGCCTCTGTAGTCGTCTGCCTCCCAGCCGATGGTGTAGTCCGCCATCTGCTCAGCAGTGAATCGCTCGGTATCCCTCATGTGCTCAGGAGGGTGCACCGGGACTATCTGCTCAGGTAAGCCTAGGGTTTGACGCAAGAAACGCTCACCCAGGTACCAAGCCCGACAGACCGGGCCCTCGAGCAGAATCCGGTAACGTGAGGTCTCATCGACACCGGCAAACCGATCCCGCATCATCGCTGGCAGTGGAGCCCACGGCCGCCAGGTGATCTGAAATTGAAATACAGTTTGTTATCTACTGTTATTGAAATCTACTGTTATTGAAATATGCAGTGGAAAGGCGAAGCTTAAATAAACTGCAGGTAAAACATACCTCTGCGGGTGTGATGGTGTCGAAGTAGCAGCGGAAGAAGCTGAATGTCTCTCGCGGCCTCCGGGTGTATTTCCCGTCAAAGCGACGCGAAAAAGGGACGACCAGAGGGGTCTCTGCATCAGGTACAGGAGCAAGCCTAGGAAAGTAGGCATAAACGCACAACTGCAAGGTAAATATCAGTGCATTTATCAGATAAAGCAGAATACATAATAAAGGCAGAAATAGCAGAGTCGTGCGTTGTGCAGTGTATAGTGCAGAGTGTACAGTGTGAGCAGTGTACAGTCCGTGCAAAGCAGAGCGTGTGTGTGCCGTGTGTACAGTATACAGTAAGTGTAAAGCAGACTACAGTGTGTGCAGTGTGCAGAGTACAGAAAATAAAGAACTGAAATGAAAGGGGAAGAAAATGTACCTCCCAAGCACGCCAGTAACCCCCGAGCAACTGTCCGCTGCCGCAGGAGGCTGAGCTTATATCCATAAAGGGTGGCCAGAGCGGCGCCACCCCAGTCATAATGTAAAATGTCTCTGACGTCCACCAGTGCGCTGAGAAGACAGAGAGGCACTGTGTTCGCCCGGTCGGCGAAGATGGTCGTCCCAAACAGGAACATAAGGAAGCCGCGTGCGTATCTCTCCACGGCCTCTGGGGTCATCGGAGCTGCATCAACGAGGAGGGGCTGGACCCGGAACTGCACCTCGAACCAGGAGTATCGAACAAAGCCAGGACGCGCAAGAGGCGGTGCCGCGCCGAGCAAGTAGACCTGAGCCGCGGTCCACTCGTCCATGTCAATGTCAAAGGGGATCGGATCACCCCCTACCCCGATGCCTGTGAGCATCGAGAAATCGTAAGGGGTCATCGTCATGTCCCCAGTCGCAGACAAGTGAAATGAATCGGTGGTGTCCCACCACCTCTCCACCAGGGTGGCGAGGAGAGGTCTGCATGTCGTAAGCCTGGAGAGTCCTTTGCAGAAGGCGCCAAAGCTGGCCTGGTTTATGATATGGCGAACTGCGTCGGGTAGCTCGGCGTACCAACTACGAACGATAGTATTCCCATACCCGCGGATGGTATGGGAATCTCCCTGTTTTCAAACAAGCGGTTGCGAAGCAATATAAAATATACAGTTTTGAAGAAACAGTCAAAATCAGTGCAAACTTGGCATGCGTGCAAGTTTATCAGATTCAAACAGATACCAGGTGCCGGTGTGTTTACGGTGAACTACAACGTGTGATACGTCAACGTGTTTGAGTGGTTCAGTGCAAATTTGGCATGCGTGCAAGTTTATCAGATTCAAACGGATACCGGGTGCCGGTGTGCTTATAGTGAACTACAACGTGTGATGTGTCAACGTGTTTGAGTGGTTCAGTGCAAATTTGGCATGCGTGCAAGTTTATCAGATTCAAACAAGTACCGGGTGCCGGTGTGTTTACGGTGAACTACAACTTGTGACGCGTCAGCGTGTTTGTGTGGCTCGGTGCAAATGTGGCATGCGTGCATATTTTCAGAGTCAAACAGGTATCGGGTGTCGGTGTTTGCAGTGAGATACGGTGTGTGCCATGGTTTGAGTAGTTCAAGGCTAGTGTAGTGTGTGCGCGTGTGAGTCTTAAACAGATAATCAGTTGCAAACGTGTTTGTAATCGACTACAATGTACAGTATATCAGCGTATCGGAACTAAGCAGTTAAAGGTTGTAATCGGTTATGGCAGTTGGCAGTTGAAAATCCTACGTTGCAGAAAGTAAAGTAGAGAAAGAAAGTTACCTTGGAAGCGCCGGAGGATAGGTGGGAGGCAGGCTCGCGTAGCAAGAGCTCGGGATCCAACGCCATGTCGAAACTCCTGAACTGGCGCAACCCGTCGGGTGGCAGAACATGGATCGCCGGCCGGTAGGTCGCCGGGTCGAATGGGCGCTCGCTCAACGGGAGGAGCTCGACCCCGGGATCCATCTCGTGATCCGAGGGAGTCCCACCGCGTGGAATGTCGTCCGCCATGTCGAGAATAATGAGAAAGTGGTCAAGGAAAGAAAATCGGGTCGGAATACGAAGAGTCAACCGAAAAGTCAACCCCCGGGAGGGTGGAAAATGGCCGGGAAGGTCGGGATGTGAAAAGGCACGGAAATGAAGAGGAGATCGAGGGGAACAAGTCCCAAAAAGGTGAAAATAGCAAAAGCAGCGTCGAAACGAAGTTTCAATCGGTCCAAAATGTTCGAAACGCGATGAACTTCGCGAATCGAACGACGAAAAAGGCGCGAGAACGCAGAGAAATGAGGAAATGAGGAGAGAAAAAGGCCCTAGAGAGAGAGGGTCTGGTTTTTCGGCGGAAGAGAAGTGAAAGAATAGGTTTTTGAAACCCTATTTTAAAACACCTGAAGCGAAAAGTCGAATCTGCCCCGACTCAGCAACTTTTTTCCGGTCGGCAACATTTTGTGCCGGCCGGCAGAATATTGTGCCGATGGAATTCTTTTTTAGCCGGTAGACAGCCGGTGGCCTCCTAGCCCGGCCGGTGGTGTTCCCACAGCCTTGTTTAGGCAATATGAGTTGTTTTGGGTCTTCATAGCTCGAGAAAGTGCAAGAAAGTGTATCTCCGACGCTCAACCGGCTTCTGTTTTGACCTCGGACCACGTCTTCTGGGCGTAGCACTCAAATTCATGCAATGATTGTATCCTTTTGTATCCTTTTGTCTTTTGCAAGATTCAAAAGTTTCCTCGTGTGCGTTGCACGCTTTCATCGCACTATTTCGGTGCATTACATCGCGCCGTCATGCGCCTCACAGTTGCATTATTATGGACGTGCTACACGCGTTGTAACATGCACCCCTTGCATTGTCATGCACATCCCTCATGCATTGTCATGCATTTTATTACAAGCGTTGTTATGCATTGTCATGCACCTCAATACATACGTCGCTTCGCACATCATTCGTGTTGTCGTTGCCTCGCACATCATTTGTGTTGTCGTGCATCTCCTTATCTTGCATTAGCATGCATTTCAAAAAAAAAACATGCGTTGTCGCGCACTCAAGTTCACTTGCATTGTTTTACATTTCGTGTGGCATGCGTGTCACACTTGCATTGTTTTACATTTCATGTGGCATGCATGTCACACTTGCATTGTTTTATATTTCGTGTGGCATGCGTGTCACACTTGCACTGTTTTACATTTCGTGTGGCATGCGTGTCACACTTGCATTGTTTTACATTTCGCGTGGCATGCGTGTCACACTTGCATTGTTTTACATCTCCTTTGAGGCACGCGTACCTCATTGGCAGTATCTTGCATCTCCTTTGAGGCACGCATACCTCATTGGCAGCATCTTGCATCCTTTAAGGCACGTGTGCCCCATTCTCATCGGCACGTGTGCCCCATTCTCATCGGCACGTGTGCCCCATTCGCATCGGCACGTGTGCCTCCCCATTTTCATCGGCACGTGTGCCCCATTCGCATCGGCACGTGTGCCTCCCCATTTTCATCGGCACGTGTGCCTCCTCACTTGCATCGGCACGTGTGCCCCCATTCTCATTGGCACGTGTGCCGCATTCTCATCGGCACGTGTGCCCCATTTTCATCGGCACGTGTGCCTCCTCACTTGCATCGGCACGTGTGCCCCATTCTCATTGGCACGTGTGCCCCATTCGCATCGGCACGTGTGCCTCCCCATTTTCATCGGCACGTGTGCCTCCTCACTTGCATCGGCACGTGTGCCCCATTCTCATTGGCACGTGTGCCTTCCCATTTTCATCTGCACGTGTGCCTCTCCATTTGCATTGGCACGTGTGCCTCCCCATTTGCATCGGCACGTGTGTCTCCTCATTTGCATCGGCACGTGTGCCTCATTTGCATTGGCACGTGTGCCTCATTTCCGTTAGCACGCATACCCCATTTGCATTGTCTTACATTCCTTTTTATACACATTGCGTGCACGTGTGCATTGCTTTACTGATATGTGTTCAAGTTCCTTTTTATACACATTGCGTGCACGTGTGCATTGCTTTACTGATATGTGTTCAAGTTCCTTTTTACATACACATTGCGTGCACGTGTGCATTGCTTTACTGATATGTGTTCAAGTTCCTTTTTTATACACATTGCGTGCACGTGTGCATTGCTTTACTTATATGTGTTCAAGTTCCTTTTTTATACACATTGCGTGCACGTGTGCATTGCTTTACTTATATGTGTTCAAGTTCCTTTTTACATACACATTGCGTGCACGTGTGCATTGCTTTACTGATATGTGTTCAAGTTCCTTTTTATACACATTGCGTGCACGTGTGCATTGCTTTACTGATATGTGTTCAAGTTCCCTTTTTTATACACATTGCATGCATGCGTGCATTGCTTTACTGATATGTGTTCAAGTTCCCTTTTTTATCCACATTGCTTGCATGCGTGTATTGCTTTACTCACATGTGTTCAAGTTCTCTTTCCATACACATTGCGTGCATGCGTGCATTGCTTTACTCACATGTGTTCAATCCTACCATTTCTCTATGCATGACTTGCGTTGTCACGCACTTTCGATTGCATTGTCATGCATGTTACTAATGACATTGTACCTGTTAAGTTTGTTTTCTTTTCAGGCACGATATTGTATGTGCGGCTCATTTAAGGCCGGTGCAACCGGACGAGCCGCACAGGTATTGTATCCTCCGAGTGAGACGTATGGAGAATTGTATAATTCTCTTACATCCTTTCTGCATTGTAGTGTAGATTGGTGTATGCTAGCTTATAACTGTCGCATGTGTGCTTCATTACAGCTCTCTTTGCATGATCATAAGTTATGCTCGACTTCTTGCATTTTCAGTTGCATTTTGCCCCTGCCTTCGGGCGCATACCTTGTTTGTCTTGCATGTTTGTCCAAGTCTTCGGCCTTGTCAAAAATGGGTCGTCTCTGGGCTTTGACATTCACTCCCGTCATTGTTATGACTTTCGAGTTCTGTCAAAGAGGGGCAACTGTAGACACCCCATTTTTGACCGTCCTCAAGACTTGGACGTCACCGTTTGAACGCTCGGTGATTATCCATGTTTGTGTTCGTTTGGAGTTCCCGGAGTTCTCGGCTACGCGCCCTGCCTCAGGATCTCCGAACTCGACCGTTTTGTGCCTGGTTTCGCACCAAACACTTGTGTTTTGCCTGGGAGGGGTAGGGAATGCCTTGTGAGGCATTCCCACACACCACCGGCACTAGCTAGAGGCCACCGGTTGGTTTTTGTTGCCACCGGCAATATATTTTGCCGGTCGGCACTCTTTGTTGCCGGTCGGCACTCCATTTTGTCAAAATGACAATTTTGAGCGGCCGACCACTGTTCATCTACTTTTTGTAGATATTTTGTGCCAGCTGTGATAGCTGGCACCCACCCCATTCCCCTCCATACACGTGTATGGAGGGATTTCCCTCAAAAGAAGCTTCTTGAATAAGCTTTGCAAGAGGGAATGGCCTATAAAGGAGAGGGTCTTCTCTTTGGCCAGAGGTTAGACATTTTTTTACAGCTTTTCTTAAAGCTTGAGTTCTAGGGTTAGGGTTAGACACATATCTTATCTCTATAAGTGTGTTTTGGTCATACTTTTGCTCACAAACACACACCAACACACCATCTCTTGGACTTAAGCCCCCTTGAGGGTTGTTTTGGAAGTTTCTGAGTGGATTCAAGCTCAAGAAGGCTGCTGGAGCATTGCTTGTGAAGAAGGACTTCAAGGGTAAGAAACTAGTCCTTTTTACCCCATTTTTGCATCCAATTTCTACCTATCTTAGAGCTGTTTTTGTGTTTAATGTATAACATAAAAAAGTTCTTTTTTTAGGCCCTCTTAATTGTTTGTTAAGAGTGTTTTGTGGTTTGGGTGTGTTTGACCACCCTTAGGCCTTGAAAGGTCCCATTTTTGTGCTATTTTGTACAAGTTTCGAGACTTTGGTGTTTGGGCCTCTTCACCACTGAAATCTTGAGAGATTTCAGTGGTGGGGATGGTGCCTTGAAGTCTCCAAAAGGGGAGGGTCACCCCCTCTCCTTATTGTCCTTGAAAGGGACTATTTTTGGTCTCTTAAGGAAGCCTTTGTTCAAGTGTGTGTTGAGCATGCCATGACTGTATTTTATGCTTATATTGTCATGTTATAACTTTGTATTAAGTTGGTTTTGGTACTCCATGCATGTTTAGTGTAGTTGCCATGTAATGCCTCCTTGATCCCTCAACATGCCTTAGGTTGTGTGCCTTTGTTTGAGCATGTTTTAGGCTTAGCCTTGTGAATATTTTGTGCTTATTTTGCCATGCTTTAGGTCTGTCCATAGTTGTTTGGATCGATTTTGGCATGCTTAGTATAGCTCCTTTGCATTTGTGGCTCGTCGGGCTTGTATGCCTCAAGTATGCGAATGTGTAGTATGTGTTGATTGCATCATTTTGGTGGCTTGGAACCATCCAACATGTAATTTCAGTCCCTTTGGCATGCTCATATGCTTGCCTTAGTTGCCTCTTTGTTGCTTTGAGAGCATGTGTTGTATGCCCTATGTTTTGATCATTATGCATGCCTTTGAATTTGAGCCACTTAGATGCCATCTAAGTACTCCTTTGGCCTTGTTTTAACATGCTAAAAATCTGTTTTTAGTTGTTTAATGTATGCCATGTTTGTTGTGATAAATGTGCTTCAAAGCTTCATGACTTGCCTCAAGTACTTGGACCATGCTTGCATGCTTATGCTTGTCTCATTTGGGTTGGTTTGGCACCACATTTTGACATGATTTTAAAGCTTTTCATTCCATGCCAATTGTCCATGTTTAGCCTCTTTCAAGTGTGTTTGAGAGTTGCTTGTTTAATGCTTAGGTTTGTGCCTTAGCATGTGCATGCGTGTGTGTGTGCTTAGCCTTCATTTTTGGGCACTTTGGCCACTGTTTTAGGCCTATTTAGAGTTGCCTAATTCATGTTTAAGTCCCTCTTTTATTTGGTTTGCATGCTTGCCTTGCATGCTTGCTTGTATGTTTGTATGAGTGCCTTGCATTGTCCATATTGCATGTTAGCCAATATGTCTAGGATTGCATTGCATTGTGCATGCTTGGCCTCTTGAAGTGAGTGTGATAGAGGTTAGGCTTCCTTGTGTGATTATATGGTTTGCATGCATTTGAAATTGAAAGTGCACACTCGATTCTTTGGGCTATCATGCATGGAAATGCGTAATTGGTGGTCCGAGAATCGAGGCACATCCTCCCTTGAGTCATTAACATGATAGGGAGTGTGATTGGTACATACATAGCTTGAATAGCCTTGCCATGCAAGATTCTGCCCTCTGCTGCTGTGAGTTGCAGGTTCTGCAGACATTTTCAGCCGACCGGCAACATTTAGTGCCGACCGGCAATGTATTTGTGGCCGATAGTCTCATTTGCAGCCGATGACCATATCCTTCAGCCGGTGGTGTTCCCTTTCAGCCGGTGGTGATCCCCAGTATTCAGAGGGGCATCCTTGAGGCTTTGGAAGTATTCAGAGGGGCAAAGCAGGGAAAACAGAGGCAGACTATGCATGGCAGTGCGATTCCGAGCAAATCCCGAGCATGTGCTGTATCTGATCCGCTTCCCGAGGGGCTTACTGTTTTAATTAGATTAATTAATTTGTTAATTTAATTGGTCTGTAATATTTAATTGGCTTGCGTAGTTAATTAATTTGTATATTCTTTTGGTCCCTCCGAGTGAGGGCAAATCTGTAGTAAGTGTGTGTGAGTGGTGTGTATGTCTTCCAACCCCCACTTCTTTCTTCCCTTTTATTTACCCGCTTACGATGGTAGATTAGGGCACGTTTATTTTAGCATACCTTATGCTATGCATGCGTGCATACATACATTTGTCTTACATGCACCGGGCTCGGTACATCATACAAACTGCATTGTATCTTCAAATCTAACTTGAATACGTGCACCGAATGATTGCATTTCACATGCCATTTTAGGGTTAGCCAAGCCTATCCTAATCACATTCTGTATGCGATGCATTAGTCACTTAACATGAACTAGGACATGCATGTTTGCTAACTGATTTATTGTTTTGGTACGGAGTACGATGTAAGTATTTATGCTTTAGCATATCGCATGCGTGTGAATGTTAACATGACAGTAGGCTTACCATGTGGCTAAATGCTTATATGAGATAAACTGTTTGAATGCCTGTGGGTGGAGGTTGGATTGCTTGAGTTGGAAAAACTCATTGAAATCCGTGTTTTAGCCTACTTGCGAGTAGCAAATTCCAAAGTATTTTCAAAACAAACGGATATGCAATGCTTGTTTCCAAATTAGGCAATCTAGTCTATACTTATTTGCTGTGCGCATAACATAGTAATTCTAGGCTAATAACCGGAATAAGAACACATAACGTTTTCAAAATCGGATATCATGGTTAGTAGAGGCCGGTCTTCGGACCGGGCGAGAGGGGGTGCTCATAGCTGACCTTCCCCGATCGTACCCAAGCTCCCGAGCCAAGATTACTTTGGTGATGACGGATACGTGGCCTTCGGCATCGAGTCAGGGTTTCCTAAATCTCCCCATAAAAATATTTAGGTGGCGACTCTGTATCTGGCAAAGCAGTCCATGTTTGGCACTTCTTTTCAAAATCTGTTTTTCTCAAAACGATTTGCCAGAGTTGGACTCTTTGGTTCAAATTAAGAACCGCAACAAACAAAAGGGAGTCCGAACTGTAGCAGCCAAGGTCCCACGCGGGCTCTATTACAGCACCACACATGCACTACAAGAAAAATGAGTTTTGGCGACACAACATTTAACGACGTTTTTTAAATGTCACTTTTTTTAAATCAAAACGGCACCGTTTCAATAACCAGAGGCGTTTGAAAACACCTTCGAATGTCCTATCTCTCTCTCTAAAAATGGGCGAGCGGCGAATATAAAATATAATACATATTTTGTAGCCCTAAAATCTCTCTCTCTCTCTCTCTCTCTCTCTAAACCGTCTGAACGTATCGATTCATCTCTCGCTGTAGCCCTAATCGAAGTTCTCTCTCTCGATTCATCTCTAAACCCTTATCATTCTCACAGATTCGTCTTGAGATTCAAAGCGATTTCGATTTCGAAGCTCCACCTCTACCACCGTTTGCACCGGCTTGATTTCTCTGATTTCGATTTCATCTGACTCTGTAATTTCGATTTCGATTTTGAAGCCCCACCGCCACCGCCATCTGCACCAGTGAGGTATCTCTCTCTCTCGCTCTTCCTTCCCGTCTCTCTCTATTTGGTTATTGAAATTGAAATTGTAAGCAAGAAACTACAAGTTGATTTGTGGCTTTCTTCTTTTCTTTACTCTCTGCTTCGTTGAACTAGATTTAAGTATTTGCTTCAAGTCTGGATGTGTGTGTGTGTGTGTGTGTGAGAGAGAGAGAGAGAGAGAGAGAGAGAGAGAGAGAGAGAGAGAGAGAGAGAGAGAGAGAGAGAGAGAAGAGAAGGAGGAGGAGGAGGAGGAGGAGTTGATTTGTGTCTAAACACATCGTTTTCTGGTCTGTTATGTTGAAAAAGTTGATATGTTGAAAAAGTTGATTTTTAATTTTTGGCTTGTTGTTTACAATTTCTCTTTCACTATTTTGATGTTCTATTTGGTTCATTGGAATGAGATGGAATGGAATGGAGTGGTGATTTCTTATGTTTTTTCTATGGAATAACCATTCTGTTATTACGGTGAAAGATGATTCCATTTGTGGTGCATTTGTCATTATTTTTAGTCTAACCAAACATTGAAATGAATATTTTGATGGTTATTGTTATATTCCAGTGAACCAAACATTGCCTTAGATTCAAATGAATTACCTCATGCCTCTATGCCATGCTAGTAGTACAAATTTATAACCATTGTGGTCTTTGTTATTGTTGCTATCATTAGCTTTATTAAATCCTTTATGCTGTCATGATTAAATGCAGATTTGTTGTGAAAATATACATTGTGTTGTGTCTATATCTGTTTAGACAAGTAAACAGAGGAAATTGACTATCAAATTGTTGAATTACTAATAAAGAAAAATCAATCTTTAGAGCACCTGAAGGCTCTGAAGTAAGGCAATTATAAATATACAATGGAAAAACTGTAGAAAAGCTAGAAAATCTTCATGCCCACTTGGCATTGCCCTCTTACTCCATAGGCCTTATTTCAGTGACAACTATAGAGACATAAATTGATTATCTTTTAGTCCATAATTGAATACCCATTTAGTTTCAGGTAGATAGCAAAATGGGTTTCATACTTCCATTCCGTGGTCAAGGGCATGAGTATTAAACATGTAAAGCTTTACTATTAGCCATTTTGACGAGTTGTCCTTTGCTTATATGTAGGACTATAGTTTCTATATCTGTATGTATACATTTGTTATATTTGTCATTTGGAAAATTTGTAGGACTATTGTTTCTACATCTGTATACATTTCATATATTGGTTTCCCATTTTCAGGGGCAATCTGCGATATCTGTTGATGACACACTAAAAATCATAACATGCAGGGAATTTTCAGGTTTGGTTTATTTTATCAAAGGGCTGGTCACTGACAGAGTTGATCCTTTAACACAGTAAAATAAATGTCTTGTTTTTGTAGCTTATTAATAATTTATGAAACCAATTGCCTTTTTTATAACAAAGAATAACCAAAGTAGCAGTTAGCTATTTGGTTGTTTCAGATTACTTTGAGATTATAATATTCGGGAAATTGCCCATCCATGCTTATTTACATGGGTTATCTTTTGTTATACAGATGCCCTGGGAGCGACACTTGCTAGTCATTTGGATAAACCTCGTCTTTATATTGGGTGCATGAAATCAGGCGAAGTTTTCTCTGAGCCGTGAGTCTTATTAAAATGTTTTGTTTACCCTTTGTCTAGTTTAGGTAATTAGAAGTTGACATTGTATTTACTCTCATTTATTTTCTGTGCATTAACTGATTTCTTCAGGACCCATAGATGGTATGAACCAGACTGGTGGAAATTTGGTGATGGAAAATTCGTGAGTATTGCTACATTTGATTTTACCTTGTGGATTATGTTCCTCAATAGATAATTTCAAATTCTTGTTTGTTAAAAGTAATTGCCTCTAGTTTTAGCTTACTCTAATTGAGAGATAAGGTATTGAAATTTATACAAGTAATGCCTTTGCTATGACTTGTGACCTCTTGGATTAATTCCTAGTAGATAATTATTTGCTTCTTCCACACAGAAAAAATAAATTGCATAATGAAAAGAAAAGAGGGATGTAGAGAGAGAGAGAGAGAGAGAGTAAATGCATTCGCATTAGACTAATATGAATGCATTTACTCAGCTCCTTGTTCTGAGTGCTAACTCCTGTATCCACATCTTTGCACTAGTGTAACGAAGTAACTATCTTCTATGCACAACAGATACTTTCGACATGCTTCTGGTGAAATATACGCCATATCAAAAGCTCTGGCTCAGTTTATTTCAATAAACAGGTTATTGTTTCTTTTCTTTTTTTAATTGTTATTTTTCTTTTCAACATTTATCATAAACACCTACAAGCAACTCAGTTGACTGTCTTTTCTCTTTGCAGATCAATTCTACGTACATATGCCCATGATGATGTCAGTGCTGGATCATGGTTCATTGGACTCGATGTGAAATATGTTGACGAAGGGAAGTTTTGCTGCTCTTCATGGTCATCAGGTCTCTCTCTCTCTCGCAGACACACTGAATCATTTGATCCGAAATAAAAGGAGCATTTGATCAGAAAGTCTGCTCTCTATGTATAATTTCTTCACTTGTATTGTATCCCCCCCTTCTTTCTTCTCTATTTGTCATTGTATTTGTACTAAATTCTTTCTGTACAGTACATCAACTTTAATGGGTTTTTATTTTGGAAATGATTATCATTGCACTGTCTTTTGAACAGTGATATGAGAGGAAATCACCTCTCAGGACAGATCCCTGATGAAATTGGTGACTGCTCCTCTTTGAAAAGCTTGTAAGTGTTTTATATTTTTGGAGACAATAATTCAGTTTTGCCACTAGTCTGCAGCATTTGAAGCTCCCGCTCACTGAGTTTTATATTACTCTCTGGTGATATCCATTTTATCTACTATACACCAATTGATATGAAATCTGTTATTGTTAGGGACCTATCATTCAATGAGTTATATGGGGACATACCGTTTTCAGTTTCAAAGTTGAACAACTAGAACAACTGTAAGTCTCTAAACAACCTCATGTTCATGTTTAGTCCCTTACTGCGCAGAATGTGGACATACTCAACCCTTTCTTTCTAAGAAACATTGACGAAACCAGCTGGAGAAGTTTGTCTGGAGTTCATGCTAACAAATGCATTCTTCGGCTTCTCCCGAACATGGAGCTATCAAGCATGCTATCTATGGGTTCCTACAGTAATTATTTTTGTTCTAGGTGCAAAGTACTTTTGCTGGTTTTCAAGGTTGAATGCCAAAGCAGAATTTGTCTCTATTTCTTGAATTTTGCACCAGCATTAGGAAATAATTTAGCTAATTCTTATTAGCATGCTCTCTATGGCATCAAACCATGAATTCCTGTGGGGTTTTGTTTTCAAAACTGCTGCCACCTTGATATTAATATATACATGATAATCATTCTCTTTCAGCTCTCATTTTTTTGTGTGCTAGGTGGTGCTTTCAGAGTTCTTGTAGATCTCATATATTCTTGGATTGTTCTATTCCAAGTATTCAAATCACTGCTGCGATGTGTTAAATTATGGGCGAAAAGGCGAGGAGTGTATGGTAATGTACGGGCATATAATGTGTTAATCTATTGTGATTGTCCTGATTGATTCTGTGTTTTTGTTATTTGTTTTATTTTCTCATTCCATTCTAGTGTTGAACATTAGCACAATAATTTGGATGCTGAAGGTTCTTTGTGTTACATTAGATGGAATGTCACGAACTTAATAGATTCTGTGTGGTAGTGATATGTTTCGCAACTTGCTTTAAAGCTACTCCTATTTTTTGCAGAATTTGTTTCGTCATGTAAAATTTAGGCAACTTGAGATAAGCTATTCCTTCATAAAAGGTATACCTTATTTTACATAGATTAATGTTACACTTCTCCTCAGCTAGGCTTACGTGATGCACGTCTTTTATGGGTGGAATTGGGATGCATACAGAGAATGCACACAATGTACTCCTCTCATATTCTGACATGTTTTTCTCTCTGTCCCCCTGTCTGTCTCTCTCTCTATATAGGTATACCTATTGAACATTGGATTTGTTGAACAAGATGGGGGAGGTTGCAACAACTAAACTGATAAAGTGTTTCACCTTTCTAGTACATCATATGACTTCATACATGAGTACTGGTAGCACAATATAAATGTCAAAATATCACCTTTTTTCTCAACCTGCTGTTTATGCTCACTCTTTATTCTCTTGCTTTCTATTTACGTACATACATGCCTAATTATGTGTGTAGGGTCAGTCATTTGGTGGAACAAATGATTCCCAGAAATCTATATTTGATTTGGCAGACTTTGCAGGGGATTTAACTGTTGAGGAGGACACAAATAGGTATGATTCTTCCTTATGGCAATGCAAGCACAAAATTATGGATTTTTGTCCTTCAGTCACTAAATAAATCAGTTGGAACCAAAGGTATTTGCTTATATATATATATGTATATAAATTATGTAATGGGGAGGAAGTATGCAAGTTCTTCACATCCTGAGGATAAATGCTATGTGGATTGTGGACGTAATGTATTGTAGTTATTTGTTTGTTTGTTGTTAACCAAATAGTATATTAATGTTTGTTTGTTTGTTGTTATCCAAAGTGTATATTAATTGAAGGTTGAACCATGTGGTGCTGTGATACAATGTATTGTTGCCTTAGCTTTTTGTCTCACACAAAACACATAGTTCTTGAGAAGCTGTAGCCATGTGGGAACTATTTGGATGCTGTAGTTTTCGCACTCCCAAAAAAGAACTCAGAAAAATGTTCTCACAGTGATTTTTTTTTTTTTGCTGTGCTTATGAGAATGTTTACTGCTATGCAAGTTGTCTGGTTATGTATCCTGGACATTTCTGGGCTATACTTTGTTAGAATCATCAGTGAGGTGCTGATCTTTATTGACTATTTAAAAATACTTGTAATTTTTCATTACTACAAATTATTTAGCAGATAACATTGAAGTATTGAATAGAAATTACACTCTCTTTAATCCATCTTCACTTCACTAGCTTTCCCAATTTTCTTATTGGCTTCCATACCTCCAACTTTTGGTTGGAATATCCCTCCACCCATATCTTTGTGATTCGATTTGATGATTATTGTCATACTTCTGTAATGATATATATATATATATATTGCTTTCTTTTATTATCCTTGTAGATCTGAAATTCATGAAAAGATGAGCTGCATCCGTTGTCAAAACTATGATGCAGTGGTAGATGACACGCTTGATGAAGTAAACGAGGTAGATGGTGCCAGATCAACATATTAAGGTTGTCAATCTGATCAAGAGGATATAGGAGGATTTGCTAGCATTTCTGGGTGCTTGCATAAGTTATGAAGCTCAGAGAAACAGGTTATCAAAAATTTCTGGTTTTAAATTTACGCTTATAGTATTAATGTTCTTGGTTCTAATCATTTGTTTGGAAATTCTTCGCCACTCTTTTTCAGGTGGGAGCTCCTTTAGAAGATGATTTAGGTAGTTGGGGCATCATTTTTTTCCAACAACAGTGCCTGATGCTATTTTCCAAGCTTCAGCTGGAGAGGAGGTGCTAAGAGCTTTCAATTTCAATAGAGTTAAATTTCTTGTGTGGAGAAATTTCTTAACTTAAGACAAATTTATAGTTTTCATGCTTCCTTTAATAGTATAGCAGATTCATCATATATCCTACCTATGAAAAAATAATTGAGCATTACAAAATGCTAAAAGATTTACTGAAGAGTGTTAGTCTCTCAGTCCAATTTTTATTTGCGAAGGTTATGAGGTGAACCCAGTGAGGTATGTTGTTCAATTCAAGTAACTGTGTTATGGTGCTGGAGCTTGCAATTATTTACCTATTTTAGATGGTGGAATTGGTTTTAATCATTGTAAACACTACAAGAAAATACATCTTTGGCGACTAAATTTTTTGTCGCCAAAGGTCCTTTTTTAGTCGCCAAAGGTCGAATTTTCACTTTTCCCGACAAAAACTTTTAGTCGCCACTGTTGTCGCGAATTCATGGTCGCCAATGCCTTTGGCGACTAAAAACCTGTTAGTCGCCAATTCACAGGTCTTCAGCGACGAAACAAATTGTCGCCAAATGCAATTCCATTTTTTGAAATTATACATTTAGCGACTAAATTTTTAGTCGCCAATAGTGATTTAAACATTTTCGTCGCTAAAAGGTAGCCTTTCGGCGACCAACGGCTTTAGTCGCCAAAATCATATTTCACCAAAAAAAAAAAATTGCCTCTGCTGGATGTCCCAAGGTTCGAACCTGTGTTCCCAACACTTGCACCCCACTACGCCTTTACCAACACTTGCTCCCCCACTACGCCACTCCCAGATCACATGAATATTATTGCAACAAATATTATTTATATAATATATTCACTGGTATTAATACAAAATTGTATATATGAAAATAAATTTTTTTATTTAATATATTTTATGTAAAAAATAAAATATTTACAAAAAAAAATAGGGTAAGCACTTTTGGCGACTAAATCTGAATTTTAGTCGCCAATACTCCATTTTTTGGCTACTAATTTCTTTTCTGTCGCTAAAACAGTTACAACCCGCCTAAGGCGCACATTTGGCGACTAAACTCAATTTTGGTCGCCAAAACCTCTACTTTGGGCGACTAAAATGCATTTTAGTCGGCAATTCTTGACCTTTAGCTACTAATTTTTTTTTTGTAGCCAAAAAACGTCACTTTTAGCGACTAAATTGTTTTTAGTCGGCAAAACTGCTATAATCAGCGACTAAACCTGTTTTTTGTCGCCAAAACCATAACTTTTCGCTACTAAATTATTTTAGTCGCCAAAAACTGTGACTTTTGGCTACTAAACAAACTTTAGTCGCTAAAAATCCTATATTCGGCGACTAAACTTCCTTTTAGTCGCTAAAACCCTTATGTTCGGCGACTAATTCCATTTTAGTCGCCATTTCATGCACTTTCAGCGACAAATTTTTTTTTTTTAGTCGCCATTTGTGTTTTTTGTTGTAGTGAAAGTTTTTAATTTCTTGTCAACTCTGCAACTCAACTATGACCATATATGATTTTGGAAGTCCTAATAGAGTAGACATTGTTGGAAGGCTATAATCGTGCTACTTTCTTGAAGGAGATTAGCAATCTCTTCACCGAGACTAAGGTAATTATGGACTCTTTCAGTTGATGTCAGTGTAATTTAGTGTAAATTTAGTAACTTCAGCCTTTCATTACATCTTAGCAGAGTGAAAATTGCTTAATACATCTTAGCAGCCTTTCATTACATCTTAGCAGAGTGAAAAATGATATAGTTCATGTTTAATTCAGTACCTCCAGATGTTGTCTTGACAAATGCCTATGTTATAGGAATCTCCGGAAGGCCAGAAGATGGTAGAATTTCGTAGAAGTCTCCCAGCATATAAAGCGAGAGATGCATTATTAAACTCCATTCACAAAATCAGGTACTTTATGACTTGTTTGTTTGTAGAACTCAATTTGGTACTTCATTTGTATTTGAGTTGACTAGAGAAGACCTGTGAAGGCAGTACCTTTTTAGAATTTGATGGCATAATATATGTAGTCTGTCTTTCCACAGCCTCTAATTTAATTTAATTTTTTTATGTTCTTTCTTATTTCTTTGGAATATCTAATGATAGATTTGGCAAACATTTATTCGTTTTCAATGAAATGATTGGTTGTATCTGGACACTGGAACAACTGTCCGTGTGCTTTAGATAATATGTCATCATTCTTCACATTTTATGTTTCTTAACTTCGCCTACTTAGTCATTATTTTCTACACGATGGAGCCCAGAGTATTTATTGAATGATATTTTGTTAACTATACAACACGTCGGAGATAAAATTATGTTCAAGCATATCTTATTGATACCGGCATGAACATGAAATATCTCTATATATTTGTAATGATTTTGCAGGTGGTTGTTGTATCTGGTGAAACAGGATGTGGTAAGACCACACAACTTCCTCAATACATCTTGGAGTCTGAAATTAAAGCTGCTCGTGGAGCTGCCTGTAGTATTATTTGTACTCAGCCCAGACGTATTTCTGCTATGTCAGTTGCTGAAAGAGTTGCTGCAGAGCGAGAAGAGAATCTTGGAGAATCTGTATGTTTCTGCCTTTGCTTATTGGACTCTTGATGCAGAGCCTCAAGCCTGTCAATAATTACACTCTCTTTGACAGATGAAACTAAATTCCTCTCTCTCTCTCTCTCTATTTTTTGAAACTAAAGAATTGTGCTTCTCCGCTGTTTCTATTCCGGCTGGCATGCGTGGAATGGTTGCACGTGATGAGCTTTGCTTCATAAGGCAGATTGCTTTTTATGAAAAGCTTTCATTGCTGTACACTCTTAGACTACTTGACTATATGAATTGTGCATTTGGATGTATTAGTAGGAACTCCAACAATTTCTTTTACACTAGCTTTTGTTCAACTGAGCTCTTTAAAATTACCATATTATAACCTTTTATAATAATGTTTTTTTTTTTTTTTTTCTAGAGCAGTTCCAAAACTGTCTCTCAGAATCTCCAAATACTTGGGTTTAAAATTAGCACAATTTTTTTTTGAAAAAAAATAATGAAAAAGGATATCACGGCGTTTTGAAAAACGCCACTAAATCCTAAATCTAACGGTAGGATTTTTTTAAAAAGATATGACGGCGTTTTAAAAACGTCGCTAAATGTCATGGTGACGTCATCGGACGGTTATGTAGGACATTTGGCGACGTTTTTAAAAACGCCGCCTATACTAATATCACGACGTTTTTAAACGCCATAAAGTTATAGCGACGGCCACGACTTCGGCGTTTTATATTAACGTCGCAAAAAGCATTAGCGACATTTTTTGCACCTATAGCGGCGTTTTTCAAACGCCGCTAAATACTAATTTTCCAGCAGTGATGTGAGAAGGTATTCATTCAAATTTTTTCTTTTTCATACATTTAATGGATGCATTTTCTATATTTTTCATCCTTAAAAGAAAATTTTGAATACCTTGAGTTGCTTGGATTATCAATTGTCACCTTTGAAAAAAAATTAAAAAAATCAACATCTTGAGCTGATTAGAATGCTATTTTTATCCCTCAAAAAAATAATTGAACACCTTAGTTGTCGATGTGAGCTCATAACACCAAATATTGAATACCCTTTTTATTTTTATGTCCAGTCAACCCTACTCAAAGTTTAGAATAAATTAGAGTGGGTACTTAAAAAATTGGCAAAGCAATGATGATAGTATCATCTCAAATACAAATCCCATTTAACAGATTGCTCATTTTGAGATTTTGGATCATCTGATTTAGGATTTTTGGAATAAAAGATCCTATAAAATAAAAAATTTGAAGGAAAGTTAAAAAAAAAATGTTTGTAGACAATACAGAGCACCCATTTTGGTTCCATTAACAGAAGATATCACAATTTATATAACTCAAAAATTGCAAAAAAAAAAAAAAAACTAGAGGAGAGAGAGAGAGAGAGAGAGAGAGAGGCTCACAAGAAAGGAAACTAGCAGAAAGTCTCCACTCCAAGGCATTCAATCAGAGACGACCGCACAGACCCGAAGTAAAGCAATAAGGTGAGCCTGCACAAGCTTCACCACTAACATGAAACAAGTAGGCCTTATTGATTGAGCCAAAATCTACAAATGGGGTCCCTACACCTAGTGAGACATAAGTGACATGAACTACACATTATATCACCGAAGGGCCAAAATAGACCTAAGAAAAGTATTCAAAATAACCTCCATTATAAAACAAACATATGCGAACCCTATGTTGAGATTAAAATGCATTAGAAAGCACCAAAATATATGGTTGATAGCTAAAACAAAATCAAGTTATTAATGAATGTCAATAAACTAAATTTTACTGATAAAAGGGGCCTTAAAATCATGTGGCATGATTTATAACAAGAAACAGGCTCATACTTTCATCAAATTCATGTCAATGCAAACACCTCCATGAGGTGATAATGTATGACCCTCGAGTGATGTGGCTCCACTATGAGGTACAATAGGGACCTGCTCATCAAATTAAACCAGAAAATAAATTATATAAAAAATAAATAAAAAAGTTCAAATAATAAGCCAGTTGTCAAAATTATTTATAGTGAATATGTATATGTTAAGTAAAAAACAAGCATTATATTTGGTTCTTTTCTGCATTTCAAATTTGGATTTTCATGCCTAATGAATGGATACAAATAATTATCAGTTTGAACAATCCAATAGCCCAAAACTCAAATGCACAAAAGAAGAGTTACCCATTCACATTATATATTAGCAACTGAAAAACAATAAGAAACAATTGACAGAAAAAGAGAAAAATCAGACTACCCTCAAAAGCAAGGAGCTCAGACCTTATACTTGTTATAAGATTTGACTATCTTGGACACTTCCTCTGCATTCCTGCATGCACAAACTACAGTTAAGGTGCATTTTGGAGAGAAAACTAGGATACACTACACAATGTACTACTGAGCAGACCACAAGAAAATGGAGAAAAGGACTACTAAAAAATAGCTTGATGAACCATCTTTAGAATATACAGTCTTATCCCGTATCTCATATTTGTGATAACAACCAAACTAACACCAAGGACTGCATGTGTTATTTCAAGTTAGATGAAAATTCTATGGATATCATGAAATGTAGAAGTCATAGCCTATGAATCAATAATGAACAAATTCAACACACAAGTCAAGTCTATGTCCACTATCAATAGCTAAAATAGGAACTGCATCATACATAGATTTTCTCAAGAGTAGATGAAAACAGAAGCAACATATCAATTATGAGCATTCAGTGAACAAATAAAATGTCCCGTTTCTTTTGAATTCATGAGCTCATGGTGTAAACTGGGACCAACACAACAAAAATGAAAAATAACGAAATAAATACAAGTGCCGAATTATAAAAATAAACAAAATTATAGTTTCCAAGTTAAAAAAATCCCAATCTCACCTTGGAGAAACTACCACATCAGGGATATTCACTGCTCTATGGAAGCTATTTTGTGGTTTTCCATGGAAGTACCTCTCATCAAAATCCATTGTCATATTTTCCTGCATAATGAAATGTGTCTATTCCCAACAGAATATTAAACATCTACTAAAGCACTTTATATTTCAATTCAAAAGTAATAATAATAATAATAAAAATAATCAATGCTATTTTGATTGCTGAGGATTGTAGAAAATTACGAGAATAATCATTTGCGAAGTAAATATGGCAAATTCTTAATAGAATATGACAAAGTAAACACACAATTCATCATTAGATTTACAAATTATCCACCAAAATCAAAATCCTTGTGTAATTACCCTGACCTCCGAGTAATGCTAATTCGTGAGTAATTATGCCTAACAGTAATTTAGAACGAATCTGAGATTAATTTGCATATGTATTGCATTATTTATGTGTTTCTATCTGTTCGGTGTAAAATGATCTGTTCAGGATACGACCTTAAACTGCGAATTGAAAGCCTTATCGGCGCCCGATTTCGAAATTGATTAGTGTTAAGTACTAGTTAGAATTTATGTGATTTTATGGCATGTTTAATTGAAATGTGATTTGATATGATTAAATTAGATTAAATAATGTTAAAACACATTAGTTGTCTTTATTACCATTTTGCCACTTAGTGGCCTATCTCTACAACATTACTTGAGACTTGTTTGGAGCCTTTGATACAACATTTTCCTCAGCCCATTTCCTTGACAAAACCGACTAAGAGATAGAGAGAGAGAGAGAGAGAGAGAGAGAGAGAGAGAGATTGAGTTCAACTTGAAGATTTTGCTTGGAAATTAAAGGAGTTGAAGGTTAATTGCATAATTGGGCTTCTAGGCTTGAAATTGAGGAACCTAGGTGAGAAATTCAACCTTTGGTTTATGAATTGAAGTTGTGTCTTTCATGGTCCATGTTAATTTTGAGCCTAGAGTTAAGAAGTAGTTTAAACATGTTGAACTTAAGCTTAATTCATGCATGCATGCACATATTCTTGGATTTTGGAGTTGTCCTTCATGAATTTCCACTTGCATGTCCACATTTTTGTTATATTCCATGAATTCATCCTATTCTTGAGCTTAATCTTACATTTGGTCATGTTTTAGAGCATTGAAAATCATTAGAACACTTGCATGTTATGTGTTCATCATGTTCTTGAAGTTTTATTTGAAATTGTGTTTAATTGACTCACCCTTGGGCTTTAATTTTACAAATTGAGCTTTGAAATACGTTGTACTATGAGTTTTCAAGAGTTTTCCAGAAAATTAGCCCAAGAGGATCGAATTTGGTGCATTAAGACTTGGTTTTAAGCTTGAAGGTTCAATCTGGAATTTCCAAAATTTGGACTTACGCTCAAGCGAGGAAAGTGGCGCTCGAGCGTGGAATTCGAGCATCCAGCACTTTGCAATGTTTTGCAGTCCACTCGAGCGGGGACCTGAGTCACACGCTCGAGCGGGAGTTGAGCGCCCGTCGAGCGTGATTTTCACCCATCCAGTACTTTTGTCATGTTTTGCAGACCGCTCGAGCGGGAAAGTTTACGCTCGAGCGAAGACTTTTGCTTGCATGTCCGCTCGAGCGGGGAAACCCACGCTCGAGCAGGACCCCTGTTTTCTGAAAATTCTGAAAAATATTTTCTAAAGTATTTTTGCATCCTCATTCCATCCTAGGCATTCCTAGGCCATGTTTAAGACTCCATAATGAGGATAGGGGATTAGAAACACACTAAGAGCCAACGGCATAAGTTTTATACATTTAGAACGTATGTTTCAAGTGCGTATCTGTTTTATGCTGTGTAGGTCACATGCCGCGTCTTGTTTGACCTATCTGCTTCGTCTGTCTGATTCAAGATCAACAGTGAGTAATAACTCTGTAAAGTTATGTTTAACTTTAATTATTTTCCAATGCCATGAGATGATAGTTTTGAAATGCTATGTTTGAATGAATGAATGATAGTCCAACTTTCCTTGAAATGTAAACGTGGTATCCCTAGCCGAGGCCCTCGCCCAGGGGACACAATACTGAGGCACATGGTCATGAGGCCCTCGCCCGGGAGAAAGAATATCGTGGCACAGGCCCTCGCCCGGGGGAAAGAATACCGTGACACAGGCCCTCGCTCGGGGGAAACAATACCATGGCACAGATATGTTACCCGGTATCAGAGGTTCCATTATGGGACTTACTATGCTTGACCAACATGATATGTTATGCTAAGGGAAATGTACCACACATGATTTGAATATGGATATGGCTGTAGTTCTTTTCTGATACGAATATGAATATGAATATGCCTACATTTCCGATCTGATAAGAGATTGATTTTCTGATTTCTGTATTCAATATGGTTATCATTCATTAAACCCCTTTACGCTGTTATTATTCACTGGGCTTTAGCACACTCCTTATATTATGTATGTAGGTGAGCAAGTACGAGACCAGGCCCGGGTTGATGGCCTGCACCCCAGTTTTGTTAGCCAACCGTTGCGCCTCCCGAGGAGGTTCCAGTTGAAGTCAATTGCCATGGCTGTTTTTATAGTTATGCTAGTCTCCGTCTGCTTGTAAAGTCAGGATCTGGAAACTACAGTCTGTAAATAATACTGTGAATATTGGTGTCCCTTGACTAGCATGCTTATGAATGTAAATATGTTTGACTTGTTCTGTCCCATGTACGTCATCACAGCTCATTGGACTTTGTTTATTTTGTCCAGTTGCTTCCGCAGCCCCTTATTACTTGCTAATCTGTTAAGAGGCCTTCGGTAATCCGAGGATTACTGGCCGGTTACGACGCTGAACCTATAGGGGCGGGTTTGGGTCGTGACAGAGTGTTATCAGAGCACGAGTTATACCGCACACACAAGTCCATATGAGCTCAGGATGTCCTAGTAAGAAGTAGGGACATTTCATCTGCATGTCTTTATGCATTGTCTGAAAGTGAAAATGTAACCTAAGTATATCCATGTGAACTTGAATAAAATAATGAAGACTATTTGCCCATGTTTATAAATCTGTGTTTACCTATAGCAAATGGACAATGCAAGAGGTGATGACACAGCGGGCTCCTCAGATGCCCGAATGAACAGAATGGAACAAATGCTTGCCACTTTAACTGAAGTACTAATGCAACAACAGAGGCGACAACCTTCGCCACCTCCACCCCCACTGGCTTAAGTTGAAATGGGCAACAATGACATGATTAACATGACTCAAAAATTCATGAAGATGAAACCGCCAACCTTCTTAGGCGGCATTGAACCATTGAAGGCAGAAACTTGGCTACTAGAGATGGAAAAATTGTTTGAAGTGTTTCCCTACTCTGAAGTACAGAAGGTTTTGTTGGCCACCTACACTCTGAAAGACGAAGCTCGAAGATGGTAGTTACTAGTTCGGAATGGTAATGAGAATATGACATGGACTCAATTCAACTCAGTTTTCTACGACAAGTACTTTCCTCAGTGCTTCCGAGACCGGAAAGTTTCCGAATTTCAAGAACTTAAACAAGGCAGAATGGCCGTAGCTGAATATGAAGCTAAGTTTACTGAACTGGCTCGTTTTTCCCCACACATGGTAGACACGGATTACAAGAAAGCATAAAAGTTTGAGGGAGGCTTGGATTTGGAGGTATTTGATCGAGTGGGTGTCCTGAAATTGCCTACCTACGTGGAGGTACTTGACAGGGCATTAATGGCATAAGCTACTATAGCAGCAAGGAAACAGACTGTAAACCCACCAACCGAATGGAAGGGCAAGAGGACCGGGTTCAATTTTAGACGGGGCCGATTGTTTTCAAAGAGACAAAACACGGGATCCTTCGACAGTTCCAGCCAAAGTAGTGGGTCTATACTGACTTGTACAGACTGTGGTAAGAGGCATAGAGGAGTATGCCAGCGCGCGTCAGGCGCTTGTTACCGGTGTGGCAAAATGGGCCATATGATGAAAGATTGTCCAATGGGATTAAGGAATACCAGTCACGCCGCAGCCAATTCAGCAGGGTCTGTTTCAGTAACCAAATCAAACTTTAGAAGCAATGCCAGGGGCAATAATGGGAATGAAGCATTGAGGCAAGGGAGAGTATTCGCTTTAGTGCCCGGAGACGTGCAAAATACTGAATCGGTAGTGTCAGGTACTATTTCTATCTGTGCTCAGTTGGGGGTTCCATGATGTGTGCTTGTGTTTATCCGGCATGTGATCTTGTAATTGGAGAGATGACGTTGTATGTTGATTTAATACCCTTGAACATTACTCACTTTGATTGTATTTTGGGAATGGACTGGTTGACTAAATACTGTGCTACTATTGATTGTGCAAGTAAGTCTGTTGTGTTTAAGCCACCGGGTATGCCCGAATTTACCTTTATTGGGGGCGGGGTAGTTTCTCCCCCATATCTGATTTCAGCCCTGAAAGCCAGAAAATTGCTTAGGAAAGGATGTAGGGGATACTTGTGTTGTATATTGACTGCAACATCTGATGACACTAAGGTAGAAGCTATTCCTGTGGCCTGTGATTTTCCTGATGTGTTTCCCAATGACCTGCCCGGGGACTTGATTGATAGGGAAATAGAGTTCACCATTGATATAACACCTGGAACACAACCCATCTCCAAGACTGCATATAGGATGTCGACTTCTGAACTGAAAGAACTGAAAGCCCAACTTCAGGAACTCCTAAACAAGAAATTTATTCGTCCAAGTACCTCACCTGGGGGTGCTCCGGTACTATTTGTTAAAAAGAAAGACGGATCCTTGAGACTGTGCGTTGACTACCGGGAATTGAACAGGGTGACCATTAAGAACAAAAATCCATTACCCCGAATAGATGATTTATTTGACCAACTCCAAGGAGCCAAAGTGTTCTAAAAAATTGACCTTCGATCCGGATATCATCAGTTAAAGGTTAAGGCGGAAGATGTAGAGAAAACTGCATTCAGAACTAGATACGGTTATTATGAGTTTTTAGTAATGCCTTTTGGGGTAACAAATGCACCCGCAGCCTTTATGGACCTAATGAATAGGGTTTTCAAACAATATCTTGATGAATTCATTGTTATGTTTATTGATGACATTCTGATTTACTCTAAAGACAGGAAGGAACATGAGAACCATTTGAGAACTGCCTTGCAGATTTTGAGAGAAAAGAGGATGTATGCTAAATTATCCAAATGCGAATTCTGGCTTGACAGTGTAGCATTCTTGGGCCATGTAATTAATGGGGATGGTGTTTCTGTAGACCCTCAGAAGATTGAGGCTATTGTGGATTGGCCTAGACCGACGAATGTGACAAAAGTTAGAAGTTTTCTGGGGTTGGCTGGATATTATAGGAGATTTGTGAAAGATTTCTCAAAGCTTGCAATGCCATTAACACAATTGACACAGAAGAATGTACAGTTTGACTGGAATGATCAGCGTGAATCAGCCTTCCAAGAACTAAAGAGCAGGCTGGTAACTGCACCAATCCTAACCTTACCTAATGGTACCGATGGGTTTTAGATTTACAATGATGCTTCATATAAAGGGTTAGGCTGTGTACTGATGCAAAAAGGGAAAGTCATCGCCTATGCTTCTCGACAACTTCGTCCTTATGAAAAGAATTACTCGACACACGACCTTGAACTAGCAGCTGTAGTGTTCGCTTTGAAAATCTGGTGTCATTACTTGTATGGGATAACTTGTGAAGTGTATACTGACCATAAAAGCCTGAAATACTTCTTCACCCAAAAAGAATTGAACATGAGACAGAGGCGGTGGTTAGAACTGATCAAGGACTATGACTTACAAATTTTGTATCACCCAAGGAAAGCTAATACTGTGGCAGATGCTTTGCGCCGAAAATCAATGGGAAATTTATCATGCCTGCTTACTAGCCAGAGAGAACTATTGTGTGATTTGGAAAGGAATGAAATCGAGATTGTGATACGGGAACAGGGCGGAATACTAGCCGCTATCTCTGCTCAGCCTGCGATCATTGAAGAAATTTGAGAAAGGCAACTTGAAGACGAGTACATGAAAAAGATCATGGAAAAACTTGATTCCAAGCCAAGGCCAGGGTTTGTATTTGAAAATAATGTGCTGAAATTCCAGAACCGTCTGTGTGTACCTAATTGTGGTGACTTGAGAAAACGTTTGATGATCGAAGCTCACAGCAGTAAGTTTGCTATGCATCCGGGGAACACGAAAATATATCATAACTGGAAACAAAATTTCTGGTGGCCTGGAATGAAAAGGAGTATTGTTGATTTTGTAGCTAGATGTCTACATTGCCAACAGATTAAAGCCGAACATCAACGACCTGCTGGGTTGCTGCAACCACTCCCAATACCGGAATGGAAATGAGAGCATATTACCATGGACTTCATTGTGGGATTGCCTCGCTCTTCTCGAGGTATGGACTCTATCTGGGTTATAATTGACCGTTTAACTAAGTCTGCCCATTTTCTACCTGTCAAAACTATTTATAACGCTGATAAATTGGCCAATATCTATATGACTGAAATTGTGAGATTGCATGGAGTGCCAGTATCTATTGTGTCTGACAGGGACTCAAAGTTTGTATCGAGGTTTTGGCAGAGTTTGCAACAGGCTTTAGGGACTGAACTAAGACTAAGTAGTGCCTATCACCCACAGACAGATGGCCAAACTGAACAAACGAACCAAACTCTGGAGGATATGCTCAGAATGTGTGTGTTAGACTTCCAAGGGAATTGGGAGACCTACTTGCCATTAGCTGAATTTGTGTACAACAACAGTTACCATTCAAGCATTAAAATGGCTCCTTACGAAGCTTTGTATGGAAGAAAATGTCGTTCTCTGATATGTTGGGCTGAAGTAGGTGATAGACCTTTGTTAGGACCGAAACTTGTGCAAAAAACAACCGAGAAAGTGAAACTGATACAGCAACGCCTGAAAACTGCACAGAGTCGACAGAAGAGCTATGCTGATGTTCAACGAAGAGAGAGGGAGTATGAAGTTGGGGACCATGTGTTCATAAAGGTGACCCCGATGAAGGGTCAAACTCGGTTTGGTGTTAAGGGAAAGTTGGCGCCGAGGAATGTTGGACCTTATGAAGTTCTTGAAAAGATCAATTTGGTATCATATCGGATAGCCTTACCTCCTGTAATGGAACATATGCACAATGTCTTTCATGTATCGATGCTTCGGGAATATTTGAGAGATCCACTCCACATCATTGAACCGACACATGTGCTTTTGAAAGATAATTACACCTACGAGGAGAGGCCTATTCAGATTGTGAACCGCAGAATCAAGAAGTTAAGGAATAAAGAAATATCGTTGGTAAAAGTTGACTGGCAAAATCACAGAGGAACCTATGCAACTTTGGAAACCGAGGAAGACATGATGAAAAGATATCCAGATTTGTTCCCGTTGAACCCAATGTTGATTCAGAACGAAGGTAATTCGAGTTTAGGCACCAAACTCTTTTAGAGAGGGAAGACTGTAATAACCCTGACCTCCGATTAATGCTAATTCGTGAGTAATTATGCCTAACAGTAATTTAGAAGGAATCTGAGATTAATTTGCATATGCATTGCATTATTTATGTGTTTTTATCTGTTCGGTGTAAAATGATCTGTTCAGGATATGACCTTAAACTGCGAATTGAAAGCCTTATCGGCGCCTAATTTCGAAATTGATTAGTGTTATGTACTAGTTAGAATTTATGTGATTTTATGGCATGTTTAACTGAAATGTGATTTGGTATGATTAAATTAGCTTAAATAATGTTAAAACACATTAGTTGCCTTTATTACCATTTTGCCACTTAGTGGCCTATCTCTACAACATTACTTGAGACTTGTTTGGAGCCTTTGATACAACATTTTCCTCAGCCCATTTCCTTGACAAAACCGACTAAGAGAGAGAGAGAGAGAGAGAGAGAGAGAGAGAGATTGAGTTCAACTTGAAGATTTTGCTTGGAAATTAAAGGAATTGAAGGTTAATTGCATAATTGGGCTTCTAGGCTTGAAATTGAGGAACCTAGGTGAGAAATTCAACCTTTGGTTTATGAATTGAAGTTGTGTCTTGCATGGTCCATGTTAATTTTGAGACTAGAGTTAAAAAGTAGTTTAAACATGTTGAATTTAAGCTTAATTCATGCATGCATGCACATATTCTTGGATTTTGGAGTTGTCCTTCATGAATTTCCACTTGCATGTCCACATTTTTGTTATAGTCCATGAATTCATCCTATTCTTAAGCTTAATCTTACATTTGGTCATGTTTTAGAGCATTGAAAATCATTAGAACACTTGCATGTTATGTGTTCATCACGTTATTGAAGTTTTATTTGAAATTGTGTTTAATTGACTCACCCTTGGGCTTTAATTTCACAAATTGAGCTTTCAAACACATTGTACTATGAGTTTTCAAGAGTTTTCCAGAAAATTAGCCCAAGAGGATCGAATTTGGTGCATTAAGACTTGGTTTTAAGCTTGAAGGTTCAATCTGGAATTTCCAAAATTTGGACTCACGCTCGAGCGGGGAAAGTGGCGCTCGAGCGTGGAATTCGAGCATCCAGCACTTTGCATTGTTTTGCAGTCCGCTCGAGCAGGGGGAATGAACGCTCGAGCGGGGACCTGAGTCACATGCTCGAGCGGGGGTCGAGTACCCGTCGAGCGTGATTTTCACCCATCCAGTACTTTTGCCATGTTTTGCAGACCGCTCGAGCGGGAAAGTTTACGCTCGAGCAGAGACTTTTGCTTGCATGCCCGCTTGAGCGGGAAAACCCACGCTCGAGCGGGACCCCTGTTTTCTGAAAATTCTGAAAAATATTTTCTAAGGCATTTTTGCATCCTCATTCCATCCTAGGCATTCCTAGGCCATGTTTAAGACTCCATAATGAAGATAGGGGATTAGAAACACACTAAGAGCCAACGACATAAGTTTTATACATTTAGAACGTGTGTTTCAAGTGCGTATCTATTTTATGCTATGTAGGTCACGTGTCGCGTCTTGTTTGACCTATCTGCTTCGTCTGTCTGATTCAAGATCAACAGTGAGTAATAACTCTGTAAAGTTATGTTTAACTTTAATTATTTTCCAATGCCATGAGATGATAAGTTTTGAAATGCTATGTTTTGAATGAATGAATGATAGTCCAACTTTCCTTGAAATGTAAACGTGGTATCCCTAGCCGAGGCCCTCGCCCAGGGGACACAACACTGAGGCACATGGTCATGAGGCCCTCGCCTGGGAGAAAGAATGCTGTGGCATTGCCCCTTGCCCGGGGGAAAGAATACTGTGGCACAGGCCCTCACCCGGGGGAAACAATACCGTGGCACAGATATGTTACCCGGTATCAGAGGTTCCATTATGGGACTTACTATGCTTGACCAACATGATATGTTATGCTAAGGGAAATGTACCACACATGATTTGAATATGGATATGGCTATAGTTCTTTTCTGATATGAATATGAATATGAATATGCCTACGTTTCCGATCTGATAAGAGATTGATTTTCTGATTTCTGTATTCAATATGGTCATCATTCATTAAACCCCTTTATGCTGTTATTATTCACTGGGCTTTAGCTCACTCCTTATATTATATATGTAGGTGAGCATGTACGAGACCAGGCCCGGGGTGTCAGCCAACCATTGCGCCTCTCGAGGAGGTTCCAGTTGAAGTCAATTGCCATGGCTGTTTTTGTAGTTATGCTAGTCTCCGTCTGCTTGTAAAGTCAGGATCTGGAAACTACAGTCTGTAAATAATACTGTGAATATTGGTGTCCCTTGACTAGCATGCTTATGAATGTAAATATGTTTGACTTGTTCTGTCCCATGTACGTCATCACAGCTCATTGGACTTTGTTTATTTTGTCTAGTTGCTTCCGCAGCCCCTTATTGCTTGCTAATCTGTTAAGAGGCCTTCGGTAATCCGAGGATTACTGGCCGGTTACGATGCTAAACCTATAGGGGTGGGTTTGGGTCATGACACCTTGTAACTAGCTCCCCTCAACACATAATTCATCATTAGATTACAGATTCTTAGCCACAAAATTGAAAAAGAAAATTCAAAAAAATCAAAACCCTTGTAACTAGCTTCCTTACATTTCATCAATTGAGATGAAGAGAGAAGCTGAGAACAAATCACGGTTGTGCAGCCAAGAATTTCAACACTAGGCAATTTCCGAAGAAAGGCATTCTTCTGAGCCATCTTCCTCAGGAGGACTGGGATGAACTTAACAAATCTGACAAATTTGTCAAAAGTAATTCATACCACAATGTTAGATTAAAAAATAAAACTAGAAAAATGGAGAAAGATAAGTGAAATTCATCAACAACACATGCTTGAACTCAATAATGACAATAATAGATAAATAAATAAATAATGAAAACCGAACTTTGTAGCAGTATTTTCAAATTACAAGTATATAAATCACACTTGATTTTGGGTTTTAAGGCCAAATTGTGAGAATACTCGCATAAAAACTTCGAATTTCAAACCTGAAAAGAAGAATCGAAGAACATAGAAGGATCGAAAAATAGAGAAGAAGAAGAAGAAGAAGAAGAAGAAGAAGAAACGTCGAAACTAACCTGTTAGGGCTGCAAGTCGAAGCTATGTTGAAGAAGAAGAAGAATCGAAGCTCTGTTCAAGAATAAGAGTCGCAACTTCTGTTTACCCTAAACCGATTGATGCCGAACAACTTTAGGGCTATGCAAGAAAAACATAGATAGATATTAGATAGCTTCAAAGATTCATTCACCCCAAAAAAAAAGCTTCAAAGATTCAAAAAAATATCTTCAATTGCCTTATGCCTCATCACGAATTACCTCAAATTTGGACAAAGAGGACTGAGAAGAGGGACTGAGATACAAAGAATGATATAATTACATACCTGACAGAGAAAGAAAAGGAGGCCGATGGAAGTAATAGTAGTCGACAGAAGCACTGGTCGCCGACGAAATTCAGTCGATAATGGAGAAAATGGTTATGCTATTCTCCATATGTGTCTCTTCATTTTTATTTCTTTTAATTTTGATAGTGCTGGTGTTGTTTTGGATTTTCCTTCTTCTTTTTTTTCGTTAGTTTGCCGCTGAATTTTTCATTTTAGCGCTAAATTTTTTTATTTTGGCACTATTATTATTATTATTATTTTTCCTGATCATACCTTTCACGACAGCAATTGCCTGTCGTGGAAAGTGCAATATTTTAAACGGCTGGCTTTTGTACGTCGTGGAAAGTGTAATTTTTAGCGACTGGCTTTTTGTGCGTCGTGAAATGTTCAATATTTTTAACAGCTTTCGTACGCATGTCATGTATAGTTGATGTATTAACGGCATGTCATATGCACGTCATAAAAAGTTTTATTATTTACGGCTAACATTGCAAGCCGTAAAAAAGTCATCGTTATTAGCATTCACGACCTACACAATAGACACATCGTGGTTGGGAAATTATTTACGACATGCAAAAAAAGCAAGTCGTAAAAGTGAGAAACCACGGCTTGCATTTACTGTATGTCATTGATGTTAAGCCGTAAAAACCCAGTTTTGTTGTAGTGTTTCACTCATCCCGTCACTTTTTTTCTTCGCTTTTTCCACTTTCCCTCTATGGCCTATGATGAGATTTCCCTCCCAGATCCTGCCATTGGTATTGGGGCCGTCTTAGGTGCGGATATAGAAGCTGAGAATGTTCCCGCGTTACCTCCCCTCATCGATAGGCCATTTGATGCGGCCACCTACGGGCCACGTACACATGCTCTGCCCCCAGGCAGTATTTTGAGATTTGAGGGCCTCATCTCCAAGATAGATGAGAATATCCAGCTGCGAGAGCCTGCGGAGCACTTGTCCACCGATGCCTCCACGGTAAGCAATCTTTCCTTCGTTTTGTACATATGTTGAATCTCATAAACAAACCACTTGTCAATGTTTTACACATATTGATAATACTCCCAATTTATAGGTGATAGCTAGGAGGATTGGTGGCTATGGATCCATATCTGGCCCTTGACGCTAGTATGAGAGGCTTCCCACAGAGGTCAACACTGGTTGATGCTGCCGGCTTTGGGCCCTTTTGTTCAGGGCTCATACAGATGAGAGCTAAATCGCTACTATACGGGGCCCTGGTAGAGAGATGGTGGGATACTACAGACTCGTTCCATTTTTCATCGATCGGGGGGAGCTGACTCTAACCCTGTACAATTTCGCGATGCTCACTGGCCTGTAAGTCGGGGTTGGCGGCTCGATCCCATTCGATCCTGATATGACACAGTGGAGAGCCGCATAGCATCAGCTTTTTAGAGCAATCTTAGACACTACCAGCCATGGGATGGTGAGGTACAGTTGGTTTTTGGAGCACTTCACCAACCTTCGGCCAGCTACTCCAGATGAGGTTGCCCAATACTCTAATTACTTTAAAGGCAGATTTTTTTTACTTTGTTAATAATAATAATAATAATAATAATAATAATAATAATAATAATAATAATAATGAGTCCAAGTTAATTGATGAAATGAAGTCTAACTCTATTGTTGAAGGAGGTCACAAAACACAGCTACATGGTGCCTTCAACCAATCACAAATACCATGGCCTTCCATGTTGTCTCCCCATCACCTAACACATAAATGTAACCCCCACTCTCTCAACCAATAAGAGAAGAGAAAGGCACCACATGGCACCTACCCTATCTGCATCCAAAAATTTCTCCACATGAAAAATTCTGAGGTGCAGATAAAATTTTTTCTTGAACACATAATACATGGTCATTTTTAAAGACAAGATAATTTCTACACAAAATGGAACAAGATGATGATTCATTTATGAAACACAAAAACGTCATAGCTTTATAATAAATTATGTAATATTTATTAAAAAAATACATAACAAAGTCTACATATAATACACACCTTGTGAGAGATATGTACCAAAAGAGTTATCTTATTATCATATTATGAAACTTGATAAGGAGTAATTAATAATGCTTTATTTCATTTAATGAGATTTTAAAAAAAAATTTCAAGGTTAAATAATAAGTTAAAAATACAAAATTCTTAAACATATCTAATTTAATTAATTGATTAAAAATAAAAGTTATCAAACTCAAGACAATTACTTATTTATTTTTTGTTATAAGATATACATCAAATGTTACTAAGAAAAGTAAAACTACAAAAGATATCAAACTTCCATACATAAGATTTGAATCACATTATAAAATAATGCTAAAAAATTATTAAGTCAAAATAAATATCCATTAATAAGGGAAAATAAAAAATTATTAAACTGAAAATAAATTAACAGAATACGTGGCCATGAATATTCGTTAGCACGCCATTATTGAAACATAAAAGCAAAAGACAAAGAAAGAAAAAATTATTTCTTAATTTAGGGGTACCATATGACCATATTTTTAACTAATCATAAATTACAGTGTCCATTTCTTTTCTTTAATCACTCAATACATAATTTATTGACTTTTAAATTTTTTTTTAAATATATATATATAAAAAAAAAGAGATGATATAATTCAAATAAATTAATAAATTAATTATTTTCTTATGAAAATGTTTTAAAACTTTAAAATATATAATGTAATAGGCCTCATTGTGATGTGATATATGTACTAACATTTTTGTTTCTGTTTTTTATTTTTTTATTTTTCACTACTACCTCAATAAAATTCATTATAAAACTTTCTATCAGTACCGCCTTTTTTTTTTTTTTTTTGGTTACAGGAAAATCCTTCTGTTGTCCGTTCCGAATAAGAGAAGTAGCTGATAAGACATCCTTGAGGTCAACATCCTAACCAACTGTGCTACACCTAAGAAATTAACCCAAAGGAGAATTGAACCCAGGACCTAGGGACTTAAATCCCAAACCCTTACCAAGTTGCCACTCACCCTGGGTTAGTACCGCCTTTTTAATTGTCAAAATAAGTAATTGTCGGATGGCCCGTTTATGAATTCCAAGGAAGACTATTCATATATTGCCAACTCATCTCCACCATTCATTGGACTGGGTCCCACATTCAATACGGATCAACTTTTTTGGAGAAATAATAACATATGAGTTAAAAAATATTATAAATATTAATAGTTAAAATTATAAAATTTTTTTTTATTAATTTGTAATTAATGTTTACAGTCCCCTCACTGCAGTGTAATTATCCCAACTTTTTTCTCACGCATAGAACACATAAATTTTGAAAAAACTGATTTATGATCTCAAAATTTGCTTAAAATTAATATGTGTAGTAAATTAGAAAAATAGAATTTGAATAATTCTATTTTCAAATACTAATTTTCCTTAGTACACATACTTAATGAATATCTTCTCAATACACACATTAAAAAAATAAAATTCTCAATACACATATCTTTATTTCAATAATATCATTATCTTTAATTTTAAAACCCTAAGGCAATGTTTGGTTTCAATTTGTCAATTAGTTTTTTGAAATTCTTATGAAAAAATATAAATTAGTTTGACAAAAATAAATATCAAAAACAAATATTTTAAACTTTTTTTTGCCACTTAAAAAGATAAAATGATGTGAAAATAATGAGTTTATTTATTCAATATTATTTTTATTAAATTAGTTTTTAGTTTTTTTGAAAGCATATTTTATAACCAAACCAAACAGAACTTAATTTTTCTTCCATTCACACACCCTTTCTTTGCCGTTGTCGCCATTTTAACCCTTCATCACCCCCACTACCGCTACTCCCAGCTCATTCCCTTGCATCTTAGACCTCTACAATCAACCTTGAAAGTTGGTGATTTGCAACAAAGAGCTTATGAGAGTATGTGGTTTATGGCAGAAAGTGGTCGCCAGCGGAGAGAGAAAAAGACGACGGAAGGGGATGGTGGTGTGGCGCTAGTGATGGAGAATGGTTGTGATATTTTAGAATTAAGATTTGAGTGGAAGAAGATAAGGATATTATGGTATTTTTATTCTAGGACAAAATTGTATTAAGGGAAATTTCATTTATTGTGTGAACTGAGATAAATTAGTACAAATAGAATTATTCATAAAATTTATAAATAAAATTAAGGGGAAATTGCAATAAATAAATAAAAAAATCCGAGGATTTGACCATTATAACAAATTAAACCTTGAATTTTTAATTTTGTCAATTTAAACCTCAAACTCTTGATTTGTTTTTCAATTTAAACCATTTACTTATTCTTGTTAAGTAAAATCAATCCCCCCCCCCCAAAAAAAAAAAAAAAAAAAAAAAAGAGTTATTAAACTCAATGAAAATGATATTTTAGACATTTTATGTGTATTTAAATTAAGTTTAATAACTAAAAAATCTTTTTTTGTCGATTTTACTTAACAAAAATAAGTGAATAGTTTAGATTAAAAATAAATCAAAATATTGGGATTTAAATTGACAAAATTAAAAATTTATTTTGTTACAAGTCTCAAATCTTAATTATTATTTTTTTTTTTTTGTAATTATCCATAAATTAATTTGAATCATTGAATGTTATTTTTAAATAAATTCTAATTAAAAAAAAATCCTATGTTTGTAATCGTGTTGATTTTTTAACGAAAAACAAGCCAATTACGTCCATCCCGTTTCCCAACCAATGTGATATAATCCACAATTTTACATTGTAGGTAAGGTAAATAGAAAAATATTATTTGATGGTCATAAACAAGTCAACGTTTTGTTCTAATTTAATTTTTATCCATTGAAATAGTAAGATAATATTTTGTGTTACACATACGTGGCATAAGTATTTGAATTTCAAAAGAAAATTGTTTAAATAATTTTAAACGTAAGTGGAATATGTATTTTTGGATTTAAAAAGCACTACAAGAAAACCTGTTATATAACACAGAGGCTTTGGCGACAGGGCAACTACCATCGCAAAAAATGATTTTTTGCGACGCAATGTAGTTGCCGTCGCCAAAAAAGTATTTTTGCGACGGCGTTTATCTACCATCGAGGAAAATGGGCTTTTGCGACGGGGTTTACCTCCGTCGCTAATGATTGTAAAAAGAAAAATGCAGGAGCATTTGCGACGCACGTATACCGTCGCAAAAAGTATTATTTAGCGACGGTAAGAAGTTACGGTCGCAAATGGTGGACCATTTGTGACGGCAGAATACCGTCGCAAAAAAATATTTGTAAAACGACGTTGTTTTAATATGTTAATCATGTATCATTTGCGACGGTAATATATATGCCGTCGCAAAAAAAAAAAATTCACATCCCGCTCATTCCTCCCGTTCGCGGTCATATGCTAAAATCTCCAAAATCCTCAAAAATCAAAATCCCTAAACTCAACAAAACCAAAATCCCCAAAGTCGTGAAATGAAAATCATTCAGTGCCGGAGTGAAGGAGGGTGAACGACGGCATTCGCAGATTGACGAGGGTGAACAACGGCCTTCGCCGGAGTGACGAGGCAGCGACTGTGAATGACAAGTGACGAACGACTGCGAACGACGAGTGACGAGGCAAGACTATGAACAACTGTGAACATTTTAAGGGTGACTTCCACCACCTTCAATCCTTTCCATTCTTCAATTTGATTCCCACTTTGGGACCCCTCAGCCATTTCATTTTGTTTTAAGAATTTGGAGTCCTCCCATTCTTCAATTTGTCATATATGATTTTGAGAATCAGAGGATTTGAACATTTATATCATGTAAGGTTTGTGTTATGTTTAATCAGAGTACAACATAAAAAGGGATTCGAAGGAGAAAAATTATTTCTAGTGGTTAAATGGAAGATGAGAAAAATTATTATCTCATAGTAGAGATAGACCTCATATTTGAAGTGAAAGAACCAAACAGACATTGGATAAAATAAGGTAAAAAAAGAAAGAAAAGAAACATATAGGAGCCATGAGATATGGAACTTGCAAAATAGCCTAGTCTATTTATTCTTCATTCATCTTTTGGTGGATATGTCACTTGTTTGTGTTCAACTGAGTTCAGTTTATCAAATTTCTTCTATTATTTTTATTTATAGAACTATTAATTAATTGCTTCACAAATTTTTCTTGTGATTTTTACAGTTATATAAATCCACAACCTGCAATATCAGTGTTCAGGGAGGCCAGTTTTGGGCATGGGCAATTACAAGTGGTGAATGCAAGCTATGCACAGTGGACATGGCATCGCAATGACAACGATGAACCAGTTGTAGCCCACTCTATATGGTTAAAAAGCTTTTCATCTAATCCATCTTGTCTGTGATGCATCCATTGCTCTGTATCAGCTCTCTGTAGCCCCCACTCCTCTAACCGAGCTGTTGTCGGTTGTATATACATCTACCAGTTCAAAAAAGTACTACTTTTTTTAGGTGAGTCGTATGTCAAAATTGAAAAGCATGAGAATTATTTTAGAATTTTTGAGATATCAAAATGGCTCATAAGATATTCAATTGAAATGGTTTGTAGCTTTGGTGCTGAAAATTGGGAAGCTATTCATTTGATTGGCATTTTAAATTTTGCAAATCATTTCAAAATCTGAAAAATGATTTCCTCTCTCTCTCTCTCTCTCTCTCTCTCTCTCTCTCACTTGGCAGTTCGCGTTTCTCTCCATTCTCCAGCATCCAGTTTTGTTTTTTTGTTTATTTAATTTTTTTATTTCATTCATTCACTGTTGTTTTGGTACTACTTTAGGAATACTCCAGGAAAGAGTCCTCTGGAGGATCCGAATAATGCCTACTTAAACTAGCTGTCACTCCCTCATCGACCATCCAAGACCCTAGAACCTTGAATTCGCTGTACCAGACCCATCTGGCCTAGGGTTACAATCTTCAATCAAGTCTGACCACTACACCTGCAGCATTCAGGTATGAGATCGATCCATCTATCTATCTATCTATACACATGAAATTGGATTCCAATGTGCTTATCTTTTATGAACATACATTTCTATGGACTGATGTTTCTCAATTTTTTAATTGGTTTTCGGTGAACTTGTGATTGTATCCGTCGATTATTGGTTCTGTATTTGTGAGATTCTCCTTCGTTTATCGCCATGCATGCCTGATTTTTTGTATTTTTGTACCGTCATTTACTTGCTTGATTTTGTCTCTGATCGGTTTTGGGTTTATTTCTCCAAGGCATTTGCTGTCCCATGCGATTATCGTTGACGATAAATGTTAATTTATCTACCTGCCTCTCGAAGTTTGTTACTCTATATCCATTGAGTTAATTTTGGCATGCTTTCTGAAATTTATGTTAATCAATCAATCTAATATGAAAGTAAAAAACAAGTTTATGTTGATCTGTAAATATTTATGTGGATTACTCTACTTTTTGACAGCATCTTCAATGGTGTACTAAAACACCATCTAAAGTTAAAATTTTGCAAGATTTTTTTCCCAAAACCTATCTCAATAGTTTGTAATTCATCTTGTCTAATTATAATTCAAAATTTGGCAAAACATGTTCGATCTGCATTGCATTGTTAATATTGGGATCACAAATAACATTTTATTTGACATTTTTGTAAAAAGATTGAAGGACATCCTGCTGCAACAGAAGCGCATCCTTTACACGCACCTTCGTCCAGTTGCTCCTCATTTTCATCCTCTAACCTTGATACAGAGGTAGGTAATTCTTCTTCTTCCTTACCCCATCTGTTTCTTTACATCTCTTTCATTTTCTCCTTCACATACATCATGTGAAATGGTTAAAGGTCATCCCATTATACAAGGCAACATACTAACAAAATAAAGAGTTAGCAAAGTGATTATCATAAAATTAGAGAGTCATCCTATTATGCATTTTACAAATTCTATTAGTAGTTCCACCATTGTAAATGTATAGTACATATAAACGTATAAATATGAAGCAATTAGGATTGACCTACACATTAATAACAGCCTTGAATACTGAAAATGCACAAACAAAGGTTAGAAAAACAGCCTTAGTTGTTTCAAAATCGTGAAATGCAATCAAACAGATTGTGGTTTCTATTCTGGCCACTTGTTTGACAGGTTTAAAATTTTACTCAATATCCATCTCACATTGCAAAAAATCGTGAAACATGAACTGAGATATATGTTTATCAGTTGATGATGTAGCTTCTTTTGTGAACTTCAAGTTGTAAAAGCATGTATTAGTGGCTGTTTTTTTTTTTTTTTGGGCATCAGTTTCAAGTTCCATTTCCCTTTATTATTGGAAACTATTATTAATGGCATGATAACCATCACATATCTTCTTTCACTCATTGTAGCATGCATTTTTTACTGTACTTAGAAGTGCCTTTCCTCAGCTTCTGGTAAGGCATATGACCAAACTAATGGTGCTACAGTAGCCTAATGCTAAATGCTTTTTTTATGATCTCTAACATTACTCCATATTTGATAGTATTAATAACGAAATTATTATACAACAATTATAAAGTATTAAATCCAAGTCGATCGCAATTATAAAGTATTAAATAAACTTTGAGCAGGTAGGCTGTATCTGTCAACTTACAGCCACAAGTGAGTTTTTGACTTTTGAAAAGCTGAAGGCAGTTTGTGATAAATGTTTAAATTCCTGAAGATTAATGTTTAAATTATGTTGAAATTTAATGTCTCTTACCATGCTTTGTCATCCAATGGTGCAGGAAAAGCATTCAGAGGAGTCCTATAACTTGGCCTGCATTCAGACTCTTCCTCCCTATCAGAGGAAAGGCTATGGAAAGTTCCTAATTGCATTTTGTAAGCTCTCCTGTTTAATTTCTCTGTCTTTTATTTTTTAATTTATAGAACCGTGAGGTTGTGGCTTTTGAACTAGAGGGCAGCTATTTTGTGCAAATTATGCCACAGGTTAGGTTTGTGCCCAATCTACCCCTCCCACACCTCATCTAATGGGGACTGAACTGAGTGTAACAATTCCTCTTTCTTTGTGTTCAATATAAATAGTGCAGAATATTAATAGACCCCATCCCCTCCAACTTTGTGATTTTTCTTATTCAATCTTAGTTGGGAATGTATGAGTTCGAAGCTTTTGGTCAATGTTTTCAAAATCGAAAATGGCAATCTAATTCAAGATTATTTGAGTTAGTACATAGCTCACTGGTGTCTCTTGCTAAAGTAATGCTAGAGACCCCTAAATTTGCCTACACTGATGTGGCGGGGTTAGGTCCTAGTTGGTTGATTCATAAACAAATCAGCAACTGACATAGAACAGCCCATGCCATTAGGGGTAAATTTAGTGGTAACATTTTAGGAGTCTTATGCATTTTCCCTTCCTAAATTATGGGAGTAAAATAGAAATGTTGGATGGAGTCAATTGTACTCCACAAGATGTAGTTTATCAAACTTACCCTAGACTTGAGAAAGCCCTCAGCAAGAAATTGACAGGATTTTTAATTAGGGCCAATTTGTTTTCACATCTTTCCTCATTATCTTCCTTAACTTACTAGGCTGACATGACCAAAGGTTGTATCCATATTGGTAGAAGGATTTGAGTCTACTAACACCACCAGTGCAATGTTAATGCCTGGTTATTGGGGTGCTCACTGCTCAACCTGTTTGGCATTAGTTAAAAAAGTTACATTTTTTCAAACTTTTTTGTCTTTAATGAATTTTGTAAATGTGTCAATTATTTACTTTTTAGGTCTGTCTAGTCTAGAAGAATCTATGAAGTTTTGAAAAAAATCCAAAAAAAATACCAAAAAAATTTAACTGTTTTAGTTTTTTCTTTTGTCTTTAGTGGATTTTTTTTTCAATTTTCAATTTTCAAATTTTTTTTTTTTTAAACTTTTCAAGTCTGTCTAAAAGTGAAAAGTTTCTTGAAATTTTTTGAAAAAAAGTCTAATTTGGAGTAACCACCAACTGATATCAGTCAGGAGAGGTTGGGGCATAACTCAGTGCTACTACTGATCTGTCTTTGTTATTGATTTTTAAGTGAATAATAATTGCTAATGTCATTTCAAACATGATGCAGCTTATGAGCTTTCCAAGAAAGAAGGTAAAGTTGGAACACCTGAAAGACCCCTTTCGGACCTGGGGCTGCTAAGCTACAGAGGGTACTGGATACGGGTTCTTCTAGACATTTTGAAAAAGCACAAGGGCAATATATCTATTAAGGTATGTGTTGGAATGTGTGCTGAAATTGTTGTATAATATTACCACCAACCTTCGTGTCGCTCATGGCTTGGCCTCTTTGTTTCTCAAGTTGTACCTTTGCATCCTTCAAGGCGCACCCCACCTCATTGTCTTCCGGTGTCTCCTTAATCATCACCTCATAATCTTGTAGGCAGGCTTCCCATTTTTCCAGCTTTCACACAAAACAAACATTTTAATTCACACATCATATTGTATAAATGCCAATAACACATCATGTTTAAGACCAAGTAAGTTTTGTACCAAAATTGTTGTTCTCAATCTGGAGACAGAATTTTGGGCAGAGGAAGGGCTAGTCAGCAAGGTCTCCCCCCCAAAATGTTTAGGAAGTCTCAAATTTTGAGAGTAATTTTGGACAAATTCTGGCTCTGCACCAGACACTATCTTTTGGATGGGAGTAATTTTACAAAAAGCTTTAAATTTTGTGCCTAATTCCACAAAAACCCATGATGTAGACCAGATCATTAACTGAGAATGCCAGATTTAGCATCTGGTACTTAGCTGTACAGTAATTATGGAAAAACCTAACAATTTACATTGCTAAAAACACTTAGTTGTTTTCAAATTATGTTGCGTACAACGAACAAGAAACATTGTAATAGTGTTTCATATATATATATATATATTTGATTTTTTGGGAGTCGCTATTCCCATTCCACTTGACTCCAAATACGCTTCCTTCTTTGTTCTTGATTCTTAAAATATCATACACTAATCGGGATTCGAAGCCCACCAATCCCCTCTTCCCTTACGATAATTAATATGTGATATTATGTCTTGTAATTATATTTTTACCCTTACATCTCATTATGACTCTTACATTTGTTGTAATTATATTTTTTTTTAGGGAATATTTGTTTTGCATGTGAGATGTATATCTCCTAGTAAGTTTGCCTGAAGCAAATTAATAGTGGGAAACACATATGAGGGAAGTACAGATGATGGCTAAGAGTTGGATTGATTTTCTAAATAGGATGTCGAGAGAATACATTAATGGGATTGATCAATTCCTTGTGTTTGCCTACACCAATAGGGTTGAAGGTTCGATGATTAGTTGTCCGTGTAGAAAATGTGAGAATCGATACCATCTTGTGCGAGAGGGTGTACAGAAGCATCTGATTTTGAATGGTTTTTTAAAAAAGTACAAACATTGGATTAATCATGGGGAATCTTACGTATCTCTGCATGGTAATCGAGGGAATGAAACATTGGCTAATTTAGACATTGGCGACGATATGGTTGGAATGATACAAGGGGCTATGGGAAATCCACATGCCGGTACAAGTGTTGACGGTAATGAAGCGCAGAGCACTGATCCCCATGCATCTGAACCCCAGCTCAGTCCAAATGCAGAGACTGCAAAGTATTTCAAACTTCTTCAAGATGCACAAAGTGAATTGTATCCGGGTTGTCAGAAGTTCACATCTTTGTCATTCATTGTTCGACTTCTACATTTGAAGGTGCTTAATTAGTGGACAGACAAGTCTGTTGACATGTTGCTTGAGTTATTGAATGAGGCGTTCCCGTTGGGTGTGAAACTCTCGGACTCATATTATAAAGCTCAAAAGGTCACAACAGATTTGGGCTTCACATATGAGACATGGGATGCATGTCCCAACAGTTGCATGTTGTTTCGAAACGAGGACGCCAATCTTGATAAATGTGTCATATGCAACAGTTCAAGATGGAAATCAATGGTGATGGTGGTTCAAATGGTCCTCACAACGGTGGCAAACAAATAGCTGCAAAACAAATGAGGTATTTTCCTTTAAAGCCAAGGTTGCAGAGGTTGTTTATGTCATCCAAGATGGCTAAGTTAATGAGATGGCATGCAGAGGAACGAACTAATGACGGTGTCTTTAGGCATCCGGCAGACTCCCTTGCATGGAAAGATTTTGATCGTCGGAATATTGACTTTAGTAATGATTGTCGAAGTGTAAGGCTTGGCTTAGCATCTGATGGTTTTAACCCATTCAGGACGATGAACATAGTTCATAGCACTTGGCCTGTTGTACTCATTCCATACAACTTGCCGCCATGGATGTGCATGAAACAACCATTTCTAATTTTATCTGTGCTTATTGATGGCCCGAAAGGACCAGGTGACAAGATTGATGTGTATATGCAACCGTTGATTGAGGAGTTGAAAGAACTATGGAATGACAGTGTCTCCACATTTGATGCATCAACAAATCAAATGTTTCAAATGCATGCAGCTTTACTGTGGACAATTAGTGATTTTCCTGCATATGCAAACTTGTCAGGATAGAGCACTAAAGGGGAATATGCATGTCCTTGTTGCAATAGGAAAACTACATCGTGCTGGTTGAAGCATAGTAGGAAACAATCATACTTGGGTCATCGCAGATTTTTACCTAATGGCCATAAATTCCGAAAGGATAAAGTATCATTTGATGGTAGTCGGGAAGTCAGATTCAAACCAAAATTGTTGTCTGGAACTGAGATGCTACTACAATTAGAATCTGAGGGTATTTTAACCCAATACAAGAGGGATGGCCTTAAGGAGAGGCATAGGAGACAAGTAGAGAAGGAGAAAGCTAGGCATCGCACCCATAGCTGGAAGAAAAAGAGTATCTTCTATGAACTGCCATATTGGGAGCACAATCGAATTAGACATAACCTTGATGTGATGCATATAGAGAAGAATGTTTGTGACAATGTGTTGTGGACAATATTAGGGGTTGCAGGAAAATCAAAGGATGGTGTTAATGCTCGGCGTGATTTACAAGAAATGAATATTAGAAAACCCCTACATTTGCAGTTAAGAGGGTTGAATAAAGCTTATTTACCACCGGCACAATTCACGATGACCAAGGATGAGAAAGATTTGTTCTTGAAAGTATTTAAGGAAGCTAGAGTTCCCGACGGGTATTCATCCAATATATCGCGTCGCGTGCGCTTACATGATAGAAGTATTGGGGGTCTTAAGAGCCACAATAGTCATATTCTGATGCAACAACTAATTCCATTGGCCATTCGAAGATCGTTACCGAAGAATGTAATTGAACTTTTGATTGAATTGAGCAATTTCTTTAGACAATTGTGTTCCAAAGTGAATCGTGCGACGGATTTGCAATATATTCAAGATCGTATCGCCGTAACACTTTGTCATCTAGAGAAAATATTTCCTCCTACTTTTTTTGATATAATGGAGCACTTGCCTATACATCTAGTTGGCGAAGCATTATTGGGTGGAGCGATTCAGTTTCGATGGATGTATCCAATTGAGAGGTATCTTCTTACTTTGAAGCAATATGTGCGTAATAGAGCTCATCCAGAAGGTTCAATTGCTAAAGGATATCTTATGGAATAATGCATGAATTTTTCTGCACAATATCTCAATGATGTGGAAACTAAATCTAATCGACCCGTGAGGAACTACAGTGGTGATGATAATCTGGGTCGTGCTGTTGGTGAAATCACAAGCTTTTATCTTGATAACACTTCTTGGGCACAAACTCATCGGTATGTCTTATTCAATACAGCCGCGGTTCAACCATTCATAAAGTAAGTTATGTCACTCACTCAATATTTTATTATGTTTCATTGAATTTTGAACCAAATTTTGTTTTTTGATAAAATTTCAATCTACATAGAAAACACCTTGAAGAACTTAAGGTCAAAATGCCTCGTGTTGACGATCATCAGCTTCGGCGTGAACATGTTGAAACTTTTCACATTTGGTTCAAGGAACATGTATGTATTTAAATCTACAGATTCTATGTACCTAAGTCGAACTATATTTTAAATTTTACAATTTTTATTATTTAAAATAGGTTCAAACTTTGCGAAGGACTAGTGATGTCACATTTTCTGAAGAGATTACTGTATTGGCAAATGGTCCTCACAACCTGGCAAGGAGGTTCAATGGGTATATAATGAATGGGTTTCGGTATCGAGTAAAGGCCAAGGATGACCGTCGAGCCACACAAAATTGTGGTGTAGCTTTGAAGGCAGATACCATAAGTTATGTTAGTCGGAAAGACGAGAATCCTCGTGTGGGGTCTGTGTATTATTATGGACAATTGACAGATATTGTTGAGATTCGATATTCCAATGAGAAGAAGCATGTGTTGTTTAAGTGTGATTGGATTGACAACATTCATGGGAAGATACAAGATGTCTTCAATTTCACGTTAGTCAACTTCAATCATTTGTTGTACCGAGATGATCGAATTACCAATGAACCTTTCATCTTGGCATCCCAAGCAGAGCAAGTTTGGTATGTTGCAGACCCGTTACAGCCAGACTGGCAAGTGGCGGTGAAGATGTCTAAAAAAGGTTTATTTGATATGAATTCGACTGATCCACAAATCGAGCCATATATGAGCCAACAATTGGAAGAAAATATAATGCTTCGTGATGAAGAAGTTGGTTGGGTGAGGGAAGCCGCAGAAGGGAAAACAGTTGATGTTCAAATAGGTTGATATTTAATCAACATCAGTAATTCAATTAAGGCCAAGGTTGTAATTAATCATCAGTTTCTTAATTTACTTTGTCTTTGTAATTGTATTAGTTCAATTAATGTCATATTATAGTTCATGACAAACCATTGTCTATGTTTCTAATTAATGTTATATTGTTTGCAGATTATTATGGGAAGGAAGAGGAAACCTGATCATCCCCGGCGCATGATGTCCGATGTGGTACATAAGAGGACATCAGCGGCACCACCATCAGAGGAGACATCACATCGACCACCATCAGAAGGGCCATTAGTGCCACCATTAGAGGAGGCATCACAGCGAGCACCATTAGTGCCACCGCATCGACCACCATTAGTGGCACTACAGCAGCTATCATCTACTCAGCCACCACGCCTACCATTGGTGCGTCCACCATCAGTGGCACCACTATTAGAGGAGGCATCACAGCGAGCACCATCAGAGGGGCCATTAGTGCCACCGCATCGACCCCCATCAGTGGCACCACATCAGCTATCATTTACTCAGCCTCTAGGCCTACCATCGGTGCGTCCACCATCAGTGGCACCGCAGCAGCTATCATCCCGACTAGAGTCATCGGCTTATGAGCCATCCGCAGGTATATAAATTTGCTTTGATTTGTATGAAAATTATTTAAATATATATATTTATTTGTTCTCATTACATATAACTTGTTTATTTTCATTGTATTTTTCAAATCCTTCGACTTCTTCACAGCCTCACTCAGGTATAAGAAATTGATTTGTATTGACATTATTTAAATTTGCATTTGTTTGTTATCGTTGCATATTGTTTATTCTTATTGTATCTCACAGGTCATGTTAGTTCTTCATCAACCTCGAGTAGGCGTGATAGAGGATGTGCCAAGGGCATTAGGGAGTGGGGTACTGGTACCAAGTTGGACATACAATTTGATAAAAATTACTGTCCAATAGGGGATAACGTGTCTAAGTTAACTACTCAACTTGGCATTATTGTGCGAAATGGTAACATTGGTCCTCTTACTTTTCTTGACTGGAACACCGTGCCTGATGATATTCTTGATGCTATCTGGAAGGATGTGAAGGTAAAAGTATATTTTTGTCCAAAAATTTAAATTCCAAAATTGTGTTATTATTATTTAAACCTTGAAATTGTGTTTTATAGGACAATTTGAATATATGTCCAGAGGAGTACAAGCCAATCTGCATGAAAAACTGTAATAGCATATGGAAGGATCACAAGAATAAGATTAAGTCTAAGTATTTCAAGCCTAGAAGTGAAGATCCTAATCTAAAGGATGATGTTCCTTTGCACGTTGTGCCAAGCCAGTGGAAAGAACTTGTGGAGTATTGGCATACTTCCGATGCTGAGGTATACAAATAAGTTATATGTATGATATGTAAACATACAAATCATATTTATATACTTACATTTGTTGAACCTGTTATAGAAAGTTGCAACTACGAACGCTAAAAATCGACGAGCTCACGGCATAGCTCATACCACAAGGCGTACTACTTTCGCTCAGATACGGCATGAGGTTTATATTTTATTGTTTTATTTTTGTATATAAATAAACATTGTATATTTGCAAATTATTTGGATTCTAATTTTCATATTTCTAAAAAAATGTAGATGACCAATAAGGGGGAGTCTACTGATAAGATGAATGTTTGGCTTATGACACGTAGAGCAGATGACCCAGAGGTTATCCAGACCTTGGTAGTTTCCAAACACCTTTGATTGTATTTAAAGTTTATTTTTTATTTTTTGTGTCAACCATCTTAATTTGGCATATACTTGTATTTCTTATTCAATGCAGGATGAGTTTAATGGCCAACTCTCTATGCTACCTGAGGATTGTCGGACTTTGGAGGCTAGGAATGCCATTTTCTGTAACGCCCTCAACAATAAACCCATAATATATAATATTAACATGCATCATTGTAAGAAAACAAAGAGTATTATTCCATTCATCAGAGTAAACTTATTAAAAGACATTACATGTAATAAAGAAAGTAAATGCCCTACGGGCTTAGATCTTTCCAAGCCAATACTTAGACACAAAAATATGAGTACTAACTCATTTACAAGTTAAGCCCTTGGCTTGAGTCCTTACATGTAATATCAAATAAAGCAAATAACCACTAATCTAAAATGAGTCTTCAACTCTAAGTCCTTCCAAGCTAATTCCTTCGAGGTAGCACATCACCTGAACCTGAAAATGATGTTCCCGTATAGGGTGAGCCACAGCCCAGTAGAGATATACTAAACCAAATATAAGCATTGAATAAAGCAATAGCAATCAATAGATGGTTAACCAAATTACCGATTTCATTATCATACTGTTTCATAACTATTATGCCCATGGCACGTTTTCCTTTTCATTATTTGTTCAACTTTTCATGTATACCAATATGGCTCAGAACCTGGCCAACTATAACAGTGAGACTACATCCCACATTAACATTACTTCCAACATCAACAAATATAATGAGACTAAGTCTCATACCAAAACACTTCCATACTTCCAATTTGATACACACGTTAGTGATGTATCGATAACGTGTAAAAACACTTCCATACTTCCAATTTGATACACATGTTAGTGATGTATCGATAACGTGTAAAAACACTTCCATAAATCAATAAGCACACATATTAGTGGTGCTAATGGAGTCCATCCCCTATCTCCTCCCAAATAACATCCGGTTTAAGAGTCCATCCCCTATCTCCTCCCAAACCGTGGAGTACATCCCCTATCTCCTCCCAAATAAAATGCATATACAAAGTATTAAACACTTGTCATATACAATACTCAGTCAATACATGTATTTTCTGTATTAGTTCAACAGTCACAATCAATGACTTAACCCATGTGATTAGTTTCAGTTTTTCCTAATCCACATGCAATGTCTACAACAATCACGGCTATCCTCCACCGATAGCCCAAAACAGTTATTTCTAAACATGAAATAAATGTATCAACAATTATACTTTCAACAATTCCATAGGCGAGTGATTAAATTATTCAACTACACCATTTAAACTTATAATTCCCCAATTCCATGAATTCAACTAAATTCCCTAATTTTCCCTAAATTAATTATACAAATTAATTTAATACCACAACTAGGGTTTTCCCAAAATTACCAAGATACCCCCAACATATCGAAATACCAGAACTCAGAACAAAACCTATAATATGGAGTAGGAAATCCCTACCTTGAAGGGAAGAACTCGAATGGAGAAGATGACAAAAATCCAAAGTGCTCCAAATCCAAGATTGTTCAGATTAAAAGGAAGCCCTTGACCCACTCTATCTTTTTAACAAAGGACCTAGGGTAGAAATACACTCTAAGTAGATCAAACCTAAGAGAGAAGGTGCGTAGGGAGAGAGAGAAGACGGTTCTAGGGTTTTAGAATCAAAAGGGAGATGAAAAATGATCCAGAAAGTCGGATCTCGGATTTATATACCAGTCGCCCCGCTCGAGCGTGGAAACCCCCGCTCGAGCGTCACTCACAGACTCCCGCTCGAGCGGCCAAACTCCCGCTCGAGCGGCGGATGCACACCCCCAGAAGTTTCTGCAGACAGGTCCCCGCTCGAGCGCCCAACTCCCCGCTCGAGCGTCACTCACAACCTCCCGCTCGAGCGTCCAACACTACACAGGAAATACTGGATGGGTGTATTCCCCGCTCGAGCGCCCAAACCCCCGCTCGAGCGGACAAGCCAAAATCTGGGCAACTAGACTTGGTTCCTAAGCTCAACCAACCTGCTCCAAATCTTCCCAACACAACCCAAGACTCAATAGAAGGAGTAAAGGATGCAAACGACATACTCTCAACAACCAGCTCCACGGAACCTAAGTCCGGGTATAACAAATAAAGAAAAGAGAAACCGGGATCGCTATATTTTCCATGAGTTGATAGGTCATGACAATCATGGATATTGTCGCACATACGGGAGAACTGTGCCTCGGAGAGCAGTGTATAAAGATGGTGCAGGGCCATCACAGTCAGCACCCCAGCCATCGACTATTTTTCAGATCACCAAGCAGGTTCGTGCGGAGCTAAGGGATGAGTTGAGGGAGGAGCTGCGAGCAGAGTTCTCAACACATTTACAGCAGCTGAGAGCTGAGATGATGGCCTTTGTGTCACAGGGGGCAAGTGTGGATCCCAACAGACAGGTTCGATATAAACTAAATTGTTTGATAGTTAAATTGTCACACAACATTATATATAAAATTTGAATATGATTAACACATTATGCATTGACTATCATAGGCTCCTGATGCATCGAGTGGCCACCGGGCATTTAGGGAATCTGCAGAAGACGAGAATCTATATACACCACCACTAGAAGATCAGGTATAAAATGTAACTTTACATTCTAAGCTAAAATGTATATTTGCATTCTTTGCATTCTAAGCTAAGAGACTTGTGGGAAAAGACGGGACTCAAATTGGGTTCCCGGATTAGGAGTTAGAGATGGATTTCACTCTAGGCAAACTAGTTTTTTAAAAAACTTGAATTCGAGGTGTTAACGCCCCAAAATCACCAAAATGGGTTAGATTGGCATGAAACTTGGCACACACGACCGCCTAGGCACAAGAGACTTGTGGGAGAAGACGGGACTCCAATCGGTTTCCCGATTTGGGAGTTAGAGCCATATTGCGGTCTAGGCAAACTAGTTCCTTAAGAAACTTGAATTCGAGGTGTTGACGCCCCAAAATCACCAAACGGGGTCGGATTGGCACAAAACTTGGCACACATGACCGCCTAGGCACGAGAGACTTGTGGGAGAAGACGGGACTCGAATCGGGTTCCCGGTTTGGGAGTTAGAGCCATATTTTGGCCTAGGCAAACTAGTTCCTTAATAAACTTAAATTCGAGGTGTTGACGCCCCAAAATCACCAAACGGGGTCGGATTGGCACGAAACTTGGCACACACGACCGCCTAGGCACGAGAGACTTGTGGGAGAAGACGGGACTCCAATCGGTTTCCCAGTTTGGGAGTTATAGCCGTATTTCGGTCTAGGCAAACTAGTTCCTTAAGAAATTTGAATTCGAGGTGCTGACGCCCCAAAATACCAAACGGGGTCGGATTGGCACGAAACTTGGCACACATGACCGCCTAGGCACGAGAGACTTGTGGGAGAAGATGGGACTCCAATCGGTTTCCCGGTTTGGGAGTTAGAGCCATATTTCGGTCTAGGCAAACTAGTTCCTTAAGAAACTTGAATTCGAGGTGTTGACGCCACAAAATCACCAAACGAGGTCAGATTGGCACGAAACTTAGCACACACGACCGCCTAGGCACGAGAGACTTGTGGGAGAAGACGGGACTCCAATCGGGTTCCCGGATTAGGAGTTAGAGACGGATTTCACTCTAGTCAATCTAGTTCTTTAAGAAACTTGAATTCGAGGTGTTAACGCCCCAAAATCACCAAAAGGGTTCGGTTTAGCATGGAACTTGGCACACACGACCGTCTAGGCATGAGAGACTTGTAAGAGAATACGGGACTCCAATCGGGTTCCCAGTTTGGGAGCTAGAGCCGTATTTCGGTTTAGGCAAACTAGTTCCTTAAGAAACTTAAATTCGAGGTGTTGACGCCCCAAAATCACCAAACGGGGTCGGATTGGCACGAAACTTGGTACACACGACCGCCTAGGCACGAGAGACTTGTGGGAGAAGACGGGACTCCAATCGGGTTCCCGGTTTGGGAGTTAGAGCCATATTTCGGTCTAGGCAAACTAGTTCCTTAAGAAACTTGAATTCGAGGTGTTGACGCCCCAAAATCACCAAACGGGGTCGGACTGGCACGAAACTTGGCACACACGACCGCCTAGGCACGAGAGACTTGTGGGAGAAGACGAGACTCAAATTGGGTTCCCGGTTTGGGAGTTAGAGCCGTATTTCGGTCTAGGCAAACTAGTTCCTTAAGAAACTTGAATTCGAGATGTTGACGCCCCAAAATATCAAACGGGGTCGGATTGGCACGAAACTTGGCACACACGACCGCCTAGGCATGAGAGACTTGTGGGAGAAGACAGGGCTCGTATCAGGTTCCCGGTTTGGGAGTTAGGGTCGGATTTCTGTCTGGCCAAAATTATTTACTTAACTATCTTTGTAATTATATAGTAATTAATTTTTTATGTTTTTTTGTAATTGAAATATTAACACATAATTATATTGTCATTAATTATTTTTATTTTTTATTTTCAGATATTTGCTGAGTAGCAGTTTGCTTCTTGTGGAATGCAGCCGTTTGAAGATTGCGACGAACTTTTGTTTTTTTAACCCACGGAAGAATTATGAAGAAAACTTTTATTTTTGATTTGCGTTATTTAGATTTGTGAACAACATTATGTATGTATTATGCAACATTATGTGGTGAGATAATTTTGATTATGTGTTGTTATGAATGGAAGAGTACTTTAATTATGGATGAAATTTTATTTATATACAGAAATTTTTATATTATTATATAATTATCGATTTTTTTTTAGTTATTTTCATTTAATATAGGTAATTTTCATATTTTTAATAATTTTATTATAGCTTTTTTGTTAGAACCAGGTTTTTTGCGACGGTAATATAGTCGTCGCCAATGATGTCGGTATTATTAACAAAAGGCCTTTAGTGACAGTATTTTCACCATCACCAATAATATTTTAGAGACGGCAGATTTTGCAGTCGCAAATAACAATATTAACGACGGTATTTTTACCGTCTCAAATAAACTCTTTTGCGATGGTATTTTTGCTCTCGCCAATAACCATATTAGCGACGGTATTTTAGTGCCGTCTCAAAAACTTCAGATTTTGTACACATTAATAGTGACAGTATTTTGCCGTTGCTAAAAGGCATTTTTGCCGTCGCCAATATTTTGCGACGGCGTCTCACCGTCGCTAAAGACCTTTAGCGACCCCTTTTTTTGCGACCCCCCTTTTACCGTCGCGAAAATATATTTACTGTCGTAAAAAATCTTTTGAGACGGGTTTTTGGATATTGGCGACGGTATTTTACCGTCGCAAAAAAGCGATTTTTTTGTAGTGAAGAAATTTTTTTTAAAAAAACTTGAGATATAAATATATAACAAAAATAGAGTCCGTTGAGTAACCTTTATATTTATAATTTTTTAATTGATATTTATAAAAATTTAAAAAATTGTAAATACAAATTCATTTGATATCTATTTTGTTTTTCTAAAAATTATACATAATTTACAAATTTTACTAAATTTTTCTAATGAAAAGAAAGATTTCACTTGTTTTAAAATAAAATTTTCATTCGTTCTCTCTCTAATTCCATGTGGCTACCACGTACCATTCATTATCACTATCCCGTTTGGTAGAGCTGCGGGAAAGTGATTATAACTTATACTTTAACAGCTTATAACTTATAACTGTGGACATAAGCTGATTTTTGACTTATAAATTAAGCTTCTCCTCCCCCACTCAAAGAATAAGATGATTTTTGACTTACAAAAAGTTATAAGCTGTATTATTAAGCTGAACTAAACACATCAAAATAGCTTAAATTAAGCTAAAAACTGAAATAAGCTGAAAATAAACCCTACCAAACAGATATCTCTAGTAGTTGACAACCATCTCATATTACCATCTCCCACCAAAAACCAACTCCGAAGGTCGGCAACCATCTCTATCTGCTATCGACAATCATTTTTTTACACCACCTCCATCCATCTCCTCACTTATTTTTAAAAAGTAAGTGTATCAAATATGTTTTATTTTTATCACAAAAAAAGAAGCATAAATATATTTAATATATTTTATAAACAAAAAATAGTAAAATGTAAATGTTATAAAACGGCACTTGTATATCCCAAATTTTTTGTCATCATTTTTTATGACCATCTACGTAGATATTTATGATTAATTCTTTTATTTGAAGATAATTATTTAAGAAATTAATAAAAATAAGTTATATTTTATCACATCCTTTGGTGATATTAAATGTTGAAAAAAAAATAAGTGATATATGAAGTCCTCAATTTTTCTTTTTTCTTTTTGATAATGAGAGATCCCTTGAATCCACTATCGATGAAACTAGGGTAAAATCGAAATAATCTATCCTCAATAGCATATTTACTTGCGATTTTTTGATAACAAATGCGACCTAATCAAGTTATTATAGTTGTTCAATCAATTTAATATTTTGTATAATTAACCTTTTTGTAAGATCCTATAAATTGAATAGTTAAAAACGCAGCTCAGTTGGTTTTCCCGATCATCTAGGGAGACAATTCCTACAATTGGAGAAAATTTTCATTTTCTTATGGTGAGAAAATACGCATACATTGGGGCCACAGACTGCAGGGCGTAAACCTTGTTTTAGAAGGCTTGTTTGGGCTGTAAGGACTTAGTATGGTGCACATAAGCTGGTTTAGGATACCCAACATAACCAAAAAAAAAATTGTTATTGTTTAAGTTATTGCCTTTGTTCATTTATTTGGTAATTTGAAATGAAATTTAAAAATTTAAAAATTGTATTTGGATCATGAATTTAAAAAGAAATTTAAAAATGGAAAGAGATAATATGGATAAAATGTAATTATATTTTTTTTTTTCACATTTCACTCAATTTTTTTTTTCTTTTTTAAATTTCTACCCAATACCCAAATATATGATCCAAATACAGTCTAAGAGTTGATATAATGAACATGCGTTACATCTAATCGGTAAGTAAAAGCTGGTGGATTAAACCGGTTGCTATAGCATTTCTCAAACCGAATAGTTGGATTATTCTTTATTCCCTATCTTTTAATTGTTCAATATGATAACCACTTTTTTACAACCCCTCCCTCCATCTCTTCTCACTTATTTTTAAATAAATTTTTAAAAGGTACGTGTATTAAATATGTTTTTCTTTTATAAAAAAAAATATATATAAATATATTTAATAGTTTTTATAAATAAAAAATAGTAAAGTGTAAATGCTATCAAACCGCACTTATATACATATATATCACCAATTTTTTGTCATCAAAGGTTTGTTTTGGAAACCGGGTTAAAAGCTAATTTTTTGGTTTTTTAGTTTTTTTAGGTCATATCACTTCTCTATATTTTTACACGTTTTTCAAAAGAAAAATACTATAGGTCCCAAATTTTCTATCAAACTGTTGGCGGTATATTTCGTACAGACCTATCATAGTGTGACACGTGGGTTGTAAGGGGCAATTCAGGGAATCAGTAGAGGTTTCCAACCATCAACAGACGCAGGGCAGGTTGCAGCAATGGCAATGGATCCGCAAGACATGGGAACAGTCAAAGATATTCAAAGGTGACGTGGCCAAACGATTGTCTACAGTTTAAATTCAAATTCATAAGGAAAGCACAACCATGGAAAGTGGAATAGTGGAAGCAAACTATTCAGAACCACACTCAGTAATCATGGAGATCATTTCGACGGTTATCACTTATTTCAACGGTTATCAGCCACTTCAACGGTTATCTTCAAAGCCTATAAATAGAGAAGAATGTTAATAATGCAACGACCAAGACTCAGATCCAGAAACCAGTTTATTTTACTTTTTATACTTCCAGTCCTTTACTTCTTGTACTGCACTTCAATTCCTAGGAGTAGTCTTCGAGTAGTCTGTTGTTGTAAACCTCTTCAAGGTTGGGCCATTGTAAGTTCCTATTTACTTAATGAAATTTAGTTTCTGAAACTGTTTTGTACTTGTTATTATTTATAAGTTTTTTCTAAGTAAGCCACAAGTAAAAGTCCTTTTCAGTGAGGCTAAAAGAACTTCAACACAATCGTTTGTTAATTGGTTGGCATTTAATAATTCTGTAAGGGCTTATTGATCCTTGCTGGCATGCTCGAATTACATTTCTAACCTTCGAAAGCCAAAAAAGCCAACATATATTTTTGGCATGCCTAGTGGGACTCTTTAAAATGGCTAGACGTCAGAGACAAGGGGAAATGAACGCCCTGAAGAGGGTGTAAAAGAAGATTTGGAGTTAAATAACCCAAAAGATGATGGTGAGCCACATCCAATGGATGTGCCTGCTTTAAATATTCCTGCACAATTGGTCGAAGAGACCAGCGCTTCAAGACATATACCACAAAGCCAAAATATTGGACAAGGCCAAGAAACTGGACCTTCGACTATTCTAATTCGCCCAATCAACAAATCCATGGGGAGGATTAGCTGATATTATGGGACAGCAATTAATGTATACAATGGAGAGATGGGCAACATCCTTTTTGGATCGAATGAATTCTTATCAACCACCTGTCACAAGGCAAGTTGAGGAGAACATGAGTCTTCTCCAACATAGATTGGCTCAAGATAAACAGCCTATGCAAAATAATGGACAGACTAGTGGCCAGGCTAATAATCAGAACCATGAGAGACCATCACCTGTGCCTCAATCATGTTACAAAACTCCTCCTAGACCATTGGTGAGTCAAAATGCACCGATGCCTACCAGTGAAACCATACAAGTGGGTGGGTCTAGACTGACATAAGGGAATGACATGCGAGTGTTTTTAAATCCTATGTTTGAACCCATGTCTGGCACACAGGTGTTTACCAATCCCGTGTTCAAATTCACACCCTGGGGGTTGGAAGGAATTTCTGAGGTTGGAAGAGAAACAATACCTGATCCTCCTCCTGTAGTTCCCTTTGCAGCACCTTTCATAGGGCAAATACCTTCCCAAAGAGGGCAGCAATACCCTCAATATCAACCAACACAACAGGGATAACTAGTTCCCAATATACCTTTGTCTGGACCAAGAGGGCCTCAAGCACATGAAGTTCCTCCAAACCTTGTGTTTGTTTCTCCAGTAATGGCATAACCAGCACAAAACAAGGTTTATAGGGTCCAAATTACTGACATTGTTAGAGAGGTGTGTGGACCCATGGCCCAAGGGGTCCAGACTCCTGTTTGCAGAAAACCTTACCTAGAATGGGTGGATGGGTTACATGAATACCCAAGGGGATTTAGAATATCAGACTTTGCCCTCTTTTATGGAAATGGAAACCAGTGGACTATTGAGCACATTGCCAGGTTTACAGGCTAATGTGGTGATTTCACCAACAATGATTACATGAAGTTAAGACTTTTTCCAAACCCTCTAACTGGGGCAGCTTTTGTATGGTATACAAACCTTACACCTGGTTCTATTCAAACTTGGCAACAACTGGAGGAAGTGTTTCGTGCCCAGTTTTTTCAAACTGAACCTGAGGTCTTTATGGCAGACTTGGCAATGTTGAGCCAAAGGCCTAATAAGAAGGCTGCTCAGTTCATTGCCAGATTCAAAAAAGCACGAAATAGATGTAGGGTCATATTACCTGAACTTGAATTTGTAAGATTTGTCCAAAATGGGTTAGAATTCAGGCTTTGAAAGAAGGTTGACTCAATTGAGTTTCAAGATCTAGTTGAACTCACCTATAAAGTCTCTAGATATGAAACCTTACTAGAAGAAGAACAAGATCGAATGAATACATCTTATAGGACCTATTATTTCGAAATTGATGCAACAGAGATCATAGGAAAAGAACCTATGACCTGTGAAGTATTGATTCAGAAGGACACCACCATTGATCAACAATTTAAAAAAAAAAAACCTTCATAGGAAATATTCTTTTTACATAACAAAAATAGATGACATATTTGATCATTTGTTAACAACACATTTCTTGAAATTTCCTAAGGGAGTTAAAATCCAATGTTGGCATTGTTTTTTCGAGATAGGATTCAAGAGAAAATTTGGAAAGGGAGACTGAAATTCCTAAACAAGACTAAAAAGGCCATGGGAATTGATGCCAACCCTTTTCCAGAAACTGGAGAGGTGATAACCAATGTTGGCATACCAGATTTCCTTGTCCAGAGAATTGATAAGAAGCTCTTTTTGAAGGAATTGGATGAAGTCAATGTGCAAATGAATATTGCCAACTAGGTTGTCTGCAAGGAAAACATACATGGCTCACCAGCAAATGGACAAAGCTTTGTAGGCTAAAAAGATGATTCTAGCGAAGAAGCATTGGATGATGACTCCCTAGAAGCAGCTGTAAAGCAGAGAATGTGTCCCAGATGCAAGTTGAGTTACGAATAGCTGAAGGGATTTCCAATTGATGGGAAGAAATATTACAAAGATGTGTTGAAAGATCGCAAGCCAGCCAACACTTACAATAGGAGGCCATACCCAACTGGTCCTAGACAGTAATCATCCTTGGTGAGGCCACCAAACACCAGAATACAATCGAAGGATAAAAGACCTCTGCATGAAATTAGAACACCTGACTATTACAGGATGGGCAACAAGCCTGAACGAAAGCCTGAATTAGGCTCATAATAAGGAATCAGGGCCAATGATTGGCCTCTGAAGTCCGCTTCGAAAACAGCTTCAAAGATAAGGACAGCAAGCCCAGCAACTGGAGTAGTGGGTTTATGGGTACCTGAGGTTCCAGATTAGTTTGTCAAGCAAAACAAACCTAAAATAATGTCTACACAAAGAAAGACTTTTGGAGACAAGAAAAGGATGATCAAGCCTCCCTTGGTGGATCCAAATAATTAGGTTCTACTCAAAAACCCAAAGACAAAGAAACCAGATATGATTCCTGTGATCTCCACATCCCAAAGAAGGAAGATCCAACAAAGGTACACCCAATATCAGAAGAATCTGAAAGGGAATGGAGAGAGTACTTCATTGGCACGAACAAAAGGTTAGGTAGGAGGAAGGAAAAGTTCAAAACCTAGTCCTAAGATCAAAATGAGTGCTAGTAGAGACCAATTGGCTAAAGTTCATACAGAACTAAGAGCCAAAGAGAGGTCAAGTCTAGCAGGCCTTGAAAAGGTCTTGATGAAAAGTGATGATGAAACGGATGAAGGCACTGAATTAGGCTAAGAAAAAGTATTGAATGAAGAAGACATGTTTGAAGCCTTTATGGCTGAACAGGCCTTCGGGACTGAGAAAACAGAGTCTGTAGTTACTGCAGACCAACAACAGGTAGCTGCTAAGGAACCTGCTAGTAATGAGGTACCAGAGTGTAGTATATATGATGCTTCCCAAGCATCAGAGCAAACCAATGTGGAAGAAAAGTAGACATAACCAGTAATACAATTTGGCTCATTCCCCCTAATGCCAGTCAATATGGTTTATGTGTTACCTCAGGAGTTCTAAGCTGAGGAAGAGAACCAAGAGGGCCAAAAAGGGTGTTCTCATTCCAGTTTCTAGTGAGGATTCACAAACTAGCATGGTCCAAGATAAATCTGAAGTGGCTAGGCCTATAGAGACTAACGAAGAGAGTGCAAAGGTAAGTATTAACCTCTCATACCCCTTCGAATACCCCACAATATCCATGACCCAACATGTTAAGCCTCTGTACATCAAAGCCTACTTTGATGGGATAGAAATGGGTAGAGTACTGATGGATAATGGAGCAGCAGTGAATCTACTGCCACGATCATCCATGAAGAAGTTGAGAAAATGAATCCCAGGTTGATCCCAATAAGCACTACCATTGCTGGTTTTGTTGGAGACAATCAGATGGCTCAGGGCATACTACCTATCAACCTAAATGTGGGAACCAGAGATTTTATGACAGCATTTTTCGTCGTAGATAGCAATGCCAAATCTATTGCTTTACTTGGTAGGGATTGGATCCACACAAACAAATGTGTGCCTTCTTCATTGCACCAGAAGATAATGACAGCACTAAGCAATAAGGAGACAGAGGAGGTCGATGTAGATCCACAGCCCTTTATTGCCTGTGTAGATTTTACAGAAGCCAAACTATACACAGAAGGGGTGGTTCCACTTAGTATACTAAAGAAGTCTGGTACAACAACCGAAGTATCGGCTGATGAGGAAGTGGCACATCTGAAGCGTCTAGTACAGGAAAGTGCTGTTGAGGAGTTCATCATCAAAGATATCAATAATGCTTGGTTATAGGCAAAATGATCAAGATCAAGAAGCCAGACCATTGGCTTTAATTAAATTTTCGACATGGGACATAAAGGTAATAGTATAGAAGGTTTAGGGAAAAGAGAAAGAGGCCATGGGGATTGGCTACAGCCAGGAGCAGGCCAAACTATTGGCCCTTAGCAAGTACTATGCATCAGACATTGACATTAAAATCTAAGAAATACAGGAAGAAGAAGCATTGTCGGCAGACTTTGTCTATGAAGAAGAGCAAAAAGATGTTAATCAGAAGAAAAAAGTTGCTTTGAAGGTAAGGGAAACCAAAGGAGAAGCACTGATGAGCATTCAGGTGCAGGATCCATTGGAGGAAGTTAACCTAGATGAAGATTCAGTGCAACAACCCGCTTACATCAGTGCATGGTTGGATCCCATTAATAGGAGCTAGTTATTGAGTGTCCTGAAGCAATATAAGGATTGTTTTGCCTAGTCTTATAATGATTTACCTTGGTTGGACAAATCATTAGTGGAGCATAGGCTTCCAATGAAGCCAAATTTCAAGCCACATAAGCAAAAACCAAGATGGATGAGTCTTGAGGTAGTTCAAAAGGTAAAAAAAGAGATTGCTAGACTCCTTAAAGTAGGCTTCATCAAAACAACCAGGTGTAGACATCCCATTTTTGACGGCTTTTTAAGACTTGGATGATCTTGCAAGTACATCCGGCGGTGAGTCTGATTGCTCACCGAATGCTTGAAGTCCGCGACAGAATGCCATAGGTTTGAGTTTTCCAAACCTTGCATCTTTTTTGCCTCATCTTTGGACCATGCTTAGGTCCTTTCAGATTGAGGTTGGTGATGGCCTGCCGGCCATTTTTGAGGGCTGCCGACCATGGCTTTTGGCCTGCCGGCCATTGATGTGCCTGGCCGGCCATCAATGAAGCCTTGCCGGCCATCACTGATGGCCGGCCAGCCAGCAGTGTTCCAGCAAATGTTTTGTGATATTTTATGCCAGCTGTTTGCATAGATTGATGCATCTTCCAACACGTGTGTGGTTGGATCTTTGTGAAGGGAATTTGTATTTTCTATATATATGACCCCTCTCTTGCATGTGGGGGGGTTAGAAAATTTTGAAGACAAAAAAATATCTCTCTCTCTCTCTCTAGAATTTCCTCTCTCTTGTTATTTTGTGCCTTAAGTCTAGTTTCTCTACACTTTTGCACATCTACCCTAAACGAAACACTCTCACCTTGGAGCTGAGATCTCTTGAGGTCCTTTTTGAGCTCTAGAAGAGGATTTTGGCTTGATTTAGCTTGTTTTGTTGCTCTAATTGCATCTTGTCTTTAAGAGGTATAACACGTGTATTTTAAGCTTCTTTTAAATACTTGTTTTGCCATCTTTACATGCTGTTTTTGAGCTGATTTTGACCTCCAAAAATCTCTGTTTTTATGGTTTAAAAATGGTGGTTTAAGGCCCTTTTTGAGTTAGGGGTGGTTCACACTTTTGCTACTTAGTTTGTTAAGCTTTTTTGCCTCTTTTCAAAGCTTTTAAATCAACTTTTTTTGGCGTTTTAACCACTGAATTTTAGAGAATTTTCAGTGATAAAAACCTTGTTTTGAAGTCCAAAATTGGAGGGGTTAGCCTCCCCTCCTTGTGTCTTGTTTGCATGCTTAGATAGCTTTACATGTTAGCATGTTTTTCTAGCAATTTGTAGCTTGAGTCCAGCATGTTTTTGCCTCTGTTTTGACCTATTTTGGCTTTGTTTTGGGCTTGTCAATTCAGTTGAGGCTTGTATTGCATAGTTGTAGGATTAATTCCTTCACTAGCTCATTGTTTTAGGCCTTTAAACATGAGTTGCTTGAGTTGCTTGTATGTTATAGTGTCATTTTGCATGTAATTCCAGCATACATAGCTCTGTCACATTCTCATTTGTTTCACTTTTTCAATTGCTTTTGAGAGTTGCTTCAAGTTTGCGATTCTTTAAGCTTGAGATAGAGTTTATGCTTAATGGTTCAATCCTCTTTGAGGATTCATTATCAACAGCATGAACTCTCTCTTGCCTTACATCATCCTTTGGTTGAGGCTTCTTTCTCTTTAGAGGACTCTCACCATGGACTAAATCAACTAAAGAATGAGTTCCTAACTTAAAATGAGTAAACAAAAGTGATAAGTAAAACTTGAACAAGATAAGCATATTGTGTTGCATTGCATGTGTTCAATCGGACGTTATATTGAAAACAAGGAAGATTGGAGCATTTCAAACTCAAAGTGATAAAATGAGCCAATCTCCTTGGTCTCCATTGCCCTTGATCACACATGATAGGGTGATGGTCTTGAGTCTTGTTTTTGCATACAATGAAATTGTATTTCTTGGTTCTTTGGCCATCATGCATTGAAAATGCTTGGTTGGTGCTTTTGGGGCCAAGAATACCACTCCTTGGAGATGTTTTGATGGTAAGGAGTGGTACACAGTACATACAACTTGTGAAATTACTTCTTTCCTGCTTTGTGTTGTGCTCTGTTGCAGCAGAATGAAGTTGTTCATCAGTGGCCGGCAAGCTATACACTAATGGCCGGCAGCCTTTCACTGATGGCCGGCAGTGCCCTTTTGTAGCAGGCACATGGCCAGCAACCTCCATTAGTGGCCGGCCAGCCACTGATGTACTCTCAGAGCAGTGCCCTTTTAGCATACCAAAATTCAACTGTGCAAACAAGGGCAGTCAGCAGCAAAGCAGTGGAATTCTGGGTGGAAAACAAACGCGTGCATGTGCATTTGATGCACCTCAAGTTTAACTAGCTAGAACAGCATGCCTATTGTTATTTTTAAGCTGGTTTTGTACTTAATTAATTTACTTTAATTAATTTGCGCAATATGTATTTGATTAGCTTAGATTAGTTAATTGATTGTTGTAATAATTAAGTAGCTTAGTTTAGCTATTTCTTTATTTTGTTTTTTATTAATTAGCTTAGCTTAGTTAGCTAATTATTCATTCAGACCCTCCTTCGCAAGGGTATAATGTTATAATAAGTGTGCGTGCGTGTATGTATGTCTTCCAACCTCACGTCTTTCTCCCTTTTATTTATCTGCTTTTGCTGGTTAGATTAGGGGCATTTTCAATTAGCATACCTTATGCTTACATGTTTGCATCCATTCATTTGTCTTGCATGCACCGAGGCTCGGCGCATCATTCAAACTGCATTGTCTTTTCAATATTTCTTTGAATACGTGTTTATCACATGTTGTTCAAATCGATCATATGCCATATTAGTAGCCGAACATATTAATTGCATCATTGCATGCATTGCATTAGGCATCTTGTATAGTTAGGATCATGCATCTTTCTAACTAGTTTTTGTTTTGGCTTGGAGTACTCGGTAAGCTTTTACGCTTTAGCATATCGCGTGCGTGTTGATGTTGCCATGATTAGCATGCTTGTCATGAGGCTATGTGCTTATTTACTAAACTGCATGAATGCCTGTGGATGAAGACTTTGTTGTTTGAATTGGAACAATTCAATGAATGTGCGTTTGAAGCCCACTTTGTTGTGGCAAATCATGTTTTAAGCCCACTATGTTTGGTGGCAAATCCGCATTTTTAAGCCCACTTAAGGGTGGCAAATTCAAACCATTTTCAAACTAAACATGAGTTGAATTGTTCCAAGTCTTGCGACTAGTCTATACTTGCTTGTGCGCGTCACATAGTAAAGTTAGCTAATAACCGGAACAAGAACGCATAATGTTTATAAAATGACATATCATAATTAGTAGAGGCCGATCTTTTGATCGGGCGAGCAGGGGTGCTCAATTCATGACCTTCCCCCCTCGTACCCAAGTTCCCAAGCCGAGGCAACTTTGGGGATGACGGACACGTCGCCTTCGGCACAAGTCAGGGTTTCCTAAATTTTCCCAAAATAAAATATTTAGATGGCGACTCTGTAATCTGGCAAAGCAGTCCAATTTTCGCATTATTTGATTTAAAATTGATTTTCTAAAAGGTTTGTCGAATTTGGACTCTTTGGTGTTTATTAGTTTCACATTGCACTTGTGAGACCAGATTTAGAACCGCGAGAGTCCAAACTGTAAGGCCTTCTTTTCAAACCCTCTCCGAAAGGTGGTGAGACAACCCTCACCTCTGATTAGCGTTAATTCATGATTAAGCATGTTAAGTAATTGATTAAAATGAAATCTTAAATTGATTGTGTGAGTGTGTTGTTTAGTTTCATTTTTATCTGTTTGTTACAGAATGATCTGTTCATGTTTTAATTTCGAATTGCAAATTGAAAGCCTTATCGGCAACCGATTCAGAAATTGATTAGTGTTATATGCGAATTAGGATTTCTAGAATTTTATGGTAGGCTTAAGTAAAATTCAATTTGGAATGATTAAATTAGAATAAATAATGCTAGATTAATTAAATATAGGTTATTTAGACAATTGCCACTAAGTGGGTTGATTCAAGACCAACTCTTTTCACACATTTGATACATCATCTTTTGCATCCTCTAGACCAAACCGTGAGAGAGAGAGAGAGAGAGAGAGAGAGAGAGAGAGAGAGAGAGAGAATTGCAAGAGGAATTGAATCCAACAAGAGTCTTGTTTGAACTTAGAAGAAATTGAAGAGGAATTGAGAGATTAGGCTTCTACACTTGGAATTCAAGACTTAAGGTAGGAAATTCATTCTCTTAATTGTGAATTTAAGTTGTCTCATGCATGGTTTATGGAAAAATTGGAGATGTGAGTCAAGAATTAGCTTAAAGTGTTGATTTGAGAGTTTACTCATGCATACATGTCCATATCAGAGAATTTTGAAGTTGTTTTCATGAAATTCTTACATGCATGTCCATACTATGGTTGTGCTCTTGAAATTTACCGTGTTTTTGAGTTCAATCTTGCATTTGATCATACTTTGGAGCATTAGAGTTCATAAGAAGTCATGCATGTTATGTTCTTGCATTGTTCTTCAAGTTTACATTACAAATTGTGTTCAATTGTCACACCTTTGGGCTTGATTTTATGAAATGATCTTTAAAACATGTTGTATTATGGGTTTCTAAGTGTTTTCCAAAAAATTGGCCCAAAAGGATGAGTTTTGATATGTTTGATTCTTGGTTTGAGCTTTGGGAGCAATCTGGAAAACCCAGATTTTGGCTTCCACGCTCGAGCGAAGGATTCCACGCTCGAGCGACAACCTTTGTGTTCAGAGCTCCGCTAGAGCGACGAAATGCTGGCTCGAGCGTAAATTGCAAGCTCTCAGGTTTTTGCGTGTGCAGACGCACGCTTGAGCGACGAGACCTACGCTCGAGCGAAGAACTGTGTCTCATGCTCGAGCGAGCATCGAGCGGAGAATTTCAGCAACCAGTACTTTTTACATTTTTGCAGACCGCTCGAGCGAAGGAGTTTACGCTCGAGCGACCTCTCTCATTTGATAAGCTCGCTCGAGCGGAGGATCCCACTCTCGAGCGGGACCCCTGTTTTCAGCAAATTTTGAAAAGTGTTCTAAGGTACATTTTTGCATCCTCTTTCCATCCTAGGCTTCCTAGGCCATGTTTAAGGCATCATAATGAGGATAATGTTATAGAACCACACCAAGCCACGATAGGGGCTAAGTTATTAATCTCGAATGTGTAATTTAGTGTGTGTTCGTTCTCCAACAGTGTAGGGTTGGCACCCGAGGACACTGATTAGCATGCCTATAGCCCAGTAACCTGTGAGTAACAATGTTGTAAAGATATGTCCAATTATAATTATTTTCTGAATGATCGACAGTACTGCTTTCTAAAGTGACATTGTTTACTGAATGAATGTTTGTCCTATTTTATGAACTGTACTCGTGGCATCCATAGCAACTTACTGTTACTGTTATTGTTACTGTTACTGCTACTATATTGTTGTTGTACTGCTACTGTTACAGAGATCTCTGTTAGTTCCAATGTTTGGAACCAATACTGTTTACTGTTTCGATGGCCATCAACTGACTGTCCGGTCTGTTAAGACCTACTGTACTGTTCTGCTATTGGATGTACCACATATGACTGCTATGGTTTCTAAACGACTGTTATGACATAAACTATTAGTCACTGATTGAATAATTGATCTACTAACGCAAACGACTGTTTTAATTACTGAAAGGACATTCATTCTTAACCTCTTTACACAGTTCTTATTCACTGGGCTTTAGCTCACAGTTTATATATGTATGTAGGTGGCCAGGCACCGGACCGGAGCTAGAAGCGTTGAGTTAAGCTCATGTTTTGTCAAGCCAACCGTTGTGCCTCACTTTGAGGTTCCGTGCCTGCTCTAGCCAAGGCTGTTTTGGGGTGTTTCAGATTCACCCTTTTGTCCCTGTTTTGTACCGACTGAATAAAACTTGACTGTACAGTTATGGTGAAGGGACTAAGTCCCTAACCTGTTTGTTATGTGTATTTGATATGTATATACGTTTACAGTTATGGATATGGTTTTGTCCATAAAAGTCTTTTCCATTCAGGTTTCCATAGCTCATTGGACATCCTTTTATTACTGATTGGCTTTTGCAAGCCCCTTTATACTGTATTATTGTCTTTATTGTTAACAGGCCTTTGGTAATCACGGATTACTAGCCGGTTACGATACTAAACCCTTAGGGGCGGGTTTGGGTCGTGACAGAGTGGTATCAAAGCACGAGTTATACCACACACACGTGTCCAAATGGGCTATATGATGTCCTGGAAAAGTAATTAGGGCATTGCATGAGCATGTGAAAGTGTGTGTGGCCATGATGCGAATATATGTGCTAATGTGCTTAAGTAAGCAATTTTCCTACGTTTATTATTACCGTATTGCATATAGTGAAATGGAGAATGCAAGAAATGCTAATGAATCTGAACCATCTGAAGCAAGAATGACAAGGTTGGAAAGAATGGTTGAACTGTTGACTGAGGCTCTAAGACAACAACAGAACCAACAGCCCCCACCTCCTCCAGTATAGCCAGAACCAAATATCAATGATGATGTGATTACCTTGACGCAGAAGTTTAACAAAATGAAGCCACCAACATCTCAAGGAGGTCTTGAGCCATTAAAGGTCGAAGCATGGATATTAGAAACTGAAAAACTGTTTGAAGTGTTTCCTTGTTCCGAGGCACACAAAGTCTTACTGGCTACATTTACCTTGCAAGAAGAGGCCAGACGGTGGCAGATGCTTATACGTGATACTAACGATGCCATGACCTGGACTCAATTCAAGGAAGCTTTTTATGAGAAATACTTCCCTCAGTGCGCCCGAGACCACATGGTAACTGAATTTGAACAATTGAAGCAGGGCACCATGTCAGTAGCAGAGTATGAATCTAAGTTCACTAAACTCGCCCTGTATACACCACACATGGTTGATACTGACTATAAGAAGGCCAGAAAGTTTGAAGGTGGGCTTAACGTAAAAATACTTGATCGAATTAATGTCTTGAAACTGCTCAAATATGTGGATGTCCTTGACCGAGCAATTATAACCGAAACAAATGTTGCAGCATTGAAACAGACTAAGACACCGGTAACTGAATGGCGGGGTAAGAGGCAAGGCTTTAATTTTAAGAAAGGCTGGAATAGTTCATTGAACAAGAAGCAAAACACTAGGTCATCGAGCAGTTCTAGCCAGGGCAACAATTCCATACCGCCTTGTTCAGAATGCGGCAAGAAGCATAAAGGGGTTTGCTACAAAATTTCTGGGGCATGTTACAGGTGTGGCAAGGTGGGTCACATGGTCAAAGATTTTCCTTCCACGTCTCAAGGCACTAGTAGGGCCACAACTAGTGCCACAGCATCAACTGTTACACCAAAACCCAATCCCAAAGCCACTGGAAAGGAACCCTTAAGGCAAGGCCGGGTGTTTGCACTTGTACCGGGAGATGTGCAGAACACCGAGACAGTTGTGTCAGGTATACTCTCAATTTGTGCTCAAAATGCTTATATTCTGATTGATTTGGGATCTACACATTCGTTTGTCTCGCATGCTTTTTCACGAAAATTAAATAGACCACTGGAACCCATGAACTATTTGTTAGTTGTATCTTCACCTGCTGGGGGATCCATGACTTGTGCTTACGTGTATCCTGCATGTGAGATTGTTATTGGGGATGTGCTTTTGTATGTTGATTTACTGCCTTTGAATATTGACCATTTCGATGTAATTTTGGGGATGGACTGATTAACAAAATATCATGCTTCCACAAACTGTGTAATGAAACAAGTTGTTTTTTGTCCACCTGGATTGCCTAAATTTGTATTTAACGGAGTTGGTGTAGTACCTCTCCCGTATTTGATTTCGTCCATGAAAGCATTCAAATTAATTAAAAAGGGGTGTAATGGGTATTTATGTTGCATATTGACTGTACCTGCTGATACTAAAGCTAATGTGGACAATATTCCTATAGTCAGAGAATTCCCAGATGTTTTTCCAGATGATTTGCCAGGGGATTTGATTGATAGGGAGATTGAGTTCACTATTGAGGTGTTACAGGGTACACAGCCAATTTCCAAGGCTCCGTACAGAATGGCACCTACCGAATTGAAAGAATTGAAAATTCAGCTGTAAGAATTGTTGGATAAGAAGTTTATCAGGCCCAGTACTTCACCGTGGGGCGCGCCAGTTTTATTTGTGAAAAAGAAGGACGACTCATTAAGGCTTTGCATTGACTACCGTGAATTGAACAAGGTGACAGTGAAAAACAAGTACCCATTGCCTCGTATTGATGAATTATTTGACCAATTGCAAGGTGCTCAGGTTTTCTCCAAAATTGACCTTAGATCCAGATATCACTAGTTGAAAGTCAAAGCAGAGGACATTGAAAAGACCGCCTTCCGGACAAGGTACGGATATTATGAATTTCTTGTTATGCCTTTCGGAGTTACTAATGTGCCTGCTGCATTTATGGACCTTATGAACAGAATTTTCAAACCATTCCTCGATGAATTTGTGGTTGTTTTTATAGATGACATTTTGATTTATTCCAAGAATAAGGAGGAACATGAACATCATTTGAGAATTGCTTTACAGACCTTGAGAGAACAGAAACTGTATACAAAACTAACAAAGTGCGAATTCTGGCTTGATAATGTCATGTTTTTGGGGCATGTGATTAGTAGGGATGGTATTTCAGTTGACCACAGAAGATTGAAGCAGTGGTGAATTGGCCTCGACCGACTAATGTTACCGAAGTTCGGAGTTTCTTGGGTTTAGCTAGGTATTACAGGAGGTTTGTGAAAGATTTTTCCAAAATTGCCCTACCATTGACACAGTTAACTCAAAAGAGAATACCATTTGACAGGACCGACCAAAGAGAATCAGCTTTCCAGGAATTTAAGACTTGACTTGTGACTGCACTGATTCTCACCCTACCCTCAGGTACGGATGGATTTACTATTTTTAGTGATGCTTCTCATAAGGGTTTAGGATGTGTGTTAATGCAAAATGGTAAAGTTATTGCGTATGCTTCCCGACAACTGAGACCACACGAGAAGAATTACCCAACCCATGACTTGGAACTTGCCGTAGTGGTATTTGCGTTGAAAATTTGGCGCCACTACTTATATGAGGCAACATGCAAGGTGTACACCGATCACAAGAGTTTAAAATATTTCTTTACACAGAAAGAGTTGAACATGAGACAGCGGAGATGGTTAGAATTGATAAAAGACTATGACTTGCAAATTTTATACCATCCGGGGAAAGCTAATACCGTTGTTGATGCACTTAGTCGGAAATCAATTGGGAATTTGGCCTGTTTACTCACCGGATAGAAAAAACTGCTATGTGATCTTCAGAAATTTGAAGTTGAAATTGTTTTACGAAAACAAGGTGGGACATTGGCTGTTATTTCTGCTCAACCAGCACTCATTGAAGAGATCAAAGAGAAACAACAACAAGATGACTTATTGAAGAAGATCATTGATTAAAGGGAATCCAAACCAAGGCCAGATTTAAATTTGAAAACAATGTATTAAAATTTCAGGGAAGGTTGTGTGTACCAAATGATCCTGAATTGAAAAAGCGAGTCTTGCAAGAAGGCCACAGTTCAAAACTGGCCCTGTTTGGTAGGGCTTATTTCCAGCTTATTTCGGCTGGTAGCTTAATTTAAGCTATTTTGATGTGTTTGATTCAGCTTAACAATACAGCTTATAACTTTTTATAAGTCAAAAATCAACTTATTCTTTGAGTAGGGAATGAGAAGCTTAATTTATAAGTCAAAAATCAGCTTATGTTCACAGCTATAAGCTATAAACAGTTAGACTATAAGTTATAATCACTTTCCCACAGCTCTACCAAACGGGGCCACTGTCTATCCATCCAGGAAATACAAAAATGTACCAAGATCTGAAGCTTCATTTCTGGTGGCCGGGAATGAAGAAAGAAATCACTGAGTTTGTGTCCAAATGCCTATATTGCTAACAAGTCAAAGCTGAACATCAACGACCTGCAGGTTTACTTCAGCCCTTACGAATACCGGAATGGAAATGGGAACATATTACTATGGATTTCATTGTTGGGTTGCCTCGCTCCAGTAGAGGTATGGACTCAATTTGGGTCATTGTTGATCGATTGACTAAATCTACTCACTTCTTACCTGTCAAAATAATTTATAATGCGGACAAATTGGCTACAATTTATATTGATGAGATTGTTAGATTGCATGGAGTGCCTGTATCCATTGTTTCAGACAGGGACTCGAAGTTTGCATCGAGATTTTGGCAAAGTCTGTAAACGGCATTAGGTACCGAATTGAGACTTAGTAGTGCATACCATCCTCAAACAGATGGCCAATTAGAAAGAACCACCCAGACTCTGGAAGACTTATGCGTATGTGTGTTCTTGATTTCCAAGAAAATTGGGAAAGTCATTTACCTTTAGCCGAATTCGCCTACAATAATAGTTTTCGCTCGAGCATTGGTATGGCGCCTTCCGAGGCTTTATATGGCAGAAAATGTCGATCTCCTATTTGCTGGGCAGAAGTTGGAGATGGGCCTCTACTTGGGACCGAGATTGTACACGAAACAACAGAAAAGGTGAAACTGATTCAACAAAGATTGAAAACCGCACAAAGTCGACATAAAAGTTATGTGGATGTACGAAGGCAAGATAGGGAATATGAAGTGGGTGATCATGTTTTTGTTAAAGTGACACCAATGAAGGGACAGACTCGTTTCGGGGCTAAGGGTAAGCTAGCACCGAGATATGTTGGGCCATATGAAATCATTGAAAAGATTAATCCGGCGGCATACTGTAGACACCCCATTTTTGACCGTCCTCAAGACTTGGACGTCACTGTTGGAACACTCGGTGATTATCCATGTTTGTGTTTGTTTGGAGTTCCCGGAGTTCTCGGCTCGCGCGCCTTACCTCAGGACCTCCGAACTCAACCGTTAGTGTTTGGTTTTGCACCAAACACTTGTGTTTTGCCTTGGAAGGGCAGGGAATGCTTTGTGAGGCATTCCCATACACCACCGGCTGTGGCTAGAGGCCACCGGCTGGCTGTAGTGGCCACCGGCACTATATTGTGCCGGTCGGCACTATTTTGTGCCGGTCGGCACTAAATTTTGGCAAAATGACCATTTTGCCCTGCCGACCACTGTGCACTTGCTTTCTGAGATATTTTCAGACAGTTGTGTGCCATTAGCTTCCCCTCCATACACGTGTATGGAGGGATGAGCCCTTGTTTGCTTAGCTTGTAAGTCTTACAAGTTCTATAAGAGGAAGGCTCTTCTTCTTGGCTTGAGGTTGAGAATTTTTAGAGAGTTAGACATTTTAGACAGAGAAGAAGCTCTGGTTTTAGGTTAGAAATCCTATATCTATTCTATCTCTCTTTTCCTTGCTTGTTTTGTACACTAGGTGCTTTAGTTCATACTATTGCACACAAGCACCTAGTGTTTCACCTTCCTTTGGTTGTTGAGGGTCCAGGGGCTTGTTCTTAGTATTCTTGACTGGTTTGGAGCTCAAGGAACCAACAACTTCAACATTTGTGAAGAAAAGCTTCAAGGGTAAGCAACTTGCTTTATTTACCCCATTTTTGCACCTTGTTTTTACCTAGCTTAAAGTTGTTTTTGTGCTTAGTGTCTAACACATAAAAGTTCTGTTTTTTAACCCTCTTTATTGTTTATCAAGAGTGTTTTGCACTTTGGGGAAGTTTCCCCCCCTTTAGGCCTTGAAAAGGGCCCTTTTTGTGCTATTTTGTGAGAGCTCCGAGACCTCGGTGCTTGGGCCTCTCCACCACTGAAATCTTGAGGGATTTCAGTGGTGGAGATGGTGCTATAAAGTCTCCAAAAGGAGAGGGCCACCCCCTCCCCTTGATGTCCTTGAAAAGGGCAAAATTTGCTCTCTTATGGAGCTTCATGCTTGAGCATGTGTTGAGCATATTTGACTTGCTTTTCATGCTTATATTGCCATGTTATAACATGATTTCAAGTTGGTTTAGGTCCCTTATGCATGCTTGGTATAATGGCCTTGTAATCCCTCTTTATGTCTTAACATGCTTAGGTGGTATGCCTTCATCTCTAGCATGTTTTAGACTTGTGTTTGTGAAGATTTTGTGCTCATATCACCATGTTTTAGGTCTGTCCATAAGCATTTTGGTCAATCTTGGCATGTTTAATATAGCTCCTTTGCATTTGGCTTGTTGGCCTTGAGAGTATGAGTGTGTAGCATGCCATGCTTGCTTCATTTTTGATAGTTTGGAACCATCTAGCATGCTATTTCAGACTTTTTGGTGTGCTTGTATGCATGCTTTAGTTGCTTCTTTAATGCTTTAAAAGCATGAGTTGAATACTCCATGTTTTGGTCATGTTGCATGCCTTTGTACTTGAGCCTCTTAGATGCCATCTAAGTAGTCCTTTGGGCCTATTTTGACATGCTAAAAATCTGTTTTGGGTTGATCAATGCATGCCATAATTGCTTTGTCTTGGTTTGGTTCAAACCCCCATTGACTCGCCTTGAAGCTTAGGCCATTTGCATGCTTTGTTTGGCATGCTTCATTGCATGATTTGGCATCATGTTTAACTTGAATTTCAGAGCTTTAAGTGCATACTAGTTGCCCATGTTTGGTCTCTTTAAGTGTGCATGAGAGTTGCTTTTGTATGCCTAAGTCTTGAACCTTAACACTTGCGTGTGTGCGTGTGCATTTGGTCTCATTTTGTAGGCACTTTGGCCACTGATTTTAGGCCCATTTTGAGTTGCCTAATTCATGTCTAAGTCCATCATTTCATTGGTTTGCATGCTTGCCTTATATGCTTGTTTGCATGCTTGCATAAGTGTATCACATTGTCCACATTGCATGCCTATTTGACATACTTAGGATTTCACCACATTGACATGCATACCAAGCCTCTTGAAGTGAGTTTGATAGAGGTTTGGTACCCCTTTCATGCCTATGTGATTTGCATGCATTTGAAAGTGAAGTTGCGTTCTTGGTTCTTAGGGCCATCACGCATGGAAATGCGCGATTGGTGGTCCGGGAATCAAGGCACATGCCCCCTTGAGCCAATAACATGATAAGGGGGTGTGTGTAGTGCATAAATACCTTGAATCACATTGCCATGCATTTTGTTGTCCTCTGCTGCTGTGGTCTGCAGGTCCTGCAGGAATTTTGTGCCGACCGGCACTGTTTAGTGCCGACCGGCAGTAATTTGGCAGCCGATAGCTTCATTGAGTGCCGGCGGCCACATAATTCAGCCGATGATGCTCTGCCTCAGCCGGTAGTACTCCCCAGTGCCCTGAGAGGCACTCCTGGGACTTTGGAAACTTTCAGAGGAGGATAGCAGGGAAAACAGAGGCACACTTGCATGACAGTGCGATTCCGAGCGAATCCCGGGCGCGCGACGCATTTGCACCCTCCTCCCGAGGCATTTACTGCTTTAATTAGATTAATTATTTGTCTAATTAATTTAGTCAATTTGTAATAATTAATTAGCTTGCGTAGTTAATTAATTTGTATTATTCTTTTAGTCCCTCCGAGCGAGGGCAAATTTGTAATAAGTGTGTGTGAGTGGGTGTATGTCTTCCAATCCCCACTTCTTTCTACCCCTTTTATTTACCTGCTTACGATGGTAGATTAGGGCATACTTATTTTAGCATACCCTATGCAATGCATGCGTGCATTCATGCATTTGTTTACATGCACCGGGCTCGGTACATCATACAAACTGCATTGCAATTTTCGATTTCTAATTGAATACGTGCATCAAATGACTGCATTTCATATGCCATGTTTAGGGTCAGCCGAGCCTATTCTAGATTACATCTTGTCTGTGTTGCATTAGCCACTTAAACATGAACTAGGTCATGCATGTTTGCTAACTAGTTTACTGTTTTTGGCACGGAGTACGATGTAAGTATTTTACGCTTTAGCATACCACATGCGTGTAAATGTTGCCATGACAGTATGCTTACCATGCGGCTAAGTGCTTACATGAGATAAACTGCTTGAATGCCTGTGGGTGGAGGTTGGATTGCGTGAGTTGGAACAATTCATTGAAATCCGCATTTTAGCCTACTTGCGAGTAGCAAAAACCAACACGTTTTTCGAGACAAAACGGATATGCAATGTTTATTTCTAAATTAGGCAATCTAGTCTATACTTGTTTGCCGCGCGCATAACATAGTAATTCTAGGCTAATAATTGGATTAAGAACGCATAAAGTTTTCAAAAACAGATATCACGGTTAGTAGAGGCCGGTTTTCGGACCGGGCGAAAGGGGGTGCTCATAGCTGACCTTCCCCGATCGTACCCAAGCTCCCGAGCCAAGACCACTTTGGTGATGACGGACACGTGGCCTTCGGCATCGAGTCAGGGTTTCCTAAATTTCCCATTTTAAAATATTTAGGTGGCGACTCTGTAATCTGGCAAAGCAGTCCATGTTTGGCACTTCTTTTCAAAATCTGTTTTTCTTCAAAACGATTTGCCAGAGTTGGACTCTTTGGTTCAGATTTAGAACCGTGACAAATTGAGTCCTTCGAACTGTAGTGACCCCAATGTGAACAGAACGGGACTTAACCCTCCCGGGGATGCGTTCGGGGACGTCTACAGTTTCTGGCGACTCCGCTGGGGATTTTAGAGAGCTTGACTCGAACTCGTGATATCCTGTTTTGATTTCACTTATGTGTTTCTTTGCATTGCATGTGCATTGGTGCGCCTAGGACACCGTGTTGGCCATCTGCTATTCCTGAGCGGTTTGCTAGAGGCTTGTCTTGTCAAGGCATGTCCATAAGGCTGACCGGTTGCGGGCTCTGCCAGTATGGGAACACAAACCCCGGTTTTACCGGGGCACCCTCTTTTGACCATTCGACCTAGTGCATATCGGAATCCATAGTGACCATTCCAAACTAGGACAGGTTGCTTACCCGATGCTAAGTTGTTTGAAACCGCTGCGTGCGTAGTGAAACCCTAGCTCCTGACAAAATAGGACAGGGAAACCCTACCCCAACATAGGGGTGTATTGGCTCTCATCTACTTGCTATGTGCTTTTAGAGTGTATCTCTACAGGGAATGCATATACCAGTTTGCGAGTCTGGGCATCAGACCTGAGGGCACCAGTATCAGTATTGTTGTGAATCAGTTACATCTGCGGTTGTCAGATTCAGATTTGGGACAGTAACTTCGAGGAACAATGTTCAGTAGTAGAATGCAGTCGTTCGACTACACCCGTGTTTGATCTGTTTGGGGCTGAAATGCTGCTTGTTTTCCGTTTCAGTTCAGAGATTCAGAGAGTTGAGTCAGGATAGCTAGTGTCTTCTCCTTGCTGAGGCAAGACCGAACATGACACAGAACTCAGAAGAAATTGTGGTCATGACGGCCGCAATAAGTCAAGGAACCACCCCACAAGATGAGGCTACTGTTGACATGCCGCATCCGCCCAGGTCGCCTGCCGCACACCCAATTTGGACCCCTCACCTATATCAGGCTCGTGAGCCTACTGCTTTTGAAATAATGGGAATGATAGGTGATCTTCAAAGATCCGTAGCGGATCTCGCCTATGGGATGTCTGTTTCGCCACCAGCCGCACCGTATGCCGGAGGCTTTATACCCCAGGAGCCCCCGCTACTGGGACGAATTGTGATTGAGCTCAGCCAACCGGAGATGGTCTCCAACTGTGGCAACGACGCAGCAAACCAAGTTCTAGACCAGGCTGAGGCTGGAAACAAAGATAAGACGAAGGCAGATGCCGACCCTATCGAACAACTGCTGTGGGCAGTAGAGGCTTTGAAAGCCGGGGGAATGAACAAGCAACAGGTATCTGCAGTTGTGATAAAAGCTGTGGGAGACGCTTTCCCCACCCCGCCCGAGGGCAGTTCCAGTCAGTCGGAGAACCGGGATAGGCCCCGTCAAGCCAAAACAGTTCTTCCCGCTCCCAGCCTTGCATCCGGAAAGAATCAGAAATCCAAAGCCGCACCCGCTGACCCGTTCGCTAGTTCATCTAGCAAAAGTGCTCAGGCTTCGAAGTACCTGCCTCGGGGGCGCCGGGTCTTCCACCCTCTCTACATGCCTTTGTCTAGGGCACTCCTGATCTTGGCCAAAAAGGGGCATCTTACACCCCTCGATCCTAGGCCGCTCCCCAAACCCCTTCCAGCAGGCCATGATGCCACTCAGTACTGTGCGTACCATCAGCAGACTGGCCACCCCACTGACAATTGCTTCCGCCTCCGTCACGAGGTACAGGATTTGATTGACAACAAGGTTATCCTCCCGCCTACCTCGGCCAAATCAGTCACTACAGAGTTCTTGGAATGTGAGGATACAGATATCGAGGACACAGATACCGCAAGTATGTGATCAGAAGGTGAACCGCCTGAGGGCAGTATTAGGAACATTTTTTGGGTGCAGCGTTTGGCACGCATTTTTGAGCATCGATCTATAGTAGTTTTGTCAATCCTGACTTGGGTGTCGAGTCAGTCTTTTGTTTTATCTTGAGTCTGTCTCATTGTCTTGAGTCAGTCCTTTTGTTTAAGGGTCTGTCTAATTGTAATGAGTCAATCTCTCTTGTATAGAACACCAAGTGATTTCGGGGTTGTTGCCTCAAACACCGTTTTGTTTTGTAATTAGTTATTTTTCCTTTTGAGTCCGTCTCAGTCAAGGAGCCGGTTGCAATCAGGGTTTTGGAATAAAACAGCTGCGGCTATTCCGTTTTATGCTTGCTTTGTGGGTGGAACGGTAGTGCCTTCTACCTACTCTCTTGTGCCTTGGACTCGTTGCATTGACCTAAGTTTTTCAAAACTTTTTGAACACTGTGGTAAAAACAAAGAGGAAGGAATTCCTCGGGATTTGCAAAACTTTGATCATCCTGAGAGAAAGAGAGGCGTGCTAAGCCCTTAATGAATGAAATCATGCCTGTCAACGTGGGTACTGAGAAGGACCCTGGCTTGATCCAGACTGGTTCCACACTATCTTTAGCGCAGGCGATGTGTCGTTTTCTTAAAAACTTTCAAAAACAAAATATTTTGCGCGGTCCTGTGAAGACCTGTGTGGAATCGCTCTTGAGATTGTGCAGCCTAGGATCGCTCTCAGCCTCAAGGTTCCATCTATCTGTTCCGAACCAGGGATCCGTTCAGAATGTCCAAGTAGTCAAATGCCCGTGTGGCTCAGTTTGAAGCAACCCTCGAGCAAGAGGCACCAAAGTCAGATCAAAAAGGTCAGATCCCACCAGACAAGGCTCGTGAAGCAACCGTGATGGACCTTTCTGCGAATCAATACAACAGCCACTCTCCTGGATACAGAGGGCTTCAATCTCAAAACCATTTGGCGTGGACTTGCTACACTTTTACCCTTTGAGGGGCTCGCTGGGTCGAAAACCCGGAAGGGCGACCCAGGCAAAAGTTAGAGCAAAAGAAAAATACAAAAGAACAAAAAAAAGAAAAAAAGAAGAAAAAGAAAAGAAAAAAAAAAGAAGACAAAAAAATGCAAAAGAAAAGAAAAAGAAATGAAAAGAAAAAAAAAGGGGAAGAAAGAAAAACAGAGCTCGCAAGGTCGAAAACCTGCAACAGGCGCCTTGGCAAAAATTAGAGCCTAAACAGTGAAGGTTAAAATACCCGAGTGTACCCAACTGGAACTACGTAAGGCTTGATTCCCATGTTCGGGATACGTAGGCAACTTCATTCTGAAGTCCAGCCCCCAACGCTTCCATAGCGTCTCAGGCCATGTCATGGTTTTGATTACTTTTGCCTCCTCCGAATCCGATGTCTCGGTTGCAACAACTGGAGCTACGTGATCAACTTCCTCCTGAAGTCCAACCACCAATGCTGTCAAGGTGACTGTGTCCATATATTGTTTGTGGCCGCCTTCGTCCTCTCCGTGCATGAGAATTCGGTTGCGATCAATCACCGATGAGCATGCCGCGGCATCATCCAAGCAAGGGGCAACTTTCCGTTGCCTCATATCGCCATAAAGTTGCCCTGAGTTGCCGCCCAAACTAGGGGCAACTTTCCGTTGCCCTCTTCCCCCCCTTCAAGCAAGGGGCAACTTTCCCAAATTGCCTCCGATCCGAGGTTGCGTATCTCGAGGGTAGGTTCCGCGCCATGTTGAGCATTGACCGTTTGCGAAAATAGTTTTTGAAAATTTTTACTAAGGTTGACTATTTTCTCGAAAACTATTCCATTTTTTCAAAATTGGACCATGTTTGGACCCAAAAAGGAAAACTTTCAGTGCTTACGGCCTGACTTGCATGATTTTCAAATCAAAAATTGAACAAGCATGTTAATCTGACGTTCATTTTGATCAAAACTGTTTTAGAAAGAAAACAAAAAATGGTCAAAGTAATGAACCAAGGGCACAGTTTGAGCCAGGTGTTCTGTCTCTCCCTCGTCATCAACGCGCTTGCCAGGAAGGCACCCTATCTATCAGAAGAAATAGCCGTGAGCTAGCTGTATTCGGCATGAATCCGCCGCTTCCTATTCATCCATCAATCACCCTGGGGAGGGATGAAAAATGAGAGAATAAAGAATAGAGAGGTGTAAGTCAAGAGAAAAGTGAGCAAGAAGGTTTTGAGAGAAAAACCGAGTTTGAGGGCCGAGTGGCGTGAGAATCATACAAATCAGAGAGGGTGGGAAACCTGCCCGGAAGGATTGGCTCCTCAAGATCTTTTGTTTTCAAACACGTCCGTGTCGTGTCTTCTGGTTTGTTAGTCTCAACTTAGTTTTGAGTCTTTTCGAGTGTGTCTCGTTGTGCTTAGGTCGTGTGCCTTTTACTTTTTGTACTTGAGTTCTCCGGCGGTGTCCAGTTGTAGGCTCGATACCCAAGTCAAAAAAAAAAACCTCTCTTTACCTCAAAATCGTCTGTGCTCAGAATGCCGTGCCATTCTCTACATCCGTGCAAAGCAAGAGAAGGAAAGGGAAAATTTGGGACATCTGAGTGTGTTTCAACTGCAACCGTGTCAGCTTTGTGATCTGTCTCATCAGATTGGGGCTATCTGTTCAGAGCTTGCTGTGTGCAGAATGAACCGAATACTGAGTTATGGGCTAAATGCAGATCAATCCCCAGCAGATTAGTCTTCAGCAGAGCATGGGCTGTATGTTCGAATTGAGCAGTGGTTTGTATAAGCTGTTTTTGCTGTTTAGTTGGTTGGTTATCTGATTATTACAGTGCAAGTGTTCAATTGTCAGACAACAGATCAATGTCATTTACATTTGAGGTGTAATATGATGCAATGCAGTGCGAAGAATGAAATATGCATATATATACAAATGTAACATTCTTTTCAAACAAAAGTTCGTTTCATATCATCTTTTTCGAGTACACAAGTTTGAGAAAGACAAAAATCTGCCTGCGGCAGTACATAGTACCCTATCTACCAAAAAGAGAAGAGTACAAGAAAAGAAAATGAAAGAAAAACAGCAGAAGTCTGTGATCATCATCAATGGCCTCGCGCCGCGGGATCCATCCTCGCCCTCTTCCTGGGCAGAAGCACAGGAGCATCATCGGAAGTGTCGCTGTCAGAGCCCGAGCCCGAGCTATCCCCGGCCTCCTCCGCAAATGACTCCGTCCCCGCCTCCGACTCACCATCCCCTGCAACTGGAGCCTGTGAGCTGCTCCCCACATGGCCACGCCCCCCTTTGGTGCGGGGGAACATCCTGCCATCCCGAGTAGAAAGGGGAGGTCCCGATGGAGCGCCGCCACCTACTGCAGGAATCGGGAAGGGAGGCTGAAAAGTACAAAAGGCAGAAGCATCAGTATACACGATACAGTTTATCAGATCAGAATGCAGTGTATGAGTACAGTGTGTGAATGCCGTGAGCAGTTTATCAGATCAGAATGCAGTGTATGAGTACAGTGTGTGAATGCCGTGAGCAGTTTATCAGATCAGAATGCAGTGTATGAGTACAGTGTGTGAATGCCGTGAGCAGTTTATCAAATCAGAATGCAGTGTATGAGTACAGTGTGTGAATGCCGTGAGCAGTTTATCAGATCAGAATGCAGTGTATGAGTACAGTGTGTGAATGCCGTGAGCAGTTTATCAGATCAGAATGCAGTGTATGAGTACAGTGTGTGAATGCCGCGAGCAGTTTGTCGGATCAGAATACAGTGTATGAATACAGTGTGTAAATGCCGTGAGCAGTTTATCAGTGCAGAATGCAGTGGATAAATACAGTGTGCCGAGTGCTGTGAACAGTTTGTCAGATGTGTTGTGCATCAGATTATGCAAAGCAGTTTGTATATAGTTTGGAACTATGTCGGAGAAAACATACCGGAAGGCCATAGAAGGCTAGGAACTCGAAGGTCCGCTGCAGCATCCCCGCCATGGAGGCATTCAACTCCAATGACTGCCGGGTATACTTAGAAGAAGCCTGCAAAAGTATTAGATGCATCAATATTCTGTGGAATATCAAATGAACTGAAATGAAATAACAATGCAAGATGCAGAAATAAAGTAATACATACCGGAGGCAAGTCAGGAATGCCAGCCAACTCATGACCAGCCGGGGGAGGAGCAAAAGGGATCTGGTAGGTCTCCCCGCTCTGCCCCCTGTAAGTCAACAAAGTAGGCAGAGCGGGCCAGCCCGTCCCTCGTCCCCTCTGCACTCCCCTCCTCCCACGAGCTCGAGATCTCTGAGACGATCCCGCTCCTGCTCCCACCTCCGCCCTAGCCGCCGGCGCCGCGGGTCTCTCTGGCTCAGCTCGGCGACCCCCGCTCAGCGGCCGCATGATGAAGGTCCGGACGTACTCTGAGTAATCGCCCTCGCCTCTGAAGCCGGTTGCCTCCCAGCCAATGGTGTAGTCCGCCATCTGCTCGGCGGTGAACCCCTCGGTGTCCCTCATATGCTCGGGAGGATGCATCGGAACTATCTGCTCAGGTAACCCTGAGGTCTGACGCAAGAAGCGCTCACCCAGGTACCAAGCCCGACAGACCGGGCCCTCTAGCAAAATCCGGTAACGCGAGGTCTCGATCGCGCCGGCAAACCGACTCCGAACTATCGCTGGCAGGGGAGCCCATGGCTGCCAGGTGATCTGAAATTGAAATACAGTTTACTACCTACTGATATTGCAAATATACAGTGGAAAAGTAAAGCTTAAATAAACTGTAAGTAAAACATACCTCGGCGGAGGTGATGGTGTCAAAATAGCGGCGGAAGAAGCTGAAAGTCTCCCGCGGCCTCCAGGTACACCTCCCGTCGTAGCGACGTGAAAAGGGGACGACCAGAGGAGTCTCCGTCTCTGGTACTGGCTCTAGCCTGGGAAAGTAGGCATAGACCCACAACTGCAAGACAGATGTCAGAACGTTTATCAGAAAAAAAGCAGAATACAGAGTAAAGCAGAAATAGCGGAGCCGTGTGTTGTGCAGTGTATTGAGCAGAGTGTACAGTGTGAACAGTGTACAGTCAGTATAAAGCGGGAGTATGTGTGTGCCGTGTGTACAGTATACAGCAAGTGTAAAGCAGACTACAGCGTGTGCAGTGTGCAGAGTACAGAAAGTGCAGAACAGAAATGTAAAGCGGAAAAGAAGACGTACCTCCCAAGCTCGCCAGTAGCCTCCGAGCAACTGCCCGCTGCCACGAGAGACCGAGCTCATGTAGCCGTAAAGAGTGGCCAGAGCCGCGCCACCCCAGTCATAGCGCAAGATGTCCCGGACGTCCACCAGTGCACTGAGTAGGCAGAGAGGCACGGTGTTCGCCCGGTCGGCGAATAGTGTGGTCCCCAACAAGAACATCAAGAAGCCGCGTGCATACTGCTCTGCGGCGACCGCGGTCATCAGAGCTGCGTCAACGAGGAGAGGCTGCACCCGGAACTGCACCTCGAACCAAGAATAGCGGACAAAACCGGGGCGTGCCAAAGGCGGAGCCGCGCCAAGTAAATGAATCTGAGCGGCAGTCCACTCATCCATATCAATGTCGAAGGGGATCGGGTCACCCCCAACCCCGATGCCGGTAAGCACCGAGAAGTCATAAGGGGTCATCGTCATGTCCCCAGTCGCCGATAGGTGGAATGAATCGATGGTGTCCCACCATCTCTCTGCCAGGGCCGCGAGAAGAGGCCTGCAGGCAGTAAGTCGAGTCAGACCCCTGCAGAAAGAGCCGAAGCCCGCCTCGTCCACGATGTGTCGGACTGCCTCAGGAAGCTCCAAGTACCAATCTCGAGCCGTAACATTCCCATACCCGCGAATGGTATGGGAATCTCCCTGTTTACAAACAAATGGTTGCAAAGCAATATGAAATGCACAGTTTTGAGGGAACATGTTAAAGTCAATACAAATCTAGCATGCGTGCACGTTTTTTTAGATTCAAACAGAAATCAGGTGCTGTTACACTTACAGTAAAATACAATATGTGATGCGACAGTGTGTTTTTGAGTAAATGCAATGCAAATATGGTGCACGTGTGCACATTTTTTCAGATTCAAGCAGACAACGGGTCATGGTAAGCCTACAGTGAACTACAGCATGTAATACGTCAGCGTATTCGAGTGGTTCGATTCAGTATAAATCTAGCATGTGTGCAGGTTTTCAGATTCAAATAAATACCGGGTATCGGTGAGTTTGCAGTGAAATACGGTGTGCCGTGTTTGGGTGATTGAGGCTGGTGCAGTGTGTGTGCATGTGTCTCGGTCCTAAGCAGATATCAGTTGTGAAGTTGTCTACAATCAACTACAGTATAGTATATCAGAGTTAAGCAAGTAAAAGCTGTAATCAGCTATGGCAGTTGACAGTTTACAGTTCTACATTGCAGAAAGTAAAGTAGAGAAAAGAATGTTACCTCGGAAGCGCCGAATGAGAGGTGCGAGGTCGGCTCGCGCAGCAGAAGCTCCGGGTCCAGAGCCCTGTCAAAACCGCGGAAATGGCGGAGTCCATCTGGCGGAAGTACGTGAATGGCCGGTTGGTAAGTCGCCGGATCGAATGGGCGCTCGCTCAGTGGCAGGAGCTCGACCCCGGGATCCATCTCATGGTCCGGGGGAGTCCCGACATGTGGAACATCATCTGCCATGGTAGTGGTAGCGAGAAAATAGCCGGAAAAGGAAAACCGGGTCGGAATATGAAAGGTCAACCGGAAAAGTCAACCCCGAGAGGGCCGGAAATGGCCGGGAAGATCGGAAGATGAAAGGACACGAGAATATAGACAAAATCAAGGGGAACAAGTCCCGAAAAGGCGGAAACGGCAAAAAGTGCACCGAAACGAAGTTTTGTTCGGTTGAAAATGTCCGAAACGCGAAGAATACCGCGAATCCGACGAGAAAACGGGCCTAAAACGTGAAGAAATCGATGAGAAATCAAGAAAACAAAACTCTAGAGAGAAAGAGTGAAGATTTCGGCGGTGTAGAAGTAGGAAAAATAGGGTTTAAAACCCTATTTTATAAAGCCCGCAGCGAAATGGCAGTTCTGCCCCCGATCAGCCATTTTTGGCCGGTCGGCACTATTTTGTGCCGGTCGGCACGATATTGTGCCGGTGGATGAGCTTATGCAGCCGGTGGCAGCCGGTGGCCCTCCCACCCAGCCGGTGGTGTTCCCAAGGGTGTTTTTAGGCAAGATGAGGGGTCTTGGGTCTCCATAGATCAATAAAGTACAAGAAGGTGCATCTCTGATGCTTAACCGGCCTCCGTTTTGACTTCGGACTGTGTCTACCGTGAGTGGCACTCAGATTCAAGCAAAGATCGTATCCTTTTGTATCCTTTTGTTATTTACAGAGATTCAGAAGTTGCCCCGTGTGTGTTGCACGCATTCATCACACTTTCCGGTGCGCCGCCTCGCGCCGTCTCGCACGTCCCTTGCGACTTGCATTATTTTCCATCCAATGAGGTATGCGTGCCTCATCTTACATTTCATTGCATTTCGAGGTACGCGTGCCTCGTTTTACATTCCATTTTCCATCCATTCGATGAGGTATGCGTGCCTCATCTTGCATTTCATTGCATTTCGAGGTACGCGTGCCTCACTTTGCATTTCATCTGTGATCCGCGTGAGGTGTGCTACCTCACGTGTTTCACTTTGCATTTCATCTGTGATCCGCGTGAGGTGTGCTACCTCACGTGTTTCACTTTGCATTTCATCTGTGATCCGCGTGAGGTGTGCTACCTCACGTGTTTCACTTTGCATTTCATCTGTGATCCGCGTGAGGTGTGCTACCTCACGTGTTTCACTTTGCATCTCATCTGTGATCCGCGTGAGGTGTGCTACCTCACGTGTTTCATTTTGCATTTCATCTTTGATTCGCGTGAGGTGTGCTACCTCACGTGTTTCACTTTGCATTTCATTGCATCTCGAGGCACGTATGCCTCGTTTTGCACTTCTTTTTCCATCAGATGAGGTATGCGTGCCTCATTTCGCATTTCATTGCATCTCGAGGCACGTATGCCTCGTCTCGCACTGCATTTTCCCACCAATGAGGTACGCGTGCCTCGTTTTGCATCCCTTGTGGCATGCGTGTCACGTTCGCACAGTGCCGCACGCAAGGTCCGGCGGGACCAAAAACACGCAAGGTCCGGCGGGACCAAAAACACGCAAGGTCCGGCGGGACCAAAAACACGCGCGGTCTGGCGAGACCTTAAACCCGCTTGACTGCATTGTCACATGCTTTATTACAGGCACCATCATGCATTTACGCTTTGTATCATTGCCCTGTCCGGTCTGGCGAGACCTTAAACACGCACGGTCTAGGAGACCTTAAATCCTCGGGAGGTGCGAGACCTTCGGTGTGTTAAGTCGCCCCTCATTGCACTTGGCATGCATTTCATCGCGCCATTTAGCGCACCCTCATTGCACTCCATTTTCCATCTTGTGAGACACGCGAGTCTCGTTTGCCCCATTTGCATCCGCATGCGTGTCCCATTCGCATCACACTCACTTAAAGTGTTGTGTAAACAGTTGCCCCCCCGGTCTGGCGAGACCTTAAACACGCACGGTCTAGGAGACCTTAAATCCTCGGGAGGTGCAAAACCTACGGTGCGTTAAGATATGCACTTCATCGCATTCGGCATGCATTATGTCACACTGACTTGTGCACCGCACCTCAATTCTTGCATTTTCATGCATTCGAAAAGCCGCGTGTTGCCGCACATTACAAAAAAAAAAAAAACATGCATTGTCATGCATTGCACACGGTCTAGGAGACCTTAAATCCTCTGAAGGTGCAATTCCTTCGGTGTTTGTCGTGCCCGAACGACTTTCGGCGGTCTGGTAAAGCCACCTGTCTGTGTTTGCAGTGAGTTCCTAGGAGACCAATGGGGACGGTGAAAACTAGAGTTTGAACGGCTTATGCCTAGAACGCAAAGGTTCGAGATTTCCGAGACTAAAGTCTGGTTTAAATACCCAGGGGATGTACCCTCAGCTTGAAATCTGTATGGAAGCCCCATAGGTTGAGGCGGCATGTTTACGCCTCAATTCTGGATACCGAACCAACCTAGTATATCGCCCTGTTGGTAAGATAGGGAAAGCTGCAATCATAGTCGTTGCATCATAGTGCATATGTCATGCATCATTTGTAAATACTGCATATGTCATGCATTTCAAAATCCAAAAAACAAAAAAAACAACACATATTGCATTATCATGCATGCCATTGTGAACACATGCATATGTCATGCATCATTAATACTATTGCATATGTCATGCATCATCTTAAATACTGCATATGTCATGCATTTCAAAAAATCAAAATCAAAAATAAAAACAAAAAAAGAACATGCATATGTCATGCATCATCATTGTAGTATAGTGCATATGTCATGCATTTTCTGTAAATATCCATTTCTATTGCGTTGTAGTTGCATGCATTCACTGCATCATCTTCCATCTATGGCTTGCGCCTTTCCTTGTTGAGTTTGGTCTGGTATGTGCCCTTACTTTTCACGTCAAAGCATGGTTCATGTGCATCGCGCCTATTCCTTGATGAACTTGGTTTGAGGTTGCGGCACATTTTCTATGTTAGACATGGCTTGTACGTGTACATGCCTTTCCTAGGCGAGATTTGGTTTGGTCCGCGTGCCATATCCATTGTATCATCTATCCATCATATTACATTGTAGTGTAATTGTTGCATCCGGCATTAGGATCATTATTCTTTCCTCGGCGGGTCGTTGCCCCACTTATGTCATTCCACCCAATACTTGTTCTTGTGTCTGTCTACATTACTCATAGTTCTGCGTGCGCTCGCGCCTTGAGGGCTTCGACACCTTTTCTATGGTAGACAGACTCGTTACTTCTATCAATCTATTTGACATATGTGTGGTTTTGAACCGCTTACGAGTGAATCATGATTCAATTGCCCTGCATGTAGTTTGCATTTGCATTAGTTTCAATTGCACTACATATTAGTTGCATTATTCATACATAGTTTTGTATATATTGCATAGCATCGATCAGTCGCATTGCATGTGTCATGCATGTTGCTAATCATATTGTACCTGTTAAGTTTGCTTTCTTTTCAGGCACGATATTGTATGTACGGTTCATTTACCGCTGGTGAAACCAGGCGAGCCGCACAGGTATTGTATCCTCCGCGTGAGACGTTTTGAGAATTGCATAATTCTCTTACATCCTTTCTGCCTCGTAGGGTAGATTGGCATATTCTGGCTTACAACTGTCGCATGTGTGCTTCGTTATAGCTTTCTTTGCATAGTCATGAGTTATGCCCGGCTTCTTGCATTTTCAGTTGCATTTTGCCCCTGCCTTCGGGCGCATACCTTGCTTTGTCTTGCATGTTTGTCCAAGTCTTCGGCCTTGTCAAAAATGGGTCATCTCTGGACTTTGACATTCACTCCCGTCATTGTTATGACTTTCGAGTTCTGTCAAAGAGGGGCAACTGTAGACACCCCATTTTTGACCGTCCTCAAGACTTGGACGTCACCGTTGGAACACTCGGTGATTATCCATGTTTGTGTTCGTTTGGAGTTCCCGGAGTTCTCGGCTCGCGCGCCTTACCTCAGGACCTCCGAACTCAACCGTTAGTGTTTGGTTTTGCACCAAACACTTGTGTTTTGCCTTGGAAGGGCAGGGAATGCTTTGTGAGGCATTCCCATACACCACCGGCTGTGGCTAGAGGCCACCGGCTGGCTGTAGTGGCCACCGGCACTATTTTGTGCCGGTCGGCACTAAATTTTGGCAAAATGACCATTTTTCCCTGCCGACCACTGTGCACTTGCTTTCTGAGATATTTTCAGACAGTTGTGTGCCATTAGCTTCCCCTCCATACACGTGTATGGAGGGATGAGCCCTTGTTTGCTTAGCTTGTAAGTCTTACAAGTTGTATAAGAGGAAGGCTCTTCTTCTTGGCTTGAGGTTGAGAATTTTTAGAGAGTTAGACATTTTAGACAGAGAAGAAGCTCTGGTTTTAGGTTAGAAATCCTATATCTATTCTATCTCTCTTTTCCTTGCTTGTTTTGTACACTAGGTGCTTTAGTTCATACTATTGCACACAAGCACCTAGTGTTTCACCTTCCTTTGGTTGTTGAGGGTCCAGGGGCTTGTTCTTAGTATTCTTGACTGGTTTGGAGCTCAAGGAACCAACAACTTCAACATTTGTGAAGAAAAGCTTCAAGGGTAAGCAACTTGCTTTATTTACCCCATTTTTGCACCTTGTTTTTACCTAGCTTAAAGTTGTTTTTGTGCTTAGTGTCTAACACATAAAAGTTCTGTTTTTTAACCCTCTTTATTGTTTATCAAGAGTGTTTTGCACTTTGGGGAAGTTTCCCCCCCTTTAGGCCTTGAAAAGGGCCCTTTTTGTGCTATTTTGTGAGAGCTCCGAGACCTCGGTGCTTGGGCCTCTCCACCACTGAAATCTTGAGGGATTTCAGTGGTGGAGATGGTGCTATAAAGTCTCCAAAAGGAGAGGGCCACCCCCTCCCCTTGATGTCCTTGAAAAGGGCAAAATTTGCTCTCTTATGGAGCTTCATGCTTGAGCATGTGTTGAGCATATTTGACTTGCTTTTCATGCTTATATTGCCATGTTATAACATGATTTCAAGTTGGTTTAGGTCCCTTATGCATGCTTGGTATAATGGCCTTGTAATCCCTCTTTATGTCTTAACATGCTTAGGTGGTATGCCTTCATCTCTAGCATGTTTTAGACTTGTGTTTGTGAAGATTTTGTGCTCATATCACCATGTTTTAGGTCTGTCCATAAGCATTTTGGTCAATCTTGGCATGTTTAATATAGCTCCTTTGCATTTGGCTTGTTGGCCTTGAGAGTATGAGTGTGTAGCATGCCATGCTTGCTTCATTTTTGATAGTTTGGAACCATCTAGCATGCTATTTCAGACTTTTTGGTGTGCTTGTATGCATGCTTTAGTTGCTTCTTTAATGCTTTAAAAGCATGAGTTGAATACTCCATGTTTTGGTCATGTTGCATGCCTTTGTACTTGAGCCTCTTAGATGCCATCTAAGTAGTCCTTTGGGCCTATTTTGACATGCTAAAAATCTGTTTTGGGTTGATCAATGCATGCCATAATTGCTTTGTCTTGGTTTGGTTCAAACCCCCATTGACTCGCCTTGAAGCTTAGGCCATTTGCATGCTTTGTTTGGCATGCTTCATTGCATGATTTGGCATCATGTTTAACTTGAATTTCAGAGCTTTAAGTGCATACTAGTTGCCCATGTTTGGTCTCTTTAAGTGTGCATGAGAGTTGCTTTTGTATGCCTAAGTCTTGAACCTTAACACTTGCGTGTGTGCGTGTGCATTTGGTCTCATTTTGTAGGCACTTTGGCCACTGATTTTAGGCCCATTTTGAGTTGCCTAATTCATGTCTAAGTCCATCATTTCATTGGTTTGCATGCTTGCCTTATATGCTTGTTTGCATGCTTGCATAAGTGTATCACATTGTCCACATTGCATGCCTATTTGACATACTTAGGATTTCACCACATTGACATGCATACCAAGCCTCTTGAAGTGAGTTTGATAGAGGTTTGGTACCCCTTTCATGCCTATGTGATTTGCATGCATTTGAAAGTGAAGTTGCGTTCTTGGTTCTTAGGGCCATCACGCATGGAAATGCGCGATTGGTGGTCCGGGAATCAAGGCACATGCCCCCTTGAGCCAATAACATGATAAGGGGGTGTGTGTAGTGCATAAATACCTTGAATCACATTGCCATGCATTTTGTTGTCCTCTGCTGCTGTGGTCTGCAGGTCCTGCAGGAATTTTGTGCCGACCGGCACTGTTTAGTGCCGACCGGCAGTAATTTGGCAGCCGATAGCTTCATTGAGTGCCGGCGGCCACATAATTCAGCCGGTGATGCTCTGCCTCAGCCGGTAGTACTCCCCAGTGCCCTGAGAGGCACTCCTGGGACTTTGGAAACTTTCAGAGGAGGATAGCAGGGAAAACAGAGGCACACTTGCATGACAGTGCGATTCCGAGCGAATCCCGGGCGCGCGACGCATTTGCACCCTCCTCCCGAGGCATTTACTGCTTTAATTAGATTAATTATTTGTCTAATTAATTTAGTCAATTTGTAATAATTAATTAGCTTGCGTAGTTAATTAATTTGTATTATTCTTTTAGTCCCTCCGAGCGAGGGCAAATTTGTAATAAGTGTGTGTGAGTGGGTGTATGTCTTCCAATCCCCACTTCTTTCTACCCCTTTTATTTACCTGCTTACGATGGTAGATTAGGGCATACTTATTTTAGCATACCCTATGCAATGCATGCGTGCATTCATGCATTTGTTTACATGCACCGGGCTCGGTACATCATACAAACTGCATTGCAATTTTCGATTTCTAATTGAATGCGTGCATCAAATGACTGCATTTCATATGCCATGTTTAGGGTCAGCCGAGCCTATTCTAGATTACATCTTGTCTGTGTTGCATTAGCCACTTAAACATGAACTAGGTCATGCATGTTTGCTAACTAGTTTACTGTTTTTGGCACGGAGTACGATGTAAGTATTTTACGCTTTAGCATACCACATGCGTGTGAATGTTGCCATGACAGTATGCTTACCATGCGGCTAAGTGCTTACATGAGATAAACTGCTTGAATGCCTGTGGGTGGAGGTTGGATTGCGTGAGTTGGAATAATTCATTGAAATCCGCATTTTAGCCTACTTGCGAGTAGCAAAAACCAACACGTTTTTCGAGACATAACGGATATGCAATGTTTATTTCCAAATTAGGCAATCTAGTCTATACTTGTTTGCCGCGCGCATAACATAGTAATTCTAGGCTAATAATTGGATTAAGAACGCATAAAGTTTTCAAAAACAGATATCACGGTTAGTAGAGGCCGGTCTTCGGACCGGGCGAAAGGGGGTGCTCATAGCTGACCTTCCCCGATCGTACCCAAGCTCCCGAGCCAAGACCACTTTGGTGATGACGGACACGTGGCCTTCGGCACCGAGTCAGGGTTTCCTAAATTTCCCATTTTAAAATATTTAGGTGGCGACTCTGTAATCTAGCAAAGCAGTCCATGTTTGGCACTTCTTTTCAAAATCTGTTTTTCTTCAAAACGATTTGCCAGAGTTGGACTCTTTGGTTCAGATTTAGAACCGTGACAAATTGAGTCCTTCGAACTGTAGTGACCCCAATGTGAACGGAACGGGACTTAACCCTCCCGGGGATGCGTTCGGGGACGTCTACACATACCAAGTGGCGCTTTCTCCTGAAATAGAGCATATGCATAAATCTTTTATATTTCAATGTTATGGGATTATCTTCGGGATCTCTTCCATGTTATTGAGCCTACCCGTGTGGTGTTAAGTGATGATTACAATTATGAAGAACGGTCCATCCAGACTGTAAACCGACGAATCAAGAAGTTGAGAAATAGGGAGATCCCGCTAGTGAAGGTGGATTGGGAAAACCATGGTGGCGTTTATGCCACCTGGGAGAGGGAAGACGATATGATGAAAAGATATCCTGAATTGTTCACCCTGGACCCAGTGTTCTTCCGAAATGAAGGTAATCCGAGTTTGGAGGACCAAACTCTTTTATGGGGGGAAGACTGTGACAACCCTCACCTCTGATTAGCGTTAATTCATGATTAAGCATTATAAGTAATTGATTAAGATGAAATCCTAAATTGATTGTGTGAGTGTGTTGTTCAGTTGCATTTTTATCTGTTTGTTACAAAATGATCTGTTCATGTTTTAATTTCGAATTGCAAATTGAAAGCCTTATCGGCGAACGATTCAGAAATTGATTAGTGTTATATGCGAATTAGGATTTCTAGAATTTTATGGTAGGCTTAAGTAAAATTCAATTTGGAATGATTAAATTAGAATAAATAATGCTAGATTAATTAAATATAGGTTATTTAGACAATTGCCACTAAGTGGGTTGATTCAAGACCAACTCTTTTCACATATTTGATACATCATCTTTTCCATCCTCTAGACCAAACCGTGAGAGAGAGAGAGAGAGAGAGAGAGAGAGAGAGAGAGAGAGAGAGAGAGAGAGAGAGAATTGCAAGAGGAATTGAATCCAACAAGAGTCTTGTTTGAACTTAGAAGAAATTGAAGAGGAATTGAGAGATTAGGCTTCTACACTTGGAATTCAAGACTTAAGGTAGGAAATTCATTCTCTTAATTGTGAATTTAAGTTGTCTCATGCATGGTTTATGGAAAAATTGGAGATTTGAGTCAAGAATTAGCTTAAAGTGTTGATTTGAGAGTTTACTCATGCATACATGTCCATATCAGAGAATTTTGAAGTTGTTTTCATGAAATTCTTACATGCATGTCCATACAATGGTTGTGCTCTTGAAATTTACCGTGTTTTTGAGTTCAATCTTGCATTTGATCATACTTTGGAGCATTAGAGTTCATAAGAAGTCATGCATGTTATGTTCTTGCATTGTTCTTCAAGTTTACATTACAAATTGTGTTCAATTGTCACACCTTTGGGCTTGATTTTATGAAATGATCTTTAAAACATGTTGTATTATGGGTTTCTAAGTGTTTTCCAAAAAATTGGCCCAAAAGGATGAGTTTTGATATGTTTAATTCTTGGTTTGAGCTTTGGGAGCAATCTGGAAAAACCAGATTTTGGCTTCCACGCTCGAGCGAAGGATTCCACGCTCGAGCGACAACCTTTGTGTTCAGAGCTCCGCTAGAGCGACGAAATGCTGGCTCGAGCGTAAATTGCAAGCTCTCAGGTTTTTGCGTGTGCAGACGCACGCTTGAGCGACGAGACCTACGCTCGAGCGAAGAACTGTGTCTCACGCTCGAGCGAGCATCGAGCGGAGAATTTTAGCAACCAGTACTTTTACATTTTTGCAGACTGCTCGAGCGAAGGAGTTTATGCTCGAGCGACCTCTCTCATTTGGTAAGCTAGCTCGAGCGGAGGATCCCACGCTCGAGCGGGACCCCTGTTTTCAGCAAATTTTGAAAAGTGTTCTAGGGTACATTTTTGCATCCTCTTTCCATCGTAGGCATTCCTAGGCCATGTTTAAGGCATCTTAATGAGGATAATGTTATAGAACCACACCAAGCCAAAATAGGGGCTAAGTTATTAATGCCGAATGTGTAATTTAGTGTGTGTTCGTTCTGCAACAGTGTAGGTTTGGCACCCGAGGATGCTGATTAGCATGCCTATAGCCCAGTAACCTGTGAGTAACAATGTTGTAAAGATATGTCCAATTATAATTATTTTCCGAACGATCGACTGTACTGCTTTCTGAAATGACATTGTTTACTGAATGAATGTTTGTCCTATTTTATGAACTGTACTCGTGGCATCCATAGCAACTTACTGTTACTATTACTGTTACTGTTACTGCTACTGTTATTGTTACTGCTACTATACTGTTACTGTACTGCTACTGTTACAGAGATCTCTGTTAGTTCCAATGTTTGGAACCAATACTGTTTACTGTTTCAATGGCCATCAACTGACTGTCCGGTCTGTTAAGACCTACTGTACTGTTCTGCTATTAGATGTACCACATATGACTACTATGGTTTCTAAATGACTGTTATGACTTGAACTATTAGTCACTGATTGAATAATTGATCTACTGATGCAAACGACTGTTTTAATTACTGAAAGGACATTCATTCTTAACCTCTTTACATAGTTGTTATTCACTGGGCTTTAGCTCACAGTTTATATATGTATGTAGGTGGCCAGGCATCGAACTAGAGCTAGAAGCGTCGAGTTAAGCTCATGTTTTGTCAAGCCAACCGTTGCGCCTCACTTTGAGGTTCCGTGCCTGCTCTAGCCAAGGCTGTTTTGGGGTGTTTTAGATTCACCCTTTTGTCCCTGTTTTGTACTGACTGAATAAAACTTGATTGTACAGTTATGATGAAGGGACTAGGTCCCTAACCTGTTTGTTATGTGTATCTGATATGTATATATGTTTATGGTTATGAATGTGGTTTTGTCTATAAAAGTCTTATTCATTCAGGTTTCCACAGCTCATTGGACATCCTTTTATTACTGATTGGCTTTCGCCAGCCCCTTTATACTGTATTATTGTCTTTACTGTTAGCAGGCCTTTGGTAATCACAGATTACTGGCTAGTTACGATACTAAACCCTTAGGGGCGCATTTAGATCGTGACAGGCGGGGCGCGAAAAAAGGCGAGTCCACACCATGTATGTCAAATGGTTGTCTAATACTGTGCCTATGGTCAAGAAAAATGGCAAGATGAGGGTATGCATTGATTTTAGAAACATGAATTTGGAAACTCCAAAAGATGAGTACCCTATGCCTATGGTTGATCTACTAGTAGATAGCTCGGCAGAGCATGAAATCCTATCCATGATGGATGGTCACTCTGGCTAGAACCAGATATGTTTAGCAGAAGAGGATGTTTACAAGACAGCTTTCAGGTGTCCTGGGAACATTGAGACATTCGAATGGGTTAAAATGTCATTTGGGTTGAAAAATGCTAGAGCACCATATTATAGGGAAATGAACACTATCTTCCATGATCTTATTAGAGGATATCTGGAGTGTTATATTGTTGATATTGTTGTCAAGTCTCATTCTATGGATGAACACCTGGTTCATTTGGCAGCAGCCTTCGAAAGAATGAGGAAGTTCAAGCTAAAACTCAATCCACTCAAATGTGCTTTTTGTATATCAGTTGGAAACTTCTTGGGGTATGTAGTGCACAAGAAGGGAATACAAATTGATCAGAACAAAGCCAGAGCCATTATTGAGGCCAAACCTCCATCAAGTCAGAAAGAATTGCGGAGGTTCCTTGGTCAAGTTAATTTTTTTTGAAGGTTTATTTTTAATACTTTTGGAAAAACTAAAGTGTTTTCTTCTTTATTGAAGATAAAAGGTGTAGAAGAGTTTTTGTGGACAGCAGAGCATCAATCTATTTTCGAAGGAATCAAAGCCTACTTGGTCAAGCCTCTAGTGTTGATGTCGCCAAAGAGGGTCAGACCTTTGAAGTTATACATTGCTGTAGCTGAAGAATCATTGGGAGTTTTTCTAGCTCAGAACAATGAAGAAGGCAGAAAGCAAGCAATCTATTACCTCAATAGGTTTTTAAATTCTTGCGGATGTAAATAATCAGTTATAGAAAAGCTGTGCTTAGTATTGTACTTTGAAGCAATTAAATTAAGATATTATCTTTTGCTTATTGTTGTCTTGGTAATTGCAACCACAGATTTGGTTAAGTACATGTTATCTAGACCTATGCTAAGAGGAAGAATTGGCAAATGGATTTTAACCTTATTAGAGTTTCATCTAGAATATGTCCTCCCAAAAGCAGTAAAAGGACAGGTTTTGGCTAATTTTTTGGCTGATCATCCATGTCAAACAGAAAGCTAAGAAATAACGGATCTTGGTATGGTTAATGTTAAACCATGGCAAATGTGGTTTGATGAGTCAAAAGCCAATGGTCTAGTTGGAATTGATGTTGTAATTAAGTCACCACAAGGGGCAGAAACCACACACGGTTTTCGAATTGATGAAGCTACCTGCTCTAATAACCAAGCTAAGTATGAAGCTTTGGTAATGGGACTTGAGATACTGATTGGATTACAGGCTCATACAGTTGATATATTTGGAGATTCCCAATTAGTAATTAACCAAGTTAAAGGAATCTTTAAATATCAAAGTGCAAGCATGTTACCTTATTATATTGCCATATTGCTATATTGCATTTGTTTTCCCAATTTTAAATAGCAAATGTAACTTATATCCCAAGATTTATAAATCATAAGGCCAATGATGTGGCTCAAAGGGCTTCGAATTTCAAAAAAAGGGATAACACTCAATCAGACATAAGACAAGCAACATATCAAAAACTACTACCACCTTTGGCTAAAAGGGGCATATTGGTAGAAGTTAATCAAAATAACTTAGAAGAACAGGATTGGAGGCATTCAATCATTCAGTATTTAATTGGCCCTTCTTTGAAGGCCAGTAGAAAGGTTAAATTGCAATCAATGCAATTCATAATGTATGGGAATGCTCTTTATAAAAGAGGGGCATATGGACTACTGTTAGAATGTTTAAGACCAAAAGAAGCATTGACTGCCATGGCTAAGGTACATGAAAGTATTTGTAGTGCCCATCAACCTAGTCTAAAGATGAGATGGCTACTTCGAAGGCATTCTTACTATTGGCCAACCATCCTTAAGGATTGCACAGAATATGCAAAGGGTTGTCAAGCCTTGGTCATTTAGAGGATGGGCTATGGATATGATAGGGAAAATATATCCACCCTCTTCGAAGCAACATTGTTTCATTTTGGTGGCCACAGATTACTTCACCAAGGGGGTTGAAGCTAAGCCCTATAAAACAGTGGATTAGACAGAAGTAATTGACTTCATCAAAGAATTGATTCACAAGTTTGGAATTCCACAGACCATAACTATGGATAATGGAACTGTGTTCGTTGGAAAGCTAGTAAAAGCTTTCACAGCAAAGTTTGGAATTAGTCTCATTAATTCCATCCCCTATTATGCACAAGCAAATGGCCAAGTAGAGTCATCAAACAAATCCTTGAAGAAAGGAATACAGAGGGTTGTTGAGGACAATCCAAGAGACTGGCATAACTTACTATTAGATGTATTATAGGCATATAGGCCTTCTCAAAAATCAAGCACATGAATTACTCCTTATGCCTTGGTATATGGATATGATGCAGTATTACTTGTTGAGATCAATATAAAGTCTTTAAGGGTCAAATGCCAGGATCACCTAAGTACTGATCAGTATCATCAAAGCATGTGTTTGGAATTGGAAAATATGGATGAGGTTAGAATTTTAGCACTAAACAGTATCCTGCTGCAAAAGAAGAAAGTAGCCAAGAGCTATAATAAAAGGGTCCAACACCTTAGTTTTGATGAAGGAGACTTGGTTTGGAAAACAATACTTCCAATGGGCATTAAAAGCCACAAGTTTGGCAAGTGGTCACCTAATTGGTAGGGGCCATACCAAGTCCATAGAGTCCTGCCTAGGGGAGCCTACCATTTGAAGAACCTAAATGGATATGCGCAAGAAAAATTAATGGTAAGTATTTGAAACATTATTACCCAACTGTGTAGAAAAGACAACGAGTATAGGGTCATCGTACAAAGCATAAAACAAGAGATAAGAACACACTTGGGTAAATAAGAATATTTTATTTCATAATGAATCAAGTACATTTTGCCACATTTTGGCCTAGATTCATTACAATGTCTCAACTGTTCCCTTACAATGAGTTATCTACATCTAAGGGTTTGGAACAGTTGAATGGCAGTGTTTATCTCATGCTTGTGGTTTGATAGCCCCTGATGGGAAGAGTGTAATTTCTTTGCATTCTAATCTAAGCCTAGATTGACTGTTGCTAGTTTCTTCTCCAATTCTGCCTTCTTGTGTAATAATTGAGTTTGGAGCTGTGTGATAGAGGAGTGTTGTCCATTCAACATTGAAACTTCAGAATGAACATAAGAGACAAACTCATTGTCTTTTAGGAATTCTTTCTTTGCAACCTTGGCTAATTGATGGATATTGACATAGAATTCGATGGTTGCTGTTGCCTGAGATAAATGACCTCTGAAGGAGGCATTGGTCTATTCAAAGAATTGGTAGCATTTGAGGAACTCATTCTTGATTGTTGGTTTTGCTAGAGCTTCGAATGACACCCTTGAGAAAGTCTTGATCAACACTAAACAGACCTTTGAATCCACCTAAGGAAGATGAATGGAGGATTCAGCAGTAAGTGAGCCTCCAATTATCTCCAGGAGAGAATCAGCTAGATCCAAGGGTTCAGCTTCGCTTCCAGATGGAAGCACTGGTGTAGATATACCAAATAAGCTTGCCAGTTGGGCTTCAAAGATGTTCATCTCTTCCTTTGACAAAGGTAGTGTGGAGGAGCCACTAGTGGATGCTGAAGTGATTGTTGGAGGAGAATGAGAGGAGGATGTCTCACCAGCATCAATGGTTCTAGCCACCAACAGGTCCAAAGAGTGAGGACTGGAGCAGGGCAGTGAAGGAAATGTTAGTAGGCTACCAGTGTCATCCCCAGAGGTACTAACTACTGGTCTAGAAGATGGAGTAAGAGGTGTACTCTCAAAAGGTAAAGGACTGGCTAGGACCCTAGGAGGTATGGGAATAGGCAAAGGTGAGGAAATGGTCACCAGAGGCCAGTTAAGAAACTCGACAGGGTTAGGAGAAGGAGAAGGAGAAGGAGAAGAGATAATGATTGGCAAGTCAAGCTTGAAGCGAAGCAAGGAACAAGCCATAGGGAGTGTAGAGACTGGGATTGAGAGAATCATCTGCAATGGTTCTACACTTATTGGGAAGTCGGTGTCTGCTTTCCCTTATCCTTTCAAAGCCCTCTTCAAATCTGTAGAACTTAGGAATAGTCTTTCAGTGCTTGGTGGAAGAGAAGCATAACGTAGTAGAGAAGTAGGTAGGCTAGCTACTGCTGCATATCAAAAGAAAAGAAGTATAAAAACAAAGCTGAAAGGGTAAATCAAAACAAAAGGTGTTAACAGAAACAAGAAGAGTTACCAACAGTTGTAGTAGTGACTGTTGGGGAGCTGTGAAGGGTGTGATATTCAGCAGCTTTGAGCTTTCTTGTAACCTCTTGTTGTGTTGCCTTGACAACAGCAGCCTCTTTCTTTGAAATTTGTTGCTGCCTCTTTTTTTCAGACCTTTGAAATACAAGGACCTCCTTGGCCTGCTAATGTTCCACTGCCTTAGCAGCCGTTTCATGATCAACATCTGTAGGAAGTTCGACAGTATGAGAGGGTAACATCTTTTTTCTCTTCAAAGGGGCTTTTTCTTCTTCTTTTTCTTCTGTTTCTGAAGGGATTTTAGGGGCCTCCTCCACAGGCTCAAGTCTAATATGGACGTTTCTTTTCTATTGTTTACCTTTCAGTGTGGCCAAAGTTTGTGCCCTCTAAGATGATGTTTCCTAAGAAGTTCCCATAATAATAAAAGGAGATCTAAGTAGAAGAATAGAATAAAGGAAGGAAGGCAAGAGAAATGACATAATAGATACCTTTTTTTGCAGCAGCCCTAGTGGTTCTGGATGAGAGGGTTGCAGTAGGGGTAGAATTAATAATGATGCCAGCTTCTTGGGACTTAGCCTGCCTACCCTGGGATGGATCTAAGTTATGTAATAAATCCAAGGTGGGGATAGCAAGTTGCACCTCCATATTGACATCCCACCAAGTCTTGAACCTAGTTATGGCCCTACTATGGCTAGTGAAAGGTATGAATTTGAAGCTGGCAAAGTCTCTTCTAAACTTGGTTGTTGCTTTTTCCATCCTGGACTTTTGCACCTTCAGGTCCCTGGTATCAAGGTCAATGTTGGATAAGCTGCAGAGTGGAACAGGAATCCATTGGCTAAGCCCAAATTGCCTTGCGAATTGGGTAATGCAGTAGGCTTCAGAGATGCACTTGTAAGCTCGAGGATTGTACGTGCCAATGAAGAGCTCCCTTGGTAGCAGAATGGAGGCTCACATGTCTTTGTGAATAGGCCTAGAGCAGGTGGAATCAGCCAAAAAGCCCCTCAACCATGTTGACCCCACAGCAACATCGAAGGGGCGAAAAAAAGAGGGTCGAACAGCTAGGGGTAACTGATGAAAGAATGAAAAATAGTATACAAAACTGGATGGATATAGAGACACTCTGGCATATTTCTCTCCGTAGGTAGTAGGATTTTGTACCAGAAATCTTAATGTGATAACCTTGCTCTATATTATGCTAATTGATCTTAATTATGATTGTGATTGTGTGTTTAATATGATTTTGAGTGCCATTTATATGATTATATGTGGTTTTGAATTTCTATCTGTTCACCGTAGGAAAATCTATTCAACTTACTATAAATTGAAGGCCTTATCGGCCGCAGAAACCGAAATTGACTACGCCATTGTGATTGGCGTAATTTTTAGAGCCTATGGTGAAATTTAATTGAAAACTGATTAGGAACGAAATAATTAGATTCAGAACGATTAAATTAAGCTCAATTTCTTAGCCTTAATCAATTTGATTAGGCTAACATATATATAAGTGGCCTATTTACATTTTTAGCATGGTTTTTGAGCTCATTTCACTCATTTGGTTGAGATTACACTCTAGAGAGAGGGAGAGTGCCGAATTTAGAGAGAGAGGGAGCTCAAGATAGAGAATTGATCAAGGAGCTTGGTGAATTTGAAGATTAACTCAAAAATTAGCTATAATTTGGAAGATTTGAGCTCCTAGGTGAGTAAATTCATGGGTTTGAGTTTATGACTTTGTGAATTCAAGATTAAATAGTAATCAAGAACATGAGTTGAATTGATCATGATGAGATTGAAGTTTACATGTACATGCATGAAGAGAATTGCCATGAATTTGCATAATCTAACATGTAGCATGTCAATTATGAGAAATTGAGAGTGAATCATACATGCAAGCATGGTTTTGTTGAGTTTCATGAGTTTAAAGATCACTTGTGCCATTTGAAGTGATATTGGAGTTTATATTACATATGCATGTCTAATTCATGAAATTGTGGAGTTTGATTATTTGTATATTGAAGTTAATCATGAAGCTATGTGTTTTGTTAAGATGATTAGAGAATTGGATAATAGCTTTGAGCAATTGGTCTCAAATCTCCTATGCTCTCATGTTATGTATTGATTCCCCATGTTTTGGTGCCCAAAATTCGAGTTTTGGGCCTTTGAATGTCAAGTTTGAGCTTCAAGAACAATTCTGGAAATTCCAGAATTTGGCATGTCCACTTGAGCGGGGAAGGCGCCGCTCGAGCGTGAAATGTTAGTTCCTAGAACTTTTGCAGACATTGATGTCCATTCGAGCGGGGAGAGTCACGCTCGAGCGTCAGTCACATGTTTTGACTCTCAACTCAAGCGTCCGAGGTCACGCTCGAGCGCAAAAATGAGACAACTAGTACTTTTGCAGACAAAAGGGGTCCGCTCGAGCGGTGAAAGCTGCGCTCGAGCGGGGATCCCTGTTTCAGAAATTTTGAAAGTGGTTTCATGTTTCGTTTTCCATTCTCTTTCATTTCTAAGCACTCTTAGGCATACATTGAGCATTGTAAATAAATCAAGAAAATAAGAAAGACGCCTAAGAGGAATGTATAAGTTAGGAACGAATTGAATAGCTTGTGACCCAATAATGTGTTATGTATTGTGTAGGGAGAAGCACAAGGGCAAATCCACCGGCAGAACACTGTGAGTAACATCTTAGTAAAGATATTTTGAAGTATGTTATTTGTCCACTTCCTTACTCCTATTTGAATTTCAAAAGTCTGTTAGCTTGAATTATGGACAAATATTCGCTATGCCAAATGATTGGGCCAAAGGTCGCTTGATATGAATAAATGGGCCAAAGGCCGTCGGACATGAATGATTGGGCCGAAGGCCGTCAGATATGAATGATTGGGCCAAAGGCCGTCGGATATGAATGATTGGGCCAAAGGCCGTTGGACATGAATGATTGGGCCAAAGGCGATTGGACATGAATGATTGGGCCGAAGGCCGTCGGATATGAATGAATTGGGCCGAAGCTGTCTGATACGTCTGGATCTGTAGTCACTTGATACACTAGATAGAAACGTGAATTGGACCCAATGCCGTTTAATGTATTTGTTCCGAATTCTATTCATGTACCTTCTTTAATTGATATTATTCACTGGGCTTTCGCTCACTCTCATTCATGTGTCTGTAGGTGAGCCAAGAGATGTCCAAACCCAGCCTCAGTGAAGTATGTGAGAGACAGTCAAAGTTTTGAGAAGTCAGCCCTAACGTCTCACGCACGAGACTTGCTTTCGCCCTTTTGTTCTTTTGTTATATCTTTGTTATGTGGGCGAAAACGTTAAATCTCCTTTGTATATATATATGTTTTGTTTGGCTGACTGTATGACTGGAAGTTCCTGGATATAGATTAATTGTATGGGTGTGTGAGTTATTACGAAATATATTTGGAATGATTTTGTTATGTCATGTAAGCATAGCACTATGGACAATTTGCAAATTACTTTTGTTTTGGCCCCTTTACTGTGGTAAGTAATGTCTGAGAATTTTTTGAGGCCGCAGGTAATCCCTTGATTACTGGCCAGTTATGACCTTAATCCATAGGGGCGGGTTCGGGTCATGACAGAATGGTATCAGAGCACTAGTTAACAACTCACACACTTGTCCAATAGAGCAATTAGCATCTAGAAAAGATCTATGATGCATTCATGTGATAAGTATGAATATGAACGCATCAAGAATGTGCTTAAATGCTTCGAGATAAATGATTATGTGCTATATGTTTGTGATTTACTTGTATTGCGAATTATGTGAATATGTATGCTCCTTAGTATATGTATACTTGTGAAACTTTTGTATAAAGAATAATGCAAGTCTAATCAAATGGTAAGAACAAAAGGTGATGAGATAGAGGAGTCATCTACTGCCAAAATGGATAGGATGGAAAGATTTATTCCAGAAATGGTAGAAACATTGAAGCAACAACAACAGTAGCAACAACAATAGTGGTAGCAACCACATCCTCCACCTCCACCTCCACCTCCGGCACCCCCTGTGCCAAACTTACAAAATGATGACCGAATAATAGCTCTCACCAAAGAGTTCAAGAAAATGAAACCGACACAGTTTCATGGGGGATTAGATCCGTTGAAGGCCGAAGCATGGGTTATCGGCATTGAAAAGCTATTTGAAGTGTTTCCTTGTTCAGAGACACAGAAAGTACTTCTAGCCACCTTTATGCTAGAAGTTGAAGCAAGAAGATGGTGGATGTTAATGCGTGAGAATCATAAAGACATTGGCTGGACGAAATTCCTGAAAATTTTCTATGATAAGTACTTTCCACAATGCGTCCGTGACAGGAAAGTGTTGGAGTTCATGGAACTTAAGCAAAACAGTATGACAGTAGCTGAGTATGAGGCCAAGTTCACTAAGTTGGCCAGATTTGCACCACATGTGGTTGACACTGACTACAAGAAAGCGAGGCATTTTGAAGGTGGGCTTCGCGATGATATCTTAGAGAGAGTGAATGTCCTTAAGCTGGAAACCTATATTGGGGTGCTGGACAGGGCCATAATATTAGAAGCTAACATAGCCAGACAGGCCAAAATAACAACTGACTGGAAAGGTAGTAAAAGACAGGGCTTCTTTTTGAAGAAGAAATTTTCGAAGAAGCAGAATACGGGCTCCTCAAGTACTTCGAATTCTTCCCGAGATACATCTCCAATGTATAATATTTGCAGTAAAAGGCATCGCGGAGTTTGTTACCGTGTGTTAGGAGCTTGTTTTAAGTGTGGAAAAACGAGGCATATGGCCAGAGATTGTAATCAGAACAGTGGGAAGTTAGCTTCTAGCTCCATCGCATCGATCCGAAACCGGGAAATATTACGAGATCTACTACTACCGGAGATACCGTGAGGCAAGGGAGAGTTTTTGCGCTTGTTCCGGGCGATACACAGAATGCTGAAGCCGTTGTCTCAGGTACTATCTCTATATGTAATCGGGATGCTTTTGTATTAATTGACTCCGAGTCAACACACTCTTTTGTAACTTGTGCATTTGCATCTTGACTGAATAGACCTCTAGAATCATTGCCATATTTTCTATGTGTATCTGCTCCATCCGGGGAATCTGTGTTGTGTGCATCTGTATACCAATTTTGTGATATGCGTATTGGGAATGCTATTCTGTATGTGGATTTGTTGCCCTTGGACTTTAGACATTTTGATGTAATTCTAGGCACGGATTGGTTAACTAAATATTGTGCCACCATTGATTGTGCAACGAAACGAGTCGTATTTAAACGACTGGAACAAGAAGAAATTGTGTTTGTGGGTAACGGGGTGTGCCTCCACGTTACTTGATAGCTGCAATGAAAGCATGTAAACTGATCAGGAAAGGGTGCCGGGGTTATTTGTGTTGTGTGTTATCTGAACAAATTATGAATGTAGAATTGAGTAGTATCCCTATTGTTAGTGAGTTTCCAAATGTATTCCCAGATGAATTGCCAGGAGAATTAGTTGACAGGGAAATAGAATTCACCGTTGAAGTTGTGCCAGGTGTAGACACCCCATTTTTGACCGTCCTCAAGACTTGGACGTCACCGTTTGAACACTCGGTGATCATCCATGTTTGTGTTCGTCTTGAGTTCTCAGAGGTTTTGGCCGCGTGCCTTGCCTCAAGACCTCTCGACTTGTGTTTTTGCTTCTGAGGGCAGGGAATGGCTTGTGAGACATCCCCACACACCACCGGCCATGGCTAGAGGCCACCGGCCATTGGTTTGAGGCCACCGGCCAAATGTTTGGCCGGTCGACACTCTAGATGGTCGACTGGCCATCTATTTTGGTCAAATGGCATTTTTGGCTAGCCGAGACCTTTTCTTGAGAGGGTTTGAACCTTTTGAACCCCTGTTTTAGTTTCTTGAGGAAGCTTGAACCTTTTGAACCCTTGGTTCTAGCTTCTTGAGGAAGCTTGAACCTTTTGAACCTTTGTTCTAGCTTCTCCAAGAAGCTTGAACCCTTTGCTCCAAGCTTCTCCAAGAAGCTTGAACCCTTCTAAGCTTCCAAGAGAAGCTTGCACCTTTTGCACCTTTTCATCAAGCTTCTAAGAGAAGCTTGACCCCTTTGCCTAGCTTCTCCAAGAAGCTTGGCCCTTTTGCTCCAAGCTTCTAAGAGAAGCTTGACCCCTTTGACCCTTTTTATGTTAGCTTCTCTTAGAAGCTTGGCACTTTGCCTTGGCCTATATAAGGAGAGCCTCTCCTTCCATTTCAAGGGTTAGAAAAATCTGATATATATCATATATATATCACTCTCTCTCTATATCTCCCTCTCTCTCTCTCTACATTTGGGTGTGTTAGAGGGTTCAAAAGGGTCTTGTTCTAGGCCTATTGCACACCACTTCATAGCCACACACTTCCATCATCACTTGGAGGTTCTTGGAGCTTTTTTTTAGAGGTTGAGGGTTTCATTTTTGGGTCTAAAAGCTGCTGGTTCTTGCTGGTCTTCAAGGGTAACCCTTTTTCCCTCTTTATTCCCCGTTTTTGCACACACTTTTATCCTGTCTTGCTTGCTGATTTGAGCTTTGTGTATAACATAAAAAAGGTTTTTTTTTTCTTTTTAAGATACTTCATTAAGGTCACTTTTGTGTTTGAGGTCGTTTACCCCCTCTTAGGCCTTGTTTGGCCTCATTTTTGTGCATTTTTGGTGAGCTCTGGGACCATTGTGTTTGGGCCTCCTCACCACTGAAATCTTGAGGGATTTCAGTGGTGAGGATGGTTCCTTGAGGTCCCAAGAAGGAGAGGGCCATCCCCTCTCCTTGTTGTCCTTGAAAATGGCCATTTTTGCCTCATTAGTGAGCACCATGTTTAAGTGTATGTTGGCCATGCCTTAGCTATTATTTGTGCCTATTTTGCCATGAAATAGCATTATGTTAAGTTGGTTTAGACACACCATGCATGCTTAGCATACTTGTCTTGTAATGCCATGAAATTGCCTTAACATGTATCTAGCATTTGGACCACCATGCTTGCATATTTTGGCTCAGCTTTGTGAAGTTTTTGGTCATGTTTTAACATGCTTAAGGTCTATCTTGGGTCTTTGGAGTCATGCTTTCCATGTTTTGTATAGCTTCTTTGCATTCTAGCTTACTAGCCTTGGGTATGTAGATCACTAGCATGCTTTATTTGGCCTATTCTCATGATTTGGCATCATTGGAAACCATATTTCAGTCCATGTTCCATGCTTGCACACTTGCATTTTCCATCCCTTTCATGTTTTAAGAGGTTGGTGCCTTATGCTCCATGTTTGGCCCCTTTTGCATGCCTTTAGAATTAGGTCATTTAGATGCCATCTAAGTGGTTCTTGGGGCTTACTTTTGCATGACTTAGGACTGTTTTAGTTCACTTTGGTCATTTGCTTCATGTGTCACATGACCATAGTTTAAGTCCTTGGGTTTGGTTGCATGCCTTGCTTGCATTGGTTGGTGGATTTGGTATCATCTTAACATGATTTTCAGAGTTTGATGTGCATGCCATTTGTCCATGATTATCCTCTTTTAAGTGTGCTTAAAAGATGCTCTTTAATGCTTAAGTGTTGGGCCATGTTTGCATGCATTGTTTGTGTGTGTATTTGCCTCCATTCCATAGCGTTTTGGCTTCCTATTTAGACATGGCCGAGGCTTGTCCATATTGGTCTAAGTCCACCTTTCGCATGTTGTTCAAATGTGGTCACATTGCTACATGCTTGCATGCTTCGATTGCATAATGTTTTGCATACTCATTACTTGCATTGTTGACACATGCTTAGCCATATTGCATTTTGTTGCATGCTTTCCCCATGTTCATGTTTGCATGCTTGCCCTCATGTTCATATTGCATGCTTAGTTCACATGCCTAGGTCGCATATCATTGCATGCATCTTTCACCTCTTGATCAAGCTATGATAGAGGTTGAAGGCTCCCTTGTATGTTTATGTGCATTGCATTTCATTTAAAATCAAAATGCACAACTTGGTTTCTTGAGCCATCACGCATTGAAATGCGCGATTGGTGGTCCGAGAATCAAGGCCCATTCCCCTTTGAGTTATAAATATGATAAGGGATGTGGTGGTGCATACATTTGCTTGAAATGCATTGCCATGCCTTGTTTTGCCCTCTGCTGCTGTCAAAACAGGTTCTGCAGGAAGCTTTGGCCGGCCGGCCATCTATACTGCCGACCAGCCATCCATTGTTGGCCGATGGCTTTACAAATGGTCGATGACCATCCGGACATGGCCGGTGGTGTTCTGTCTTAGCCGGTGATGTTCCAAAGTGTCCATAGAGTGCTCCCTGGGACTTGTGCAATTTTCAGAGGAATAGAGCAGGGAAAACAGAGGCAAACTTGTGCATGGCGTTGGATTTCCGAGCAAACCCGAGCACACGCGCATTGGACCCTCTTCCCGAGGCCTTTACTGCTTTCTTAGCTTAGTTAATTTACTTAATTAATTAGGTGGTCTGTAATAATTAATTAGCTTGTAGGTTAATTAATTTGTATTATTCTTTTGGTCCCTCCGAGCGAGGGCGAATTTGTAATAAGTGTGGGTGCGTGTGTGCGTGTCTTCCAATCCCCACTTCTTTCTCCCTTTTACTTACCTGCTTTCGATGGTTAGTATTAGGGCATATTTAATTTAGCATACCTTATGCTATACATGCGTGCATCCATACATTTGTCTTGCATGCACCGGGCTCGGCGCATCATACTAACTACATTGTATTTCAATTCCAAGTTGAAAACGTGTTAGTTGTAGCATCATCATATGCCATCTTAGAATAGCCGAGCCTATTGTAGTCGCATCTTGCATGTGTTGCATTAGCCATCTTGACATGAACTAGGATCATCCACATGATTACTAACTAGTTTCTGTTTTGGCTTGGAGTACTAGGTAAGCTTTTACGCTTTAGCATACCGCATGCATGTGAGTGTTTTCCATGACTGCATGATTACCATAAGGCTAGCTGCTTATGTGATATAACTGCTTGAATGCCTGTGGGTGGAGGTTGAATTACCTAAATTGGAATAATGCATTAAAACTGTGAGTTTTAAGCCCATTAGATAGTGGCAAAACCATCTTTTCTAAAGCCCACTTGAGGGTGGCAAAACCTGCATTTTAGCCTACTTACGAGTAGCAAATCATTCTCAAAACAAACATGCAATGTTTTGTTCCAATTTAGGCGATTTGGTTTATAATTGTTTGCTGTGCGCATAACATAGTAATTCTAGGCTAATAACCGGAATAAGAACACATAACGTTTTCAAAATAAGATATCACGGTTAGTAGAGGCTGATCTTCGGATCGGGCGAGAGGGGGTGCTCATAGCTGACCTTCCCCAATCGTACCCAAGCTCCCGAGCCGAGGCAACTTTGGTAATGACGGACACGTGGCCTTTGGCACCGAGTCAGGGTTTCCTAAATTCCCCCATTAAAAATATTTAGGTGGCGACTCTGTATCTGGCAAAGCAGTCCATGTTTGGCACTTCTTTTCTAAAAATCTGTTTTTCTCAAAACGATTTGCCGGATTTTGACTCTTTGGTTCAGATTAAGAACCGACAACAAATCGAGTCCGAACTGTAACCCGTGAGTTCCCTCACGGACTTGTTACAGTTTCTGGCGACTTTGCTGGGGATTTAGAGAGCTTGACTCGAACTCGTGATATCCTGTTTTGGCTACACTTATGTGTTTCTTTGCATTGCATGTGCATTGGTGCGCCTAGGACACCGTGTTGGCCATCTGCTATTCCTGAGCGGTTTGCCGGAGGCTTGACTTTGTCAAAGCATGCCATAAGGCTGACCGGTTGCGGGCTCTACCAGTATGGGAACACAAACCCCGGTTTTTACCGAGGCACCCTTTTCGACCATTTGACCTAGTGCATATCGAAATCCATAGTGACCATTCCAAACTAGGACAGATTGCTTACCCGATGTTAGGTTGTTTGAAACCACTGCGTGCATAGTGAAACCCTAGCTCCTGACAAAATAGGACAGGAAAACCCTACCCCAACATAGGGGTGTTTTGGCTCTCACTTGCTTGTTATGTGCTTTTAGAGTGTATCTCTACAGGGAATGCATGTATCAGTTTGCAAGTTTGAGTATCAAGCCTGTGGGCATCAGGATCAGTATTTGAGGAATCAGTTTTACCTGAGGGTATCAGTTTACAGGCAGAATTTTGGGGCAGAATTCAGTAGGAGGCACAGTCATCCTAGTATGCTCATATCTATTTTGTTGAAATCAGGCTGAGGTGCTGTCTGTTTTCTCTTTTGCAAGGTAGTCCTGGAACCATAGCTTCAGAAGGCTCCGATATCCCCCGAGGTTCATCGGACTTGTGCTGATAGACTTTGTCTGGTCAGAGATTCAGTTCAAGAGCAATCAGCGTTCCTTTGCCAGAGACAGGGTAAAAACGCCAGTCAGGCACAGATCATCAGTTCAACAGTCTTCGAATCAGTGGTCATTATCCATCTCACCTGTGTGCAGTTGGGTTGAGATATTTGTTTTTACCTCAGGGAGATATACCGGTTGCTCAGTTAGATCATAACAATATGTCGAGTCTGGAAGAGATGGTGCGCCAACTCTAGGATAGTATGAAAGCCATGCAGCAAGACGCTGCCCATCAAGCGGAATTTGCCAAACAACAGGCCGCGACCATAGCCCAGCAGGCAGAGACAATTGCCAGGTTAGAGCAGTAAACTGGAGTATCTACTTCACACCAGGCTCCTCCCACACCAAGAGTTCCCATACTTGGGGAGGCAACCCACGTCCAGGATGATACGGAAATTCCAGTCGAACCAGCTCCGCCCCCGGTTCTACCCCAGCTTTCCAAAGCACGAACCAACCTACCGGATTCCCCTTTTGTGTTCGAGGTGGACCCCACAGCACTAAAGGTGAGTAAACTGGAAAAGCTATTCAAGAAGTCTCAAGGAGCTCAATCCATTCCAGACATAGAGGATGGTTATACCAACACAGTGGTGACATTACCGGATCGGTTCAAGATGCCACATATCGATCGATTCGATGGCTCTGGAGACCCAATGGTGCACCTCCAACTGTTTTCTGATATCCTGAGACCAATGGGTTTGACCACAGCCCAGAAGCTGTCACTATTCGGCCGAACCATGTCTGGGATAGCCGCAATCTGGTATGCGAAATTGGAGAACTTTGTAAAACAGAATTGGGAAGAGATGGCTGGGACCTTCACTACTCAATATTCCTACAACACACAAATCGAGGTCACAACTCGTGATCTTGAAGTCACCCGCCAAGAGCCAAAGGAGGGTTTTTCAGAGTTTGTGGCGAGGTGGAGAGCAAAGGCCTCGATGATGGCTACAAGGCCTTCCGACAAAGACCAGATAAGGATGGTTGTGTGCAACCTCCAACCCAACCTGATGCAGAAAATGATCGTGCTCCCTTTCCCTACCTTTTCAGATCTGCATGAGATGGGAGTACAGATCGAGGACGCTATGAAGCAGGGCCTCATTGACCAGGAGAAGGAGCAGCCCAGGAGGGCATTTACCCGCAGTTCGAATGCGACCACCGGTGGTGACGCAGCTGCTAAGACTTCAGACGTGGGCATGGTCGCCACCACCACACTAAGAGCAGCCACCCCCTTTGTTGGTGCATCCACTTCAAACCCCTGAACTTCGGACTATCTACCCCGAGGCAAGAGGGTTTTCACCCCACTCTTTATGCCTTTGTCTAAAGCTCTAGGGGTCCTACTCAGGAAAGGACATCTGAAACCGTTAGAACAACGGCCTCTACCCGATCCTCTCCTTGCAAAGCATGACCCGACTAAGTATTGTGCTTTTCATCAACAAACCGGTCATGACACCGACAGTTGCGTCCGTCTCCGCCACGAGATACAAAATCTAATTGACAATGAGGTCATTGTCGCACCAAGCTCTGCAAAGTCTATCGGTACTTGATCAGTGAACTTGCGGGGGAAAATGTAACTATGTGATCGGGGGATAAACCACCTCCGGGCGGCACTCAGTTTACTCCAGATGTGGCGTATGGCACGCACTGTTTTGAGCATTTGTGAATGCTGGTTTTTGTACTTTCTGACTCGGGTATTGAGTCAGTTTTGTTATGTCGTTTAGAGTCTGTCTCATTATATAGAGTTAGTCTTTTCATATTGAGTCAGTCGCGTTAGTCTTGTCGTATCGAGTCTGTCTTGTTGTGTCAGAGTCGAGTGATTTCGGGGGTGTTACCTCGGATATCACTATTTTGTTTTGTGTTTGTCTCTTTGCTTTCTTTTTGAGTCTGTTTCTGTCGTGGAGCCAGTTACAACCGGGAAATCTGAATGAAATAGCTGTGGCTGTCATGTTCTGTACTTGTTGCTACTTTGAGCCAGTTGTGCCAACAGATCTAAATAAAAAAGCAGTAATTCTCACACTCTTGTGTTTGCTTCTGCCGTGTGCTAGTTGTGGCAAAAATTCTAAATGAGATGGCAGTATTTGACTAGAAGCTGTGTCTTTTCTGTGCCTTGAATTCATTGCATCGACCTAAGTTTTCCAAAGCTTTTTTCGAAACATTGTGATAAAAACGAAGAGGAAGGAATTCCCCGGGTTTTGCAAAATTTGATCAATTGAGAGAAAGAGAGGCATGCTAAGCCCTTAATGAATGAAATCATGCTTGTTAACGTGAATACTGAAAAGGACCCTGGCTTGATCCAGATTGGTTCCACACTGTCTTTGTCGCTTTCTTAAAAATTTTCAAAAAAATGTTTTGTGCGGTCCTGCGAAGGCCTGTGTGGAATCGCTCTTGAGATTGTACAGCTTAGGATCGCTCTCAGCCTCGAAACTCGACCCCTCGCTCTCAAACCTTGAACCTGGATTCAGAATGTTCAACGGTCAACTACAACATGAAGCCTGTGTGGCCAGATCAGAAGCAGCCCATGAACTAGGGGCGAGAATATCATATGTGATCAAAGGAAGCTTGCGAAGCTAGATCAGTAGCACTCCTCGAACTAGGGGCAAAAGAATTTCAACTGTACTCGAAGAGTCAAAAATGAAGATCGGCAAGGATGCCAAATCCCAGAAGGGAGGAAAGAAGAAAGTATTGCTGAAGGATAACCAAATTCCTCTCCACAACACTAGGGGCAAATTCAGCCCCCATTGGATGGACTTTTACGTCGTCAACGAACAGCAGCCATTCTCCTGGATTCAGATGACTTCAAGATCTCAAAACCATTTGACATGGACAAAACTACACTTTTACCCTTGAGAGGCTCGCTGGGCCGAAAACCCGGACGGGCGACCCAAGCAAAAGTTAGAGCAAGAAAAAAAAAATGCAAAGATTGGAAAAAAAAAATGCAAAGATTGGAAAAAAAAAAATGGGAAAAGAAAAAATGCAAAGATTAAAAAAAATGAAGAAAATGAAAAGAAAAGATGAACAAAGAAAAAAAAGAAATGAAAAGAAAAGAAGAACAAAGCTCGCAAGGTTGAAAACCCAGAAATGGCGGCCTTGGCAAAAGTTAGAGCGTAAAAGGAGAGGTTAATACCCAAGTGTACCTTAACCCTGAACTACGTAAGGCTTGATTCCCATGTTTGGGATACGTAGGCAACTTCATTCTGAAGTCCAGCCGTAAACACTTCCAATTCAAGTGTGTCCATGTATTGGTTTTGATGGTCCTCGCCTTCTCTGTATCCGAGAGTTTGGTTATGATCATTACCATGAAGACTGATTACAATGTGCTGCGGTGCCGTTCAAACAAGGGGCAACTTTCCGTTGCCATTCAATGCGCTGCGGTGTCGTTCAAACAAGGGGCAACTTTCTGTTGCCATACAGCTCCCTTCAAGCAAGGGGTAATTTTCCTTCAGATCTGAGGTTGTGCATCTCAAGAGTAGGTTCCGTGCTCGTTGAGTATTGGCCGTTTGCAAAAACAATTTTTGAGAATTTTTACTGAGGTTGACTAATTGTCGCGAAAATTATTTCATCTTTTCCAAAACTGGACCATTTCTTGGACCCAAAAAAGGAAAATTTTCAGTGCTCATAGCCTGACCTGAATGATTTCAAATCAAAAATCGAACAAGCATGTTAATCTAACTCTCATTTTGGTCAAAATTGTTTTAGTAAAAAGCCAAAAACAAAAAATGGTCAAAATGATGAAATAGGGGCACAGTTGAGTCAGGTGTTCTGTCTTTTCCCCGTCGTCAGCTACTTGCCAGAAGGGCACTCTACCTGCCAAGAAGGGCACAACTGAGGTTAACAACAAAAGGGCAGAAAGCTCTCACATCCTCCAAGCAACGAGGTATCAAGCCAAATGCGAAGCACGAACCGGAATGGGACAAGATATTCCACTCCCTTATCTGGACAAATCTGATCACGTCCAAACTCCCCAGCAGAGCATCGTCAACCGACGTCAGCTGCAGATTTGCTACACACCCAATTGTAGCGCAGCCCCTATGTGGAAGAAACCCACTGTTGTGAACAAGAAGAAGAATCTGGCAGAATGCTAGAGGCAAGAGCCCACAACTTTCTGTTTATCCATCAACCACCCAGGGAAGGGATAAAAAATGAGAGATTCAAGAATAGAGAGATGTGCGCTGAGAGAAAAAGCGAGAAAAGGGTTTTGAGAGAAAAAAGAGCCTGAGGGCCGAGTGATGTGAGAATCACAAATGAGGAAAGGGTGGGAAATAATACCCGGAGAAACTGGCTCCTCGTGCACTGAGAGGTCTCTCATCTTTGTAACACGTCTTTGTGTCGTGCCTTTTGTTTTGTTTGTCTCGATTCTTGCTTTGAGTCGTTCCGAGCGTGTCTCGATGTGTTTAGGTTGTTTTTCGTTGTTAAGTCTTTCTCGCTATGTTCAGTCGTAGGCTCAATACCCGGTTAAGAACTCATTTCTTAATTTCAAAAATAAAATCGTTTTGTGCTTAGAGTGCTGTGCCATTCTTCACATTTGTGCAAAACAGTATTTGTTCTTTCATAAAACCGCAGGGTTCAACCCAGGTCATGTGAGAACAGTAGAACCAGGACCTATCTGAAGCTATATGGGTTCCAGACTGCAAAGCAAAAGAAAAAAAGGAAAATCAAAGCATCTTAGTGTGTTTCGACTTCGGCACATGCCGTGATTGTACTCCGGATGTACCTCTTCAGGCCTTGTCAGTGCTCTGAAGAATGAGTGTGCCTCTACTCCAAGCTTAAGCCTGCTTCAAGTCAGAATGGCAATTAAAGCAGCAGCAGATGTTATCTCTCGCCAATGTAAACAGGGTGTCCCCTTTTCGAGCAGAGTGTGTTGCAAAGTCCTCTAAGAGGTAAATCAGAGGCACCAGAGTACATGTTTGATGCTCCTCTATTGCATAGAATGTGCACTTTCATATACACTTCTGTTACGTGCGTGCCGCGCATCGTTATGATTCATGCATAGAATATGCTTTGCTTTCAATCATGCATAGAATATGCTTTCCATGTTGCATAGAAAATGCCCCCATACTTGCATAGAAAATGCATTTTATCGCACTTCTCTTGTGCACCTCACTCGCACTGCCTTGTGCACCTATATTGCATTGTCATGAACACTCTTTACTTGCATTGTTATGCACCCATTTTGCTTGCATTGCGATGCACTTTCTGGTTGCATTGTTATGCACCTTTTCACTTGCATTTTTGTTCTTTCTCCTCGCGCGTGCGACGGGTTAGACCTCCTTTGGTTTAGAGCATTTGGAATACGTTCCAATGCTTATACCTTTTTGAAACACCGGGTGTAGACACCCCATTTTTGACCGACCTTAAGACTCAGACATCACCGATTGAGCGCTCGGTGATATTGCATATTGTGCTCGTTCTGAGGTTGCAGAGTCCCGGCTGCGAGCCTTGCCTCCGGACTTCCGGACTCTTTTGTACTTTGCCTCGGTTTGCGAACCAGGCCCTATTTTCTCTATTTTCTCTTCCCGAAGGGAGGGAGAGGTCTCGTAGACCATCCCTCAGTGGCCGTAGGCTACGTTTTGTGGTCGTAGGCCATTTTTCCCGTTTGGAGCCCGGTTCCCAATTTTTCGGAGCTGTCGGCCGTGTGCCTCGGTTCGGGACCGCTTAACCACCTCCGTTTGCTCCGGTTTTTGGCACACACCTTATTTCCTTCCTTTTGAGGGACACTGTGGTCCGAGAGACCAACTTCGTGGTCGGACACCACTTCCGGTGCCTAACAGCCCACTTTCGGGGCCCCGAACTGCGTGTTTTGGCTCCCGAACCTTCATTCTTCATTTTTGGGCTCCGACCCAAACTTGAGATAGTCATATTTTGAGGTCTTTTTCATGTTTGATTAAGGACCTTTTGCTGTTTGAGATCTCCTACTGCCACTTGCTTCTTCGCCCATTTGTATGCCATTTTCTTGCATGATAGTTTAGGCCTACTTGTATTTATTTTTGTGGCTTGTCATAAACTACAAAGTGTCTTATTTTGAGCCCCTCTTCAACTTTGTTGAAGGGCTCTCTTTGGTTTGAGATCTCCTACTATCACTTGCCCCTTTATCTCCCTTTAGGCCAATTTTGGGGGGAAATTTGAATTTCATTTCTCCCCCATTTTTCCCCCCTCTTTTTCCACCCTTTTTGTCTATATAACCAGCCTCCCAGCTGTGTTTTGAAGGGTTAGACATATTGGTTTGAGCCTCCTACACTATATCTCTCTCTCTCTATATTCCAAGCACCAAAACCCTTTAAATCCTACACCATTTTACACTACAAGTCATAGCACCATACTTCCAACCTCCATTCCAGCCACTTGGAGCTGTCTTCCAGAGGTTAAAATCTCCCAAACTTGGTCCAAAGGTCGCTAAAGATTGGCTCTACAAGGGTGAGTCCCATTGTCCCTCTTTTGTGCATTATTTTGATCTATATTCTAGCTCCTTGTGTTTGCATATTTGGGCTCCGACCCTAACTGAAAGTAGCATTATTTTGAGCTCTTCTTCATGTTTATTTAAGGGTATTTACCTGTTTGAGGCTTCCTTCTTACACTTGCTTCATTACCCCTCTTGTATCCCCCTTTCTTGCATAGCATTTTTGGCCTATATGTAAACTGTTTTGAGCTCTATTGTAAACTGTAATGTAGCTTATTTTGATCCCTTCTTCAACATTATTGAAGGGCTCATCACTGTTTGGGGCCTCCATATGTCACTTGTCTCTTTACCCCTCTCTTGGCCTCATTTTTGCATGATTTGTTTGCCTCTTGTGCTTCTGTTTTTGGGCTCTGGTCCGAACTGAAAGTAGCCTTATTTTGACGCCCTCTTCATGTTTCATTAAGGGTCTTTTGCTTTTTGAGGCATCCTTTTTATACTTTGTGTTATAGCTCTCTTTTGGCCTTATCTTGCATAGTATTTTGAGCATGCTTGTGCACTGTTTTGGGTCTGGACATCAACTGTAAAAAGCCATATTTTGGGCCCCTCTTCAACATTGTCAAAGGCCCCTCTTGTGTTTAAGGCCAGAAAGCATCACTTGCTTCTTTGTCCCTCATTTGGCCCATTTTTGCATGCTAATTTAGGCCTATTTGTGCTCACTATTTGGCCTTGCTTAAAACTGTAAATATGCTTATTTTGGGACTGGCTTGATTCTGTCTTTAGGTCTCGTGTTCAAATAATGCATGTTTTGCATAGCCATAGGTCATTCCATGTGCCTAATTTCATGTTTCGGGTCTCATTCCATGCTTCGGGTGCCATGTTTCCATGATTCGGGGCCGTTTTGCATCGTATTTAGCGCTGAAATTTGTATGTTCATATGCCATGTTCCATGCTTTGTCATGCCTTGTTAGGGTGGCATTCGTGCCTTAGGATCGGTCCTCGGTTTGTGCACGCATCTGGAGTGTCTCATTTCCATCTATTGGCCTCCTATGTGAGTGTGGCTGAGGTCCACTTGTGTTGGTGTAAGTCTATTATGCATTGTGTATGCCATTTCATTTCATAGCATTGTGTATGCTAGGGCGTATGTTAGCACATTGTGTATGCCATGTTACCTCGTGCATTGTGTATGCCATTTCATAGCATGTTGCATGTTAGGTTGTATCTTAGTTGCATTTCATGCATGTCATGCATATTGCATTGTGTTTGGGATAGGAGTTAGCCCGAGCACGGGAAACGAGGTACGTTTCGTACTCCGAGTGACGGAACGTATCTCAATTCCCCAGTCACCGACACTCCGGATTATCCGTGATGGAGTTAGGTTTTAGTTGAGTTTTCATGTGCATTCATTCTATATTGAGTTGTGCGATTCGACCCCTCGGCCATCATGCATCGAGATGCGTGATTGGTGGCACGAGGATCGAGGCATGCATACATCTGTGAAAATACATTGCCATGCCCCTTTCCTGCTCTCTGTTGCAGCAAATCAAGAATCAGCAGTCTTCCGAGGCTTGGCGCGCTTTCCAAAAACCATTGCAAAACAGAGGCTAATCGGGGCATCGCCGTGGATTTTCGCGCAAGGCAATCCGAACATGCATCATCCATCATCCGGAGCAGAATCAAGGCAGTCCCTAGCTTGCATGCTAGTTTATTGCTTTCCTTAGTTAATTTGTTAATTAATTAGGGATTTGTTCATTTTTGGACTGTATTATTTGGACTGTACTATTCGGGACTGTATATTATTTTATTCGGACCCTCTGCGCGAAGGCAATGTTGTAATAAGTGTGCGTGTGTGTGATGTATGTCTTCCAACCCCACGTCTTTCTCCCCTTTTAGTTACCTGCTTATGATGGTTAGATTAGGGCATATTTCAATTAGCATACAGTATGATAGCATGTTTGCATTCATTCATCTGTTTTACATGCACCGGGCTCGGCGCATCATACTAACTGCATTGTATTTCAATTCCAAATTGAATACTTGTTAACTTTTTCATCTCATATGCCATGTTTAGAATAGCCGAGCCTGCTATAGTTGCATTTTTGCATGTGTTGCATTAGGTATTTCTGTATAATTAGGATCATGCATGGATTTCTAATTAGCTTTTGTTTTGGCTTGGAATACTCGGTGAGTTTTTATGCTTTAGCATCCTTGCATGCGTGTGAGTGACTGCCATGATAGCATGCTTGCCATGAGGCTATGTGCTTATGTGATATAACTGCCTGAATGCCTGTGGGTGGAGGTTGAGTTATTTGGATTGGAACAAAATCATTGACTGTGAGTTTTAAGCCCACTAGATAGTGGCAAAACCATGTTTTCTAAGCCCACCTGAGGGTGGCAAAATCTGCATTTTAAGCCTACTTGCGAGTAGCAAACCATCTTTCAAAAACAAACATGAAATGTTTTGTTCCAATTCAGGCGACCCAGTCTATACTTGTATGCTGTGCGCATCACATAGTAATCCTAGGCTAATAACCGGAATAAGAGCACATAATGTTTTCAAAACAAGATATCATGGTTAGTAGAGGCCGATCTTTGATCGGGCGAGCGGGGGTGCTCACGAAGTGACCTTCCCCAATCGTACCCAAGTTCCCGAGCCGAGGCAACTTTGGTGATGACGGACACGTGGCCTTAGGCAACGAGTCAGGGTTTCCTAAATTTCCCAAAATAAAATATTTAGGTGGCGACTCTGTATCTGGCAAAGTAGTCCATGTTTGGCACTTCTTTCAAAAAAATCCGTTTTCTCAAAACGATTTGCCGGATTTGGACTCTTTGGTTCAGGATTAAGAACCGTGACACAAAATCAAGTCCGAGCTGTAGCAAGGTCCCCCCACGGGCCTGTCTACAGTTTCTGGCGACTCTGCTGGGGATTTAGAGAACTTGACTCGAACTCATGATATCGTGTTTTGTTTACACTTGTGTGTTTCTTTGCATTGCATTTGCATTGGTGCGCCTAGGACACCGTGTTTGCCATCTGCTATTCCTGAACGGTTTGCCGGAGGCTTGTCTTGTCAAGGCATGACCATAAGGCTGACCGGTTGTGGGCTCTGCCAGTATGGGAACATAAACCCCGGTTTTACCGGGGCACCCTTTGTGACCATTCGACCTAGTATATATTCGGATCCATAGTGACCATTCCAAACTAGGACAGGTTGCTTACCCGTTTATAGGTTGTTTGAAACCGCTGCGTGCGTAGTGAAACCCTAGCTCCTGACAAAATAGGACAGGGAAAACCCTACCCCAACATAGGGGTGTTTTTGCTCTCACTTATTTGTTATGTGCTTTTAGAGTGCGTCTCTACAAGAATGCATGTATCAGTTTGCAAGTTTGGGCATCAAGCCTGCGGGTACCAGTTCAGTATTTTGGGATTCAGTTTACCTGAGGGTAACAGTTTACAGGCAGAATTTTGAGGCAAAATTTTGGGGCAGAATTCAGTAGAGGGCACACTCATCCTACTATGCTCGTATCTGTTTTGGTGAAGTTAGGCTGATGTGCTATCTGTTTTCTCTTTTGCTAGGGTAGTCCTGGAACCATAGCTTCAGAAGGCTCCGATATCCCCCGAGGTTCATCGAACTTGTGCTGATAGACTTTGTCAGGTCAGAGATTCAGTTCAAGGGCAACCAGTTTTCCTTCGCCAGTGGTAAGGCAAAGGAGGGCCAGACATGGTTCATTTGTTCATCTGATTCGACAATCACCAGTCACATCATCAGCAGACCTGTGATGGCACAAGGTTCAGAAGAATTTGTGGCTATGATAACAGCATTAAATCAAGGAACTGCAATGCAAGATGAGACCAGTGCTGAAACGCAACGCCCATCTGGGGCATCTGCCTCGTATCCAGCTTCGGGACCCCAGCCGAACTTTGACCCACTTCTGCCAACTGAAGATTTGCAGGGTCCAGATCCCCGAGAAAGGTTGACTCAAGCTCGAGTTTCCACACCCCTGGTGCAACCTACTGAGAGGCTTCATCCCTCTGATGTCAATGAATTCAATTCGACTGCAATGAAAGTTACGAATCTTGAGAAGCAATTCAAAAGGGTACAGGGCCTTAACTCCATTCACGACATTAAGGATGGGTCCATCGAGGTTGCCGTAAGGCTCCCAGTCGGGAGTACCAATGCTGGCGATAGCACTGTTTCCAAACCCGTTAAAGTCAACACAGTCGCCATAGCCGACCCTTTTGCCAAGGCCAGCCTACAAATAGCCAGCCCAGCCCGAGCTCAGGGTAGATCTTTCACCCCCCTCCATATGAGCCTAACCAGCGCATTAAAAGTCCTGATGGAAAGAGGGCATCTCAAACCCCTTAATCCTCAACCTCTTCCCGACCCACTCCCAGCCAGACATAACCCCAGCAAATACTGTGTATATCATCAGCAGCGCGGCCATGGCACCGATGGTTGCTATCGCCTTCGTCAGGAGATCCAGAATCTCATTGACAACCGGACAATAGTTCCACCTCAAAACCCCAAGGACCAAGTACCTCATCCACATCTCAACCTCGGTCATACACTGCCACCCACCTACAACCCCAGTATATACACCTCGACCCATATACTCAAGCCCGAGATGTTTATCCCGGAAAGCATGGACTTATGCATGATGGACGCACCTGGACCCCAATCATCTCAAACCTGTGAGCCCACTACTTCTGAGCTGAAGAGAATAATCGATGATCTTCAGAGAACTATGACAGATTTGGCCTCCGGGACATTGGCTCCGTCATCAACCACATCACATACCAGGGAGTTCATGTCAAAAGGCTCCCCAGTCTTGGAACGGGCTACATTTGAGGAATGCCAATCCCTTGGAAAAGTGGAGGCAAGTGGAAAGAACAAGATAGGGGCGGACATGGATCCCCATGAACATCTTCTGTTGGCTTTTGAGGCTTTGAAAGCCGAGAGACTGAACAAAGAGCAAGTGCTCGTAGTTGTTGCAAAAACTGTGCACGACATTTTTGCCACTCAAGTTGAGGGTAGTTTGAATCAAGGGGCAAACCGGGAGAAGGGCCATTGTACAAAGAATGTTCTTTTCAGCTCTAATCCCATGCTCGGAAGAAATCAGCGAACCCAGTCAGTGCCTGCCAATCCCTTTACTGGTGCGTCCAGCAAAAATCCACAAACCTCGAAGTATCTACCCCGAGGACAGAGGATCTTCCATGCCTTCTATATGCCTTTGTCCAGGGCTCTCCAAATCCTTGTTGAACAAGGCCATCTCAAACCGTTAGAGCAACGGCCTGTACCCGATCCTCTCCTTCCAAAGCATGACCCGACTAAGTACTGTGCTTTCCATCAACAAACCGGTCATGACATCGACAGTTGCGTCCGTCTCCGCCACGAGATACAAAATTTGATTGACAACGGGGTCATCCCCGCACCAGGTCCTGCAAAGTCTATCGGCACTTGATCAGTGAACTTGTGGGGGATAATGTGACTATGTGATCGGGAGATGAACCACTTGCGGATGGCACTCGATTTACTCTAGATATGGCGTATGGCACGCACTGTTTTGAGCATTTGTGAATGCTGGTTTTGTGCTTTCTGACTTGGGTATTGGGTCAGTCTTGTTGTTTTGAGTCTATTTTGAGTCGGTCTTTTTGTTTCGGGTCTGTCTTGTTATATCGAGTCAGTCCTGTTGTATAGGAGTCGGGTGATTCCGGGAGTGTTACCTCGGACGTCACCATTTTGTTTTGCGTTTGTCTTTTTATTTTGTTTTGAGTATGTTTCTGCCAGGGAGCCAGTTGTGCCAGTTGTGCCAGCAGATTTTGAATGAAACAGCAGTGACTTTCACGCTCTCACGTTTGCTTCTGCCTTGTGCCAGTTATGCCGGAAGTTCTGAATGAAATGGCAATATTTGACTAAGAACTCTGTCTTTTCTGTGCCTTGAAGTCATTGTAACGACCTAAGTTTTTCAAAGCCTTTTGAACACTGCGGTGAAAATGATGAGGAAGGAATTCCTCGGGATTTGCAAAACTTTTATCAAATGGGAGAAAGAGAGGCGTGCTAAGCCCTTAATGAATGAAATCATGCTTGTTAGCGTGAGTACTGAGAAGGATCCTGGCTTGATCCAGACTGGTTTCACACTATCTTCAGCACGAGCGATTTGTCGCTTTCTTAAAAATTTTCAAAAACAAAATGTTTTGCGCAATCCTGCGAAGACTTGTGTGGAATCGCTCTTGAGATTGTGCAGCTTAGGATCGCTCTCAGCCTCGAGACTTGAGCCCTTGCTTTCAAACCTTGACCTTGGATTCAGAGTGTTCAACGGTCAACCGCGATATGAGGCCTGTGTGGCCATATTTGAAACAGCCCTCGAACAAGAGGCACTAATGTCAGATTAAGAAGATCAGACCTCATCAGAAGAAGCTTGCGAAGCTAGAACAGAAACACCCCTCGAACTAGGGCAAAAATATTCGATGTGCTCGAAGAGCCGAAGATGGATCCTTCGGCAAATCGATACAACAGCCACTCTCTTGGATACGGATGGCTTCGAGATCCTAAAACCATTTGGCATGGACTTGCTACACTTTTACCCTTTGAGAGGCTCGCTGGGCCGAAAACCCGGAAAGGGCGACCCAGGCAAAAGTTAGAGCAAGAAAAGATATATACAAAAAGCAAAAAGAAAAAAAAGAAGAAAAGAGAAAAAAGAAGAAAAGCAAAAAAAGAAAAAAAGAAAAGAGAAAAAATTGAGAAAAAGGAAAAAGAAGAACAAAGCTCGCAAGGTCGAAAACCCGCAACGGGCGCCTTGGCAAAAGTTAGAGCCTAAAAAGGAGAGGTTAATACCCGAGTGTACCTTAACCCCGAACTACGTAAGGCTTGATTCCCATGTTTGGGATACGTAGGCAACTTCATCCTGAAGTCTAGCCGTAAACAATTCAAATTCAATTGTGTCCATGCGATGGTTTTGGCCATCTTTGTCTTCTCTGTATCTGAGGATTTGGCGTGTTCGTCGCTCTGAGGACTGACTGCAATGCGCTGCGGTGCCATTCAAACAAGGGGCAACTTTCCGTTGCCATTCAATGCACTGCGGTGCCGTTCAAACAAGGGGCAACTTTCCGTTGCCATGCAACTCTCTTCAAGCACGGGGCAGTTTTTCTTTGGATCCGAGGTTGTGCATCTCATGAGTAGGTTTCATGCTCGTTGAGCAATGGCCGTTTGCAAAAATACTGAGGTTGACTAATTCTCTCGAAAATTATCCCATTTTTCTAAAACTAGACCATTTCTTGGACCCAAAAAAGGAAAATTTTCAGTGCCCATAGCCTGACTTGCATGATTTCAAATCAAAAAGTTGAACAAGCATGTTAATCTAACTCTCATTTTGGTCAAATTTTTTTAGGAGAAAAACTAAAACAAAAAAATGGTCAAAATGATGAAACTAGGGGCATAGTTGAGTCAGGCTTCCTGTCTTTCCCCATTGTCAACATACTTGCCAAGAAGGGCACAACGGAAACTAACAGCAAAATGCCGAAGGTTCTCCAAGTAACGAGGTATCAAACCAAGTGCAAAGCACGAACTGGAATGGGGCAGGATAGTACATTCCCTCATCTGGACAGATCTGATCACGTCCAAACTCCCCAGTAGAGCATCGTCAATTGCATATCTGCTGCACATCCAGCCGCATCACAACCCCTCTGTGGGGAAAGTTCACTGTTGTGAGCAGAAGAAGAAGAATCTAGCTGAGTGCTAGGGGCAAGAGCCTTTAACTTCCTGTTTATCCATCAACCACCCAGGGGAGGGATTGAAAAATGAGAGATTGAAGAATAGAGAGATGTGCGTTGAGAAAAAAAGTGAGAAAAGGGCTTTTTCAGAAAACAAGAGATTGAGTGCCAGAGTGATGTGAGAATCACAAATGAGAAAGGGTGGGAAACACTACCCGGTGAAACAGGCTCCCTGCGCACGTCTGAGTGTCGTGTCTTTTTGTTTTGTCTCGATTCTTGTTTTGAGTCGTTTCGAGTGTTACTTGATGTGTCTAGGCTGTGTGCCTTTTATTTCCTTGTTGAGTCGTTTTGGCTGTGGTCAGTTGTAGGCTCAATACCCGGTTGAGAACCCTTTTCTCATTTCAATTTCAAAAATCGTTTTGTGCTCCGAGTGCCGTGCCGTTCTCCACATTTGTGCAAAACAGAATTTGTTTTTTTCATAAAGCCGTGGGGTTCAACCCAGGTCATGTGAAAACAGTAAAACCAGGACCCATCTGAAGCTATGAAGGTTCTGGGCTACAAAGCAAAAGAAAATAGGGAAAATGTCAGGCATCTGAGATTGTTTTAACTTCGGCAAGTTTCGTCATTACATCCTGTATGTTCAGAATGAGCAATGTCTTGTATGAGCTGTGTGCCGAATAAACAAAATGCTGTGTTATGGGCTGTGAGTTCAGAATGAGTTGTGTTCAGAACGGACCGTGTGTTCAGAATCAGCAGTGTCCTGCGTGAGCCGTGTGTTCCAAAATAAGCAGAATGTTGTGTTATGAACTGCGTGTTTAGAATAAGCAGTATGCCGATACGAGCTGTGTGTTCAAAGTGAACAGAATACTGTGTTGACTGTTTCACTTTTTCAAGCCAGAATGGTGATCAGAAGTGCTCTCCCTGAGTACCATTCCCCGCGAGAGTAAAGCGGTTTACCGCCACTCACTCCATGAGGTGCTTTCTAAAGTGCCGATTTGTTTATTGCATTCCTTAAACATCACGCTCCGCATTGCTTGCAACATGTATCGTATCATCGTACTTATTGCATTTATTTGCATCATCTTGTGTTATCTCTTATCGTTTATCCTTTTACGCTGAGCAGCATTTAGGATCGTTGTCCCCTGGGACTTAACTTAGGTTGCGTGGAATGCGCTCCCGAGTTGTTTACCTCTTCTCACGATTTCGGCGTGGTTAGAGTGTTCTTTTCCTCACACGATTTCAGCGTGTTTGGATTTTATCTCAGGTTGCGTTGTGCGCGCACTTGAGCGGTTGTTTTCAGACCTCTTCTCACGATTTCGGCGTGGTTAGAGTGTTCTTTTCCTCACACGATTTCAGCGTGTTTGGAATTTATCCCAGGTTGCGTTGTAGACGCGCTGGGCGGGTTGTTGGACCTCCTCTCACGATTTCAGCGTGGCTTGAGCGTCCCGTTCCTTACGCGATTCCAGCGTGTTTGGAATTTATCTCAGGTTGCGTTGTGCGCGCACTTGAGCGGTTGTTTTCAGACCTCTTCTCACGATTTCGGCGTGGTTAGAGTGTTCTTTTCCTCACACGATTTCAGCATGTTTGGAATTTATCCCAGGTTGCGTTGTAGACGCGCTAGGCGGGTTGTTTTTGGACCTCCTCTCACGATTTCAGCGTGGTTTGAGCGTCCCGTTCCTCACACGATTTCAGCGTGTTTGGATCTTATCTCAGGTTGCGTTGTGCGCGCACTTGAGCGGTTGTTTTTTTGGACCTCCTCTCACGATTTCAGCGTGGTTTGAGCGTCCCGTTCCTCACACGATTTTAGCGTGTTTGGATCTTATCTCAGGTTGCGTTGTGCGCGCACTTGAGCGGTTGTTTTCGGACCTCTTCTCACGATTTTAGCGTGGTTAGAGTGTTCTCTTCCTTACGCAATTTCAGCGTGTTTGGATTTTATCTCAGGTTGCGTTGTGCACGCACTTGAGCGGTTGTTTTCAGACCTCTTCTCACGATTTCAGCGTGGTTAGAGTGTTCTTTTCCTCACACGATTTCAGCGTGTTTGGAATTTATTCCAGGTTGCGTTGTAGACGCGCTGGGCGGGTTGTCTTTGTTTACCTCTTCTCACGATTTCAGCGTGATTGGAGCCTTCCCTTCCTCACACGATTTCAGCGTGTCTGGAATTTATCTTGGGTTGCGTGGAACGCGCTCCCGATTATTTTTCTTTGTTCTTTCTCCACTCACGAGTCCAGCATGGTTGGAGTATGTCACCATCTATTGTACTCTCTGTTGCATCGCACCTATTATCTATTGCATCACATCTATTACATCCATTGCATCGTATCTGTTTTATTGTCTGGTCTAGGAGACCTTAAATCCTCTGGTCTAGGAGACCTTAAATCTTACATTTCATCACACTGTCTCGTGCATTTTCTGGTCTAGGAGACCTTAAATCCTCTAAAGGTGCAATTCCTTTGGTGTTTGTCGTGCCCGAACGACTTCCAGTGGTCTGGTATAGCCACCTGCCTGTGTTTGCGGTGAGTTCCTAGGAGACCAACTGAGACGGTGGAAACTAGAGTTCGAATGGCTCTTGCCTAGAACGCAAAGGTTCGGAATTTCCGAGACTAAAGTCTGGTTTAAATACCCAGGGGTATATCCTCGGCTTGAAATCTGTATGGCAGCCCCATAGATTGAGATAGCATATGTGTGCGCCTCAATTCTGGATACTGAATCAACCTAGTCTGTCACCTTGTTGGAGAATAGGGAAAGCTGCAACCATAGTCAGGGAGAAAAGTAGCACCTGTGGTTTGACCAAGAAGAAGCAAGAGATCCCCAGCACCATGAGGCACGATATTGTATGTACGGTTCATTTGGTGCGACCAGACGAACCGCGCACGTATTGTATCTTCTCCGCATGAGACGTGGCGAGAATTGAATAATTCTCCGTATTCTTAACTGCATGAAATGTAGTTGTTGCTTTGCATTCTTGCTTAAAACTGTTGCATCTATTGTGAATATGTGCTTCATTACAGCTTGCTGCATTTGCATGATCATTGAGTCACCTTCGGCGTCTTGCATTGCCAGTTGCATTTTGCCCCCCCTGCCTACGGGCGCGCCTGCGGGCACATCTCTGTTTATCTCACCTGTTTGTCTAAGTCTTCGGCCTTATAAAAAATGGGTCGTCTCTAGGCTTTGACATTCACTCCCGTCACTTATGACTTTCGAGTTCTGTCAAAGAGGGGCAACTATAGACACCCCATTTTTGACCGACCTTAAGACTCAGACATCACCGATTGAGCACTCGATGATATTGCATATTGTGCTCGTTCTGAGGTTGCGGAGTCCCGGCTGCGAGCCTTGCCTCCGGACTTCCGGACTCTTTTGTGCTTTGCCTCGGTTTGCGAACCAGGCCCTATTTTCTCTGTTTTCTCTTCCTGAAGGGAGGGAGAGGTCTCGTAGACCATCTCTCAGTGGCCGTAGGCTACGTTTTGTGGTCGTAGGCCATTTTTCCCGTTTGGAGCCCGGTTCCCGATTTTTCGGAGCTGTCGACCGTGTGCCTCGGTTCGGGACCGCTTAACCACCTCCGTTTGCTCCGGTTTTTGGCACACACCTTATTTCCTCCCTTTTGAGGGACACTGTGGTCTGAGAGACCAACTTTGTGGTCGGACACCACTTCCGGTGCCTAACAGCCCACTTTCGGGGCCCCGAACTGCGTGTTTTAGCTCCCGAACCTTCATTCTGCATTTTTGGGCTCCGACCAAAACTTGAGATAGTCATATTTTGAGGTCTTTTTCATGTTTGATTAAGGACCTTTTGCTGTTTGAGATCTTCTACTGCCACTTGCTTCTTCGCCCCTTTGTATGGCATTTTCTTGCATGATAGTTTAGGCCTACTTATATTTATTTTCGTGGCTTGTCATAAACTACAAAGTATCTTATTTTGAGCCCCTCTTCAACTTTGTTGAAGGCCTCTCTTCGGTTTGAGATCTCCTACTATCACTTGCCCCTTTATCTCCCTTTAGGCCAATTTTGGGGGGGAAATTTGAATTTCATTTCCCCCCCATTTTTCCCCCCTCTTTTTCCACCCTTTTTGTCTATATAACCAGCCTCCCAGCTGTGTTTTGAAGGGTTAGACATATTGGTTTGAGCCTCCTACACTACATCTCTCTCTCTCTATATTCCAAGCACCAAAACCCTTTAAATCCTACACCATTTTACACTACAAGTCATAGCACCATACTTCCAACCTCCATTCCAGCCACTTGGAGCTGTCTTCCAGAGGTTAAAATCTCCCAAACTTGGTCCAAAGGTTGCTAAAGATTGGCTCTACAAGGGTGAGTCCCATTGTCCCTCTTTTGTGCATTATTTTGATCTATATTCTAGCTCCTTGTGTTTGCATATTTGGGCTCCAACCCTAACTGAAAGTAGCATTATTTTGAGCTCTTATTCATGTTTGTTTAAGGGTATTTACCTGTTTGAGGCTTCCTTCTTGCACTTGCTTCATTACCCCTCTTGTATCCCCCTTTCTTGCATAGCATTTTTGGCCTATATGTAAACTGTTTTGAGCTCTGTTGTAAACTGTAATGTAGCTTATTTTGAGCCCTTCTTCAACATTGTTGAAGGTCTCATCACTGTTTGGGGCCTCCATATGTCACTTGTCTCTTTACCCCTCTCTTGGCCTCATTTTTGCATGATTTGTTTGCCTCTTGTGCTTCTGTTTTTGGGCTCTGGTCCGAACTGAAAGTAGCCCTATTTTGACCCTCTCTTCATGTTTCATTAAGGGTCTTTTGCTTTTTGAGGCATCCTTTTTATACTTTGTGTTATAGCTCTCTTTTGGCCTTATCTTGCATAGTATTTTGAGCATGCTTGTGCACTGTTTTGGGTCTGGCCATCAACTGTAAAAAGCCATATTTTGGGCCCCTCTTCAACATTGTTGAAGGTCCCTCTTGTGTTTAAGGCCAGAAAGCATCACTTGCTTCTTTGTCCCTCTTTTGGTCCATTTTTGCATGCTAATTTAGGCCTATTTGTGCTCACTGTTTGGCCTTGCGTAAAACTGTAAATATGCTTATTTTGGGACTTCTTTGATTCTATCTTTCGGTCTCGTGTTCAAATAATGCATGCTTTGCATAGCCATAGGTCATTCCATGTGCCTAATTTCATGTTTCGGGTCTCATTCCATGCTTCGGGTGCCATGTTTCCATGATTCGGGGCTGTTTTGCATCGTATTTAGCGCTGAAATTTGTATGTTCGTATGCCATGTTCCATGCTTTGTCATGCCTTGTTAGGGTGGCATTCGTGCCTTAGGATCGGTCCTCGGTTTGCGTGCACACGTGCACGCATCTGGAGTGTCTCATTTCCATCTATTGGCCTCCTATGTGAGTGTGGCTGAGGTCCACTTGTGTTGGTGTAAGTCCATTGTGCATTGTGTATGCCATTTCATTTCATAGCATTGTGTATGCTAGGGTGTATGTTGGCGCATTATGTATGCCATGTTACCTCGTGCATTGTGTATGCCATTTCATAGCATGTTGCATGTTAGGTTGTATCTTAGTTGCATTTCATGCATGTCATGCATATTGCATTGTGTTTGGGATAGGAGTTAGCCCGAGCACGGGAAACGAGGTACGTTTCGTACTCCGAGTGACGGAACGTATCTCAATTCCCCAATCACCGACACTCCGGATTATCCGTGATGGAGTTAGGTTTTAGTTGAGTTTTCATGTGCATTCATTCTATATTGAGTTATGCGATTCGACCCCTCGGCCATCATGCATCGAGATGCGTGATTGGTGGCACGAGGATCGAGGCATGCATACATCTGTGAAAATACATTGCCATGCCCCTTTCCTGCTCTCTGTTGCAGCAAATCAAGAATCAGCAGTCTTCCGAGGCTTGGCGCGCTTTCCAAAAACCATTGCAAAATAGAGGCTAATCGGGGCATCGCCGTGGATTTTCGCGCAAGGCAATCCGAACATGCATCATCCATCATCCGGAGCAGAATCAAGGCAGTCCCTAGCTTGCATGCTAGTTTATTGCTTTCCTTAGTTAATTTGTTAATTAATTAGGGATTTGTTCATTTTTGGACTGTATTATTTGGACTGTACTATTCGGGACTGTATATTATTTTATTCGGACCCTCTGCGCGAAGGCAATGTTGTAATAAGTGTGCGTGTGTGTGATGTATGTCTTCTAACCCCACGTCTTTCTCCTCTTTTATTTACCTGCTTATGATGGTTAGATTAGGGCATATTTCAATTAGCATACAGTATGATAGCATGTTTGCATTCATTCATCTGTTTTGCATGCACCGGGCTCGGCGCATCATACTAACTGCATTGTATTTCAATTCCAAATTGAATACTTGTTAACTGTTTCATCTCATATGCCATGTTTAGAATAGCCGAGCCTGCTATAGTTGCATTTTTGCATGTGTTGCATTAGGCATTTCTGTATAATTAGGATCATGCATGGATTTCTAATTAGCTTTTGTTTTGGCTTGGAATACTTGGTGAGTTTTTATGCTTTAGCATCCTTGCATGCGTGTGAGTGACTGCCATGATAGCATGCTTGCCATGAGGCTATGTGCTTATGTGATATAACTGCCTGAATGCCTGTGGGTGGAGGTTGAGTTATTTGGATTGGAACAAAATCATTGACTGTGAGTTTTAAGCCCACTAGATAGTGGCAAAACCATGTTTTCTAAGCCCACCTGAGGGTGGCAAAATCTGCATTTTAAGCCTACTTGCGAGTAGCAAACCATCTTTCAAAAACAAACATGAAATGTTTTGTTCCAATTCAGGCGACCCAGTCTATACTTGTATGCTGTGCGCATCATATAGTAATCCTAGGCTAATAACCGGAATAAGAGCACATAATGTTTTCAAAACAAGATATCATGGTTAGTAGAGGCCGATCTTTGATCGGGCGAGCAGGGGTGCTCACGAAGTGACCTTCTCCAATCGTACCCAAGTTCCCGAGCCGAGGTAACTTTGGTGATGACGGACACGTGGCCTTAGGCAACGAGTCAGGGTTTCCTAAATTTCCCAAAAATAAAATATTTAGGTGGCGACTCTGTATCTGGCAAAGCAGTCCATGTTTGACACTTCTTTCAAAAAAATCTGTTTTCTCAAAACGATTTGCCGGATTTGGACTCTTTGGTTCAGGATTAAGAACCGTGACACAAAATCGAGTCCGAGCTGTAACAAGGTCCCCCCGCGGGCCTGTTTACACCGGGATACGACCCTACATTTCTTCCTTCTTTCCGAAACACCGGGATACGTCCCTATGTTTCTTCTCTTTTTCCGAAACACCGGGATACGTCCCTACGTTTCTTCCTTCTTTCTGAAACACCGGGATACATCCCTATGTTTCTTCTCCTTTTCCGAAACACTGGGATACGTCCCTATGTTTCTTCTTCTTTTCCGAAGCACCGGGATACGTCCCTATGTTTCTCATTCCTTTCTGAAACACCGGGATACGTCCCTACGTTTCTTCATTCCTTTCTGAAACACCGGGATACGTCCCTATGTTTCTTCTCCTTTTTCGAAACACCGGGATACGTCCCTATGTTTCTCATTCCTTTCCGAAACACCGGGATACGTCCCTATGTTTCTCCTTCCCTCCAAAACACCGGGATACGTCCCTATGTTTCTTCTTCTTTTCTAAAGCACCGGGATACGTCCCTATGTTTCTCATTCCTTTCTGAAACACCGGGATACGTCCCTATGTTTCTTCTTCTTTTTCAAAACACCGGGATACGTCCCTATGTTTCTCTTTCTTTTCCGAAACACTGGGATATGTCCCTATGTTTCTTCTCCTTTTCGAAATACCGGGATACATCCCTATGTTTCTCCTTCTTTCCGAAACACCAGGATACGTCCCTATGTTTCTCCTTCCTTCTAAAACACCGGGATACGTCCCTATGTTTCTCCTTCTTTCTGAAACACCGAGATACGTTCCTATGTTTCTCCTTCATTCCGAAACACTGGGATACGTCCCTATGTTTCTTCTTCTTTTCCGAAGCACCGGGATACGTCCCTATGTTTCTTCTCCTTTTCGAAACACCGGGATACGTCCCTATGTTTCTTCTTCTTTTTCGAAACATCAGGATACGTCCCTACGTTTCTCTCTCTTTCCGAAACACCGGGATACGTCCCTATGTTTCTCTCTCCATTCCGAAACACCGGGATACGTCCCTATGTTTCTCCCTCTTTGGTTAAGGACATTTGGAATATGTTCCAATGCTTATTCCTTGCGGAACACCGGGATACGTCCCTATGTTTCTCATTCCTTGCGGAACACAAGGAAACGTCCCTATGTTCCTCCCTCTTTGGTTGAGAGCATTTGGGAATACGTTCCAATGCTTATACATTTCCGAAACACCGGGATACGTCCCTATGTTTCTTTGCATGATCATAAGTTATGTTCGGCTTCTTGCATTGTCAGTTGCATTTTGCCCCTGCCTTCGGGCGCATATCTTTATCTGTAGCTTGTATGCTTTGTCTAAGTCTTTGGCCTTGTCAAAAATGGGTCGTCTCTAGGCTTTGACACTCACTCCCGTCATTGTTATGACTTTCGAGCTCTGTCAAAGAGGGGCAACTGTAGACACCCAATTTTTGACCGTCTTCAAGACTTGGACGTCACCGTTTGAACACTCGGTGATCATCCATGTTTGTGTTCGTCTTGAGTTCTCAGAGGTTTCGGCCGCGTGCCTTGCCTCAAGACCTCTCGACTTGTGTTTTTGCTTCTGAGGGCAGGGAATGGCTTGTGAGACATCCCCACACACCACCGGCCATGGCTAGAGGCCACCGGCCAAATGTTTGGCCGGCCGGCACTCTAGATGGTCCACCGGCCATCTATTTTGGTCAAATGGCATTTTTGGCTAGCCGAGACCTTTTCTTGAGAGGGTTTGAACCTTTTGAACCCCTGTTTTAGCTTCTTGAGGAAGCTTGAACCCTTTGAACCCTTGGTTCTAGCTTCTTGAGGAAGCTTGAACCTTTTGAACCCTTGGTTCTAGCTTTTTGAGGAAGCTTGAACCATTTGGACCTTTGGTTTTAGCTTCTTGGGGAAGCTTGAACCTTTTGAACCTTTGTTCTAGCTTCTCCAAGAAGCTTGAACCCTTTGCTCCAAGCTTCTCCAAGAAGCTTGAACCCTTCTAAGCTTCCAAGAGAAGCTTGCACCTTTTGCACCTTTTCATCAAGCTTCTAAAAGAAGCTTAACCCCTTTGCCTAGCTTCTCCAAGAAGCTTGGCCCTTTTGCTCCAAGCTTCTAAGAGAAGCTTGACCCCTTTGACCCTTTTTATGTTAGCTTCTCTTAGAAGCTTGGCACTTTGCCTTGGCCTATATAAGGAGAGCCTCTCCTTCCATTTCAAGGGTTAGAAAAATCTGATATATATCATATATATATCACTCTCTCTCTATATTTCCCTCTCTCTCTACATTTGGGTGTGTTAGAGGGTTCAAAAGGGTCTTGTTCTTGGCCTATTACACACCACTTCATAACCACACACTTCCATCATCACTTGGAGGTTCTTGGAGCTTGTTTTCAGAGGTTGAGGGTTGCATTTTTGGGTCTAAAAGCTACTGTTTCTTGCTGGTCTTCAAAGGTAACCCTTTTTCCCTCTTTATTCCCCGTTTTTGCACACACTTTTAGCCTGTCTTGCTTGCTGATTTGAGCTTTGTGTATAACATAAACAAGTTCTGTTTTTTTTGTGTTTAAGATACTTCATTAAGGTCACTTTTGTGTTTGAGGTCGTTTACCCCCTCTTAGGCCTTGTTTGGCCTCATTTTTGTGCATTTTTGGTGAGCTCCGGGACCATTGTGTTTGGGCCTCCTCACCACTAAAATCTTGAGGGATTTCAATGGTGAGGATGGTTCCTTGAGGTCCCAAGAAGGAGAGGGCCATCCCCTCTCCTTGTTGTCCTTGAAAAGGGCCATTTTTGCCTCATTAGTGAGCACCATGTTTAAGTGTATGTTGGCCATGCCTTAGCTGTTATTTGTGCCTATTTTGCCATGAAATAGCATTATGTTAAGTTGGTTTAGACACACCATGCATGCTTAGCATACTTGTCTTGTAATGCCATGAAATTGCCTTAACATGTATCTAGCATTTGGACCACCATGCTTGCATATTTTGGCTCAACTTTGTGAAGTTTTTGGTCATGTTTTAACATGCTTAAGGTTTGTCTTGGGTCTTTGGAGTCATGCTTTCTATGTTTTGTATAGCTTCTTTGCATTCTAGCTTACTAGCCTTGGGTATGTGGATCACTAGCATGCTTTATTTGGCCTATTCTCATGATTTGGCATCATTGGAAACCATATTTCAGTCCATGTTCCATGCTTGCACACTTGCATTTTCCATCCCTTTCATGTTTTAAGAGGTTGGTGCCTTATGCTCCATGTTTGGCCCCTTTTGCATGCCTTTAGAATTAGGTCATTTAGATGTCATCTAAGTGGTTCTTGGGGCTTACTTTTGCATGACTTAGGACTATTTTAGTTCACTTTGGTCATTTGCTTCATGTGTCACGTGACCATAGTTTAAGTCCTTGGGTTTGGTTGCATGCCTTGCTTGCATTGGTAGGTGGATTTGGTATCATCTTAACATGATTTTCAGAGTTTGATGTGCATGCCATTTGTCCATGATTATCCTCTTTTAAGTGTGCTTAAAAGATGCTCTTTAATGCTTAAGTGTTGGGCCATGTTTGCATGCATTGTTTGTGTGTGTATTTGCCTCCATTCCATAGCATTTTGGCTTCCTATTTAGACATGGCCGAGGCTTGTCCATATTGGTCTAAGTCCACCTTTCGCATGTTGTTCAAATGTGGTCACATTGCTACATGCTTGCATGCTTCGGTTGCATAATGTTTTGCATACTCATTACTTGCATTGTTGACACATGCTTAGCCATATTGCATTTTGTTGCATGCTTTCCCCATGTTCATGTTTGCATGCTTGCCCTCATGTTCATATTGCATGCTTAGTTCACATGCCTAGGTCGCATATCATTGCATGCATCTTTCACCTCTTGATCAAGCCATGATAGAGGTTGAAGGCTCCCTTGTATGTTTATGTGCATTGCATTTCATTTAAAATCAAAATGCACAACTTGGTTTCTTGGGCCATCACGCATTGAAATGCGCGATTGGTGGTCCGAGAATCAAGGCCCATTCCCCTTTGAGTCATAAATATGATAAGGGATGTGGTGGTGCATACATTTGCTTGAAATGCATTGCCATGCCTTGTTTTGCCCTCTGCTGCCGTCAAAACAGGTTCTGCAGGAAGCTTTGGCCGACCGGCCATCTATATTGCCGACCAGCCATCCATTGTTGGCCGATGGCTTTACAAATGGTCGATGACCATCCGGACATGGCCGGTGGTGTTCTGTCTTAGCCGGTGATGTTCCAAAGTGTCCATAGAGTGCTCCCTGGGACTTGTGTAATTTTCAGAGGAGTAGAGCAAGGAAAACAGAGGCAAACTTGTGCATGGCGTTGGATTTCCGAGCAAACCCGAGCACACGCGCATTGGACCCTCTTCCCGAGGCCTTTACTGCTTTCTTAGCTTAGTTAATTTGCTTAATTAATTAGGTGGTCTATAATAATTAATTAGCTTGTAGGTTAATTAATTTGTATTATTCTTTTGGTCCCTCCGAGCGAGGGCGAATTTGTAATAAGTGTGGGTGCGTGTGTGCATGTCTTCCAATCCCCACTTCTTTCTCCCTTTTACTTACCTACTTTCGATGGTTAGTATTAGGGCATATTTAATTTAGCATACCTTATGCTATGCATGCGTGCATCCATACATTTGTCTTGCATGCACCGGGCTCGGCGCATCATACTAACTACATTGTATTTCAATTCCAAGTTAAAAACGTGTTAGTTGTAGCATCATCATATGCCATCTTAGAATAGCCGAGCCTATTGTAGTCGCATCTTGCATGTGTTACATTAACCATCTTGACATGAACTAGGATCATCCACATGATTACTAACTAGTTTCTGTTTTGGCTTGGAGTACTAGGTAAGCTTTTACGCTTTAGCATACCGCATGTGTGTGAGTGTTTTCCATGATTGCATAATTACAATGAGGCTAGCTGCTTATGTGATATAACTGCTTGAATACCTGTGGGTGGAGGTTGAATTACCTAAATTGGAATAATGCATTAAAACTGTGAGTTTTAAGCCCATTAGATAGTGACAAAACCATCTTTTCTAAAGCCCACTTGAGGGTGGCAAAACCTGCATTTTAGCCTACTTACGAGTAGCAAATCATTCTCAAAACAAACATGCAATGTTTTGTTCCAATTTAGGCGATTTGGTCTATACTTGTTTGCTGTGCGCATAATATAGTAATTTTAGGCTAATAACCAGAATAAGAACACATAACGTTTTCAAAATAAGATATCACGGTTAGTAGAGGCCGATCTTCGGATCGGGCGAGAGGGGGTGCTCATAGCTGACCTTCCCCAATCGTACCCAAGCTCCCGAGCCGAGACAACTTTGGTGATGACGGACACGTGGCCTTTGGCACCGAGTCAGGGCTTCCTAAATTCCCCCATTAAAAATATTTAGGTGGCGACTCTGTATCTGGCAAAGCAGTCCATGTTTGGCACTTCTTTTCTAAAAATCTGTTTTTCTCAAAACGATTTGCCGGATTTGGACTCTTGGTTCAGATTAAGAACCGACAACAAATCGAGTCCGAACTGTAACCCGTGAGTTCCCTCGCGGACTTGTTACACCAGGCACCCAGCCTATCTCTAAAACTCCCTACAGAATGGCTACTACTGAAATGAAAGAACTGAAGGAACAGTTGCAAGACCTACTTGACAAAGGATTTATTCGACCTAGTACTTCACCATGGGGTGCTCCAGTGTTATTTGTGAAAAATATGGAACCTTGCGCTTGTGTATTGACTATCGAGAACTGAACAAGGTAACAATAAAGAATAAATATCCCTTACCTCGTATTGTTGACCTGTTTGACCAGTTGCAGGGATCACAAGTGTTTTCCAAAATTAATTTGAGGTCCGGGTATCACCAGTTCAAAGTAAAGGCAGAAGATGTTGAGAAAACTGCGTTTCGAACAAGGTATGGCCATTATAAATTTCTTGTTATGCCATTTGGGGTGACTAATGCTCCTGCAACATTTATGGACCTAATGAACCGAATTTTTAAGACCTACCTTGATGAATTTGTTGTAGTTTTTATTGATGACATTTTGATATACTCAAAGAATAGACTTGAACATGAACAACATTTGAGGACTGTTTTGCAAACACTTAGGGAAAAAAAATTATTTGCCAAACTAAAAAAATGTGAATTTTGGTTAGATAAAGTTATCTTTTTAGGGCATGTTATCAACAAGGAGGGAATATCAGTGGACCTGTAGAAAATAGAGACAATTGTGAATTGGCCTACACCGACAAATGTAACAGAGGTCCACAGTTTCATGGGCTTAGCTAGGTATTACAGAAGGTTTGTGAAAGATTTTTCAAAAATAGCTGTGCCTCTTACCCAACTGACATGCAAAGGGCAACCGTTTGAATGGAATAACGAAAGAGAATCTGTCTTTCATGAACTAAAAAGGAGATTGACCACTACACCAGTTTTAACACTGCCATCAGGTACGAAAAAATTGTGATTTTCAGTGATGCATCTTATAAAGGTTTGGGTTGTGTATTAATGTAGAATGGAAGGGTGATTGCCTACGCCTCTCGGCAGTTGAGGCCACAAGAGAAAAACTACCCAACACATGATTTGGAATTGGCCACAGTTGTATTTGCTTTGAAAATCTGGCAGCATTATTTGTATGGGAAAAAATGCGAAGTCTACACCGATCACAAAAGTCTGAAATACTTCTTCACGTAGAAAGAGTTAAACATGCGACAGAGAAGATGGCTTGAATTGATAAAGATTATGACCTTCAGATTCAGTATCACCCTGGAAAAGCCAATACAGTTACTGACGCCTTGAGCAGGAAATCAATGGGGAGTTTGGCTTGTTTAGTCACTGAACAGAAAGAGATCTTGCAAGATTTTGAGAAGTCTAGGATTGAAATAATATTGTGGGAACAAGGTGGATTGATAGCCACCATTTCAGCCGAACCAGCAATCATTGATGAGATTAAACAGAAACAGAAGGAAGATGAATTCCTTAGAAAGATAGTTGATGAATTCGAAATGAATCCGAAACCAGAATATAGTGTGACAAATGAGGTGCTGAAATTCCAAGACAGATTGTGTGTTTCAAACATTCCCGAGTTAAAGAAGAGAATTCTAGATGAAACCCATAAGTCAGTGTTTGCTATGCATCCGGGTAATAACAAAATGTATCGGGATTTGAAACAAAGCTATTGGTGGCCCAAAATGAAGAAAGAGATTGCAGAGTATGTGTCCAAGTGCTTTCAATGTCAGCAAGTTAAAGCTGAACATCAGAAACCAAGCGGTCTACTTCAACCCCTCCCTATTCCCTAATGGAAGTGGGAGCATGTGACTATGGACTTTGTTGTTGGTCTACCTCGAACTCCTCGAGGTATGGATTCTATTTGGGTTGTAGTTGATAGACTGACTAAATCTGCACATTTTCTGCCCGTCAAAACTACATTTGATGCTTATAGATTGGCTACTATATATGTTGATGAGATTGTTCGTTTACATGGAGTTCCGGTATCTATTGTCTCGGATAGAGATCCGAAATTTGTGTCTAGATTGTGGAAAAGCCTACAAAGAGCTATGGAAACAGAATTGAGATTCAGTACCGCGTTCCACCCACAGACAGACGGGCAATCAGAACGGACAATACAGACCTTGGAAGATATGCTTCAGATGTGTGCCTTAGATTTCCAAGGGAGTTGGGAAGATTATTTGGCACTAGAAGAATTTGCATACAATAATAGCTTCCACTCCAGCATCGGCATGGCACCATACGAAGCTTTGTATGGTAGAAAGTGTACATCACCAATTTGTTGGACAGAAGTCGGGGATAGGGCTTTACTTGGGCCTAAAATTGTGCAGGATACTTCTGAAAAGATCAAAACTATTCAACAAAGGCTCAAGACAGCTCAAAGTCAGCAAAAGAATTATGTAGATGTTTCGAAGAAGACCTTTTGAATATGAGGTCAGTGATCATGTGTTTATTCATGTGACGCTGATGAAGGGCCAAGTAAGATTTGGAAAGAAAGGTAAATTGTCGCCTCGTTACATTGGGCCGTTCCAAATTCTAGAAAGGATTGGTCCTGTTGCTTACCGAGTCGCTTTGCCACCGAGATTCGAACAAATGCACAATGTATTCCACGTATCAATATTAAGGGGTTATCTTCGAGATTCGTTTCATGTGATTGATTATCACCGGATAGCTCTTGATGAAAATATGGGGTACGCAAAATGGCCGGAACGAATCATTGACAGGCAAGTGAAACATTAGAGAAGCAAGTCCATCCCAATGGTGAAAGTGGAATGGAAAGAACACTATGGGACGGACGCTACATGGGAAAAAGAGGATGAAATGCGACTACGCTACCTATATTTATTTCCCGACGAAGGTAAAATAAGTTTGGAGGACCAAACTTCCTAAATGAGAGAAGATTGTGATAACCCTGCTCCGTATTATGCTAATTGATCTTAATTATGATTGTGATTGTGTGTTTAATGTGATTTTTAGTGCCATTTATATGATTATATGTGGTTTTGAATTTCTATCTGTTCACCGTAGGAAAATCTATTCAACTTACTGTAAATTGAAGGCCTTATCGGCCGCAGAAACCGAAATTGACTACGCCATTGTGATTGGCGTAATTTTTAGAGCCTATGGTGAAATTTAATTTTTATTTCCCGACAAAGGTAAAATAAGTTTGGAGGACCAAACTTCCTAAATGAGGGAAGATTGTGATAACCCTGCTCCGTATTATGCTAATTGATCTTAATTATGATTGTGATTGTGTGTTTAATGTGATTTTGAGTGCCATTTATATGATTATATGTGGTTTTGAATTTCTATTTGTTCACCGTAGGAAAATCTATTCAACTTATTGTAAATTGAAGGCCTTATCGGCCGCAAAAACCGAAATTGACTACGCCATTGTGATTGGTGTAATTTTTAGAGCCTATGGTGAAATTTAATTTTTATTTCCCGACAAAGGTAAAATAAGTTTGGAGGACCAAACTTCCTAAATGAGGGAAGATTGTGATAACCCTGCTCCGTATTATGCTAATTGATCTTAATTATGATTGTGATTGTGTGTTTAATGTGATTTTGAGTGCCATTTATATGATTATATGTGGTTTTGAATTTCTATCTGTTCACCGTAGGAAAATCTATTCAACTTACTGTAAATTGAAGGCCTTATCGGCCGCAGAAACTGAAATTGACTACGCCATTGTGATTGGCGTAATTTTTAGAGCCTATGGTGAAATTTAATTGAAAACTGATTTGGAACGAAATAATTAGATTTAGAACGATTAAATTAGGCTCAATTTCTTAGCCTTAATCAATTTGATTAGGCTAACATATATATAAGTGGCCTATTTACATTTTTAGCACGGTTTTTTAGCTCATTTCACTCATTTGGTTGAGATTACACTCTAGAGAGAGGGAGAGTGCCGAATTTAGAGAGAGAGGGTGCTCAAGATAGAGAATTGATCAAGGAGCTTGGTGAATTTGAAGATTAACTCAAGAATTAGCTATAATTTGGAAGATTTGAGCTCCTAGGTGAGTAAATTCATGGGTTTGAGTTTATGACTTTGTGAATTCAAGATTAAATAGTAATCAAGAACATGAGTTGAATTGATCATGATGAGATTGAAGTTTATATGTACATGCATGAAGAGAATTGCCATGAATTTGCATAATCTAACATGTAGTATGTCAATTATGAGAAATTGAGAGTGAATCATACATGCAAGCATGGTTTTTTTGAGTTTCACGAGTATAAAAATCACTTGTGCCATTTGAAGTGATGTTGGAGTTTATATTACACATGCATGTCTAATTCATGAAGTTGTGGAGTTTGATTATTTGTATATTGAAGTTAATCATGAAGCTATGTGTTTTGTTAAGATGATTTGAGAATTGGATAATAGTTTTGAACAATTGGTCTCAAATCTCCTATGTTCTCATGTTATGTATTGATTCCCCATGTTTTGGTGCCCAAAATTCAAGTTTTTGGCCTATGAATGTCAAGTTTGAGCTTCAAGAACAATTCTGGAAATTCCAGAATTTGGCATGCCTGCTCGAGCGGGGAAGGCATCACTCGAGCGTGAAATGATAGTTCCCAGAACTTTTGCAAGCATTGATGTCCGTTCGAGCGTCAGTCACATGTTTCGACTCTCAGCTCGAGCGTCCAAAGTCACACTCAAGCACAAAAATGAGACAACCAGTACTTTTGCAGACAAAAGGGGTCCGCTCGAGCGGCGAAAGCTGCGCTCGAGCAGGGATCCCTGTTTCAGAAATTTTGAAAGTGGTTTCATGTTTCGTTTTCTGTTCTCTTTCATTTCTAAGCACTCTTAGGCATACATTGAGCATTGTAAATGAATCAAAAAGATAAGAAAGAGGCCTAAGAGGAATGTATAAGTTAGGAACGGATTGAATAGCTTATGACCCAATAATGTGTTATGTATTATGTAGGGACAAGCACAAGAGCGAATCCACCGACAGAACACTGTGAGTAATATCTTAGTAAAGATATTTTGAAGAATGCTATTTGTCCACTTGCTTACTCCTATTTGAATTTCAAAAGTCTGTTAGCTTGAATTATGGGCAAATATTCGTTATGCCAAATGATTGGGCCAAAGGCCGTTTGATATGAATAAATGGGCCAAAGGCCGTCGGACATGAATGATTGGGCCAAAGGCCGTCGGACATGAATGATTGGGCCAAAGGCCGTCAGATATGAATGATTAGGCCAAAGGCCGTCAGATATGAATGATTGGGCCAAAGGCCGTTGGACATGAATGATTGGGCCAAAGGCCGTCGGATATGAATGATTGGGCCAAAGGCCATCGGACATGAATGATTGAGCCAAAGGCCGTTGGACATGAATGATCGGGCCAAAGGCCATCGGATATGAATGAATTGGGCCGAGGCTGTCTGATACGTCTGGATCTGTAGTCACTTGATACACTAGATAGAAATATGAATTGGGCCCAAGGCCGTTTGATGTATTTGTTCCGAATTCAATTCATGTACCTTCTTTAATTGATATTATTCACTGGGCTTTCGCTCACTCTCATTCATGTGTCTGTAGGTGAGCCAAGAGATGTCCAAACCCAGCCTCAGTGAAGTATGTAAGAGATAGTCAAAGTTTTGAGAAGTTTGCCCTAACGTCTCACGCACGAGACTTGCTTTCGCCCTTTTGTTCTTTTGTTACATCTTTGCTATGTGGGCGAAAACGTTAAATTGCCTTTGTATATATATATATATATGTTTTGTTTGGACTATATGACTGGAAGTTCCTGGATATAGATTAACTATATGGGTGTGTGAGTTATTACGAAATATATTTGGAATGATTTTGCTATGTCATGTAAGCACAGCTCTATGGACAATTTGCAAATTGCTTCCGTTTTGGCCCCTTAACTCTGGTGAGTAATATCTGAGAATTGTTTGAGGCCGCAGGTAATCCCTTGATTACTTGCCGGTTATGACCTTAATCCATAGGGGCGGGTTCGGGTCATGACACTTAAGCTACAAGAATGAAGGTTAGTAAAATATGCAAAAAGTTAGAGTTGGAGGATCCAAATGGGACCCCCTTGATTAGGCTCTAGAGACCTCTCACAAAACTGGGAACAAACCCTGTATACGTGGCCCAGAACATAGGGAGCCACGGCTATTCTCTTCCCTGAAGCCAGAGCCTTAGCAAATGGGACAAATTCAAGCATTATCCTTTGGGAAGAGGTACAAAAAAGGAATTTACAGATCCAGTAAAGAATAAAAGAAAAAAGCTCACGATTGGTCACAAGACCTTTCTTCTTATTTTCAAAAGTTATGAAGTCACTATAAGAAGAATTGCAAGAGGGAATAGAGAAAAAGACCTTGAGGTCTGGGTAGTAAGGGCCAACAGTGACACCAGCAAGGGAAAGCCCTAGAAGGTGGCACATATCAAGAATGGTTGGAGCCATCATGCTACACCAGAATTAAAAGAAGTTGAATGCAGGGTTCCAAAAACAAAGGGTAGCGAGGATAAGAAAAGGGTCCTCAGGAATGACAAACCTAGAAAGTTGAAGGGTATTGAGAATGCAGAGGTCCCCCAAATCTTGTTCCCGAGCTCCGACTAATCTGTTATACCACTCCTTCCATTCAGTCTTCAACATGGGCCAGCAGCGGTGAGGTCGATTGACTCTCTAGTTTCCCCAGTTGAGACTTCCTTCATAGAGAAGGTAATGATCCTCCAAATGAGGATACAAGGGAGGAAGTGAAGCAGGAGCTTCCTTAAAGATGGGGCTAAGAACGAACTCCCCTTGAGCATGGTGGCGAGAGACGAAGATTTGTCCATCAATCGCACTTTGACCCTTTGGGGCCTGGTATTTGGCTATCTCGTCAGTAATACATTTCCTCAAAGCTAGCGAGGGCCGTAAATGCTTAACAACTGGTACTTTTGAGGAAGAAGAAGCCATTAATGAGAGATTGAAATGAGGGTAAGGAGAGTGAGTATAAGAAGGGTAAAGAGGTGAAGTTGACAGCAATAGGAGTGAAAGAAAAGACTAAAGAAACAAATAGGTAAGAGCGCGAGAAATTGGGGCTTTAAACCTTTCTGTCCAAAATTACCCATTCAGCCTAATGGGTCAAATAAACCCAAGTTAACTGATTGGTTATTTTGACCCATGCGGGATTAAGGCCTTTATTTTTGAAAAAAAAAAAGAGGGGAGGGGGTCCTGAAAACATAACAAAGAGAACTTCTTTCAAAGCGGCATTTTGTTACTTCCTAAGAGAGGGAAATATACTTTGATAAGTTTAGCTTGGCTTCGAAATAAGTAGTTGGCTTCGAAGCCAGTATTATACTAGAATGATGAAGCTATGTCTTAACCCAAGTAAGGTTAGAACTCGTTCAAAGGTCTTAAAAATATGATCCTAGGCTTTCTGCTAAAGAAGATTTCCTTCGAAGGAATACTCTGTGACCTTTTAAGGAAATAAAGTGTGCTCTTGAGAGCTTTGTTTTTGGCTTCAACATAAGGAGTTATTGTAAGGCCACTATTGGTTGAAATAATGCAGTGTCTTGCAGATTAAAAGAGTTGCAAATTGACAAAAATGAAACCCATGCATTTAAGTCTCAAAAATATGAAAGTACTTTTTTGAACTTTCTACGAAGATGGAACCCTTCGAAGGAAAATCATGTCACTTTGTAAGAGGAACTCTATGCCTCAAAACACTTAAACCAAGTTTCGAAATAAGATTGGTCACTTCGAAGCTGCTATTTATAGATTACATGAACAAATTAAAGGATAAAGTCATATTAACCATACAATTGGAATATGCAAACCCAATTTTATTGATATAAACATTTACATTGGGAGAACCTATTTGGTTACATTATTAATTTCATAAAAGTAAGGGATGGACAAAGTTACAAGGTCATGAAACTTTGTCCAGCAAAATTCAATACACACATGTTCCTTTTCTAGCATTTCCTCTGTCCTATCTAAAGTTGGTTTATTTAATTGGTGAGCCCTTATTTGGTAGAAGAGTTGATGGGCCCTTATCTCAAATTCTGTTTGCTTAAAAGATTTCTCCACGTCATCCATCTCTTCAATCCCATGCATATCACCCATATTAGCATCTTCTCCGTACTCTAAATACTGGTTCTTGAAGTCTTCATACTCTTCAAAAAGATTCTCTACCTCATACTGGGTTTGAATGTAAGCAACAGAGATCTCCTCCAATGATTCACTGCTAGCAGAAGCATTTTTTGTGCCAATTGAGCAGAGGGAGTTGATCCTGGAAAGTATGAACCTCTACTTGAGCCACAGGGTTGAGGATGTGACTTTGAGAGACAATATCACAAGCCCATGAAAAGTTCTTGTGAGAAGTGTGGTCTCAAAGGACTTTGAAAGACAAATGAGAAAAAGCAGCAAGCAAAGTTTGAGCTTTACATTGCTAATAAGCAGTTAGAGGAACTGGAACCTGATAAGGAGCAAAATGCAAGCTTTCGAAGAGGGCGAGTTTTAATTCCTCAATCCAATTAGGATTAGGAGGAAGGGAATGAGCAGTTGGGTTCCCTCCAAAAGAAGGCGGAAACTGAGGCTCATTTACACACTCTAGCTAGTCAGAAGAGCAAAGTTTTGCTTTCTGGGCTAAGAGTAAGAGGCTCATTCCCAAAGCCTTAATAGGATGAGGGGTTTTTTGCACTGTTTTTGTTGGCAAGGTAGAAGTATACCATGCCGAAAGCAAGTTGTCTTTGAGGTAATGAAGACGATCGAATGGGATATATGGATATACCACAGAGCTGCGCGAAGAGGGAGGAATCACAATAGAGTCATCGAATTCAACAAGCCGGTGATTAATTCACTCCCTTGTTTGGAGTTGGGTTGGTGTTAGCCAAGTATTCCAGCCAATAGTCCTAGTAGAAGAGGAGGCGGCTTCATCACACGTAGAGGGCTTTGAAACAGATTAAGAACTTCAAAGATCCATTTGGGCAAGTTTTTGGTCTAAAGGCTCATATCCTGCGAAAGCCTCCATAACTTGTATAAATAGGGGAGGATAAATATGGCTAATAAATGCATGAAAGTTCTTTCGAGATCAATCATCATGGTCCAAAATCTTTTCGCATGCTTGATCAATGGCAGAAAGGGTTTGTTTAGCCATTAGAGATGTATTAGTCCCTTCGTTTACACAGATAATGGAGGTAGTGTTCAAATGCAAGGGAGAATTTAATGAAGTTTAGTGTTTCATTGCTTGGAGACGGTTACACTTCCAGAATAAATAAATTCCATGCACGTCTTAGGACGTAAGCAAAACACATTGATCCACTAATATTGCCAAGTATTGGTTATATTAGTGCAGGGGGTAATGTTGGCGGTATATTTCGTACAGACCTATCACAGCGTGACACGTGGGTCGTAAAGAGCAATTTGGGAAATCAGTAGAGGTTTCCAACCATCAACCGACACGAGGCAACTTAAAGATATTCAAAAATGACGTGACCAAACGATTGTCTACAGTTTAAATTCAAATTCATGAGGGAAGTACAACCATGGAAAGTGGAATAGTGGAAGCAAATTGTTCAGAACCACACACAGTAATCATGGAGATCATTTTGACAGTTATCACCTATCTTGACGGCTATCAGCCACTTCAACGATTTTCTTCAGAGCCTATAAATAGAGAAGAATGCTGATAATACAAGGACCCAGACTCAGATCCAGAAACCAAATTATTTTACTTATTTTTTCAGTCTTTTACATTTCCAGTCCTTTACGTTTCCAGTCACTTACTTCCTGTACTACACTTCAATTCCTAGGAGTAGTTTTCGAGTAATCTATTGCTGTAAACCTCTTCGAGGCTGGGTCATTGTAAGTTCCTATTTACTTAATGAAATTCAGTTTCTGAAACTGGTTTGTACTTGTTATTATTTATAAGTTTCTTCTAAGTAAGCCACCAGTAAAATTCTCTTCAATGAGGTTAAAAGAATTTCAACACAATTGTCTGTTAATTGGTTGGCATTTAATAATTCTGTAAAGACTTATTGATCCTTGCTGGTATGCTTGAATTACATTTCTTACCCTCAAAACCCAAAAAAGCCAACACAAACAAATGATCAAATGTTTCACAATGGTATAAGGCCCATTTTGTGGGTCCCACACCCATGTGAGACATTTGGTCATTTGTTTAGTAGGAAATTTAATATCCCTAGCATTATCATTTTCAAAAAAAGTCAAAAAAAAAAAAAAAACCAAAAACTTAATTTTTAATTTACTTCTCAAAACAACTGTTTGTCATATTTTTTTGTTACAATCAGAATATGTTCCATAATAACTGTATATTATTAAAAAAAAAAATTTGCACAAATAAATGCAGAGCTTGTTTGGGATGTGGGTTGACTTTTTAACTTTTTGACTTTTTAGCTATTTTAGCCTGGGGCTAAAAAGTCTCGTTTGTGATAGACTTTTTGGCTTTTTTAACTTTTGTGAGAGAAAAAATAAAATGATTATGGATTAGATATGACATTTTATCATATTTGGCTCAAATAGCCTATTTTGTCTTATGTGACTATTTTAACCACAATGGGCATCCCAAACGAGCTCATAATGAAATATATATTATAAAATGATATTTTAGATAGAATGATAAACGAACCAAACAGTTCATACTTGATTCATTAAAAATTTGTTCGAACTCAGTTGGTTAAGTAAACATGCAAATCTTAAACACATTTTAGAGTTTGTTGAAGTTTCTAAATCAAGCTTAAATAATCAATTATTCATTCGGTTCCGCTCAAAAATGTTAAAGTTACATAGAAATACTAAACAACTTTATCTTGACTTGACAAAAGTCTGTTTGAAATGAACTTAAAAGTTTAACATATTTAAATAAATTTTAAAATTTATTAAAATTTTTAGATCAAATTTAATCCACTAATTTGGCACGTTGACTCGTTTATCACCCCACCTTTAGGCAACGAACCACACAATAATGTTGCTACTAGTTAATGTCAAGGCTTTAATGTCACCTTGTGCTAGGTCTTAATTATGGGGTCCACACTTTGGTACAGTTGCCAAGTCTCCTTTTTTGGGATCACACTCTGATGCTCCTTTAGATTTGTAGAAAATGTTACATGAAAATTGGAACCAAAAAAAAATAATAATAATACAAGATATTTTTTATTAAAATTTTTATATTTTTTTAATATTTTTGTATATTTTTAAGATACTTTTTACACGCTTTCTAACATTAAAGAATACTTAGGATGCAAAAGACGTGCAAAAAAATAATTATGTGATAACTTTGTTTGATTTTTTGACTATTTTAATCAAAAAATTACTTGCCAAACACCTCTTAAGTTTAAATTTAAATCACATAAGTAAATTTTTCATTTAATTTTTTTTCAGAAAATAAATATCAATAATACTCTAATTACTTTAAAGGCAGATTTTTTTTTTTACTTTTTTATTTATAATAATAATAATAATAATAATAATAATAATAATAATAATAATAATGAGTTCAACTTAATTGATGAAATGAAGTCTAACTCTATTGTAGCTAGGAAATGAAAATATTGTGACTTTGAGGGAGGTCACAAAACACTATTGGTTGAACACATAAATTAATACGTTGTCATTTTTAAAGACAAGATAATTTCTACACAAAATGGAACAAGATGATGATTCATTTATGAAACACAAAAATGTCATAGTTTTATAACAAATTATGTAATATTTATTAAAAAAATATGTAATATATAATAGAAAAAATACATGACAAAGTCCACATATAATACACACCTTATGAGAGATATGTACCAAAAGAGTTATCTTATTATCATATTATGAAACTTGATAAGGAGTAATTAATAATGCTTTATTTCATTTAATGAGATTTTAAAAAAAATTCAAGTTTAAATAATAAGTTAAAAATACAAAATTCTTAAACACATCTAATTTAAATAATAGGTCAAAAATAAAAGTTATCAAACTCAAGACAATTACTTATTTATTTTTTTGTAAGATATACATCAAATGTTAAGAAAAGTGAAACTGCAAAAGATATCAAGCTTCCATACATAAGATGTGAATCACATTATAAAATAATATTACACAATTATTAAGTCAAAATAAATATACATTAATAAGGTATAATAAAAAATTATTAAACTTAAAATAAATTAACACAATATTTAATACGTGGCCATGAATATTCGTTAGCACGCAATTATTGAAACATAAAAGCAAAAGATAAAGAAAGAAAAATTTATTTCTTGGTTTAAGAGTACCAGATGACCATATTTTTAATTAATTATAAACTATTATGTTCCTTTCTCTTCCTTAATCACTTAATACATAATCGTGAGACTGGCCTTGTTTATCATAACTTAAAAAAGTTAAAAAATTAAAAAGTCACTATCTTAAGTCACATCACCTCTCTATCACATCACTTCAAATCCAACCCATACCCAACACATCCCATATTTCATAAAAAAATTAAAAAGTTGCTCAAACCACCTCTTATTTTATTCACCAATCACAATCCACCTGAGACAGTATAGCTTAGTTTGGCAAAAAAACTGGGACTAAATTAATCACTAAGGGGTTGTTTGGGAAGTGAAAGATTAAAATATTTTTTGATTTTTTTACAAAAAAAAACGTAAAATATGGATTGAATTTGAAGTGAGGTGATAAAGAGATGATGTGGCCCAAATAAGATAATTATGACCAAAATAGGATAATGTGCTAAAAAAAATGTGTTATTTTAGCACATGCCAAACAAGTACTAAAAGATAAAATAAGTTAAAAAGTCAATCATATAAAATGTCATATTCAAATCATAGTTATTTTTTTTCTACAAAAGTTAAAAAAAAATAAAAAAGACTAACCTATATTTAGCCTGGGAAGTGGGTTGGATGGGCTAAAAAGCTGGGTTTGTAAAGGATTTTTTGATTTTTTAGCTTTTTTAATTTTTTTTTGTAAGAAAATAGTGTAATGATTATGAGTTAGATGTGATGTTTTGTTTGTTATGACTAAAATAACTTATTTTATTTTTTGTGACTAAAATAACTAAAAAAAAACCTATAAACTATCTTCTCAAACGGAGCTTAAAACTTAATTAAAAAGTTAAAAAGGTTAAAGCTAAACAAATTTTTTAATCAAAAAAATTAAAAAATCTTATTCCTAAACGGCAACTATGTTACCGTGACCACCAAATAATTTCTCCAGAGAAAGACGTTGTGATAAGGAAATGTCAAAGTCAAGGTGATCCACAAATGGATTGATCAGCCTACCACGTCCATCCGTTTTCTATCCGATGTGATGTCATTGACGTTGAATGAAAGATGATGTCATTGACGTTGAATGAAAGATGATGTTAGAGCATCTCCAACCGTTCATTTTTTTTTTCATCAAATTAAAGTAAAAAATAGGTTGCTTTCTCAATTTGATATGGCTTTTTCTAACGGTGAGTATCAAACCTGTTGAACAAAATATATACAGAATTGAAGGAAGGGTCGACCGGTAATGCTAATTTTTTTTTTTTTTAACCTGTTTGAGCCTTTCAAACTGTTTAAACCTACCTATTTGAAAGGCAACCAGCCAACTGGTTGGTCAACGGGCTGGTTGACCGGTTGGTCTCCCCCAACCAAGGGCGGAGGTACTTGGGGAGCAGGGGGGTCACATGCCCACCCTGGATTTTAGGTTTTTTTTTTTTTTTTTTTAACAAATATAAAGAAAATATTTTAAATAAAAAAATTATAAAAATATTATTAGAGTCAATTATCAATGACATTTTAAAAATTATGAGAAAAATAATGGTTGTTTTGATTGAAAATGAAGATACTACTATAAATCATAATATCTATGAAAACTTTATAAAATTTTTTGAATGTAACGGTGATGTCACTATTATGGACATGCAAGTATAAGTAATCTCACTATAAAAATATGAAATTTATTGGATTGTTAGTTACATTTGACATGGAGGTTTACTCTCTATGTGTTTATTTACTATTATTTGATAGTATCACATACTAATGATGACGTGGTATTACCATTATATTGAGTTTTAATCAAATTTTGTATGAAAAAATAATTTATCATTATATAATTTAGGATAAATTACAAATATACCCTATGAGATTTGCTTAAAATATAAATTGCCCCTGTTGTTTGGAAAATTATAAATACCTCTTTGTTAGTATTTTTTATTTAACAGAATTAACTAAAAAAATGAAATTCATAATTAATCTTTTATACAATAATAAAATTACCTAAATTATTAATTGAAATATATTTCTAATATCAATAAAAACTGTTAATTGACTTGAAGATTCATTAATTAAATGAGCTATTTGTTATGAAATTAGAAACCTCATGGGGTGGAATGTAATTTCCAAAATCACAGGGGGTGATTCGTATTTTAATCAAACCTCAGAGGGTGTATTTGTAATTTACCCTATAATTTATTTTAAGACTTATATCCATATATTTTTTATATTGTTCATGATACACTAGTTATAAATGACATTATTTTTTTGATATTTCTCGAAATCAATCGTAAAAACTTGCGTAAAATATTTTTGTAAAAATTTTCAATATTGTAATTAATAAGTGCCCCCTCTAATTTAATTTTCTGGCTCCGCCACTGCCCCCAACGGTCACGCACAGTAAAATGGTGAAACCTGGAGCCTATTCTTACTTTAATGAATTTTTTGTTCCATTATAACTTTGATACCAATTTGCTGAAACCATTGGAGCTCCAAAAGGTAACTTTTCACCAAATTTCAAATCTGATGCAAGGTTTGATGAACCGTTGGAGATGGCGTTAATTATAGGAGTAAATTACAAACACAAGTTTATTTAAATTATAAATTATTTTTATAGTTTTAAAAATTATAATATTCTCCTTAAAATTTTTAATTTCATAATAAATAAGTCATTTTATTAATAAATTATCAAATTAATTAATAATTTTTAATGACATTAAAATTTTTATTTCAATTAACGATTCTGATAATTTTATTATTGTATAGAAGAACCGTTAAAATTTTATTTTTTAGTTAATTCTGTTAAATAAAAAATTCTGACAGGGAGGTATTTGTAATTTTTCAAATCATAAGAGACAATTAGTATTTTAAGCAAACTTAGAGACTGTATTCGTAATTTACTCTAATTATATAAGTAATAAAATTATTTTTTAATAATATTTAAACTTTCTAAATGGGTCATTTTCTGATAAACTGATAACTTATTGTGATATTAAAATAATAATAATAATAAATTATTTGTTTAAATTTCATTACTATTTTAATATCTATAATATTTACATATATATTTTTTTTTTCAAAGAGAAACGCATTATAAGTAAATAAATCCAAAAAAAAAAAAATGACCATATTTTTGGTAATTTCCTTGGGGCAAAAAAAAAATCGAAATCCTAGGGTGTGCTGCTTGATCATTTCTACTAACTTAAAGCTCCAATTATTATTTTTATGTAGAAATATTCACTTGGATAACTTTTATAATTTTCATTACTAATCAGTGTATTTGATTTTAATTTTTTTTAAATTAAATTTTTTATTTTTCATATTTTTTTTTTGTTTTTAGTAAATATTTTTAGAATTTTAAATAATGTCTTTTTACTTTTTTAAATGCACCTTATTTAGATATATCTAAAAAGTAAAATATTTGTAAAAAATATTTTAAAAAATTAATAAATACACAAAATTATGAAAAATATACTAAATTTTTGTTTTTGTTTTTTTTTGTATTTTTGGTATTTAGTGAATTTTTTTAAGATATTTTTTCACAAAAATTATACTTTTTAAATGTATTTATGTTAGGTCTGTCTAAAAATCAAAATAATCGCTTAAAATATTAAAAAAATTAAGTGAAAACAAAAAAATACGAAAAACAAAAAAGGTAAAATTTTTTGAAAAGTAAATTCTAGAAACCAAAACCAAGCAGAGTGAATCCTTTTTGCACATCTTGGTGTTCCTATTATAGGGGATAAAGAATAAAATTAACCATTACTAAGTGAAATGTCGAGAATATAAAGAATAAAATTAGAGATAATTGTTGAAAAGTTCAAGCTAAGGAGGATATAAGGCATTAGATCCATATAATATTTTTTGTTGGTGAGAGGTTCACTATTTGTAAAATAATTTGGTAACAAGTCCTTTTGTTTGTTTTTAATTTTACCCCTTAATTTATCTGTTGACTTTTTTTTTTTTTTTTTTTGACTATATGTTCAAATTTAAATCTATTTGTTCAAATTATTTTTTATTTGTTCAAATTTATATCTATCTGTTCAAAAAAATTTTGACTATCTAATCAATTTTCTTCCTTATCTATTCAATTTATTCTTATACATACAAAGATAGATATATATATATATATATAGAGAGAGAGAGAGGTCCTATAATTTTATCTATTTAAATTCTCAATAATGGCTATCTGTTCAATGCTTTAAATAGCATTTAACTAAAATCATGGCTATCTGTTCTAAAAAATAGCTAAAAAAATATATGAACTACAACTAGAATAAAAAAAGAAGGAAACAAATCTAGAGAGAAAGGGAGAGAGAGAGAGAGAGAGAGAGGGAGGATTTGGGAGTTTAAACTACCAAATTTGTTCAATAATAACAAAAATCAACAACTTAAAAAAAAAACTCTACAACAATCAATCAACACAGATCTATTCATTCACACAGATCTTATCTGTTTGTTCTATCTGTTAATCAAAAATAACAACTAAAAAAAAAAAACAGTAGATCTAAGACAGATCTACCACAGATTCACAAATCAACAAATTCATATCTGGACATTTCTGAAAATCCAAATCCAGATCTGAGTCATTTATGTAGAATGAATCAAATAATATATATATATATCTCCTATGAACTCCATCGTCCGTCCGGTCGGATCTGTGCTATCAATTCAAGACCATTTTGTTTGTCAAGCTCGTTGAGCGATTGACTCAAACCTTAAGTACTAAAACCCTAGGCCCTCTCAAAGTCGTCTGATATATATATATAGAAAGATAGGTTCTTTTGCTTGGTTAGGGTTTCACAGACCACTCTCATTCGATTTTACACTATGAAAGTAATAGAGAGAGAGAGAGAGAATCATATGAACTGTATTAATGAATCAATACAATACAATAGAAAGCTTGTATATATAGTCCAAGAAACCTAAGTGTACAAGAAACCTAAGTGTACAAGAATCCTAAGCATAGTAGGAATAGATAAGTTTACAGCTAACCCCCCCCCTCAAGCTCAAATTGGTAAGGCAGATATCAACTTGACCTCGGAGAGGAGATCAGATAAGCGTCCTGAAAGATGAGCTTTAGTGAAGAGGTCGGCGGTCTGATCAGCAGAAGTAACAAAGAGAAGACGAACATAGCCACTAATAGCATGCTATCGTATGAACTGGAAATCAATCTCAATATGCTTGGTGTGATCATGGAAGACATCGTTATGTGCAATCCGAATAGCACTTTGATTGTCAAAATAAAGATTGGTGGCAGCAGAATGAGAAACACCCATGTCAGAAAGAAGTCAACGAAGCCATACAAGCTCTTGAGTAGTGTCAGCAAGAGCACGATACTCAGCCTCGGTACTAGAACGAGTAACAAGGGTTTACTTCTTACTACGCCAGGAAATGAGAGAGTTGCCCAAGAAGAAGTAGAACCCGGTAGTGGAACGACGATCAGTAGGATCCCCTGCCCAATCAATATCAGAAAATGCATGCAACTGTAGAGAAGAGTACGGGAGTAATGAAGACCATGAAGCAGAGTTCCTTTGAGATAGTGTAAAATACGAACCAGAGCAGCATAGTGTGGAGAGTAAGGAGCAGCTATAAATTAACTACAATATGGGAAACATAAGCAATATCTAGACGAGTAACTATGAGCCAAGAGATCAGAAGTATACTTGTCCTGGGTAAGAAAATAACCAGAGGAATCTTAAGAAATTTCCAAGCCAAGGAAATGTCTAAGCGAACCCAAATCTTTTATTTCAAACTGACGATTGAGAAACTGTATGAGACTAGAAATACCCGCTGTGTCATCTCCAGTGATAATCATATCATCCACATAGAGAAGATGGACAATAATACCACGCTTCGTCATACGTATAAACAAGGTCGAATCATAGGCACTGGAAGAAAAACCAAAGTCACGAATGGTAGAGCTAAACTTGGCAAACCAGGCACGCGGAGCTTGTTTTAAACCAAACAAAGCATGACAATGTTTGCAAACTTTGTTTGATGGAACAGAAGAATCAGGAGGAGGTTACATATACACTTCCTTAGTGAGATCACTATTGAGAAATACATTCTTGACATACATCTAGTAAAGACTCCACTAGTGAGCAGCAGCAATGGCAAGTAAGCTATGAATTGAAGTAACACGGGTTACAGGAGCAAATGTTTCCTCATAGTCAATCCTATATTCTTGATTAAATCCCCGGGCGACAAGGCGAGCTTTGTAACACTTAATGGAACCATCAGAATAAGTTTTGATCTTGTAAATCCATTTGCAACTAACAGTGCTCTTGCCAAGAGAAAGATCAACCACATCCCAGGTATGAGTTTTATCGAAAGCCTGTAGTTCATCACTCATAGCTTGTCACCAAAGAGGGTTCGAACAAGCTTCATAATAGGAAGTAGGTTCATGAGAGGAAAAGGCAATTGAACCAACAATATAATCACGGAGAACAATAGAAGGTTGCTTTATCCATGTAGAAGGACGCATTGGTGGAGAAGAAACCTCAATGGGAGGTGGAGATGGAGGAACCTCCACAGGAGGTGGAGATGGAAGAACCTCCACAGGAGTTAGAGAAGCCGTATGGCCATCAGCAGACATAGGATCCTCAGGATAGATAATAGGCGTAGGCGGCTGCGGAAGCATGGAGTCAGAATCTGCATCAAATTCATCAAAAAACTGGTCTATAAAAAGATTAGTAATGATCGATGAGTGGGTGGATTGTGATAGGTGAAACTTGGAAAGATTTGAGAACATTTTGTGTTTCCAGAAGACCACATGACGGGAAATACGAAGCCGCTTGGAGATAGGATCCCAACAACGATACCCTTTATGTTCTATACCATATCCCAGAAAACAGTAAATACAAGAATGAGGTTCTAGTTTAGTGTGTTCATGAGACTAAAGTAGAACAAAACAAACAGAACCAAAAACTTTAAGAGTGGTGTAGTTAGGAGGAGAACAATACAAGTGCTCATAAGGAGAAGTATTAGCTATGACAAGTGTAGGTACACGATTTATGGTGTGGATGGCAGTGAGGGCAGCTTCCTCCCAAAATAGTTTAGGACAAGGAGATGAGATGAAAAGAGCTCGGGTAGTATCTAGAACATGATGGTGCTTCCCTTCAGTTGGTCCATTTTGTTTAGACGTGCCTACACAAGATCGGTGAGATAGTGTACCATTAGCCCAAAGAAAAGAAAGAAATTCAGAATCCAAGTACTCCTTAGCAATATCAGAACGAAAGATTTTAATAGTACGAGAAAACTGAGTGTGGACCATAGTAGAGAAATCATAATAAATCTATTTAAATTCAGATTGATTTTTGAGAAAGAAAAAAAAGGAAAAAGAAAAAAAGAAAAAAAAAACCAAGTATGACGAGAAAAATCATCAACAAAAATCACAAAATATCTTGACCCCTCCATGGTCGGTGTGGGGAAGGTCCCCAAATATCTGAATGCACAAAATCAAAAGGAGCAGTAGACATAGAATTTATTAAAAAATAAGACAGGTTGTTTAGCAATTTAACAAGATAAACAATCGACATCTTTAAGACGGACACAACCTAACTGACCACTAAAAACCAAAGTTTTCAAACGACTAAAAAAGACATGTCCTAAACGACAATGTCAAAGGTGAAAAGAAGGCATGGCAGAAGTAGATGTAGCAGAGGAAACAATGGGAGCATCAGTAGACAATTTGTGGGGAGTAGTAGTAGATGATTTGTTGGGAATGCGAAGATGGGTAAACTCGAACAGACGTCCATGCTTACGACATATCCTAAGGATCTGTCTCGTTTGAGGGTCCTGCACTAAACAACCATTAGTAAAAAATGTAATGGTTAGACCAAGTTCACATAACTGACCAACAGAGATAAGGTTCAATTGAAGAGCAGAAAAGTGAAAAGCATCAGAAAGAGACACAGTGGAAGCAGAAATTTGACCAATGTGATGAACAGTCATATGAGAACCATCAGCAATATGTATGGTGGGCACATAAATGATAACGATATAGAATAAAACATAGTGGAGTCAGAAGTTATATGATTACAGCATACGAAATCAAAATACCATGGAGAGTTACCCGAAGTCACTGAAAGAGCAATAGATGGAGGAGTATTAGATTTGGCAAGCACCTGTTGGATAATGGACTCAACATCATCCATAGAGAAGAAATAAGTAGTGGAATTAGTGGAGTGTTGAGTAGAAGAACCCTCAGAGGCAACAACAGTAAAGCGACAACCTTGGCTAGATTTGGATTGATACCCAAAACAAGAAGACCCTTTATTGAAGAGGCCTTCAGCACAATGGCGTTGGAGATGACATAAAGCAGTCTTGTGGCAAGTAAAGCATTCGTGAACCTGGCACTGAACAAACGAATGAGTGGTTGGTAGGCCACGGTTATGACAATAATTGCATAAACTAGAGGGCCGTGAATATGAGAAACTCCGTGATGCTGGTGTAGCAAGAACAGAATCCATATTTTGAGATTTGAGAGTCCTAAAACGAGTATTCTCTAATAATAGTTCAGTAATGGCTTGCTCTAAAGTGGGCAAGGGTAAATGATGGAGCAAAAAAGCACGTATATGCTCAAAAGTGCTATAAAGAGCCATAATGAACTATAATAGTCATTGATGATTCCGATAAGTAATCAACAGCTGTGCATCCTCAGAATATGCCCATGTAGGTTTAGAAAGAGCTAGATGATCCCAAATATACAACATCTGGGATAAGAATTCATTGATAGACTGACCGGGTGCTTGGCTCATATGATAAAGAGACTGCAACAGTTGATATTGATGAGCATGTCCAGTGGTCTGATAATGTTCCTACAAGAAATCCCAAATTGCTTTGGTAGGGGAAGCAATTTGCTTATCATCCTGGAATTCGCTAAATTGGAGATTAATGAAGGAAATTGAGGTAGCCCAGAACCATGTGATAATTTGATAATTCTTACTTTCCCATTCGTCAAGATGATCATCGAATGTAGAGTTAGTCTCATCTTCTTTCTGGTTGGGTTTGGGAAGAGCACCAATAATGATCTACCAAAGTCATTTATCTTTGATGAAGCTAGAAAGAGCTCGGGCCCAACTAAAATAATTTGACCCATCAAGTATAACATAAATAGATTGGATGTTCTCAATACGATCCATAAGAAGAAAATAAGGGAAGATGTGCGAAATTTGACAAAACGGAGGCCACCAACAGATTCAGAAGATTGAAAAACCTCAAAAACAGGTAGGGCTGACGTCAAAACTATGACGCCAGCAATTTAGGCAGTGGGAGTAGGGCTAACATTAGCAGTTGAGGCAATAGGTACGCGGCTAAGCGAGTCGGGTGGATGCTGGGGCAGTGGCACGCGGCTAAGAGAGGTCGGCCGAAAGCCGATGGCTAATCGACTGAGAAGGAAGCCACCCAAGATCACGCGTGCTGGCACGTGGTGAGAATGGAAATAATGTAAAGTGACGAGCCTTTTGTTGGGTGGCGCGTGAGTGTCATGACCCAAACCCACCCCTATGGGTTTAGCACCATAACCGGCCAGTAATCCGAGATTACCGAAGGCCTGCTTAATAGTAATACAGTAAAACAGAGTACAGGGGCATGGCGGAAGCCAATACAGTAAATAAACAATATCCAATGAGCTGTGACAGTCTGTTTGCAAAAAGACTTTTCATTCATATATATGTATACAACGCAAAACAGTATGCACAGTATTTACAATCATTCAGATTAGGGACCTAATCCCTATTAAACAGTACAGTACAGTGCTACAGTCTATACAATTCTCACAAAACAGATGCAGAGACAGACGGGGGAAATTAAAACACCCCAAAGCCATAGCTTGGCAGACTCGGAACCTCGCGGTGAGGCACAGTGGTTGGCTTGACAAAACTGGAGTTAACCTCGATGCCTCTAGCAACAGTCTGGTGCCTGAACACCTACATATATATATATAAACAGTGAGCTAAAGCCCAGTGAATAACATAATGCGTAAAGAGGTTTCGAATGAATGTCCTTTCAGTAATGAAAACAGTTTATTAAATTAGTATATCAGTCGTTCAGTCGTAACAGTCATATGTGGTACATCCATTAGTATAACAGTACAGTAAACAGTAGGTCTAAAAAGACCGAACAGTACAGTAGGTCTTAAAAGACCGAACAGTCAATGATGGCCATCAATCAGTAAACAGTAGTGGTTCCAACGAGGGAATTGACAGAGATCTCTGTAACAGTAGCAGTAACAGTAAACAGTAGTTGCTAAGGATGCCACAATACAGTTCAGAATATAGGACATACATTCATTCAGTTAACAGTATCAGTTCAGAAAACAGTTCAGTTAAACAGTCAGAAATATTCACAGTTGAACATATCTTTACACAATTGTTACTCACAGAGTTTTGGACTACAGTAAGCTAGAGCGTCTCCTCGGAAGCCAACCCTACACAGTTACAGATTGAACACACACTAAGCTACACAGTTGGGAAAATAATAACTTAATCCCTAATTTGCCTCGGTGTGGTTCTACATCTATATCCTCATCAAGATGTCTTAAACTAGGCCTAAGAATGCCTAGGATGGAATGAGGATGCAAAGATGCACTCAAAAAACATTTTTAGAATTTTCAGAAAAACAGAGTCTCGCTCGAGCGTGGGCTTCCCCACTCGAGCGTACACGCAGACAAAAGTATCTGCCCGAGCGTGGTCTTTCCCGCTCGAGCGTTCTGCAAAACAGGGCAAAAGTACTGGATAGGTGAAAATCACGCTCGATTGGGCGCTCGACACCCGCTCGAGCGTAAGACACAAGGTCCCGCTCGAGCGTCAATTCTTCCGCTCGAGCGGACTGCAAAACAGTGCAAAGTACTGGGAGCACGAATTTCACGCTCGAGCACCAGTAATCCCGCTCGAGCGTGAGTTCAAAATATGGAATTTCCAGATTTGAACCTCAAGCTCAAAACTCAACTCCCAAGCATCAAATTCGATCCTTTTGGGCTAATTTTCTGGAAAACATTTGTAAACTCATAGAACAACATGTTTCAAAACTCAATTTGATAAATCAAAGCCCAAAGGTAGTTCAATTAAATCCAATTTCAAACCAATTTTCACGAACACGTTACAAATATGACATGCATGAGTTTAATTCAATTCAAAGCTTCAATTTCATGCTCTAATGAGCCAAACCTTTCAAAAACAAGATGATTTCGTGAACCTTAGCTAGAACTTGGACATGCATGTGAAGAATTATGAACTTCAACTTCAAAACTTCAAAATACAACCATGCATGCAACAATTAAACTACAATTCAACATTATTGGACTAAATCTTGACTTAGATCACTAGAGGCTCATGAAACATGTAAAATCGACTCAAATACACGATTAAAGAAGGTGAGTCTCCAACCTTAAGTCTTGAATTATAGGCAAGGAAGCTTAATTTAGCAATCTACACTTCAACTTCTTCAATTTCCAAGCAAAACTCCAAGTTGGATTCAATTTCTCTCCCTTTCTCTCTCTTGGTCGGCAATGACAAGAAATTGGCTGATGAAATGGTGTGCCTAAGGATATAATTCAAGCCTCCAATATGGTATGAAGTAGGCCACTAAGTGGCACTAATGTAAATAAGTCCAACTCTTTTAATTTGGCTTAAATTAATCTAGTTTAATCATACCAAATCAATTTTCAATTAAATACACCATAAAATCATATAAATTCTAGTGATCATAAAACATCGATCAATTTCTGGTTCTGCCGCCGATAAGGCCTTCAATTTGCAGTTTAAACACAAAAACATGAACATATAATGAGGCAGGCAAACAGATAGACATACAATTAAACAGATATACTCAACCAATTCAGTTCCAAATTTCAGTCAGTCAGTTCAGTATTTCAATCAATTCAATTATCCATCATAATCAGTCTCAGTTTAGCAGTAATCAGTAGTTTATCGGTAAACAGTGGTGAGGGCTATTACAGTCTCCCCTCCTTAAAAAGAGTTTAGTCCTCTAAACTCGAGTTACCTTCATTCTGGAAGAAAACAGGATTCAGTGGAAACAGTTCAGGATATCTCTTGGCCATGTCATCTTCCCTTTCCCAAGTGGCATACACGCCACCATGGTTTTGCCAGTCAACTTTCACTAACGGGATCTCTTTGTTCCTCAACTTCTTGATCCGTCTGTTTACAATCTGAATAGGTCGTTCCTCGTAAGTGTAGTCATCACTCAACACTACACGAGTAGGCTCAATTACATGGAAAGGATCCCGGAGGTAGTCTCTCAACATAGAAATGTGGAAGACGTTATGCATATGCTCCATTTCAGGAGGAAGCGCAACTTGATACGCCACCGGATTGATTTTCTCAATAATCTCATACGGTCCGACATATCTCGGCGCTAACTTGCCTTTGACTCCAAAACAAGTCTGGCCTTTCATCGGTGTCACTTTCACAAAAACGTAATCACCCACTTCATATTCTTTGTCTCGTCTTTTGACATCCGCATAAATTTTCTGTCGGCTATGTGCGATTTTCAGTCTCTGTTGTATCAGTTTTACTTTCTCAGTCGTTTCATACACAATCTCGGGCCCAAGCAAAGGCCCATCTCCAACTTCTGCCCAACAGATCGGAGATCTACATTTTCTGCCATACAATGCCTCGAAAGGCGCCATACCAATACTTGAGTGATAACTGTTGTTGTAGGCGAATTCAGCCAATGGCAAATGGCTTTCCCAGTTTCCCTGAAAGTCAAGGACACACATTCTCAGTAAGTCCTCTAGAGTCTGGATGATTCTTTCTGACTGACCATCTGTCTGAGGATGATAGGCACTACTCAGTCTCAGTTCAGTACCCAGTGCAGTCTGTAAGCTTTGCCAAAATCTTGATGTAAACTTTGAATCCCTGTCAGAAACAATTGACACAGGCACTCCATGCAGTCTAACGATTTCATCAATATAGAGTATAGCCAATTTGTCCGTATTATAAATTGTTTTAACAGGTAAGAAGTGAGCAGATTTAGTCAGTTATTAACAATCACCCAAATTGAGTCCATACCTTTACTGGAGCGAGGCAATCCAACGATAAAATCCATAGTAATATGTTCCAATTTCCACTCCGGTATCGGTAAGGGCTGCAATAAGCCTGCGAGTCGTTGATGTTCGGCCTTGACTTGTTGGCAATGAAGACATTTCGATACAAAATCAGCAATTTCTTTCTTCATTCCCGGCCACCAGAAATTCAGTTTCAAGTCTTGGTACATTTTCGTGTTTCCTAGGTGGATAGACAGTTTTGAGTTGTGGCCCTCTTGCAGAACTCTTCTTTTCAATTCAGAATCATTCGGTACACACAGTCTTTCTTGAAATTTCAGTACATTATTTTCAAATTTGAAACCCGGTCTTGGTTTAGATTCCCTTTCTTCGATGATCTTCTTCAAGAAGTCATCCGATTGTTGTTTCTCTTTAATTTCTTCAATCAGTGCCGGTTGAGCAGAAATAGCAGCTATTGCTCCACCTTGTTCTCGCAAAACAATTTCAATCTCAGATTTTTCAAGGTCACAAAGCAACTCTTTCTGTCCGGTGAGTAAACAGGCTAAATTGCCAATCGATTTCCGGCTCAGTGCATCGGCAACGGTGTTGGCTTTTCCTGGATGGTACAAAATCTGTAGGTCATAGTCTTTAATCAGTTCTAGCCATCTCTGCTGTCTCATGTTCAGTTCTTTCTGTGTGAAGAAGTACTTCAAACTCTTGTGATCTGTATACACCTCACATGTCGCCCCATATAGGTAGTGACGCCAGATTTTCAATGCAAATGCCACTGCGGCAAGTTCCAAGTCATGGGTTGGGTAGTTCTTTTCGTGCGGTCTCAGTTGTCGGGAAGCATAAGCAATTACTCTCCCATTTTGCATTAAAACACACCCCAAACCCTTATGAGAAGCATCACTAAAAATGGTAAATCCGTCCGTACCTGAAGGTAGGGTAAGAACAGGTGCAGTCACTAGTCGGGTTTTCAAATCTTGGAAAGCTGATTCTCTTTGGTCAGTCCAGTCAAATGATATCCCCTTCTGGGTTAACTGAGTCATCGGTAAAGCAATTTTGGAGAAATCTTTGACAAATCTTCTGTAATATCCAGCCAAACCCAAAAAGCTTCGGACTTCTGTCACATTTGTTGGTCTAGGCCAGTTTACTACCGCTTCAACTTTCTGTGGATCAACTGAAATTCCATTTTTGCTAACAACATGCCCCAAAAACATAACATGATCAAGCCAAAATTCACATTTAGACAGTTTAGCATACAATTTCTGTTCTCTTAGGGTCTGTAGGGCAAGTCTCAGATGATGTTCATGTTCTCCTGTGCTTTTGGAATAAATTAAAATGTCATCTATAAACACGACTACAAAGTCATCGAGGTACGGTTTAAAAATTCTGTTCATAAGGTCCATAAATGCAGCAGGTGTATTGGTGACTCCGAAAGGCATAACTAAAAATTCATAATGTCCATACCTCGTTCGAAAGGCAGTCTTTTCAATGTCCTCTGGTTTAACTTTCAGCTGATGATATCCGGATCTGAGATCGATCTTAGAGAATACTTGAGCACCCTGTAACTGATCAAATAAGTCATCAATTCGAGACAATGGGTATTTATTTTTCACAGTTACCTTATTCAGTTCACGGTAGTCAATACAAAGTCTCAATGAGCCGTCTTTCTTCTTCACAAATAAAACAGGAGCGCCCTATGGCGAAATACTAGGCCTGATGAACTTTTTGTCTAACAGTTCTTGCAGGTAGACTTTCAGTTCTTTTAGTTCAGTTGGAGCCATTCTGTAAGGAGCTTTAGATACTGGTTGTGTTCCTGGAATCACATCAACGGTGAATTCAATCTCCCTGTCAATCAAATCCCTTGGCAGATTATCTGGAAAAATATCTGGGAATCCTCTGACTATAGGAATGCAGTTCACATTAGCATTATCATCAGTAGGCACAGTCAATACAGAACACAGATATCCCTTACACCCCTTTCTAATCAATTTAACAACTTTCACAGATGAAATCAAGTACGGAGGAGGTACTATTCCACTTCCATTAAACACAAATTCAGGCAAACCAGGTGGACGAAAAACAACTTGCTTCGTTACACAGTCTATGGTAGCATAATATTTCGTTAACCAATCCATTCCCAATATTACATCAAAATGGTCAATGTTCAGTGGCAGTAAATCAATATACAGATGTGCATCTCCAACAATAATTTCACAAGCAGGGTACATATATGCACAAGTCATAGATCCCCCAATGGGTGAAGATACAGCTAACAGATAATTCATGGGTTCTAATGGTCTATTCAATTTTCTCAAAAAAGCATGCGATACATATGAATGTGTAGACCCCGAATCAATCAGAACATATGCATTTTGAGTACAAATTGAGAGGATACTTGACACAACGGTCTCAGTATTCTGTACATCTCCCGGTACTAGAGCGAACACTCGGCCCTGCCTCATAGGCTCTTTCCCGGTAGCTTTAGGATTCGGTTTTGGTGCAACAGTTGATGCTGCGGTGCTGTCTGTAGCTTTACTATTGCCCGGAGCAGTGGAAGGGTAATCTTTAACCAGGTGGCCCACCTTGCCACACCTATAGCAAGCACCAGATATTTTATAGCAGACCCCTTTATGCTTCTTGCCACACTCAGAACAGGGTGGTATGGAACCACTTCCCTGGCTGGAGCTAATCGTTGACCCCGTATTCTGTTTCTTGCTCAATGGATTATTTTTGCCTTTTTTGAATTTAAAACCCTGCCTTTTACCACGCCATTCAGGCGCTGGTGTTTTAGTTTGTTTCAGTGCCTCGATGTTCGATTCAGCCATCAAAGCTCAGTCAAGAACATTCACATAGGTCGGTAGCTTTAAAACATTTACCCTGTCCAGTATTGCAACATTAAGGCCGCCTTCAAACTTTCTGGCCTTCTTGTAATCAGTGTCCACCATGTGTGGTGCATATCTAGCAAGCTCGGTGAATTTTGTTTCATATTCAGCAACGGACATTGTGTCCTGTTTCAGTTGTTCAAATTCAGTCACCTTTCTGTCCCTAACACACTGTGGAAAGTACTTTTCGAAGAAGGACTCCTTAAACTGAGCCCAAGTCACAACTGTGTTGGTGTCACGGACCAGCATCCACCACCTTCTGGCCTCTTCCTGTAAGGTGAAGGTAGCTAATAGTACTTTATGTGCCTTCGAACACGGAAACACTTCAAATAACTTCTCGGTCTCAAGAACCCAAGCTTCAACCTTTAACGGTTCGAGGCCTCCCTGAAAGGATGGCGGTTTCATCTTGCTGAACTTATGGGTGAGAGCAATTATGCCCCCATCATTAACAGTGACATTCTGTTCCGGCTGTACCGAAGGAGGTGGTGGGGGCTGTTGGTTCTGTTGTTGCTATTGCCTTAAGGCTTCTGTCAGTAGTTCAACAGTTCTTTTCAGTCTGGCCATTCTGGCCTCAGATGATTCAGGCTCAGTAGCAGTGTTTGCATTATCCATTTCACTATAAGCAGTTATAACAATTATCAACATAGGCAGTCATTTGTTTAAGTAGTTAAACACATTAGCATATATATTCAGTCATGGCCACACACGCTTATCATGCTCATGCAATGCCCTATTACTTCCTAGGACATTCTATAGCTCATTCGGACACGTGTGTGCGGTATAACTCGTGGTTAAGAATAGCTCTGATACCACTCTGTCACGACCCAAAACCGCCCCTATGGGTTTAGCACCGTAACCGGCCAGTAATCCGAGATTACCGAAGGCCTGCTTAACAGTAATACAGTATAACAGAGTACAGGGGCATGGCGGAAGTCAATACAGTAAATAAACAATGTCCAATGAGCTGTGACAGTCTGTATACAAAAAGACTTTTCATTCATATATGTGTATACAACACAGAACAGTATGCACAGTATTTACAATCATTCAGATTAGGGACCTAATCCCTATTAAACAGTACAGTACAGTGCTACAGTCTATACAATTCTCACAAAACAGATGCAGAGACAGACGGGGAAAATTAAAACACCCCAAAGCCATAGCTTGGCAGACTCGGAACCTCGCGGTGAGGCACAGTGGTTGGCTTGACAAAACTGGAGTTAACCTCGATGCCTCTAGCAACGGTCTGGTGCCTGAACACCTGCATATATATATAAACAGTGAGCTAAAACCCAGTGAATAACATAATGCGTAAAGAGGTTTCGAATGAATGTTCTTTCAGTAATGAAAATAGTTTATTAAATCAGTATATCAATCGTTCAGTCGTAACAGTCATATGTGGTACATCCATTAGCATAACAGTACAGTAAACAGTAGGTCTAAAAAGACCGAACAGTACAGTAGGTCTTAAAAGACCGAACAGTCAATGATGGCCATCAATCAGTAAACAGTAGTGGTTCCAACGAGGGAACCGACAAAGATCTCTGTAACAGTAACAGTAACAGTAAACAGTAGTTGCTAAGGATGCCACAATACAGTTCAGAATATAAGACATACATTCATTCAGTTAACAGTATCAGTTCAGTTAAACAGTCAGAAATATTCACAGTTGAACATATCTTTACACAATTGTTACTCACAGAGTTTTGGACTACAGTAAGCTAGAGCGTCTCCTCGGAAGCCAACCCTACACAGTTACAGATTGAACACACACTAAGCTACACAGTTGGGAAAATAATAACTTAATCCCTAATTTGCCTCGGTGTGGTTCTACATCTATATCCTCATTAAGATGTCTTAAACTAGGCCTAAGAATGCCTAGGATGGAATGAGGATGCAAAGATGCACTCAGAAAACATTTTCAGAATTTTCAGAAAAACAGAGTCTCACTCGAGCGTACACGCAGACAAAAGTATCTGCCCGAGCGTGGTCTTTCCCGCTCGAGCGTTCTGCAAAACAAGGCAAAAGTACTGGATAGGTGAAAATCACGCTCGATTGGGCGCTCGACACCCGCTCGAGTGTAAGACACAAGGTCCCGCTCGAGCGTCAATTCTTCCGCTCAAGCGGACTGCAAAACAGTGCAAAGTACTGGGAGCATGAATTTCACGCTCGAGCACCAGTAATCCCGCTCGAGCGTGAATTCAAAATATGGAATTTCCAGATTTGAACCTCAAGCTCAAAATCAAATTCGATCCTTTTGGGCTAATTTTCTGGAAAACATTTGTAAACTCATAGAACAACATGTTTCAACACTCAATTTGATAAATCAAAGCCCAAAGGTAGTTCAATTAAATCCAATTTCAAACCAATTTTCACGAACACGTTACAAATATGACATGCATGAGTTTAATTCAATTCAAAGCTTCAATTTCATGCTCTAATGAGCCAAACCTTTCAAAAACAAGATGATTTCGTGAACCTTAGCTAGAACTTGGACATGCATGTGAAGAATTATGAACTTCAACTTCAAAACTTCAAAATACAACCATGCATGCAACAATTAAACTACAATTCAACATTATTGGACTAAATCTTGACTTAGATCACTAGAGGCTCATGAAACATGTAAAATCGACTCAAATACACGATTAAAGAAGGTGAGTCTCCAACCTTAAGTCTTGAATTATAGGCAAGGAAGCTTAATTTAGCAATCTACACTTCAACTTCTTCAATTTCCAAGCAAAACCCCAAGTTGGATTCAATTTCTCTCCCTCTCTCTCTCTTGGTCGGCAATAACAAGAAATTGGCTGATGAAATGGTGTGCCTAAGGATATAATTCAAGCCTCCAATATGGTATGAAGTGGGCCACTAAGTGGCACTAATGTAAATAAGTACAACTCTTTTAATTTGGCTTAAATTAATCTAGTTTAATCATACCAAATCAATTTTCAATTAAATACACCATAAAATCATATAAATTCTAGTGATCATAAAACATCGATCAATTTCTGGTTCTGCCGCCGATAAAGCCTTCAATTTGCAGTTTAAACACAAAAACATGAACAGATAATGAGGCAGGCAAACAGATAGACATACAATTAAACAGATATACTCAACCAATTCAGTTCCAGATTTCAGTCAGTCAGTTCAGTATTTCAATCAATTCAATTATCCATCATAATCAGTCTCAGTTTAGCAGTAATCAGTAGTTTATCGGTAAACAGTGGTGAGGGCTATTACAGTGAGGGCACGTACGATGTCCTATGGAGGTGATTATAGTGGCGTTGGCTTCGTCTTGAAAAGATGAAGATGTTGGTATAGTCCAAATATTGAAACAGGGATGGACGAGATACGCAGAAACCAACTGGAGACAGAATCAATCTGTTAGAAAAAAAATGTGATGAAGAAGAAGAAAATGAGGCTAGAAAGAACCCTAGGCTCTGATACCATGTGAGAGTAATAAAGAGAGAGAGAGAGAGAGAGAGAGAGAGAGAGAAAGCATATGAACTGGATTAATGAATCAATACCATACAATAGGAAGCCTGTATATATAGGCCAAGAAACCTAAGTGTACAAGAAACCCCTGGTGTACAAGAATTCTAAGCATAGTAGGAATAGATAAGTATACAGCTAACACACACTCATTTGATGGTGCTTGAGAAGGCAAAGGAGAATGCAAAACCATTGGATACGGTCTCATCAACAATGGCGCATGAGTAGGAGCTAGTCAAACTTCACCGCGACCTCTTCTATAGCCTCACACGGCTGGGGAAGACAGGTCAGTGTGAGGCTGGTCTCTACTTCGGCCAGTGGATGATCAAAATTCACACACGTTTGTGAGTCGTCTGGCATCATCGAAAGGTCAGAAGACACCGGAGGACCCAACGTTGACATCTGTAGCGTTGAGCGAGTGTGCGCTGCGAACAGCCACGCTGTGAGAACTGCTCCAGTTGAGGTTTTGGACTACAGACGCCCTTTACGTTGTTGAAGAGCTTTGCAGAAAGGTCGAGCCAGTATGTAAATGTTAGCGGCTGGACCGAAAACGTAGGGAAGAGAACAATCATAGGAGGAATGGGTTTTTGTATAGATCTGAGATAGTTGATGAGAGAGAAAAAAGAGAGGCCCTTTGTACAGATCTGAGATTGATGAGAGAGAAAAAGAGAAGAGAGAGAGAGAGAGAGAGAGAGAATGGGGTTGGAAGAAATGAGATTTGATCAGATAGTATGTTGAATATGTGGAAAGAGATTTGGCGGCACAGTCAACAATGGAGAATGTGTAGTTTGGTCTTTTTACAGAAGTATGTTCTATGGACAAAATAATTTATCACGTAGACTGTTAGATCGAAAAAGTTTAAAATTAAACTTATGAATCGAGTTCCCATAAAATTATTAGAGATGCCAATAACTTGTGTGATAATTTAATTATCATGGGTGGTGATTTATATAAGTGAGATCCATCTCTTATTGTAAGAGATTAATAATTCAACACTATTTTCACTAGCTTTCAATGTAGGGAAAGACCTACACACCGCCACGTGGTGCCTTAAGAATACCAAATTTTGAAAACAAAAAACTTATTTGATGTAGTCTTAGCAAAAAAAAAAAATACGGAATTGATTCAAAGATTTTTAAAAAAAAAACTCAACAACAAAAAAAATTCATTTATTTTAAAACAAGTTATAACTCTCTTTCCCCAACCAGAGACGATCACCGCTTGTGTCATGAGCTCCACGACCACCTCCAAGTGCCCCTCTAGCCAACCCATGACCTCCCTTCTAGCCAACCCAGAACTTTTGGGCACCCCCATTGTTGGCCATCACATGCATCCATCTTCTATTTTTGGTCATCATCTCTAATTATTAATCAAACATATTTTATTTTTATTATTATTTTCAAAACATTAATGTACATTAATCAAGTTTTTTTAGTTATGTTTGGTTTGATTTTCATAAATTTGTTTTAGAATTATTTTTTTATAAAATTAAAAATTAATTTGGTAAGACAAATTAAAAAATATATATATAAAAACACTTATCATTTTTATATAATTTTATCATTCGGAGGATCAAAAATATTTTTTAAAATATTTTTTTTGATATTTACTTTTATCAAATTAGTTTCTATTTATTTTTTAAAAAAATTTTGAATTATTGTTTTTGAAAAACATGCCAAACATGTCCATGTGTTTCTTGTATTTCGTAAACAATTAAAAAAAACTGACTGCATTATCAAACAAAAATGTTTTAAACAAATTTTGTTTGATGGTTTAGGCTTCATTTGCTAACATTTTCCGTTTAGAAAAAATAAAAAACAAGTTTTATTTATTTTTGTAAAAAATAAAAATTGAAAACTTGTTTGGTATACAAAAATATTTTGAAAGAAAAATAAATAAATATATTTGATGAGTTGCAAGATTTTTGGCTCGAAATAGAGGGTGGACGGATGTGATGACTAGTAATGGCGGATAGTCAAAGTTGTCCGCTGGAGTTAGTGGCCGGATGTCGTTGGAGGACATGAAGTGGCTAAAGATCACGATAGTGACCACCTACCTACCAGAGAGTCACCAATGGTTGGCGAGTGATAGTGACAGTGGGTAGTGGAAAAAATGAAGACTTATTTTAAAAGCAAGTGAAAATAATTTCTTTGCATTTTTATAAAATTTAAAAATTTTGGAATCAATTTTATTTTTTTGAACAAAAACAATAATATACCAAATATTTCGGTTTTCAATTTTTAAAAAAATGAAAATAAAAAATAAAAATGTTAACAAAGGACCCTTAATAAGTGACAATTTTGTTTTTGTTTTTGTTTTTATTTTTTATTTTTTGTTTTATTTTGTTTTGTTTTGTTTTGTAGGAGAGTAAATGACAAATAAATGGTTGTTAGGGGTTAGAAATGTTCAGTAGTTTTGGCACGCGGGCCACATGTGCGCTTGCTCGTTGTCAAAGACTTGATCACGTCACGACTTTTGTCTCCGTTCACTGTGGGCTTTCCATACCATATGATACGTTTCATTGATTTATAGGGTTCATACTTTTTATTACATTTTCCAGGACTCCACTCTTCTTTGTGATCTTGCTCCTTCAGCCCCTCTCTTCATTACCATATAATAAAGAAAGATACGAAGATAGTATCAGAGATGGAGTCCGTATTTCTGAGCAGAGAAAATGTGGATGAAGGGGAAGAAATAAGAAGACGAAATCTAAACATTCAATATGCCGACCATGCCAATTTTTACAAGTACGAAATATAATTACAGAGCTAAATAAAAAAGTACAGCCTATTAAGCCAAAACATGCCAACTGTGCCAGTTTGTCAAGAGTACAGCATATGAAGGAAATTGAGGAAGGAGGCCGTTCCATCTTTAAGGTTCCCCTTAGCATCAGAAAACTCCAAACCGATGCATTTGTACCGCACATTGTTTCAATTGGCCCTTATCATTGGTACAAGAAGCATCTCATGGAAATGGAAACCTGTAAGTCGATACTTCTGGACCATGTCCTCAAGCGAGTAGGTATGCAACCTACAACCCTCAAAGAGAAAATGTCTAAGCTTGAAGTGGCCACATGGAAGCACTATGACCAGCCCTTTAAAAATATCAAACGGGATGATTGTGTGGAAATGATGTTGCGCGATGCTTGTTTCATACTCGAGTTGTTTTGTATTGAAGCCTATGGATGGGAGAATTACAGTCATACCTCAGACCCTTATATTCGGCTTAATATGAAGGGTTTCATGCATTTTGTTCGACGGGATTTGTTAATGCTTGAAAATCAATTACCACTTTTTGTACTTCAAAAAATGTTTACCGTCCTCGATTGGAAGAAAATAACACCGAATGTGTGGAGACATATTTTTTGAATGACAACACGTGGTCAAGGTGGCATCGAAGTGCCAGCCGAGGTGCCACGTGTCAAGGTCATGACGCCGAGGTTATCTGCAAAGATGCCGAAGTCCGGGATAAACGGATAAGTTATAAGAGTCCTAGAATGGGGGAGGACCTCAGCCTGTATTGATTACTGACTTGATCATCGGAGAGCCCTCGGGTGGACGAACCACCACCAAAGTCTCATCTTTCTATTACAGGTCGTTCGGGCGCAATCTATTCTACCGATGTTCTCCTGCTGAGTACTTGGTTGACAGTGTGGTCAGAAAACAGCACACACAATTTGGCGCCGTCTATGATAAAGAAAAGAGAATAGATGGCCAACGACGGACAGAAAGAAAAGATTGGGGATGACATCCCTGCTGGAAGTGGTAAATACTTTAATCCTAACATAGAGGAGGATAATTGCAACGAAGAAACTCGAGATCAGAATCCCGGAGAGAAGGACGTCAGTCAGGAGGGAGACGTATTAAAGAAGGCAGACCGAAGCGGGCATTATAACGAGAACGACCTCCAGGTATGGAAAGATAGATGCCTGCGGAACGACGGAGGGATGAAGGAAATGGCGAATAAATTGGCGGACCTGCAATCAGTCGTCAATTTCATGATGCAGAACAACGTCATGCAGCCACCGTTTCCATTACAAGATACGTCGATTCCAGCGGCCAAGAACAATACCCAAAAAGGAGGGCAGAAAACAGTTCCTAAAGTTCCCCAGCACACCAAGACCAAGGAACACTCTCACCGGCCTTCAAGGGAGGTCGGGCGAGGAGAGTCAATGAAGGGAGATTCTCAGAGGACGCATCATACCAAAGAAGCTGACCCTAAAGAACATCGGCATGTTCAAGAGAAGGAACTTTGTTTTGACGTAACTAATGGAGAAAGATCCAAGAGGACTCATAACAATACTGGGAGTAGCGCACCGAAAAGGCTGAGATTTGTCGATAGTCGAGCTCCTGGAAGGACCAAGGAGGATTTGAGCGACTACCTCCAGAGGAAACGACAAGATGCCAAGGTAACCTCACCGGTCAAGCCGAGAATGCCGTTCTCGGTTGAATTGGACAAATTTGAGGCCTCGAAAAGGTTCCACATGCCGAGATTTTAAATATACGACGGTAAGTCTGACCCTAACTTTTACATCGGCGTGTACCTAAATTTAATGGCATTCTACACCGGGAATGAGCCATTGCTCTGCAAAGTGTTCTACTCATCCTTTAAGGAAATTGCATCAAACTGGTTTTACAAGTTGCCGAAAGGAACTGTGAAAAGCTGGGAAGGCCTGGCCGAGATGTTCGAGGCCAGGTTTGTGACAAACAAACTATAGCCATTGAGGGTGGACTCCCTGATGGCTTTGAGGATAGGCGAGGATGAAAGCCTTAGGGCATATGCCAAGAGGTATTATGAGGTATTCAACCGAATACCAAGATGCAACCAAGAGGTGGCGGTAGTGTCCTTTAAGAACGGCCTGAAAGATGACTGTCTGCTTCGAAAATCACTGGCAAAGACACTGCCAAAAAGTATAGAGGAACTTATGGCTAGGATAGAAAAGTATGCCAGGGCCGAGGAGGACACGCCGGGAACAAAGATGTCAAAACAAGAGAAGAGAAACAGGTCGCCAAAGCAAGGCTGAGGTAATGGTGGATACAATAAACAAGAGACAGGACTAAGGGCTGCCCAGGTAGTCAAAATCGTATTATGAATTCCGATTTACAAAGTATTAGAAAGAATCCGGAATCAGCCCTATTATAGAGCACCAGAGAAGCTTCTTGGTGAATTTATAAGAAGAAGTATGGGGAAACACTGTGCCTACCACAATGAGGATATGCATCTAACTCAAGGGTGCAGAGCCCTAAAGGCACATCTGGAAGACCTGGTAAGACAAGGTCATCTAAGGGAGCTAGTATATGAGACCAGGACAAGGGAAGAGCAAGCGAGACTGCCTCAGGCACCGGCAGCACCACCTCCACCAGCACTGTAACCTCAAGTAGGCAGATCTCGAGTGATCGTGATTCACTCAAAGGTCAATGAAAACGAGATACGTGGGGAAACTCAAAAGGTAAAGCATTTGCAACATGTGTACCAGGTCCGGCAGAAGAGACCTAGGGCAGACGGATGCCAGGGACCAGTGGTGTCCTTTACTGAGGATGACCAAGAGATGGTGCAGCATCCATCCACACAATGATGCCTTGGTAATATCCCTCTAGATTGGAGGGTGCCAGGTAAAGCGAATCTTGATCGACCAGGGCAGCTCTTGTGACATCATGTATGTCAGGTGTTACAAGGAGCTTGGCCTTCACCAAGATGATCTGGAACAATCCAATGGTTTAATGGTCGAGTTCAATGGAACGCCGACGTGGCCCCTGGGAGCAGTAAGTTTGGAGGTGCAGGCTGACACCAAGAAGGTAAAAACTGAGTTCACAATAATTGACACTCCCTCCCCCTACAAAGCTATCCTGGGAAGGCCATGGCTGCATGTAAAGTGGGCTGTTCCTTCAACAATGCACCAGCTGTTGCGATTCCCAACAAAGCATGGAATTGAGGAGGTCAGAGGGGATCAAGTGCAGGCAAAGAATTGCTCTATGGCAGTAATGAAATCCACCTACAACAAACAAGAAGCAGAAGCAGCAGAGATTGAAGATAAGGACATGGAGGTCCTTGACGACGTCGGCAAAGAACCAGTCGAGAAAAGTGAGGAAGCCCTGAAGAAGATCTTAGTCCAGCTAGGGGATGAAAAGCGCTTCTTCCTCCTCGACTCAAGCTTGGCCGAGGAAGAGGAAAGGGAATTAGAAGCATTCTTGAGAGCAAACCTTGAGGTGTTTGCTCGGACACCGTACGTGATGCCTGGCATTGACCCCGAGGTCAGTTTGCCACAAACTGAATATGGACAGGTCGGCTAAACCTGTCATCTAGAGAGCAAGAAGGCCGACGTTAATGCATGTTGAGGCAATAAAAGAAGAAGTGGATAAACTTCTGGAGACCAGAGCCATTCGTAAGGTAAACTACCCGACATGGTTATGAAACACGGTTGTTGTAAAGAAAAAGAATGGGAAGTGGAGGGTCTGCGTGGACTTCACCAGCCTGAACAAGGCTTGTCCCAAAGACAGTTTCCCACTACCCAAGATTGACCAATTGGTGGATGCCACTTCAGGGCATGGAAGGATGAGCTTCCTGGACGCTTACAGGGGGTACTATCAGATAGCCATGTACCCCCAAAATGATAAGAAGACTGCATTCATCACTCCAAAAGGGCTGTATTGCTATAGAGTGATGACTTTTGGGTTGAAAAATGCAAAAGCAACTTACTAGAGATTGGTGACTAAGATGTTCAGACATCTAATAGGCAAAACAGTGAGGTATATATTGATGACATGGTCATGAAGACCAAGGAACCTGAAGATCATCTGGCCGACCTGAAGACAGTCTTTGATATCCTAAGGACATTTCGGCTTCGACTCAATGGATCGAAATGTACATTTGGAGTTGGGTCAGGAAAATTCCTGGGATACTTGGTCACCATAAAGGACATTGAGGCAAGCCCGGATCAAATCAAGGCCATTTTGGAGTTAGAGAGCCCAACGTCGGCAAAACAAGTACAGATGCTGACTGGAAGGGCTGTAGCCCTAAATAGATTCATAAGCAGAAGTTTTAATAAATGCAAACCTTTCTTCAGTTTAGTAAAGAAATTCAGCGACTTCTTATGGACAGAGGAATGCGAAGTCGCCTTGGCCGACTTGAAGAAATACTTGACCACAGCTCCAATTCTCTCAAATCCAGTACCTGGAGAGGAGCTGTTCTTATACTTGGCGGTCTCAGAGCATGCAGTAAGTGCAATAATAATCAGGGAAGATAAGGGAGAACAGAGGGCAGTTTACTACGTGAGTAAAACCATAGCAGATGCAGAGACCAGATATCTACATTTGGAAAAGCTAACAATAGCTTTGGTAATGGCCTCCAAAAAGCTGAATCATTACTTTCAAGCCCACAAGATTGTGGTGTTAACTAAGTATCCTCTGAAATCCCTATTGCAGCAAGGAGATCTGACAAGCAAGATAGCCAGATGGGTAGTGGTATTGGGCTAATATGACCTGGAATTTAGACCCAGAACAGCAATCAAAGGCCAAGTTTTGGCTGACTTCGTGGCCGAGTTCACACCAAGCGCCATCATACATTGGGCTCCGTAAAGCTGAGGTATACGATGTCCAGGTGAACAAGGAGAAACCCAATTGGGCATAGCCAAACAGAGGAAAGAAAAGAAACTCAAGCCCTACAGTATTTACGTCAGCGACTCCTTCCGCCTGTTCGTTGACGGAAGTTCAAATCGACAAAGAGCGGGGGCAGGAGTAGTGCTAGTATCGCCGGATAGACAAATGCTTGCACAATCCATTCATTTGGGATTTAAGGCCTCAAACAACGAGGCAGAGTATGAAGCCCTGATCGCAGGGTTGAAATTGGAAGCAGCAATGGAAGCCGACGAGGTAATGGTCTTTTGTGACTCCCAACTTATCGTCGACCAGGCAACAGGTGAATACACAGCCCGAAATGAAAGGATGGTGGCCCATGTGAAGGAGGTGGGCAGACTGATGGCATTGTTCCAAAATTGCCGACTACAACAAGTTAGTTGAGATGACAGCAGCCATGCTGATGCCTTGGCCAACCTAGCTAGTGCAATGAAACCAGAAGAGGCAAGGACTATAATGGTTGACTACTTGCCAAGTCCAAGTGTAGAACCACTAAACACAGAGCATGAAGCAATGTGTGTAGAGATGGGACCAAGCTGAATGGATGTAATAATAGTATTCCTTAAAGAGGGAAAACTATCATATGATCATAAAGACGCACACAAGATCAGACTGAAGTCAGCAAGATTCAGTCTGACAACAGAGGGGCATCTCTACAGAAGATGTTTTACTGGTCCCCTTTTGAGGTGTGTGCATCCTTCACAAGTTAAAGACTTCTTGTATGAGATACATGAAGGAGTGTGTGGAAGCCACACTAGGGGCAGCTCACTTGCTCATAGGGCCATTACTCAGGAGTACTGGTGGCCCTATATATAGGAATATGCTAAAGCCTAGGTCAGAAAGTGTGAGAAGTGTCAGAGGTTTGCACCTTTAATACACCAACCAGCGGCAGATTTAAACCCAGTGTCCAGCCCTTGACCATTTGCCCAATGGAGCATAGATCTTGTTGGACAATTGCCTCAAGCAACTGGACAAAGGAAGTTCCTGCTAGTGGCAACAGATTACTTCACCAAGTGGGTTGAAGCTGAACCCCTTGCAAAGATTCGGGACATTGATCTAAAGAACTTCATATGGAAGAACATCATCACCAGGTTTGGGATCCCAAGGGCAATAATAGCAGACAATGGTACGCAGTTTGACAGTAAGCTAATCAAGAGCTTCTGTGCAAAGTACAAGATCAATAATTATTACTCTACTCCAAGCTTCCCTCAGAGTAATGGACAAGCAGAAGCATCCAACAAAGTTATCTTGGATGGGATCAAGAAGAGGCTGGAAACATCAAAGGAAAAGTGGGTGAATGAGTTGTCTAGTGTACTCTGGGCATATCGAACTGCGCCGAAAAGATCAACTGGGGAATCCCCATTTGCCATGGCTTATGGCGCAGAGGCAGTAATTCCACTGGAGGTCGGCATCCCAGGGATCAGAACCCAAGGAGTAGAGAATGGGACTAATGATGCATTTTTAACCCGAGATCTGGATTTGTTGGAAGAAAGAAAGGAGAAAGCAGCAATTCAGCTGGGGGCATACCAGCAGCAGCTTGCCAAGGCTTACAACAAAAAGGTCAACCCACAAGAATTTCAAGTTAGGGACCTCGTCTTGAGAAAGGTCGTCGGCAACAAGAAGGATCCCAAAGAGGGCAAACTTGGCCCAAACTGGGACGGACCTTATAGAATCATCTCGATCCTGAGCAATGGAGCATATCGGCTTCAAGATAGTGAAGGCAAAGAATTGCTAAGACCCTGGAATACTTGCAACCTGAAGTTCTTCTATCATTAAGATTTCATTTTGTTTCTTTCTTTAAAATCTTTTGTTATTGGCTGAAGTAATTAATAAAATTCTAGCTCGATTTTTATTTCAAACTTGTGTAAAACGATTGGCCAGTCACTTAGCGATGTTTCTGACTGAAACATGATGAATAACTTAGACTTATTATATAGCAGAGTTGAATTATACTTGCATATAAAAGAGTTGAACTAAGTTGGCGATGTTTCTGATTGAAACATGACGAATAACTTAGACTTATTATATGGTAGAGTTGAATTATACTTACATATAATAGAGTTGAACTAAGTTGGTGATGTTTCTGATTAAAACATGACGAATAACTTAGACTTATTATATGGCAGAGTTGAATTATACTTGCAAATAATCAAGTTGAACTAAGTAGAATTAACCTAGATTTGCTGGGTCGACAGAATGAAAACTTTGAATGACACTAAATACATATCAGAAACCGAGGTTGATAACCTCGGCCAATCTCTGTTTGAATCTGAACAACCCAGAATTTTAATTATTCTGTAAAATTTATACTAATATTATTTAATCACAGTTAGGAAATATATAATTTATTATATATTATTATGTGTAATTTTGTAAAATAATATAATTATTAAAAATTTAGGGGTCAAAATATAAATAAATAACTAAGTTAAGATAAGCTTGAATTAATAGGGGGCCTGTGTTCAGAAAATGGAAGTAAGGAAAAGAAAAAAGAAAGAAAAAGAAAGAGAGAAAGAAAGAAAGGAAAATGAGAGAAAAGAGAGGAAGAAAAGAGAGGAAGAAAATAATGGAAGCGGAAAAGCTCTTTGATGTTGGAAAGAAAGAGTGAGGTATTAAAGTTAAGGTGAGTTATATTATACATTGAATTACCAAAATGTATTTTACGTATGTTTTAACTTACCATATTTATTTTATATAAGTAATGTTTTATAAACTATTATAAATTATATAAATATTTCAGTTATGTGGTTTAATTTCTGAATCCTATTTGTTAAAATGAAATCCATGAATATGTTTGTTTTATATTTTAAAAATATTTGACTATGACCTTATATACAATGATGTTTTGTAATGTAATGACCCTCACCACTGTTTACCGATAAACTACCGATTACTGCTAAACTGAGACTGAATATAACTGATAATTGAATTGATCGAAACACTGAACTGACTGACTGAAATCTGAAACTGATTAATTGAGTTTATCTGTTCGAATTGCATTCTATCTGTTTGACTGTTTGATTATCTATTCGTGTATTTATGTTTAAACTGCTAATTGAAGGCCTTATCGGCGGCCGAATCAGAAATTGATTGATGTTTTACGATCATCGTAATTAATGTGATTTTATGGTGTAATTATCTGAAAATTGATTTGGTATAATTAAATTAGATTAATTGGTAAAGAATTATAAGAGTTGGACTTATTACCTAAATGCCATCTAGTGGGGCCTTTGTTTATTAATATGTTGAGCCTTACCACACTTAGATACACATTTGTTCAGCCCTTTTCTTGCACAAACCGACCAAGAGAAAGAGAGAGGGAGAGAATTGAGTCCATCTTGGTGATCTTGAACAATTGAAGTGTAAATTGGCAAATTGGACCTCTAGACTTGTGATTGAGGGGCCTGGGTATGAGTTTATCCTCTTAATTGTGTCTTTAAGTTGATTCTTACATGGTTCTTGCCAAATTGAAGAGCTAAGTCATGAATTGGTTCTAGCATGTTGAATTGTAGCTTAATTGTTGCATGCATGCTTCTATTTTGAAGATTTTAAGTTGTCCTTTATGAAATTGTACATGCATGCTCATATTTTTACAATAGACCATGAACTCACCATGTTTTTGAAAGATTTGGCTCACTAGAACATGAAATTGAAGCTTTGAATTGAGTTTAATTCATGCATGTTTGCATGTTCATCTTGTTCATGAAATTGGGTTGAAATTGGATTTAATTAACTCACCCTTGGGTTTTGATTTTTCAAATTGAGCTTTGAAACTTGTTGTATATTGAGTTTAGATGTGTTTTCCAGGAATTGGGCCCAAGAGATCGAGTTTTGAGCTAAGGAATGCTTGGTTTGAGCTTGGAAGGTAAATCTGAAAATTCCAGAATTTGGCTTCTTCGCTCGAGCGAAGGATTCCACGCTCGAGCGACCATCGTTTATTCTGAGCTCCGCTCGAGCGAAGGAATGGTGGCTCTAGCGTAAATTGCAAGCTCTCAGATTCTTGGTGCACGCAGACGCACGCTCGAGCGAGAGAACCTACGCTCGAGTGAGGACTGTGTCTTACGCTCGAGCGAGCGTCGAGCGGGCATCGAGCGGAGATTTCCAGCATCCAGCACTTTTTGCATTTTTGCAGACCGCTCGAGCGAGGAAGTCCACGCTCGAGCGACCCCACTGTTTTGACAAGCTCGCTCGAGCGAAGAAAGCCACGCTCGAGCGAGACCCCTGTTTTTTGAAAATTCTGAAAAATGCTTTTAAAATGCATCTTTGCATCCTCATCCAATCCTAGGCATTCTTAGGCCTAGTTTTAGATATCTTAATGAGGATATAGAAGTAGAACCACACTGAGGCAAATTAGGGATTAAGTTATCATCTTTCCCAACTGTGTAGCATAGTATGTGTTCAATCTGTAAACTGTGTAGGGTTGGCTTTCCGAGGAGACGCTCTAGCTTACCGTAGCCCAGAACTCTGTGAGTAACATCTGTGTAAAGATATGTTCAAAAATGATTATCTTTTGAACAATTGAACTGTACTGTTTCTGAACTAATACTATTAATTGAATGAATGTATGTCCTATATTCTGAACTGTATTGTGGCATCCTTAGCAACTACTATTACTAATTGTTACTGTTACAGAGATCTCTGTCGGTTCCCTCGTTGGAACCACTACTGTTTACTGATTGATGGCCATCATTTACTGTTCGGTCTTTTATGACCTAATGCTTACTGTACTGTTATGCTAATAGATGTACCGCATATGACTGAATGACTGATATACTGAATCAATGAACTGTTTTCATTACTGTAAGGACATTCATTCATAACCTCTTTACTCATTATGTTATTCACTGGGCTTTAGCTCACTGTTTATATATATATATATATATGTAGGTGTTCAGGCACCAGACCGCGGCTAGAAGCGTCAGGATAAACTCCAGTTTTGTCAAGCCAACCACCGTGCCTCACTGCGAGGTTCCAAGCCTGTCAAGCTATGGCTTAGGGGTGTTTTAATTTCCCCTATCTACCTCTGCACCTGTTTTGTATTATTGTATAGCACTGTTACTGTACTGTTTAATAGGGATTAAGTCCCTGTTCTGAATGATTGTAAATATTGTGTATATTGTTCTATCACTGACTGTACATATATATGTATGAAAGGTCTTTTGCATACAGACTCACAGCTCATTGGACATTGTTTATTTACTGTATTGGCTTCCGCCAGCCCCTATACTCTGTATTACTGTATTACTTTTAAGTAGGCCTTCGTAATCTCGGATTATTGGCCGGTTACGGTGATAAACCCATAGGGGCGGGTTTGGGTCGTGACATGTAAGTACCACCACGGGAGTTACACGCCTTAGGGGACTTAAATAACCATTGGCCCTCTGATTAGTCACTTTGTGACCCTCTGTCTGTCATGAAGCTGAAAGGGTCTTTGGTGGTGGAAAGAAAGAGTGAGGTATTAAAGTTAAAGTGAGTTATATTATACCTTAAGTCACCATAATATATTTTACGTATATTTTGACTTACCATATTTATTTTATATAACTTTATATATTATAAATTATATTAATATTTCAATTACGTGGATTAATTTCTGAACCCTATTTGCTAAAGTGAAACCCATGGATATGTTTGTTTATATTTTAATGAATATTTGACTATGACCTTATATACAATTATGTTTTGTAAGTACCACCACGGGAGTCCCACGCCTTTGGGGACTTAAATAACCATTAGCCCTCTGATTAGTCACTTTTGTGACCCTCTGTCTGTCATGAATCTATTGACCCTCGGAATTTCTGGTGTGGAGCAAAGTATTGTACAGAGTTAAGTGCTACACTATGATGGGAGCCACCTCTAGAATTCGTATGAGCCACCTCTTGAGTCTATACATTTGTTCGGTTCTGTACCGTGGTTCTGACTTCTAGTGTGGAGCAAAGTACTGTACGGAACTCAGTGCTACACTATGGTGGGAGCCACCTCTAGAGTTCGTACGAGCCACCTCTTGAGTCCATACATCTGTTCTATTCTGTTCTGTACAGTGGTTATGATTATGTATATGATTTCCGTATTATATGTTAAATGATCTCTGTATTATATATTTTGCATTTTAATATCAAGCTCTGTTTAGCCAATAATTATCCATGGTGAATTTTATGCCCTTATACTCTTAGTATAATATGTCTCACTCTGCCATGTGCTTATAGTTGTTTACCACTTTCAGGTGATATTTCAAGGGCAGCGCGTGGAGTAGGTACGAAGCACTTTGTAGAGATAGTCCAGTTCTGACAATTTAATTAAATAGAAGCTTCAATGATTATTTTGGTACTCTCATTTAAATATTTCTTCCACTTGCGTTTATTAATTTGTTTAAGAATTGGCCGGAGGTAACCTCAGTTACTGGCCATCACGATACTTAACCCTTGGGTACGGAGAGCGGGTCGTGACAAATGATATCAGAGCAATGGTTTTAAAATTAAAAAAAAAAAAAAACAAAACAAAACAAATCATCATTGGAGCATAGGACACACGCATATTTAAGAAGTGGGATAACAGGTAATTAGTACCTAAATATTATATTTTGTTAGTCGATTTAATTATATTATAATTTTATATGATTTTATATATATTAAAAAAAAAAAAATTGGTGTATAATTTGTGAAGGATAATAGATATAATTTATATTTGTTATAGCAAAAGAGGGAAAAGAAACAAAAGACATCGGGCTCAAGCACCTACCAAAATTATAATATAATTAAATATATATAATTTTCAGTTCAGTATTCAAAAAAACAAATAAATTATTTCGACTTTTTAAAAAGTGGGTTCAAATTTTAAATGTACTAATTTTGAAACTATTTTCAATCAGTGGAAAATTCACGGATAAAAGAAATGGGAGTTCATCTCAAATTTTTTTCAACTCTTGCATATGATTCTGTCATTGTGTCCTCATTTTATTTTTTTTATTTATTTTTATCATAAACAAAACGAGTGAAAAGTTTTTAAAGTCACCCATTATTTATCATTTTGGCCCAAAACCAATTTTTGACAACTAAACAGTGAGTTGTTTTTGGTAAAGTTTTTTTTTGAGGTAATATTTTCTATCGAATTAATCATCTAATATATATTTATCAGAGTGCGCAACGGATAGCTTACACATATGATAAATTTCGAGGACAAAATTTTAAAAGGAGAGAAGATTGTAACAACCCAGAATTTTAATTATTCTGTAAAATTTATACTAATATTATTTAGGCCTCGTTTGGGAACAGGTTAATTTAGTAACTTTTTGGTTATTTGGCTAAAATATGAGCTAAAAAAAACTAGTATGTTTGGGATGACTTTTAAACTTTTTATGAAAAGATGTGCAAAAAGTAGAGAGAAAAGAAAATCTTTGACTTTTTGGTATGTGTTGTTGGCTTTTTGGCTAATTAGTAACTTTTTGACTTTTTGGCTAAAAGGGAAGGTTCCCAAACGAGGCCTTAATCACAGTTAGAAAAATATATAATTTATTATATATTATTATGTGTAATTTTATAAAATAATATAATTATTAAAAATTTAGGGGTCAAAATATAAATAAATAACTAAGTTAAGATAAACCTGAATTAATAGGGAGCAATGGGGGTGTGACACGTGGCAGCCCGAGGCTTGATGCCCACGGCTGCCTTCCTATATAAGGGGGCCTGTGTTCAGAAAATGGAAGTAAGGAAAAGAAAAGAGAAAGAAAAGGAAAGAGAGAAAGAAAGAAAGAAAGAAAGGAAAATGAGAGAAAAGAGAGGAAGAAAAGAGAGAAAAAAATAATAGAAATTGAAAGGTTCTTTGATGGTGGAAAGAAAGAGTGAGGTATTAAAGTTGAGGTGAGTTATATTATACCTTGAATTACCAAAATATATTTTACTTATGTTTTGACATACCATATTTATTTTATATAAGTAATGTTTTATAAACTATTATAAATTATATAAATATTTCAGTTACGTGGTTTAATTTCTGAACACTATTTGTTAAAATGAAACCCATGGATATGTTTGTTTTATATTTTAAGAATATTTGACTATGACCTTATATACAATTATGTTTTGTAAGTACCACCACGGGAGTCCCACGCATTGGGGGACTTAAATAACCATTGGCCCTCTGATTAGTCACTTTGCGACCCTCTGTCTATCATGAATCCATTGACCCTCTGAATTTCTAGTGTGGAGCAAAGTGCTGTACGAAGCTAAGTGCTACACTATGGTGGGAGCCACCTCTAGAGTTCGTATGAGCCACCTCTTGAGTCTATACATTTGTTCGGTTCTGTACCGTGGTTCTGACTTCTGGTGTGGTGCAAAGTACTGTGCGGAACTAAGTGCTACACTATGGTGGGAGCCACCTCTTGAGTCCATACATCTATTCTGTTCCGTTCTGTACAGTGGTTATGATTATGTATATGATTTTCGTATTATATGTTAAATGATCTCTGTATTATATATTCTGCATTTTAATATCAAGCTCGGTTTAGCCAATAATTATCCATGGTGAATTTTATACCCTTATACTCTTAGTATAATATGTCTCACTCTGCCATGTGCTTATAGTTGTTTACCACTTTCAGGTGATATGTCAGGGGCAGCGCGTGGGGTAGGTACGAAGCACTTTGTAGAGATAGTCCAGTTCTGACAATTTAATTAAATAAAAGCTCTAATGATTATTTTGGTACCCTCATTTAAATATTTCTTCCGCTTGCATTTATTAATTTGCTTAAGAATTGGCTGGAGGTAACCTCAGTTACTGGCCATCATGATGCTTAACCCTTGGGTACAGGGAGCGGGTCGTGATAGAATCTGATCTCGGTGACAAAATCATAGGTACATACTTAATGTGAACATAAGTGAAACTTAAGTTCACATTAGGGGGCAGAGAGTTGGAGAATAATGCTTGGAAGTTGGAATTTACGAGCTAAAGTTGGTTTAACACTTGTTGAAATTTTAAGAAAAATTTACAAGTTGAAGTTAAGCCAATGTTATTTTTAAAGAAGTATCTGCGCATTTGCCAAGATTACCATATTACCAAGATTCGGAAAATAATGGAAGACAGAAGTCTTGATAAACTGAAAGTGAAGTTGCATGTTTTAGATAAACACTTATGAAATCTTTCTTACAATATTTTTCAAGTGTCAAGATAAGGCCGAGATAAACAGTGAGTAAGTATATCCGAGGTATTTTATCTTGAAGAGATTACACAGTTAAGGTGTATTTTAAAGACATGCAAAAAATTCTAAGTATGAAATCATACAAGACAGTAAAGGAAAGACAAGCATTCAAACACTTAGTCAAAAAAGAAGCTATGCTTGCATTTAAGAGAAGAAAAAGGGCACGTAGGCCTGCAAAAAGACTGCTTGTTCTGATTACAAAAAGTGGCACGTCGGCCAAATATGAAAACTGAAAATATTGTTCAGGAAATTACTAAGTACAAAGAAAGAGTCAACGGCAGGACTATTCGGCGTCATCAACTGGAAAGGTTTGGTTCTCAGAAGACATCTGGGGACTCTTCTCGGCAGCCTTCTCATCCGCGAGCTCGGCATCGATCTCTTCAAGAGTCTGGTCGATGCTCTTCTCGGCGATAGGCGCCTCGGATGTTATCTTCCTGCAGGAGGCATCTTCTTTTGAGACCTCGTCCCCCTCATCCTGAGTCAAGTCTGAAAACTGCTCATTCAGAGTTGGGGACTTGGCCCCAGCAGCCTAGACCTTCTCAGACTTGTCGGCCTCGGCATCTTCCTCGGACTCAGCCTCGGATTGGCTTGGAGTGGGGGGGAATGGCAGGACGAGGAGACTGTTATCTTAGAGAGTTGAGTCCTCGAGGACAACCAACTCCTTTAAAGCAGCCATCCAACCAAGGGTGAAACCCTTGTTGCATGCCTGTTTCACTTGCTTCTTGTAGTCCTCGCGGACGTCGGCTGCCCCCTTGGCGTATGCTTTCTCATCCGCCGCCTTGATCTCGGCGTCCTTTGTGGCCAAGCCAGCAATAAGCTCGGCTTGGGCTTCGGCGGTCTTTTCTTTGGCCTCTTTCTTCTCGGCTTCAAGGACCTTAGCAATGGCCTCAGCAACTCCTGCCCTCTCCTCGGCCTCGTCTTTGGCTTGTTTGGATGCCTTGGCCTGATCTATCAGAGTCTTCATCTTAGCCTCGGCCTTATTAACGGTCTTCAGCAAGCCAGCAGCCTCCTTAGTCTTGGTGACCAACTCCTTCTTAATGTTGAAAGCCTACATTGCGAAGGAGTGGGCGTGTTGGATCTCCTAGAAGAAATGGACAGAACAAAAGTTAATAAAACTCTAAGTATGGAAAAACAGAGAATGAAAAGTACCAAGTCTTAGGGGCTTACTTTTATAGAGTGCTGCAACATCAGAGCGAAGTTTTCATATTCGCTGACCTCGGTGTTGAGTTCGAGGTCATTTGGAAGGAGCAAGACAGTAGAAAGGGCAATGCCGACTTCAATGTCAGTCGCGTTGTCGCTAACTCTAACTGGATTGTCCTCAATGGTGATTGGAGGGGCCTAAGGGGCATCTAATTTTAGGGACATAGAGGTTGTGGCAGACTCTAACCTCGGCTTCTTTGACCGAGTGGATTCAGAGAGAGCAGCCATTGGGGTCTCTTTTCGGCGGCAGAGGCATTTTTTTCTGCCTCAGCCATTTTTGAGATTGGTAAGGTGTCCTCAGAGTCGATCTGAGTCACGGTTGCCTTGGCTTGGGCTTTCTTCAGCCTCTTTGGTTTCGGCTTAGGTTGAGACTGAGAAGATTGAATTGTGGTGACATTGGGGATGTCGGCAAGAAGGTCTTCGGCAAAGCTCTTTTTTCACCCCATTTCGTCAGAGGAGATGGCAACGGTAACTTTAGTGCCAAGGCGGATTACTGGAAGAGTTGTTGGTGGGTTGGCTGGATCGTATGAGGACGCCTTGGCACTTCGGCATCTTCAGCTTCGAGTCCTGCCTGCCGGTGCGAACAATGGAGCTCGACGTCGGCGTTGGCGTTGAGAAAATGGGATCAGTTATGGAGCAGAGGTTGATGGTTGCTCCACAGGACCAGATGTTGATCCTTGGTCAAGCCTTGATGATTCAACTTGTGGAGTTGTTGCTGAAAGAGGAGACTTGCTTTTTCTTGGGACGTCGGGAAGTACAGATTTGTAAGTCGAGATGAAGTTGAGCAGCAGAGGGGCTTTTCGCTGGTCAACTAGCAAACCCAACAGCCTCTTGAAATCCTTGCTGGGATAGAAGGATTTGCGAAAGCCCTTGGGTAATTGAGGAAGCACTGCAAAATAAAAATAAGCAGAGGGTAGAGCATACAAAAATATGAAAGAAAGAACGATTTGAAAGCAAGTAAAGGTGACACTTGGCTCTTACCATCTTCCTCTCTGAAAACTGTTCGGCTTAGGGGATAGAGGTGAAGGTCATCATCTGGTGGGAACTCCCAGTTGCCCGAGACGATGAAATAATCGTCCCCGGTGCCCTTGTTGGAATCAGGGAGGACGGCGATGAGTTTGTATTCCGTCGACCTCGGCTTAAGGTAGTAAATGTAGCCTTTTTCTAACTTAAGGCCACACATGGTGTAGCAGTACTAGATGTCAGCTAGAGTTACCCTAGCATTTTCTCGGCTAGCTAAGGCAATGATACCATTGATGACTCTGTAAGAGTTAATGTCTAATTGCATTGGGTTGAGTTTGTAATGGTGGAGGACTTCTCGAAAGAGGATGTCAAGAGGGAGCTTAAGTCCACACTTTATGAAGGCTACTACTGGGAATGGCATGGAGTCGTCTTTTGGCATGATGGAGTCCTCCTCCCTAGCCAACCTGAGAAAAACGTTGGCAGGAATGGAAAACTCTTGTCTAAAGTATGCTAGCTTAGTTGGGGTATCTACCCTCCACCTGAACATACCCATAACGTCGGCTAAAATGGGAAGGTGTTGGATTTCAGGAAAAAGTGGTTTGTTAAGGTTTAGAGGACCTCGGCAAAACCTAAACGTATGCTGGGGCAAGTGTCTTTCGAGGATCTAAGGGGAATTTGTTTCAATTTTTCCTAAAGTTTGTAAGTTCTAGAACAAGTCCCAAATCTAAGACTATGGAAACAAGAATTGAAGGCAAGAATCTGGCAAAAAAAAAAAAAAACAAGAAAATAGGGCAAAAAGCATGATTCAGAAGCAAGAAGGAATTCAAGAACATTTTTCAAAAAAAATGTACAGATACACAAAGCCAAAGACAGTGGCAAAATACCAAAAAAATTGTATTTGGTTCAGAACCCAGAAAGCAAAAATCAAGAACATCAAAAGTGTATGGACAACATATGTGTATGTGTGTGCGCATACAAGCAACAGATTGAACAAAACCAGAATCATGAAACAGATGACGAATACTAAAATTTACGCAAGTGAATACTGAGTATATTCATGAAAACAGAGTGCAAATGCAACAGAGTTCGAAAGTAAATCAAAAAATGAAATAAGGAGAAGCAGTGGCTTACCAAAGAATGTGAAGCCGGTATGGAGTTCGCCGGAGTCAGACGGTGGTAATGGGCGGAGAAAAGCAACAAAATGCTTCGCCGGAGGAAGTAAACAGAGTGGTTGCAGAGCTGAACGAAGGCAACAATGGAGGATTTGGGAAAGAAAGTTAGAGAGAGAAAATTTGGAGAAGACGAAGATGCAAAAGTGAAACGATGAAGAGAGAGGGAAGTAACTTTGTCAAAACACGAAAAGGCAGCAAATCACAATTAGTGCGCCTAGGACGATGTGTTTGTCAGACGGCGCACGCAAGTGCGATGCAACTTGATGGCGCGTGTCAGGTACGGTTCAATGGAGAAGAGACGCGTGGCAAAAACAGTTGAATGACTATGCGTGATAGCTCATACGCGTGTTGAAACTCTTGGAGTTCTTGATTTAATAAAGCAAAGACCTCGGCTAGGAGGACGATCTCGGCTAAAGAACTTGAAAAAACTTGGTTCTTGGTTCTAAAGGATTGATGCAAACACACAGAAGTTTTTGTCATATGGAAGCCGATGTGTGATAACCTCGGTAATAAAAGGTAGAGCAAGCTCAGCCGATGTTCTATATGGTCAAATAATATATGTTCCATTACCTCAGGATGCCGAGGTAATAAAACCTAGGGGGTAGTTGTGGGGACATATTTTTTGAATGACAACACGTGGCCAATGTGGCACCGAAGTGCCAATCGAGGTGCCACGTGTCAAGGTCATGACGCCGAGATGATCTCAGCTAGGCCGAGGTTATCTGCGGGGATGCCGGAGTCCGAGATGAATGGATAAGTTATAAGAGTCCTAGAATGGGGAATGACTTCAGTCTGGATAAAGATAGAGCTCCTAGGGAGTTTATCTCTATCTATTTGAGAGTCCAAGATAAGCATTGAGCCAGGGTCCATTGAAGTTAGGCTTCTATAGGGATCAGGTGGCTATAAAAGTAAGGCATCCTCGTGGGTCTAAGGTACGCTTTATATATTCTGGCATTGTGAGTTAAGCACAATTGGTTATTTTTTAGAGATATTGATTACTAACTTGATCGTCGGAGTGCCCCCCGGGTGGACGAACCACCGCCGGAGTCTCATCTTTCTGTTACAAGTTGTTCGGGTGCAATCCATTCTATCGGTATTCTCCAGCTGAGTACCTGGTTGGTAGTGTGGTCAGAAAACAACACACACAGAATGAATCGATTCATAGCCTTGCTATTAATTTTTTAAAGCAACTCATACCTGGGATTTCCAGGCATGTAAAAAATAGACCACCACCGCCACCACTACCACCATGCCTTCACCTTCTTGACATTGTTCACGAGTCCCTAAAACCACCCCCATCGGCCAACAACAAACATTGGATTTGCACTCACGGTAACTGTCTCATTTCTTCTCCCATATCGCTTCCTTGTTTTTCCATGAGTATTTGTGTACAGGACAGCAATTTGGAGAGAGTATCATCCGATCCACCTGACATAGGGATGCACCACTCTGTTACAAGTCTAAGGCGTACAGGCATTTGATTTAAAGAATATAAAAATTGTGAAAAATTCACCGATATCCAGTTCGACCACAAGAATGGTATGCTCTTAATCCCACGCCTTCATATCAATGGCTCCACTATGTCCATCTGCGTTAACCTCATGGTTTTCGAGGAAGGTTATTCATTTTGTAGCAGATTATATATGACCTCGTACACCATTTTCATGGACGGATTAGTAGACTCTGCTAAAGATGCACAGCACCTGATTGAGAAACAAATTACATACCACGAGTTGGGAAGTAAAGACAATGTAGCTACTCTCTTCAACAGTCTTCGCAGAGAAATTTACTTCAAATGCCTACCCAACGATTGCTATCTCTATAATGTATCCCAAAAGCTGAATGAGCATTACCAACAAAAATGGAGAAGTTGGATTGCCACATTGAAGCATGAGTATCTCAAAGACCCTTGGAAAACTATTTCACTCATTGCAGCTGCTCTTCTTATTCTTCTCACAATGGCACAGACCGCCACTGTGGTTGGTTATTACCTTCCTAGGCCTTAGAATCGTTCTTCAAATCTTTTCCTCTTCAGAATATTGTATCATTATCTAATAAAGCCAGTGACTCATGATGTTACTGTGGTTTTCTGTAACAGTAAGTCTAGGATCCCATACTTACCAATTCGATTTTTCTGGATTGGTGACTGTGTAGTGAAAACTAAATTTGGATAGTGTGTGTTCTGTATATAGAATAAATTTGCATATTTTAGAAAATTTCTAGACAATTAAGTTTAAGTCGTTTTTAGTATTATTGTTTATGTAATTTCATTCAGATTGGGGAGGGGAATGTACGTACTATTCTTGAATGAAAAATTACCATTGTGGAATTTTTAAAAATGATTAGATATTAGAAAAAATATTTATAATCTTTATTATTAATATTTATAATATTTGTTACTTTTTATAATTAATTTTTTGACCACTACTGCTATGTTATTTGTCCTAATTTTATCCGTTCATTATTCAACAGAGTATTTATGTTGAAAAAATGAAGATCATCACAAATTAAATAATCATATTACATTTTTATTGTTAAAATTATATTTAGTCATTTAATATTTAAAGACAAATATGATTTATTTTTATAGTTATTAACATTCAATAAACTTAATTTTTTAGATAAATTATTTTCTTGAACTTTACATATTAAACGAATCAGATCATCAAGATATTCTGACCAAGCCCTGGATGCCCAACCCCATAGAAGTCATTTCCTTTGGTTTTAGACTTTTAGTCAACTCTATGTTGATCAATACATTAAATTAATAAAAACTCGTGACAATTTTTTATTTATTTATTTTTAAATCAAATTTCATTCAACTCGTTTACAAAGTATAACATTTTCCAGACCCTAGGCAGAATTAATATAAAATGAACTAGCTCAAGCTTTAACTCCAAGGCAAGTGGTCAAGCGGTAAAGCCTAAAGGATAAAATTTATAGGTTTTGAGTTGGAGCTACATCTTAGGGCCATTAGAGATTTGTCTGATCGTTAATTTCAGGATTACGAGATTAATCGATGTGCATCGGGACATCCGGTTATCAAAAAAAAAAAAAAAAAAATTGTATATGGCAAGGCAATATCACTATTTGGACAGAAATTTTTACGAGTGTTTTTAGAACGCTTTATAACTATGTATTCAATTAATAATATTTTATGATTTATTTATATTATTTTTATTTTTTTGAATCATATAAGTGTATAGTCTGTTACTACTGGTTGAGTCAATCGCCATAATGTTACGAAAAGATTGAATAATTATAGTATATTCTTGGGTAAATTACACTAATATATAGTCCCTGTATTTTACTCTCTCAGCCATTTTAGTTCTTACATTTTTAATTTATTTGATTTTAACCTTAAATTTTGCATTATGTACTAATTTAGTCCACTCACTAACTTCCGTTAAGATTTTTAACAGAAAGAAATTATGTGCACAACATGTGACACGTTTCCAAGGCTAAAATGGACATTTTAAACCTATCATCTCCCTTCCATCGCTGCAACATCCAGAAACGAACTCCTCTTCACCGCCGTCACACCCCACCTTCACCACCAACGCCACTGTGTACCTCCTTCTTCAAGTGATATTGGATTTGTTACTTATTGGTTTGATTTTGATTTTGATTTGGAAGTTTAAGGCTGTAGATTAGTATCTTGTCTTGCCTTCACACTGTTTGATGAAATGTCTCTTTGGCATAAAACCTTTGTTAACTACTTTAGCCAGACACTGGAAAACCAGAGGATGCAAACTATTTTACGTGTTCAATGTTTTTAATCAAAATGAAAATGAAAATCTAAGTCAAAATCAAATCAAAAAGAACAAAAAGGGTAAGGATGATTGCAGTCGCGATCTCCAAATCTTGATTATCCCTATCTCCATTTGCAAATCTCCATCATCATCCATCTTATCTCGATATGTAGATCTCTATCTCCATCTTCAGAATTGTGATTTGAAAATCTCTATATGATTTCACCAGTCATGACGCCACATCTCTCCCATTCCTCTGTCCCGACGCTACCCACAACCCGCTATAGTATATTCTTGGGTAAATTACACTAATATATAGTCCCTGTATTTTACTCTCTCAGCCATTTTAGTTCTTACATTTTTAATTTATTTGATTTTAACCTTAAATTTTGCATTATGTACTAATTTAGTCCACTCACTAACTTCCGTTAAGATTTTTAACAGAAAGAAATTATGTGCACAACATGTGACACGTTTCCAAGGCTAAAATGGACATTTTAAACCTATCATCTCCCTTCCATCGCTGCAACATCCAGAAACGAACTCCTCTTCACCGCCGTCACACCCCACCTTCACCACCAACGCCACTGTGTACCTCCTTCTTCAAGTGATATTGGATTTGTTACTTATTGGTTTGATTTTGATTTTGATTTGGAAGTTTAAGGCTGTAGATTAGTATCTTGTCTTGCCTTCACACTGTTTGATGAAATGTCTCTTTGGCATAAAACCTTTGTTAACTACTTTAGCCAGACACTGGAAAACCAGAGGATGCAAACTATTTTACGTGTTCAATGTTTTTAATCAAAATGAAAATGAAAATCTAAGTCAAAATCAAATCAAAAAGAACAAAAAGGGTAAGGATGATTGCAGTCGCGATCTCCAAATCTTGATTATCCCTATCTCCATTTGCAAATCTCCATCATCATCCATCTTATCTCGATATGTAGATCTCTATCTCCATCTTCAGAATTGTGATTTGAAAATCTCTATATGATTTCACCAGTCATGACGCCACATCTCTCCCATTCCTCTGTCCCGACGCTACCCACAACCCGCTACTTCAGCCCAGCCATAACCCCATCCCCTTCCTCAGCTGTGACGCCATCTCCTCCTCTTTCCCAGCCCCAACACCATCTCACCTTACCCAGATCTAACGCCACCTACCTATCCCTCCTCCAGCCCAGCCGTAATGCCGTCTCCTTCCCCATACCCCACCACTCGTCACCTTCTTTCCCTACCCCCAGCAACCCACCTGTTATCCCTTCTCTGTATGTCTGTCTCTCTATATTTGTCGCCAATGCGACTCCAGCAAGTTATAACTCACCATGAGTTAATTGAGTCAACTCATTAGGTTTCATAGAATACGAGAGCCTCTATTTGCACACACCACTTTCCATCTCCTCACACAATGATATTTTTTTTATTACATTTATATCCTAAAATAAAATTACCAAAATATCCCTTTCTTCTTCAACCAAAACCCTAACCCTAACCCTAACCCTAACATCCAACACAGTGCCTCCCATTCCAGTCATCTCCTTCCTTCCTTCGTCGCCTCCGTTTAGCCTCTCTCTTCTCGAATTGAAGCCCCACCCCACCCCATCCCATCGTTCGTCGATCACTCACCCTCCCCACCACCCCCGTAACCCCTTACTTCGGGACACAACACCACCGCCGCCGCAGCTTCCATCCCTTCGCGACCCTCAATTCTGCACAGAGAGAGAGAGAGAGGAGAACCTAGATCTAGAAAGAATCAACATCCGAAGCCCCCTTTTCGCGATTGAGATGGGAGAAAGAAAGAGATCGAGGGGATGGGGTGGGCATTGCGGTAGTGTCGCCGGTGGGTAGAGAAAGGGGTGGGAATGGCGACTAGAACGGAGGTGGTAACGATGGTGTTGCGTCTCCGCCGGCGAGGTGGTCGCCGGTCTAGATCAATTTATATTAAGTATATTTTAAATCCAAAAAAAATTAAAGAAGGCTCAAATTAACTTAAAATAAATTGATCTATTAAAAAATTGAAAGACCCATTTAAAATAATTAGCATTGTCATCCATTGAAAATGATTTTGCAAAAAAAAAAACTAGATTATGCAAATATTATTGATTTATTTACTTCTAATGCAAGAAGAGCGAGGATCAAGCGATACTTATTAGTTGTTGTGATGTAATGTTAAGTATTTTTTATAATTTTGACACAATTTTTCTGTCCTTTACTTTAAATTTTTTTTTTTTTTTTCAATGAAGAAAATAAATGTGAAGGGCTCCAAAAATTTATTAATTGATTATCTACTCCGGGCCCCGAAAATCTCAAGGCCAGACCTATACCCGTGCTTGTTTGTCAACAGTGCTTGACTCCCAAAACACACATACACAAACGTGAGATCTTTACACGTGTCAATACATGGCTTGGCAACACAGAGCTCGACCCACCTCTCAATTAAGCCAGATTTATCATCAACAGGAGGGAGTAACGGCCCAACAGCCCAAACCCAATCATGGCCCAATATCCCCATTAGATGGTCCAATTAAACCCGTTCCAACTCACTAATCGAGTTAACCACCCAACTCGCCATATTAGACAGATACCCATCTTTGACGAATTCCGAAACTGGGTCTCCTTCCACGTAGCTACGATACAGGCCAGGGAGCTGCCACCAGGGGTAAATTGGACAATTTGGTACTCTTGGAAAGTTGATCAAAGCGTTCTCATCATTTGGATTGTCCCTCTTTGGTTTGTCTCTCCACACTGAATAAACAACTGACAAGAGCACATTACTTCTGAAAATTCGCATTTAATTATTTTTAAAAAATAAATAAATAAAACAATAATAAAAATTAATTAATTAATTAATTAATTTTATCCAGAGTTTATCTAAATTATATTAGTGTATAAGTTACTTTTAAATTAATCCAATTCAATCACCAATAAAGGCATTATGAAGAATAATAATTTTGTGGATGTTCAATATTTGTTATTTATAAATTATTTTAATTAAGATTTAATATGATAATTATTCTTACTAAATACCTTAGTTAAAAATCTTAGTGTATCAATTTTGAGAAACCCATACAAAAAAAAAAAAAAAAAAAAATCAAAGTTCGGCAAGATTTAGTGGCAGTAGAACAACACTTGGATTGCAGGCAAATATATTCATTGGAATTGAGAGATATGATTAGATAACCCATTATATGCATTGGAATTGAGAGATACGATTAGACCAAATACAATGATTAAGAGAGAGAGAGAGAGAGAGAGAGAGAGCCTCAGAGGAGCTTCTATATATTCATCCACACAGTGTTTATTGTTTGGTTTGTGTTTGTAGAGTAATTTTTTAGATAAAAAGTACGAAAACTTGTTGGTTTGCCTTTTTTCAGAAATAATTTTGAAAAATTGTTTTGGGGAGAGAGTTTTAAAAAAAGTGATTGATTTAATGTGTATGAGAGAGAGAGTGATTTTGGAAAGAAGCAAACCAAACAAAATTTTGAGATTTTTTTTGAAAAAATTTGTTTGGTTTGATAACTCTTGAAAATTTGTTTGTAGAGAATTTTTCTCAAAATTTTTTTCCAAAACCAAACCAAACAAGCCCTATATATTTTCCTAAACACTAATCGGAGAGAGTAAGAAAAAGAAGAAGAGGGAATTCCTGTGAGCAAGCTTAGTAGAAGAATAGGAGAAGATTAAGGTTGCATTTTTTTTCTTTTTTTTTTTTTTTTTATCATTTTACTATTCCATTTCAATCCTACAACTAAGTAAGAAAATCCTCTCAACCCTCTCATTTTTTTTAATTGTTGAATTTTTCAGATTATATTCATATGATAAAATGACTAACTTATAGATATAAATTTTTATATGTATGTATATAAATTTTGTGATGTATATATCAAATATTTGAAGATATTTATAGTCTTAAAGTCATGGTATTATTGTGAAAATAGGCTTGCATGTGTAGTTTATACCATTAAAGAGAGGATTGAAGATTTTTTTTTTTTGGTCAGAATTTGTCAGAAAATTTGTACGAATTTTTAGACAATTTTATACTCAAAATTTGAAAATGATTTCTCCTACAAAGTTGTTGAGAATGATGTTTGGTTCATCTAGGATTTTTGGCAACAATTTCTGAGCTTTTTACGAATTTATACAAATTTTTAATTAAATCTGAAACTGTAAGATAGATTTTATTATATGTTTGAAAATTTATTAAAAAATTCTATATTAAGTCAAATCTGATAATTTCTAACAAAAAGATGAAATTTGAGAAATTTAATTTCATAATAAATTTTTAGATTATAGAGTTGATCTATGAATTTAAGTATGGAATTAATTTAAGAAAATGTGACAAATCTGTATCATATAAATTGTTGAGAATTTTACAGGATTATTTATAACTTATTTTTTAAAAATTATTTCTGAAAAATGAACTAAACATCTTCATTGAGTATTCTGTTCATTTGCACAAATTTTAGAATAATGTAAATAATTCATTTATAATTTTTATTACCTAAGGTATAACCCAAAATTTTCTGGATAGGTTTAAGATCATCACTTCAATCATTTATTTAGAATAAAATCAATTATTGTGTTGGTCTAATTCATCAAATATTGTAAATCAGTATTTCATCTATAGGTGTGTTGTGGTTTATTTAATATTGTGCTAAATTAAAAAAAAAAAAAAATTCATGCATGAGTGTCATTATGGTTTATTTTCTTTGTATCTAAGTTATTATATTCATACCATGGTTTAAATTAATTGTTTATTTAAATTTTGTACATTGAATTATTATTGTGTGACATGTGTAATATTTTATGTTGAGAATTTTAATGAGTTGGTATAACAATATTGGTGATTGAAATTTGAATAATTTGTGATTAAAAAAAAAAAAAAAACTAATCAAATGATTAATGATATATATAAAGTTAATGATAGAGGGTTAATACCGGTTGTTCAGGGTGAGCCTTGATTTTTAATAATTTTTGCATAAATTGTGTCACGAAACCCTGAGATGGCACGGGGCTTATTTGAACCCTTATCGGTATTTGGTTTTGGAATAAGGGTGCATGTGCGGGTGGCACGCAGGGAAGTTACGTACCCCTGGCAGACCATTCTCTTGGGGTAGACCACGGATACCACGGCTTGGGTATATAACTCCGGGCGTAGGCAACTTTGGTAGTTCTTGAATATTTGATCAAGGGGGGTTTCCAAATTAACTGTGGCCATGGCTTAGTGCTTGGTAAGAAAGTCTCTTGGATGAGATTTTGAGCGTCATCTAAACTATTAAAATTGTCAAAATTATTATAATGGTTGTTATATTTATCATGCTATTAATTTTTATTATTATTTTAATTATTACGGTTTGATTATTTTCTCTTAAAAAGAATGGTAGATTGGTTTTATTTTCTTACTATGTTGCAAAACTCATGGCATATATTTTGTTGCCCTGGCATTTCATGCCAGATTATGTCGAAGAAGGGATTGAGGCTGAATTTGGAACTACTGCTAATATTGAACCTTGACTAACTTAAAGTCAAGACTTTATCAAAATAAAATTTTAATATCTCTTGTATTAGTATTTAAAAATGTTGTGACGTTGAATGTGAACTTGTAATTTTATTTTTGTTGTTGGATTTTGATTATGTGAGAATTTAAAATTTCTTAATTAGTTGTTAAAATTTTATCTAGTAAATTATTTATTATTTAAATTTTATGATGTTCCAAAAAAAAAAAAATTTTTTTTGGGCGTCACAGCACTAAAAGGAGAGAACATGAATCGCCAGATACCGAGCTGGCAAGCAAGGTGGTGGGTTCACCCCAATAACAAGTCGGAGACGATGATCGCAGGCGGCAAAGGGTGGTTCTAGAACCAATTTAGGAGAGGATTGTCGAGTTCACCCAAGGCTTTGTATTATAGCACGAATGCCAACAAAACGCATGTCTTTGGCATTCTCTACGCCATGGGGGAGGGAAGGGTGCGCAGGGAAAGGCAAGACAAGAGTGTGGATGGAAGGGTGTCTGGAGAGAAGTAGGGTGAGGGGAGAGAGGTTTTGGGGGGTGACAAGTATGGTGATTGTTAGTCCACGTGAAGTTAGTATGTGGGTTAGGTCCAGAAGTGGTATCATGTGATGTGCCCCTGCGCAGGTGTTTCATATCTATGTTTGATTCTATAAATATATTTTGTGTTGATGATAGCGGAGCTGGGGTATATATTGAGACAGTCTTGGAGGAGGTTGGATTGGAGTAAGTGGAGAACCAGATCCTCTTTCTTGTGGACATTTTATATTCTCATTTTAGTGCATGTGTTTTTGGCAGAATCTCGGACAATTCTAATTAACCATTGATTAATGTTTATATATATATATGGAAAATGAAAAATCCCCCTAAAAAAACTCCCCCTAATCCCCCTAATTTCCATTTTTGGCAAACTGTTTTTTTTTTTTTTTTTTTCTGTTTTCTTTTTTTTTTTTTTTTTTTTTACTTGAAAAGGAAATTCGGGGGATTCGGGCTCCCCCCTTTCGAGCTCCGAATCACCCCTGTATATATATATATATATATAATTTTAATTCAGCCCGTCCCATCTCAAAAAATATGATTTAGGATTTTGAACAAAAGTTTAAAATCTGAATCCATCCATGAATCTAGTCCGTACAAACCTGTATGGGTAAATCTATCCCGACCATCTCATCAGCCAGACTCAAACTATTCTGTCGAAAAAAATTAATATTATCCAAAAAATAACATTGTTAAATTGAATTGTAATCTATTAAAATCAATGCAGTTCCATTCTTTTTATAAAAAAAAATAAAAAATAAAAAACATTTGACAATCAATATTATCCTTGTAAATAGTACTTTTAAAATTTAAAAAAAAAGTACACTAAACACAATTTATTAAAATTGAATTTGACAGTGACTAGTGATATCCTTTTTACTCTTGACATACAACATTGTCATAATTTGTTAATTTGGTAAATTTATACTTTAATTTGATTATTTTAATAGTATTACTTATTTGACTATATGAATTTATTAAAGGGGAAATTTAGCCAAAACTCCTCCATTAGACTCTTATTTAGTGAAAACGATAGCTTAATTTATTTTGCTTCATAAATCCTTTAAGGAGAAAATACATAATTGAGTAAGGACAAAATAAAATATCTTCTTTTTTTCTGGGCAAATTACACTAACAGCCCATGTAATTTGAGGCTTGTGTCACTTTGATCCCTGACTTTTCAATTGTGACACATTTAACCTTACATTTTGAATCTTGTTCCAAATAAGGACGATTGAAGATACCATTGCTTAATTTCAAGGACAAAATCGTCAATTTGATAAAATATAAACTAATTTGACAAAAATAAATGTCAAAAAAATATTTTTAAATGTTAAAAAATTATTTCTACACACCAAAGATAAAATTATGTAAAATTGATAAATTTTTTGGACATTTATTTATTTATTTATTTATACCAAATTAATTTTTATTATGTATTTGGATAATAATTATTTAATGGTTGGCTGTTAAGATTTTAATGTGTAATCGATATATTTAATATATAAAATGTTTTTATTTTTGGATTTCTTAATTTTATGGATTGGTTTAATAACGATATCAAAATTGTCGTCATATTCGATTTTTGAAAAATAGAAACTAATTTAATGAAAATAAAAACAACCACCCATTACATAATCATTATCCAAACACATAATAAAAATTAATTGGTAAAAAAAAATGTCTAAAAGATTTATCAATTTTACATAATTTTATCTTTAATGAGTAGAAATAATTTTTAAAAATTCAAAAATATTTTTTTGACATTTATTTTTGTCAAAATAGTTTATATTTTATCAAATTGACGATTTTGCCTTAAAATTAAGCAATGATATCTTCAAGTGTCCTTATTTGGAACAAATTCAAAATTCAGGGTCAAATGTGTCACAATTAAAAAATCAATGACCAAACTGACACAAATCTCAAACTAAACGGACCGTTAATGTAATTCGCCCCCCTTTTTTTTTTTTGTACAATATTGCCAGATGTAACATGTTATTATTAAAGAGAATAGCATGTAACTATCATACAGAATAATTGTTAAACAAAGCAACATGTTACTGTCAAACAAAGCAACATGTTACTGTCAAACAAAGTAACATGTTATTGTTATCGTTTAAATCAATTTCGACAGTAATTATTTATTTATTTATTTTAAAGAATTTCATAGTTAACATACATCTACATCAATTTCGACAGTAGATTTTAGTGAGAGAATTCTAAAAATACTAATTTTATTAAAAATCGACATATTCATCAAAAGTTATATTATTTTAAAGTTTAATATTTTGACTATAATGGTATGTGTTGAATTTTTTAAGAAATTTTTTTTAAGTTGTCTCTAATGCATTAAAGTTTTGTTATGAGGAAATTTTGACTAAATCTCCCTTATTAGAAAAAGAAAAAATGAAACAATCAAATTGTCAAATAAACTCGTAAGATTTGGGCTTACTGGTGGAACATGATTTTAATGTTTTTAAATAAGCTTGGTCTGTCTCCTTGATGACCCCTGGTTATACAGATTTAAACTTTATATAATTTAAACCGTACTTGAAATAAATTTAATCTGTATGTTTAAAATTTTTATTTTTATTTTATTTTATTTTATTTTATTTATTATTATTATTATTATTTTGAATAAAACATTGATGGGATCCAATGTGGTTGATGAGGGAGTATCTTTCTTGAACAAGAAGTTATTTTGGGATGCATATAGTCTCCACGTATGCTTTCACCAAAAAAGAGCTATCATGTGCACAGACCCTTTTGGTGGTTTTGCACTCAACACCATCACCAATATTAACTTAACTGGAGAACCATATGAAATATATATCACAGCTAAAACAATGTCGTGGTTCTCTATTATCTTTACACTTGGTCGGTCTCTGTTGGTGGTTTAGTACACCCCATCCCATTCCAATGTCAATGCCAATGCCAATGCCAATGCTATGCCACTCAATTAGAGAAAAAGTATGGTTCGGCAATATTTGAATTTTGAATATTAATAAAAATTTGTGGAAGATATTAAAAAGAAAATAAAAAGTATTAAAATTTTAGTAATTTAGAATTTCATGTCATGTGAGTTAAGTAAACCAAAATCAACAATGCTATAATTCTAAAAAGAATAAAAAAATAAAAAAAGGGGCAAAAATCTCTCCAAAATTTCACATCAATGGTCACGATTCACTTAGAATGTGGCCTCATACAAGTAACTTTCAGCATACACTATTGCTCTGAAATTCATCATAATTTTATGGTGCCATATACTTTAGGTCCGTTTGTTTTGGGAGATAGAAGAAGGAATGGGATTGAGATGAAGGTGGAACCTACTAATATTGTGTTTGTTTTTGGAGATGGAAAGGGGATTCATAAGCCCTCCGGATTAAGATGAGCCTTGGATGTTGGGATTGAGATGACTTGGTATTAGAAAATTAATCCACTGGCTTTCTTTCTTCTTCTTTTTTTAACATGTTAGACATTTTTTTTGAACATTAATGTTTAATGATTTTCTATTTTTTGTTAAGTAAAAATCATAATTTTATTTGTTTTATTATTTTGTAATTTTTTTATATAAAAATAATTTAACAATCCTCACACTATAACAACTATTATCAAAATAAATACAATTTTACGTAATCTCCTTACTATCAATCCTCTCACTAACAGTTCCCTCACTATCAATCATCTCACTGACAATTCCATCACTATTAGTCTTCTCATTATCAATTTCCTCATTATTAATCCTCCCACTATCAATCCCCTTAATTTTACTTCCGAAAATAAACAAGCCTTTATAAACCAAAAATACCCTATTTTTAATTCTACCAAATTTAAAATCTGAATACAATATGAATCATTTGCCCCCTAATTAAAATTGTAAAAATTTACCATCCGAATCCAGATTCTGCTAAGCATGATTCTTTGTTTTTTATCAGGTGGGCAACAAAATTGATCAGTATCATATGTTAGCGGGATGTGGACCCATTCCAATGACTGGTGTGGATCACGTTGACAAGGAATTACTAGTCGGGTTTTCGGAGTTAATAGGAGGCCCATCCAAGCTGAATTCTGTTTATATATATTTATTATTGGGCGACTTTGAAATTTCTTTATCGGCAAGTCTTTCTTTGTCTTTTTTGTCTTCTTGTATGTTTTCCGTGCAAATATTTTTGTGACTATTTTGTGTTTTGTTTTATTTTATTTTTTGAGAAAAATAAAATAAATATTTAGCATTTTTTAGATTAATTTTGAGAAATTGTTATGGAAACAATTCGTGTCTTAAAAAATAATTTTTTTTTAATTGTTTTGAAAACTGTTTTTTAGAAATTAAAATGACCTAAAATTAGAAGATATTTTTTGAAATTGGTATTATATATATATATATATTTTTTTTTTCCCCTAAAGCATGAAAGAAAAAGATAAAATAAAATCAAATAAAAAATATATATAACTGAGCAGACTAAAAAAAAAGTTCTAAGACAATTTCACAAAACCATATCATCAACATGCTATTGTTAGTTAGTTTTTTTAAATTAAAAAAAAAAAAATAGTGAAAAACCTCTCAAACTAATTTTCTCATTGAAAAATGACATCTTAGCAGTGATGAAGTAGCTCATCATTGAGCTCAGTCCCCTCTTCTACCCCTTGCTTAAACTTTCATAAATTGAAAATCTTAATACAGACCTCACAATTTATACTCTCGTACAGAGGCGCAACTATGTGGGACTTGGGGTGCTGCTATGCCGTCAAAGCACAGCAGTCTGCTGTGTCTCTTTGTGAGCAGGCCCGACCCTTAGATTTTCGGAGCTCAAAGTTAATAATTAACTAATAAATTTTTGAGATCCTTCATATTTTTTTTTCATTGAATGAAAAAAAAAAAGAAAAAAAAGATAAAAGACAAATTTTTTTGGTCAAAATCACAAAAAATACTTAGTATTATATTACAACAATTAATAAATGTCGCTTGATTCTCGCTCTTCTTACATTTTTAGAAGCAAATAAATCAATCATACTTGCATAATCTATTTTTTTGCAAAATCATTTTCAATGAATAACAATGCTAATTATTTTAAATGGGCCTTTCAATTTTTTAATGGGTCAATTTATTTTAAATTAGTTTGGGTCTTCCTTAATTTTTTTTTATTTAAAATATACCTAATATATTACAATAAACTATAATAGGAGAACCCTTTTTTGGGTCTATTTTCAATGGACAACAATGTTAATTTTTTTGAATGGTCATTTCAATTTTTTAATGAGTCAATTTATTTTAAGTTAGTTGGACCTTTTTTAATTTTTTTTTTAACTTAAAACATACCTAATATATTACACTAAACCATAATAGAAGGACCCCCTTTTTTGGGTCTATTTGGAGGGGCCCTGGGCCATGGTCTTGTTGGCCCAGGCCCAGGCCCGGCACTGTTTGTGAGAGTTTGTCCTAAATATTTTTTGATGATCTGAACCATACATATTATAGGATTCGTCAAGACTATTATGCATGTAACAAAAAAAGTTAATCGGATATTCATAACTCCATAATTAAGTCTTAATTGTTTTTAAAATTTTATGAAAATTATGTTAACCATGAATTTTTATAATAACAATTGTTCTTCGGTTATAGTGTTATAGATATCCAATCAACTTGATTTTTTTGCATGAATGATCTACTCTACAAACCCTACAATATGAACGGTTCAGATTATCGAAAGAGACTCAAGACGACACTCCACAAGAGAGCACAGCAGGATCCTCAGATCCAATTACGTGTAGTTTAGTGGGTTTAATTGAACCCATTGAACATTCAATTTTTTTTTAGGATTATGTATATTTTTAAAACATTATTAAAATTGTTAAAAAAATAAACAACATGTTGACAAAAATGATTTGTAAATATAAAATTTATACAAAAAAGTAAAAAAATTGACATGTTAATGATATTTTTGATATTACGAGAACAATGGTGAATGCTTGATTAAAAATATATTAAAAAAAAAATAAATAAGAAGTAACATTATTCTGTATAAATTTTTGTTTATATATTGTGGTAGCCGAATAAAAGCAGACGCAGATAGGCGGAGTGTATATCTTCCCAATCGGTTTATAGTATGCACTCGGCCCCACCCCTGACGTTTCAAATGCCGAATAAGTTGAGCAGGGGGGGCCGATTGAAAGTTGAGATACGGCACAATGGGGGGAGGGGGCCGAGTGAACAAGTACATGAAAGATCAAGAGTGGGCCCTGCCTAGAAGACCAGGAGCATATATAAATAGAAGAACGACGAACAAGAAGAGGTACGTGAGAATTAGTACGCTTAACTTAAGATACATGCAATCTAGAGAGTATACACTGACTTATCCGTCGGAGTGCTAATTCTAGCACCCCCGACCGGAGTGTTCATTCTCTTTCAGGCTACCAGCTGAGGATCTCGAACGTTCCATTGGACCCAAAGAGTATTTCCAAACCACCTTCCCCACAATTGGTGCCGTCTGTGGGAATACTTAACTACATCCATGGTGGGCGCAACGGAAGATCCTCCTATACTCGCTGACAAAACTACACCGAGAGATGATCTCACCCTAACAAACATGCTGGGACCAGAGACTATCATCGCAAGACGCGCCTTGAACTTCGACTCACCCTCGACTTCAGCACATGAGACAATGCAGCGATCATGGAACAAGCAAAGCAAAACGAACAGAGGTTGGAGAACATGATCGCTGAGAACGAACGTCTTCGTCAGGATTTGGCCTTGGAAGTGGCGAAGTCTAAACAAGCTGTACGCCAAGATCTAGAACGACCTCTGAGGGCAGGTGGTCGACGACCTCGAGCCCGACAACAAGACAATGACAGCGACTCTGACTCATTATTCCCGGAGCCCAAGAAGAAGGGACAACCCGAAACTACCAGTTCCTCTGAAGAGAGTCCACATATAAGGCATAAGTGAAGACGAAATGGTTCAGACGAAGAGGACCAGCACGATCCCTTTGTGCGATGGATTGTAAAGGCAGTACTACCCAAGAAGTTCAAAGCCCCGTCGTTTACCTTGTACGACGGGAAATCAGATCCCACGGATCATATCCATCATTATAAGCAAGCTATGATGTTGCATGCAAACGACGAAGCTCTCATGTGCAGAATATTTTCGAGCAGTTTGGGACCGTTGGCAATCAGATGGTATTATCAGTTGGAGCCGATGTTGATTAAGAGTTTTCATCAATTACAAAAATCCTTCAGGGCAAGGTTCATCACTAATGAGGTCCAGCCGAAACAAGCCGACTCTCTCTGGGTAATGCAGATCTAGCCAGGAGAAACCCTAAGAGCGTATTCGGCGAGCTATTGGGAGTGCTTTAATCTTGTTGATGACGCTCGCAACAAGTTCATGGCCATCACCGCCTTCAAAATGGGTTTGTACCCTGACAGTGCTCTCCGCAGTTCCTTAACTAGAAGGCCCCCCAAAACAGTCTGGTTGTTAATGAAGAAAGTTGAGTACTGCAAAGTGGAAGACGACGCCTTGCGGGTTAAAGCCGGGAACAAGGCCAACAAGATGGCCCATTCTGAAATTGTTCAGCCGGTAAACTCTGTCCTAACTCGGAGTCTCGAACCACGGCATCGGGCTAAACGAGAAAAGAGACGGGATTCACGTCGACCAAACGACCAATGTTCCCACCGAGCTAGCGAATAACTTCAAGTAGATAGCAGGCGTACAAGGCGCGCGGACAAGAAATATACGGAGTTGTCGGAGCCGATCAGCGTGGTTATGTCTAAAGTTCAACACCTTCCATTCTTCAAATGGCCACCCAAAATGGTGGGACCTCCCGACACGAGACGACGAGATAGGCGGTGCAAGTATCACAAAGACCACGGCCATGATACTGAGAGTTGTTATGCATTGAAGGATCACTTGGAGGAATTGGTACAAGATGGTCAGCTACAACAGTGCGTCCGGAAAGGCAACTCAACCAAAGCAATAGCCTTAAGGCAGGATTCACCTCCACTCGGCGTGATCCACATGATATACAGCTTACCAGCGGCATCCGCGGTGCATACGATTCAGTCGCGTCCCGACCCTTAAAATCAACTCACCTCGACTAAACGGCCCTATAAAGCTACGAGCATTGCCTTCAATGATTCAGATTTGGCCGAAGTGACACTTCCTCACATTGATCCTTTGGTAATCGAGTTACGCATAAACCGATTCACCGTTGAGCGCGTACTCATTGATCCTGGGAGAACATTGGAAGTTATGTATTACAAGACATTCACCAAACTCAGCTTCACCAAATTAGATCTTTCTCCAGCTCCTTCCATTATTCGGCTTCAACGTCAATCCAGAGTACCCGTTGGGCAAAATCACGCTACCAGTTTGAGCAGGTTCGCGAACAGTAGATGTGGAATTCTTGGTTGTCAAGCTGCCCTCGTCATATTACCTCATCATGGGCCGAACTTGGCTGCACACCATGCAGGCCGTGCCTAGCACCTATCATCAATTGCTTCGTTTCCCTACTGAACGAGGCGTTGAACAAATCCATAGTTCACAGAAATCGGCACAAGCATGTTATCTCCTTGCCACGAAGACACCAAGAGAGGTGGAAGTGAATTCTATTGAGGTACTGGATCGAGAGAGCCTTGATGATGTTGGACGGCTTCCAAGCGAAAAGGCCACGGAAACCCTAGATCGAGTTGAAATTGCCGGGAATCCTAACAGGTTCTTCATGATTGGTGCCTCCCTGAACAAAGTCGACAGACAGCAGCTAATTACCTTCTTACTAGGCAATCTTGACGTATTTGCCTGGTCGCCGTATGAGATGCCAGGGGTACATCCATCTGTCACTCAGGATCATTTGAATGTCAACCCCAAATGTAAGCCGATTATATAGAAAAGTCGGCGGTCAACCGCAGAGCACACTGCCGCCGTTGTTAAAGAGGCTGACCAGTTGCTTGACGCTGCAGCTATTAGGGAAGTGACCTACCCTACATGGCTCTCGAATACTGTGGTTGTGAAGAAGAAAAATGGGACTTGGCGTATCTGCGTTGATTTCACCGACCTAAACAAAGTTTGCCCCACGGATTGTTTTTCCCTACCCAGAATTGACCAACTTGTAGATGCTACGGTACGTCACCAGCGTATGAGCTTCCTTGATGCCTACAGAGGCTACCATCAAATTGCCATGCATCCAGAGGACCAAGACAAAACTGCATTCCTCACCCCAAGAGGAACCTATTGCTATAAGGTTATGCCTTTTGGGCTGAAGAATGCAGGGCAACTTACCAAAGACTAGTCACTGCCATGTTCAAGGAGCAACTCGGCTACACTATGGAAGTTTACATTGACGATATAGTGGTCAAGTCTAAAGAATAGCAAACTCATCTAGCTGATCTGGAAGAGACATTCGGCATTCTACACAAATATAGAACAAAGCTGAACGCTTCCAAATGTGCGTTTGGGATCGGCTCTGGCAAATTCTTGGGTTACATTGTCAACCACCGAGGAATCGAAGCCAATCCGAGGCAAATCACCGCAATCCTGGAAGTCGGCTCCCCTCGATTGGTCCAGGAGGTTCAGAAGTTAATGGGGATGGTCGCCGCACTCAACAGGTTCATTAGTTGTTCTACGGACCGCTACCGACAATTCTTTCAGACATTACGGCAGGGTAAAGCTTTTGAATGGACCTTTGAGTGCGAAGCCGCTTTTAACGGTCTAAAGGCTTATCTCCGATCTGTTCCACTTTTGATAACACCATCGGCAGGCGACCCACTCATTTTATATCTGGCCGTCTCCGACCGGGCTGTCAACGCCGTATTGTTGAAGGAAGAGCTTGGAGAGCAGCAACCAGTGTATTATGTGAGCAAGGCAATGGTTGACGCCGAAACCCGTTACCTTCCCTTGGAAAAACTCATCCTAGCCCTCGTCATGGCGGCAAGAAAACTGATGCATTACTTCCAGGGGCATAGCATTGGGGTACTAACAGATTACCCCCTCCGATCAGTACTATGTAGTGTAGAAACATCAGGGCGCGTTTCAAAATGGGCCCTCGAACTCGGCCAGTACGATATTCAATTTCTGCCTAGGACCTTAATTAAGGGGCAAGTGCTTGCTAATTTTGTAGCCGAATTCACGGGGGGTCTTGCCGACTTCAAGACCGACCAAACTCAACCCAAGCCGAATTGGAGAATTTATGTGGGGGATATTTGGCAGCTATATTGTGACGGGTCATCCAATCAATGGGGCAGTGGAGCCGGAGTAGTGATCATGGCTCCCGACGGCGCAATAATTGAGCAGGCCGTCAAACTCGGCTTCAAAGCATCGAATAACGAGGCCGAATACGAAGCCCTTCTAATCGGTTTGTGGAATGCACATCTTCTGGGTACTCGGCGTTTGCTTGTGTTTTGCGATTCAAAACTAGTGATCAATCAGCTAAAGGGGGAGTACGCGGCCAAAAATGGCCATATGGCGGCTTACATGAAAACGACTAACTCCTTGCTGGCAAAATTTGACCTTCATGAATTGAATCAAATAACATGTGATCAGAACACACATGCAGATGACCTGGCTTGCCTAGCCTCCGCCATTAACTCAGAGATTAAACGGACCATCGAAGTAGGTTTCATCCTGAAGCCGAGGATTGGCCCTTCGGAGGAAGTCCAGGTTAATGTCATAGAGTCAGGACCGAGCTGGATGGACCCCATTGTTGTATTCCTGCCTTCCGAACAGCTCCCAACGGACAAGAAAGAAGCGCACAAGCTGCAAAACAAAGCCCTGCGATACTACTTGGATCTGCATGGAAAGCTTTATAAAAAATCCCTTTCTGGTCTATACCTGGAATGCGTGCATCCGGACAAAGTCGAAGAGCTTCTGACTGAAATACATGAAGGCAGTTGCGGCGCACATTTTGGTGGGCGCTCTTTGGCTCATCGAGCTGTGACACAGAGGTATTACTAGCCGACAATGAGAGCCAATGCCGAGTGTTACGTGAAAAAGTACGAACAGTGCCAGAAGTTCTCCCCCCTGATTCACCTGTCTGCTGAAGAGTTAAGCTCCATAACCAACCCTTGGCCGTTTGCTCAATAGGGACTTGACATCGTCGGACCGTTGCCTCGTGCCCCGGGTAACAAGCGATTTTTGATCGTCACGACTGATTATTTCACGAAATGGGTAGAAGTAGAGGCACTAACGCACATCCGAGATACCGACGTAAAGTGTTTTGTATGGAGAAATATCATAACGCGGTTCGGCATTCCCAGAGCACTTATATCAGACAACGGCACCCAGTTTGATTGCGGAGTCTATCGGGAGCTTTGCAGCAAGTATGGTATTCGACCATACTTCTCCACCCCGGCTTATCCACAGAGTATTGGCCAAGCTGAAGCCTCCAATAAAACTATTTTAGACGGCATCAAAAAGAGGCTGGAGAAGGCGAAAGGCTGATGGGTTGAAGAATTGCCGAGTGTATTATGGGCTCATCGCACAACACCGAGACGGTCCACCGGGGAAACGCTGTTCGTTTTGTGCTTCGGAACACAGGCAATTATCCCCTTGGAGATCGGCCTCCTAACCTTGAAATCAATAGTTTTTGATATGGGCTGAAACGATATGATGTTGGCTTTGGATTTGACTCTGATTAAAGAACGAAGAGTGTCATGACCCAAACCCGCCCCTATAGATTAAGGTCATAACCGGCCAGTAATCATGAGATTACCTATGGCCTCAAACCTGATAGCAATTAATAATTAATAATATGGGGCCAGATGCGGAAGCAAACTTAAAATTTTTTGTCCAATGAGCTATGCTTACATGGCATAACAAAACATTTCACATATACTTAATAATAACTCACACCACATATCAGTAGTTAACATCTTGTATATCTAGGATCATTCAAAAGTCATAGTCAGCTAAACCAAAAGCTTATGCACATAACTGGTCTATCATGACTAATAGAAATAGCAAAAAGGAATACAAAAGATCATGAACAAAGCCTCTTGCGTGAGGCACCTGGGCTGACTTCAAAAAACTCGGGTTCCTTTTTTAAATTCCACTAAGGCTGGGGTTGAACGTCCCTTTGCTCACCTACATACATATAAATGAGAGTGAGCTAATGCCCAGTGAATAATATCAAAATAAAGAGGTTAATGAATGAGATTCGTTCATAAATGAATCATGTTTATAATGTACATATTTGAACCACTATTCTCATTCACACCAGATTTACAAATCTCAACAAAGCAAAACGACCTTAGGTCCAACACATCATGTCCATATACAAAACGACCTCAGGTCCAATTCTTATATAAAACAATACGACCTCGGGTCCATCTATACGAAACGACCTTTGGTCCAACCAATTCTCTATTCAAAACGACCTTTGGTCTAATTCGAACACATCAAACGGCCTCGGGCCCATTCTCTTTATATTCATATCCATGCGTATTTAATATTCATGATCATGATCCCTTTTATTCAAACGGCCTTTGGCCCATCACGGTATTCCAACATATCAAATGACATATTCAAATGGCCTTTGGGCCATCTTTGCATTCATGTCTAGCGGCTTTTGGCCCAATCGTTCATATCTGACGACCTTTGGCCCAATCATTCATGTTTGACGGCCTTTGGCCCAATCATTCATGTCCAATGGCCTTAGGCCCAATTCAGATATAACAAACATATCAACGGCAAACGACAAATGGCCTTAGGCCCAATTCAAATATATCAAACGTATCAAACGGCCTTATACAAATTAGGCATATAGAATACTCATTCATATTTCAAATCAACAAATCCATGGAGCTTATACAAAAGTAGCATTTGGAAAGTAACATACTTGAAAATATCTTTACTAAGATATTACTCACAGTGATCTGCTGATGGATTTGCCCTTGCGCTTGACCCTACACATTTTATATTACAATGGGTCATAAGCAATTCAATCCATCCTTAACTTATTATTCCTCTTAGGCTTCTTTCTTATCCTTTTAGGTCATATACAAAGCTCAATGCATGCCTAAGAGTGCTTAGAAATGAAAGAGAATGGAAAATGAAACACAAAACATCTTTTCAAAATTTCAGAAACAGGGGTCCCCGCTCGAGTGTGGATTCCGCTGCTCAAGCGGACCCTGATGGTCTGCAAAAGTACTGGTTACCTCATTTCTACACTCGAGCGTGAATTCGGGCGCTCGAGCTGAATGTCACACCACATGGCTCCCCGTTCGAGCATGAATGTTCCCGCTTGAGCGGACATCAATGCCTACAAAAATTCTGGGAGCTCGCATTTCACGCTCGAGCGGCGCTTTCCCCACGTGAGCGGACATGCCAAATTATGGGTTTTCCAGCAACCATTTTGAGCTTCAAACTTGCATTCAAACTAATGCATCTTGCATTTTATAACCCATAATTCTCATACACAACTACTAACATGCTACAAACACCAATTTACTACATTATGAAGCTCAAATCTTATGAATCAATCACATGCAAATCCAAATTATACCAAACTTACTTCCAATACATTAAATTCATACATTCAAACTTCATATCTTCATTAAGCATGCATGCATGTCAATTCTTGACTCCATTTCTATTACAAATGGTACAAATGGTGCTTATAACCATGAAACTCAACAAAACCATGCTTGTATGTATGATCCAATGCCCAATCTTTCATAATTAACATGTTACATGCTAGCTTATGCAAATTCATGGCAACTCTAAACATGCATGCATTCATTGACTCCAAATTCATCAATTACAACTTAATTCTTGCTCTTGGTTACATATTCTCTTTGAATTCACAAAAATACAAACTTAACTTATGAATTTATGCTCAAATACTCACCTAGGAGCTTTAATCTTCACAAATTCTAGCTAGATCTTTGAGTTTAGCTTCCAATCCCCAAGCTTTGAGCCAACATTCATAATTTGAGCCCCTCTCTCTCTCTAGAGCCGTCTCTCTCTCTCTCTCTAGAGCACATTTCAGATTTTGAGTTCACAAAAAATGAGGGACTTAAGTGTATATTGGCCTATTTATAGGCTTGCTTAATCACATTGATTATGTTTAAGTAATGGCACTCTAATTAACCATTCTGAATCTAATTATTTTTATCCGAATCAATTTTCAATTAAATTTCACCATAGGCTCTAAAAATTACGCTAATCACAATGGCGTAGTCAATTTTAGTTTCGGTGTCCGATAAGGCCTTCAATTTTCAGTTCAAAGCACAGATTTTAACAGATTTTCCTACGGTGAACAGATACAAAGCCAAAATCACATGTAATCATGTAATTAACACCCAAATTCAAATTAAGCACATAATTACAGACGTAATCATGATTAATTAACATAGTACAAGATACGGTTATCACAAAGAGACCGTGCCCTTGCCGCCATGGCACGGTACCAGCAGCAACTTGCTAAGTCGTATAACCAGCGTGTTCAGCTATGCCGCTATGTACCAGGTGAATTGGTCCTAAAGAAAGTGCTTCCAACTGCCAGGAAGCCGGCTGATGGAAAATTAGGTCCTAACTAGGACGACCCCTACCAGATCGACTTAGTCGCGGGAACGGGGGCTTATCAGCTCAAAGACATGTTTGGCAGGAGTCTGCCACGCCCTTGGAACTCCTCGCATTTGCGTAAATTCCATCATTAGACCCGACTTGTGGGGCATGATATTTGTTTTGAATAATCCGCCACGTACAGATTTCACTTTTGCAATGCAAAGTTTTGTTTTTTCTCATTGTGTAACTCAGTTCAAGTCCTCCAAAAAAGCCTCCGAATTTGGAGCCCTATCTGTGCAGGTCATGTTTGGACTGAATAAGACTCCGGATTTAGAGCGCCCTTCGTGCATGTCACGATTGGCCAAGACAAAAAGTCTCCGAATTCGGAGCCCCATCCGTACAGCTCACGTTTGGGCCGAATAAGACTCCGGATTCGGAGTGCCTTTCATGCACGTCACGATTGGCCAAGACAAAAAAGCCTCTGAATTCGGAGCCCCATCCGTGCAAGTCACGTTTGGGCCGCATAAGACTCCGGATTCGGAGCGCCCTTCGTGCACGTCACGATTGGCTAAGACAAAAAAGTCTCCGAATTCGGAGCCCCATCCGTGCAGGTCATGTTTGGGCCAAATAAGACTCTGGATTCGGAGCGCCCTTCGTATACGTCACGATTGGCCAAGACAAAAAAGCCTTCGAATTTAGAGCCCCATCAGTACCGGTCACGTTTGGGTCGAATAAGACTCCGGATTCGATGCGCTCTTCGTGCACGTCACGATTGGCCAAGACAAAAAAGCCTCCGCATTCGAAGCCCTATCTGTGCAGGTCACGTTTGGGCCGAATAAGACTCCGGATTCGGAGCGCCCTTCGTGCACGTCACGATTGGCCAAGACAAAAAGCCTCCGAATTCGGAGCCCCATCCGTGTAGGTCACGTTTGGGCCGAATAAGACTCCGGATTCGGAGCGCCCTTCGTGCAAGCCACCATTGGCCAAGACAAAAAAGCCTCCGAATTCGGAGCCCCATCCGTGCAGGTCACGTTTGGGCCGAATAAGACTCCGGATTCGGAGCGCCCTTCGTGCACGTCACGATTGGCCAAGACAAAAAGCCTTCGAATTCGGAGCCCCATCTGTGCAGGTCATGTTTGGGCCGAATAATACTCCAGATTCGGAGCGCCCTTCGTGCAAGTCACGATTGGTCAAGACAAAAAATCCTCCGAATTTGGAGCCCCATCCGTGCAGGTCATGTTTGGGCCGAATAAGACTCCGGATTCGGAGCGCCCTTCATGCATGTCACGATTGGCCAAGACAAAAAAGCCTCCGAATTCGGAGCCCCATCCGTGTAGGTCATGTTTAGGCCGAATAAGACTTCGGATTCGGAGCGCCCTTCGTGCATGTCACGATTGACCAAGACAAAAAAGCCTCCAAATTTGAAGCCTCATCCGTGCGGATCACGTTTGGGCCGAATAAGACTCCGGATTTGGAGAGCCCTTCGTGCATGTCACGATTGCCCAAAAGAAAAAAGCCTCCGAATTCGGAGCCCCATCCGTGCAGGTCACGTTTGGGCCGAATAAGACTCCGGATTCGAAGCGCCCTTCGTGCATGTCATGATTGGCCAGGACAAAAAGTCTCCGAATTCGGAGCCCCATCCGTGCAAGTCACGTTTGGGCCGAATAAGACTTTAGATTTGGAGCGCTCTTCATGCATGTCACAATTGGCCAAGACAAAAAGTCTCCGAATTCGGAGCCCCACCTGTGCAGGTCACGTTTAGGCAGAATAAGACTCCGGATTCGGAGCGTCCTTCGTGGATTTCACGATTGGCCAAGACAAGCCTCCGAATACGGAGCCCTGTCCATGGTCTCGTTTGGGCTGAATAAAAACTCCGGATTCGGAGCGCCTCGCAAGCTATCACAACACGCAGCGACAATTGAAACATTCAACCATTCAGAATGAAATGTTTCATTAAATTGATTAACTGGTACAAGCCGTATAAACATAAGTTGAAACATGCAAGCATTCAGAATGAAATGTTTCATTAACTTGATCAACTGGCACAAGCCGTATAAACATAAGTTGAAACATGCAAGCATTCAGAATGAAATGTTTCATTAAATTGATTAACTGGCACAAGCCGTATAAACATAAGTTGACACATGCAAGCATTCAAAATGAAGTGAGTTCTTAAATCGATTGATTCGCACAAAGTGTATTAATACAAGTTGATATACGTTAACATTTGAAACAGAGCGTCTTATTAAATTAGAAAATAAATACATAATTCGCACTCAATCTACATATGCGCATTACAAGGTCTGCTTTTATTCGACGGCTCCCTCATCATCACTCTTCTCAACTTCGAAAGCGGAAAAGGAGAAATCATCTCACTGGTACAGCGGCAACGCCGAATTCACACCTGCTGCCCGGAGAGCCTCAGCTGTCTGAAGTGCCTTGATCCAACCGTGCTTAAATCCACGATTTTCACATCGGCAAACTTCCTCGACGAGTTTCTCCTTGATCTTCTCTATTCCGACCTTTCGGCCATCATGAAAGCCTTTTTCATAGGCCCTGGATTTCGCAGCCTTAATCGCAAACATGCTAACCGTGTCCCGATCGGCAATGGCATGACTTATTAGCCTCTGGGTCCCCCTCTCTTCCACAATCGGGTTAGGATGGCTGGCTGATTGAGACTTGGTAGACTTGATTTTCCTTAGTTCACGCTCGGTCTTCTCCGCGCGAGCTTCTAAGTTCCAAATGCGTTCATCTCTCCGTTCTATATCCCGCCGAGTGGCGCGAAGACGTATGCCGATTTCATAGGCGGTGTACAGCCCCTTTATCGCCCCATGAATGCCTTCACGAAACACTTCGAAATCCTGCCGACGTACTATCGACTGCTGAACTTTAGGTGAAAAAATCTGTCGAGCGAACTCGACTGCCACATTTGGATCACGAACGATTGAATCCACCTCTGTCATTGGTCTATTCTTCACAAAGACCGCAAAACTCAATGGGGCGGTGTTGCATCGGATTCCCTTCCAGAACAGGGTTAAGGAGATCTGCCCCGTGGCTCCTTGTCCTTCCTGGGCGACCTACTTCGATGACGAGGAGATTGGCGTCTCTCCCACTCCCTCAAAGTCCTACTTCCCGTGCGCGTAGGTTTGCCACTTCGATTCATATCTCCTTCCACCTCAACTAATGTTCTCGCCTCTCCTCTGCTGTTGAAGAAAAGTCTATTTGACATTCGCACCTGTTTAACCTTCCTCAACGAACTGGACTGAATTTCTGACTCTGAGCATATAAATAGGACCTTCATGCACGAAGTACACACCCCATTTATTCCCTATGGGGGCAACACCGCCAAGGTGATCTCATTAATACTAAAACTTCAACAGCCTAGCGCTGATTGAATCATGTGCCACAGCCATCCCATGAACCTCCGTTATTCGGCGTTCTAGTTCATGAACCAGCTGGGCAAGGGCAGATTCATCAATCCAATTGGCTTAAATGCCCCAGCCATCCCATGAACCTCCATTATTTGGCTCTCTAGTTCATGAACCAGCTGGGGCAAGAGCAAATTCCTCAATCTAATCGGCGTATTTGCCCCAGTCGCCCCATGAATCTCTATTATTCGGCATTCTAGTTCATGAACCAGCTGGGTAAGGGCAGATTCATTAATCTAATCGGCTTAAATGCCCCAGCCACCCCATGAACCTCCGTTATTCGGAGCTCTAGTTCATGAACCAGCTGGGCAAGAGCAAATTCGTCAATCTAATCGGCGTATTTGCCCCAGCCGCCCCATGAATCTCTGTTATTCGACGTTCTAGTTCATGAACCAACTGGGGCAAGGAAAGATTCATTATTCTAGTCGGTTTAAGTGCCCCAGCCGCTCCATGAATTGATTTATCAGTACAATATTCATGAGTTCATTTTATTCATCTTTCCAGTTCATGAACTAGTTGGGGCAAGGACAGATTCATCAATCTAATCGGCTTATGTACCCCAGCCGCCCTATGAACTGATCTATCAGCACTTCATGGATTCATTTTATTCGGATTCATTAATCAAATTCATTAATCTAATTGGCTAATAAGTTTGCCGTCTCACGTAGTCTGGACATTTTGTTCTAACTGCTGATTCTTTTAATTATGTACTCATATAACAAACAATATATGCAATAACTTGAGAGTATAGAAAATTTTCATTAATAAATTGGGCGCTAACAGCAGACATTTTACATACGAAAATCGGTTGACATCCAAAAAAGATGAAAATTTACTAGCAAAAACTGTGCATCTAAGATGCCTACCAAAAATGAAAATATGCCATGATCATTCCTCAGGGTCAGACGCCAGCGGGTCAACGTCCACCTGCTCGTATGAAATCGGCTGTGCTAATGTCACATTCGCAGCAGCGAGGGCTTTGACCCAACCGTGTTTGAAGCCCCGATTCTCAAACTTCGGCACTTCATCTGCGTAGCTTTCCAAGGAGGCCTCTTGCCCAGCTTGGAATGCTTTGGAAGTCTCGGAGTCGACCTTTTCCCTTGCCTTCTTCGATTCCTCCAAGTCGGCTTCCAGCTTGGCGATTGCCTCCTGGGCTAACTTAAGTGCCTCATCGCTGGCCTTTGCCTTTACCTCGGCGGCAAGCCTTAACTAATCGAAATTTCTAGCTCGCTCGGCCTCCGAGTCGGCTCTGGCGCGTTCCACTGCCTCTTGCGCTACCTCATAATCAGCCCTTTGAGAGGCCGCGAGAACCTTGTTCTGTTCATTTTCAATTCCGACTTTTAATAGGCCGATCTGTTCTATGACGTCGTGTTGACGACGGCCGATCTCGGCTATCCTGCCCACCGCCTACAAAACGAAAAAAAAGTCACAGCAAACAAATAATTAAAAAAATATTTCGAAATGTGCATGTGTGAAGACAGAAGATTGCAGATAAGACAAGTAACATACCGATAGGGCCGACTGAACGGCCAAAGCAATTAGCATCAAATCTGGCTCTGCTCGAAATACGGCTCTGTCGACCGGCAGGGATATCAAGGAGGCCATGCTCAAGGCCACAGCTGGGTCCCTCAAAGCCGAGGAGTCTGAGGAAATCGGCATATTTCTGACCCTTGGTTGAATCATGAATGAAAGGACCAAATCTGACTCCTTAACTCGGGGCCGTTTATCGTTTTGGTCCTCGTCGTACTCGACTTCTCGATCGGCCGGGCATTTTTCGCCCCTTTGTTCACCTTCGTTGGTCTGCCCCACCTGCTCTATCTCGGTCGTTTCAAGATGAGCCGTCTCTTCGGCAACAACCGGAGGAGTTGACTCAGCTACCATGGCCGGTGTAGACTCAGCGACTGCGGTGAGTGGGGCTTCCGATCGGATGGCCTCGGCCCTCCGCCTGGCGGCCATCCTCTCGGCGTTCTTCTTCCGCGCAAGTTGCGAGAGTGATTCCCCAGCCATATCCTCTGGATAAGAGCTGGAAAGATCTCCTAAGTTTGTAAAAATGTCTTCAAAGACGTCCCCTCGGCCGGACGTGGATGGAGGGTCAAACAAATTCAGTCCAGCCTCCTTAAAAGCCGAGTTGAGGGCTTCGTCTACCTCGGTTCCCAATTGGTCCGGGTCCTCGGCGATCTAATTGGCTACTTGTTCTTCTGCATGTTCTGAATCGGAGGCTTCTAAACCGATCTCCTTCAGACTTTTAAAGCTGGGGAAGATGAGGGCTGTAAGATGATCTCACCTCTTGGAATTGGAATATGGTCTGCTGCCGAAAAAGTTGCGTAGAACGACGCGTAGCGCAAGAGAATATGAGCCTCCCTTTCTTGTTTCTGAAGATTTGGACGGCCAACGAACCGCAGAGCAGTTTTAATATTCGCAAGTACAGCGTCGTTGGCCAAAACCAACACTTTCTTCAACTCGTTGCCTGCGCAAACAAAACGGTAAGTATATGAAAGGAGAGCCGAATACACATGCTAAAGTAAAAGCAACTAGAATGAGCTATACGGCCACCTGGATCACCTTTTCGCCTTGGCACGGGATCTAGGTGATCTTCACCCTCACCGAATTCCCAGTTGCCTTGAACAACGACCATCACGTCGTCAACACGCTTGCCAGCCAGAGCTGGAAAGCATGGTCACTAAATGATGATCGGTGTCCTTGGCCCTAAGAAAATAGCGTCCTAGCCGGCCAGTGGACTTGGCTAAGGCATAGCAATGCCGAATCGAAGGAATGCCTAGGTTAATCCTAAGACGACGGTTTAACTCTATGATCCCCATTATGATGCAAAAAAAATTCACGTTAGGTTGGGAAGGGATTCGGCCCCAATGTCGAAGGACGGTTCTCAAAAACGGATGAAAGGGAAAACGGACGCCGCCTTCAACAATCGATAGGAGAGGAAAGATAATTGTGCTCTCATCAGTCCTCTGCATATCAGTGGTGCTGTCTTCCACGAGTGACAGATGAACGTCATCGGGGATGGAACAATGGCATCGGAAGTCGGAAATACGATCCACAGAAAGGAGTGCTTTCAAATTTTTTGCCATCGTAGCTAGCCTAAGGATTATGCAAAACTAATAGTAAACAAGAAAATGATATTGGGAGTGAAAGAGAATAGAACTTATAGGGAGCGGAAGGGATAATGAGTGACAGAAGAGAGTTGTAGAGGTCGTGAGGTGGAGGAGTTGCACTAGAAGGCGAACCAAAAAATCTTGAGTATTCAAAGTATACATTCGAAAAGACAAAGTTTTAAACCACATTAAATGGAGAAAGTGTACAAAAAGGCGGGAACTTGTAATGATAACTAGAAAACGTGTGCATTCTGACACGCTTTGGAATGAGGTTAACTGTCGAATTTTTAACTTTTCAAGATCGAAACCAAACACGCCGACTTAACAGTATTAGTGGGGTGTTCGGGGGGCAATTGTGGTAGCCGAATAAAAGCAGATACAGATAGGCCGAGTGTTATCTTCCCAATCAGTGTATAGTGTGCACTCGACCCCGCTCCTAATGTTTCAGATGCCAAATAAGTTGAGCAGGGGGGCCGATTGAAAGTTGGGATACGGCATAATGGGGGGGGGCCGAGTGAACAAGTACATGAAAGATCAAGAGTGGGCCCTACCAAGAAGACCAGGAGCGTATATAAATGGAAGAACGACGAACAAGAAGAGGTATGTGAGAATTAGTACGCTTAACGTAAGATACACACAATCTAGAGAGTATATATTGACTTATCCGTCGGAGTGCTAATTCCGGCACCCCCAACCGGAGTGTTCATTCTCTTTCAGGCTACCAGCTGAGGATCTCGAACGTCCCATTAGACCCAAAGAGTATTTCCAAACCACCTTCCCCACATATATCATTTATGTATTTTTATTTTATTTTTTTAAAGTAGAACTTAATCAAGGGTTGACCTTTTTAAGCATGTGATTCTTAACTATCGTTTAGCAAAAAAAAAAAATTAGTTGGCTTTTTGAAATTGAAACTTTTAAAATTTGAGACTAAAAAGTTCGTATGGGTTTTTTTTTTTAACTTTTGAGAGAGAAAAAGTGAAATAATTATGATTTCAATGAAATATTTTATCTTATTAAATTTTTAGTTCATTTTATCTTTTAGTGGTTAATTTAGTCCTAACACATTAATCCCATGAGATACCAATCCAACAGAAATAACCCTCACCCCCCACCCCCAGATTGTTTAGTCCTTATATGAGGGATATGGAGTCCGTAGCGGACTAAAATTGTAGCAAATGATAGACATTTTCTTCTATTGGATAAGGAATCCGAACAGTAAATAATCTCCCCTAATTCCTTGAATCAAACACAATTGTCTTGCAACTATTGACGTGTGATTTTGTTTTTAAACATAATTAAGATTTAATTTAAAAAATTAGTTAAAAATTAATTTTTTAATTTTTTGTTTTTAAAAAAGTAGGTAAAACGTTAAATTTTTATTTTTTAACTTTTTTTTAAAAAACATGTAAAAAAAAATAATAATCTAATCTAGAAAGATTAAAAAAATAAATAAATAAATAATTAATAAACTTTTCAAAATACGCCTATGTTCCGTTCACACATGAAGTTATGTCTGACCATATAAGACGCAAAAAAAAAAAAAAAAGAAGGAAGAAGTTTGTGAAATGTCACATTATTGTCTTCATAGTGAATGTCACATTGTCTTCGTGTAAGAGTGTAATTTTGGCCCTGCCCAGCCCAACTCGGCTCATTTGGGCTCGGGCCGGAAAACTAGGCTTAGGCCCTAGCCTAGGCCCAGGGGTATTCGGGCTTTGGGCGGGCCAGTGGGCTGGCCCTCAGGCCGGGCCCATAGGCTTGGGCTCGGGCTTTGCGGGCCTAAACAATTTTTTTAAATTTTTTTCACCAAAATTTTATTATTCCATTAAAAAAAATGGGCATCGGGTGGGCCGGGCCTCGGACCGGACTTTTGGACCGACCTTGAGCGGGCCAATGGGTCGAGCTGGGCTTCAAAACGATGGCCCAGGCCCTAGCCCAAGGCATCGGGCTGGGCTTGGGCTTGAGCCTTAACGGGCCGGGCCTACCTTGGGCCGCGGGCCAAAATTACACTCCTATCTTCGTGGTGAATTATCTTGCAACTGTTGACACGTGATTTTGTTTTTAAACATAATTAAAATTTATTTTAGAAAATTAGTTAAAAATTAATTTTTTTAAGTCACTTATCTCTTTATTTTTATTTTTTTATTTAAAAAATAAAAAATCAAAAAATCAAAAATTTAATTTTTAATTTATTTTTTGAAAAGTCAATTTATCGACTTATTAATTTATTTGAGTCAAATCATTTCTTTACTTTTATATATATATATATATATTTTAAAAAATGTCAAAAAAAAAAAAAAAAAACAATAAACTAGCTTCTTCCCCACCTCCCAAAACAAGTCTTAAATCTTGCTTGTGAAATTTGCTTAAACCTTAATTTATATGGAATTGAAATAAGTTGTGCTTGACTAAAAGTTTGACTGATAGAAGAGATTGCTAAAATTAAATTCTAAATATAAATGAACGAACGGTTGAGGTAAACTCCTACCAACCCATCTAAAGGCGGACATAAGATGGGCTCAGATGCTTCCTGTCAGTGTGAAATTTAAAAAATTACAAATAAGTGATATAATTTATAAATATTAATAATTAAATTTATAGTTTTTTTTTTAAACATGTAATAATTTGTTTAAATTATTACTACTTTATAATTTCTCCTTTTATTAGTAGAGATCTTTTATAAAGAATTACTAAAAAATAATTCAGAAAATGGCCCAAAATAGTAAAAATTCAAACTGCTAAACCAATTTGTATTTATTTGTCAACCCATTCGGTCCACTAACTACGCGGACGAATATATATTAATTTTTTCTCAATCCGCCTAAGTTCAAACGGATACCCAACTCGATCTTCAAGCATCCGTAGTGACCACACATATTTAATAACATCATTGCAAAATTTATGGAAGACTTTAAAAAAATCAAATCATATGTCAACAAGGAATGCATTCTTCTAATTGGAATGTGAGCCCTCATGGTGAACTAATGAATTATAGTTTTTATTAATATCCACTATGGAAAAGGTTTTTCTCTAAGTCAGAATGTTGGAGTTCTTACATTCTAAATAATATGCCACTTTATGATTAGTTAAAAAATTAAACATGTATTTTCTATCCTAGTTACTTTAAATAACTTGTGTATTTTTTTTGTAATTAAATCATTATCCAAAAATATAAAATTCAATTTTGGTAAATTTTGAATGACCATCACCTAATTTTTTTTCTTTTTTGGTTTTTTGTTTTTTGTTTTTTGTTTTCCCTTTCTTCTCACGATCAAATTGTTCAACAATTGTAATCCAATTTAGAAAAATTTCAGAAAAAAAAATGTGGCGTTTTTAGTTTTTATTTTTTATTTGTGTTTAGTAATTATTTTTTAAGATTTTTTTTACAAATATTTTAAGAGATTTTTTTGTTAAGATCCCTACTAATATTTTTTTTAGAAGGATAAGGACAACACAATTTTCTATATTAGTATAGGTCCTCCAAAACATACGGTGACAAAAATACCCCACTACACCATTTCTGGTAACACCAATTATTTTTTTAACTCATTTAAAATTTTTAAAATTCTATAACTTTTGATCTAAATATCAGTTTTTCTCTATAAATTTGTATTTTTGAAATCGTTTCATCGAAATCAATAAAACAAGATCTACAATGAATACAAAATTATAAAGAAAAAAAAGGATGAAATTTTACTAACCTAAGATAAGTCAGTAAAATTTCGGTTGGTTAGTGAATTTTTGGTGACCAAATTAGTCTAAATCAGTGAAATTTCGATTGATCAGTGAAATTTTGATGACGAAATCAGTGACTCATGGATCTTGTCTGAAAAATCTTGTCAATAGAATTCTAAACATATAAATTTTACAAACAAGGAAATGAAAATGTAAATAAAAAATTATTAAATTTTAAAGTTTTGAAATTACTTAAACAATGTAAAAGGTCATAGGAGACACTACAAAAATTGGACTTTTTGAGATGGCAAAATGCCGTCGCAAATACTCAAAATGCCGTCTCAAAAGGTTTTTTGCGACGGCAGATGACTTTTAGCGACGACAAGTGGGAGGTCGCAACAAAGGGGGTTGCAAAAAGGTTTTAGCGACGGTACGTTGCCGTCGCCTTTTTGTTGCGACGGCAAGTTGCCTTTTTGCGACAGAATTTTTCCATCACCATTAATATGAAAAAAATCTGAGATTTTTTTAGACGACACTATATTGTCGTCGCTAAAGGTGTTATTTGCGATGACAAAAATGCCGTCGCTAAAGCAATATTTGAGACAACACGATGCGCTGTCGCTAAAATATTATTTGCGATGGCAAAGAGTACCGTCGCAAAAGGCTTTGGTCTCAACTCTGCTAATATCGTTTGCGCCGACAATGTGGCGCCGTCTCAAAAAAAAAACTACAATAAAATTATTAAAAATATAAAAATTACCTGTATTAAATGAAAAGTAATTTAAAAAGCAACCAATAATTACATAATAATATAAAAATTCCAGTATAAAAATAACAATTCATCCATAATAAAAATATTCTTGCATTCATTCATTACAACACATTAGCAAAATTATCCCACTACATAATGTTGCATAATACATACACAATGTTTAAATACATAATGTTGTTCACAATTCAAAATAACGTAAATCAAAAACAAAAGTTTCCCTCATGATTCTTCCGTGGATAACAAAAACAAAAGTAAATCACAATCTTCACACGTCTGTATTCCACAAGAAGCAAACTGCTACTCGGGAAATATCTAAAAACAAAAAATAAAAATAATTAATGACAATATAATTATGTGTTAATATTTTAATTACAAAAAAACATAAAAAATTAACTACCAGATAATTACAAAGATAATTAAGCAAATAATTTTGGCTAGACGGAAATCCAGCTCTAACTCCCAAACCAGGAACCCGATTGGAGTCCCGTCTTCTCCCACAAGTCTCTCGTACCTAGGCGGTTGTGTGTGCCAAGTTTCGTGCTAAACCGATGCCGTTTGGAGATTTTGGGGTGTCAACACCTCCAATTCAAATTTCTTAATAAACTAGTTTGCCTAGACCGAAATCTGGCTCTAACTCCCAAACCGGGAACCCGATTGGAGTCCTAACTTCTCCCACAAGTCTGTCATGCGTAGGCGGTCGTGTGTGCCAAGTTTCGTGCTAAACCAACGTCGTTTGGAGATTTTGGGGTGTCAACCCCTCCAATTCAAATTTCTTAATGAACTACTTTGCCTAGAGTGAAATCCGGATCTAACTCCCAAACTGGGAACGCAATTGGAGTCCCGCCTTCTCCCACAAGTCTCTCGTGTCTAGATGGTCGTGTGTGCCAAGTTTCGTGCTAAACCGACGCTGTTTGGTGATTTTGGGGAGTCAACACCTCCAATTCAAGTTTCTTAAGAAACTAGTTTGCCTATAGTGAAATCCGGCTCTAACTCCCAAACCGGGAACCCGATTGGAGTTCTGTCTTCTCCCACAAGTCTCTCGTGCCTAGACGGTCATGTGTGCCAAGTTTCATACTAAACCGACGCCGTTTGGAGAGTTTGGGGCATCAACACCTCCAATTCAAATTTCTTAATAGACTAGTTTGCCTGGACCAAAATCCGACTTTAACTGGCAAACCGGGAATCCGATTGGAGTCCCGTATTCTCCCACAAATTTCTTGTGCCTAGGCGGTCGTGTGTGCCAAGTTTCGTGCTAAATCGACGCCGTTTGGAGATTTTGGGGCGTCAACCCCTCCAATTTAAATTTCTTAATAAACTAGTTTGCCTAGAGTGAAATCCAGCTCTAACTTCTAAACCGGAAAAGTCTCTCGTGCCTAGACGGTCGTGTGTGCCAAGTTTCGTGCTAAATTGACGCCGTTTGGTGATTTTGGGGCGTTAACACCTCGAATTCAAGTTTCTTAAGGAACTAGTTTGCCTAGAGTGATATCTGACTCTAACTCCCAAACTGGGAACCCAATTGGGGTCCCGTCTTCTTCCACTAGTCTCTCATGCCTAGGCGGTCGTGTGTGCCGAGTTTCGTGCTAAACCGACGTCGTTTGGTGATTTTGGGGAGTCAACACCTCCAATTCAAGTTTGTGCCAAGTTTCGTACTAAACCGATGCCGTTTAGTGATTTTGGGGCGTCAACACCTTGAATTCAAGTTTCTTAAGGAACTAGTTTGCCTAGAGTGATATCCGACTTTAACTCCCAAACCGGGAACCCAATTGGAGTCTCATCTTCTCTCACAAGCCTCTCGTGCCTAGGCGGTCGTGTGTGGCAAGTTTCGTGCTAAAACGATGCCTTTTGGTGATTTTGGGGCGTCAACACCTCGAATTCAAGTTTCTTAAGGAGCTAGTTTGCCTAGAGTGATATCCAACTCTAACTCCCAAACTGGGAACCTGATTGGAGTCCCGTCTTCTCCCACAAGTCTCTCGTGCCTAGGCGGTCGTGTGTGCCAAGTTTCGTGCTAAACCGACGTCGTTTGGTGATTTTGGGGAGTCAACACCTCCAATTGGAACTAGTTTGCCTATAGTGAAATCCAACTCTAACTCTCAAACCAGGAACCCGATTGGAGTCCCGTCTTCTCCCACAAGTCTCTCGTGCCTAGACGGTCGTGTGTACCAAGTTTCGTGCTAAAACGACGTTGTTTGGTGATTTTGGGGCGTCAACACCTCCAATTCAAGTTTCTTAAGGAACTAGTTTGCCTATAGTGAAACCCGACTCTAACTCCCAAACTAGGAACCCGATTGGAGTCCCTTCTTCTCCCACAAGTCTCTCATGCCTAGGCGGTCGTGTGTGCCAAGTTTTATGCTAAACCGACTCCGTTTGGTGATTTTGGGGCGTCAACAGCTCAAATTCAAGTTTCTTAAGGAACTAGTTTGCCTAGAGTGAAATCCGGCTCTAACTCCCAAGTCGGGAACCGTCTCGTCTTCTCCCACAAGTCTCTCGTTCCTAGGCGGTCGTGTATGCCAAGTTTCGTGCCTAGCCTCTATCCTTTTGGATTGTGTACAGTTAATTTATGGTTATTCTTAGCTTAGAATGCAAATATACATTTTATACCTGATCTTCTAGTGGTGGTGTATATGGATTCTCATCTCCTATAGATTCCCTAAATGCCCGATGGCCACTCGATGCATTAGGAACTTATGATAGTCAATACATAATGTGTTAATCATATTCAAATTTTATTATACATATGTACATATATGCTGTGTGAAAATTTAACTATCAAACAATTTAATTTATATCAAACCTGTCTGTTGGGATCCACACTCGCCCCCTATGACACAAAGGCCATCATCTCAGCTCTCATCTACTGTAAATGTGTAGAGAATTCTGCTCGCATCACATTTGGAACATTTGATTTGTTGATGTATCAAATGTGGAGACACCGTCATTCCATAGTTCTTTCAACTCCTCAATCAACGGTTGCATATACACATCAATCTTGTCACCAGGTCCTTTCGGGCCGTCAATAAGCACGGATAAAATTAGAAATGGTTGCTTCATGCACATCTATAGCGGCAAGTTGTATGGAATGAGCACAACAGGCCAAGTGCTATGAACTATGTTCATTGTCCAGAATGGGTTAAAACCATCAGATGCTAAGCCAAGCCTTACACTTTGGCAATCATTACTGAAGTCAATATTTCAATGGTCAAAATCTTTCCATGCAAGGGAGTCAGCAGGATGCCTAAAGACACCGTCATCAGTTCGTTCCTCTGTATGTCATCTCATTAACTTTGCCATCTTGGATGACATAAACAACCTCTGTAACCTTGGCTGTAAAGGAAAATACCTCATCTGTTTTGCAGCTATTCGTTTTCCACCATCACCATTTGATTTCCATCTACAACTGTTGCATATGACACATTTATCAAGATTGACGTCCTTGTTTCGAAACAACATGTAACTGTTGGGACATGCATCCCACGTCCCATATGTGAAGCCCAAATCTATTGTGACCTTTTGAGCTTTATAATATGAGTCCGGGAGTTTCACATCCAACGGGAACGCCTCATTCAATAACTCAAGCAACATGTCAACAGACTTGTCTGTCTACTGATTAAGCACCTTCAAATATAGAAGTCAAACAATGAATGACAAAGATGTGAACTTTTGCAACCCGGATACAATTCACTTTGTGCATCTTGAAGAAGTTTGAAACACTTTGCAGTCTCTACATTTGGACCGAGCTGGGGTTCAGATGCATGTGGATCAGGCCCTTGTGGTTCATTACCCTCAACACTTGTACCGGCATGTGGATTTCCCATAGCCCCTTGTATCATTCCAACCATATCATCCCTAATGTCTAAATTAGCCAATGTTTCATTCTCTCGATTACCATGCAGAGATACGTAAGATTCCCCATGATTAATCCAATGTTTGTACTTTTTAAAAAAACCATTCAAAATCAGATGCTTCTGTATACCCTCTCGTACAAGGTGGTATTGATTCTCACACTTCCTACACGGACAACTGATCATCGAACCTTCAACCATATTGGTGTAGGCAAACACAAGGAATTCATCAATCCCATTAATGTATTCCCTTGACATCCTATTTGGCAAATCAATCCAACTCTTATCCATTATCTGTACTTCCCTCAAATATCGCTTCTGCACACACCCACAAAAATATCTTATCAAAGGATCTAAAATGATTTGATTTGAGACGGAATATGAAGATCATATTCATTCAGACTCCTTAAGTTTAAAAAACTTTCGAGTAAGACACTTAGTTCTAAAAAATCCGGCAAGTTTTGACATGAATAAGACACTTAGTTCTAAAAAAAATGACACTTGGTTCAAAACATAGTGCAAGCACCATGTTATTCTATCATACTAGAGCCTTGTAGGCAAGCACTTGGTTCTCTAATTGAAATTGCTACTATTTTTAATTATTAAACTTTGGTCCTTGTTGTCTTCACGAGGAGAATACATATATGACCAAAAAGACCACTACCTTGACTTTAAGTGCTCTCCCTTTTTCAAAGCTTACTAAAAACTACATACATACACGGGTGATCCTATTGTCTGTATTCGTGTGTACTTGTATGTATATATACCTATTATGAAAATAAAAAATTAAAAACACATGCAACACTAAATAGTTTCAGACTGGTCAAAATTAAGGATATGTGCTCACTTGACATGGACAAGCTACATTATGCCCAAGACACAAGTATTTAAACTTGATATTAGTGTATAAAAAAAGCCTTCAAAAGCTATTTTAGAAGGTGGTTCTTGAAATTTAATATTACTTTCCTTAGACTTCACACACTAACTATAATTTTGCAAGATTTGTACAAACAGAAAGGGTGTCTTTCAAGTTAGTTGCTATAAGTTTACAAGTTTAAAAATTGTTATGTATCTTTCAAGTTAGTCGCTATACGAAGTGCAAGAAGCAAAACATGGATAGCAAGGGTGTCTTCCATGGTGGTATTATATATCAACAACTAATATATGGCCTCAATGGTATGATAATCTGTTTGAAACACTTACTAGCAAAATGGATGGTTACACTTCTGAAGGTAGTGATTGGAGTAGCTAGATGGATACTGGCAGAACAACAATTCAACACTTTCAACTTGGAATGTAGTTGAGGCATTTATATGTCAGTGGTGTTCCAAAGTCTCATAAGTGATTAAACCTAAACTCCAATTAAGTCTTAAATTCACCTCATGTTCTAAGCCTTCATTTTTTTCAACAATCAAATGATATATTAAGATCTTGTATCCAAGAGTCACTATTTACTCTAAACATGTAACCGAATAACATTCAAATTCAACATGCTTTCATAAAATTACTCAACTAAGCATTGGTACTTCCATAAATTTTCCTTGAGGAGAAACATTTCACCAGAAGTAAGCACTCGCCTGCGATGATGGAAGCACCAGCAAGCACAAGCACAATTTCTTGTACCAAGTTTTGATCAGATTGAATCCAAGTCGTCATTTATAAAGAAACAACTAAATGCACAGAAGATTTTATCCTTATTGGAATGTGGAACTTAATTATAAAATATCGTCACTTGTGTTGTCTCGTATTTTTCCAATTGCATTGAGAAGATTGACTAGGTTGTAGTCTTGTAGACATCTAACTTTTTAGTTTAGTCATGCATCAGTTACATATAGACAAAAAATAAAATTAAAAAATGGAGCAATTCAATAGGAAAGAACATGGGAACCATACCTCTTCTGGAGTTAATGGACACTTCCCAATAGCTCTTTTTTCACTATAAACAAGTTCCTTCTCTGCAAAATTTTCCTTTCGATATTTCTTCAATATGCTTTGTTCTTTAGGGTTAAATATATCAATGCACCTATAAAAAAATTTAGAAAACTTGATTTAATTAGTAACTAAAAAAATTCTAAAGGGGAATCACCAAGCATTACTAACAAATACTTGGCAGACAGGTGAATGTACAAGAACGCACAAATACTATAGCCTAGATTTTCTGAAGATGAACTAATATAACAGAATACTAATATAGCAGCTAATTTTCAGAATTCAAGAATGAGAGTGTGAACCTTGCTATATTTCTATTAATTTAACAGTTCACGAATTTGCAGAAATGTTAACTGAGTGACAAGTTAACTTATTCTTTAAAATATGTTAACTGAGTGAGTGAGAAAATATGCAAGTTATGCTCGCTCCGAGTGCATCTTCTAAGGAGACATATATAATACATATATATAGAGAGAGAAAGAGAAAGAGAGAGCATATGCTGAGTGAGTGAGAGAGGAGCGCTTGAGATTAACTGAGCTCGCGCGAGAGAAAGATGGAGACGCAGCACCACCGCTAGTCGTAATATGCTGTCGCCGCACCACCGCTAGCCGTCGTTGAGAGCAATTGAGCCTGCTCGCTGTTCGTCGCTCGTCGAGAGAGAAATCGCCGTTCGCCGTCGCTTGTTTGGGAATTTTGGGGAAAAAATATCTGTTTCAGACATTTAGGGATTTTCAATCAAAACGATCGAGCGCCAAACAATGGGAGAAGCGGGATTTTATTTTTTTATTACTTTTTGCGACGGTACATTTGAACCGTCACAAATGATAAATAAAAATAGTTAAAATGACGCTGTTTTACTAATGGTTTTTTTGTGACGGACATTTGCCATCGCAAATTGTCCACTGCCATCTCAAAACATTTATTTTTGCGACGGTACACAACGGTGTCGCAAATACTTCTGCATTTGTCACACTTTTCGCGTATCTCTATTACTGACGGTAAAACTGCCGTCGCAAAATATCATTTTTGCGACGGGAAAAGCGCTGTCGCAAAAAGTTCCGCCTTTTTTAGGCCTTTTTCTTGTAGTGAGAGAGAAACAATAAACATATAAGAGTTTTTAAGATTATGAGGGTATTTTGGACTATATATCTGTTTTGGACCATATATGTTAAAGGGATGCCTCTATTTACACATCACCTTTCATCTCAAGACACACCATTAATTAGCTTAGGATGCATCTATTTACACACCATATTTTGTCTCAAGGCACACCACTAATTGGTTATTTTTTATTACAATAATGACCTTACCTAAAATGACCAAAATGACCACAAAAGAATATCAATACACACCTTAGTTGAATACACAACATCCAAATCCTAACCCTAGCCACCAATCTAAACCCTACACTTTTTTGGGCACCACCAGTCTCCGCCGCCTACTTTCACCTCCGGCCACCGTCACCAAAAACCAACCACCATCGCAACCTTTACAACTTCCCTACCTCACTAGCGACCCATTTCTTCTCTTCAAACCCTTCTCTCTCTCCCCACCAACGAACAACTTTGCCCTCCACCTCAGTCATGGCTTGATTTTCTCCATCGTAGAGAGAGAGACAGAGAGAGAGAGAGAAAGGAAATCCTAGGGTTTTCTGATCTAGATCTAGGGTTTACAAGAGTCCAATCATGCAAACTAGATTCGAAGCTTCGATCTAGGATTTCAAGCTTTGATTCGAAGCTTCACCACTGTAGTTGCCTTCGGCGAGAAGCTCATCTTCAATGGGTTGGGGAAAATAGCTGTAGAGGGAGGGTCGTGGTGGTGAGGATGGGTTTGGTAGCTTTTAGATAGAGAAAAGAAAAAGAAGGAGATGAGATGGGATGAGAGGTTGCAGCGGTGATCATGGAGAGGTGGTAGAGTCGGTGGTGGAGGGAGGAATGAGTGGTGGAGCTGGTAGTGGAGGGAGGAAAAGAGTGGGTCTCTGGGAATGGAGGCAACTTATGGGACTAGGAAGTGGGCAGCGACAATTGCAAAGACGGAATGACGGGTTAACGGTAGTGGCCATGGTTAGCGTTGATGGTGGTTACCGGTGATAGTTACTGCCACCGATGGTAAGTGTCTAATAGTTAGGGTTTTTTTTTTTTTTGTGTGTACTAAGTGGTATGGGACTAAAGGAAAAAATGGAACGTTGTGGCATGTGTTGAGAAAAATTATATTATTTTAAAATTATTAAAGGTGTGAACTGAGTAGTGGTGTGTGCCTTGAGACAAAATGTAGTGTGTAAATAGAGGCACCAATTAGTTTATTTTTTATTACAATATTAACCTAGTGTAAAATGACCACAAAGGACAAAAGGTTATGATACACATCTTACGTAAAATACACCAATTACTCATTGCACACCACACCCAATTTTGATTTTTTATTTTTCACTCAATACACTATCAATTTTCAAATATTCCCAAAATATCCTTATCTTCTTAACCATAACCCTAATCCTAACTCTACCCCCACAACTGCTGTCGCCATCAATCGTTGCTGTTAGCCATCCTACCTCTTTCTGTCGTCGCTACTCTCCGATTGACAACATCTCCTTTTTTGTTTCCACCCCCAATCTATTTGTGTATATCTTCCATGGTAGCAACCTCACCCCCATCATCCCTCTCTAGCCCCATTGGCCACCCTCTGCCGCTACCCATCAACTAGATCTTCTCCACAGTGAGACTTATCTTTTCCACTACATCATTTAATCTGCAGTTGTGAGAGAGAGGAAGAAAGAGAGAGATTTGAGTTTCCAGGTCTAGGGTTTGAAGAGAAGAAGAAGAAAAAGGGGCTATGGAGGAAATAGGGGGAGAGAGGAGCTACAATAGGGGACGGAATAATAGTGGAGTGGGGATTTGCAGAGAAGAGGCGCCGACTAAAAGGGATTCGGAGGTGCAACGTTGGCTTAGCAGCGAGGGTAGTGAAGGGATGTCAAGGTTTAGGATTAAAGTTGGGATGGGAGAGATGGGGATGGCAGGGGATGGGTAGCCAGAGCTAAGGATGACGGAGGAGGTGCGGCCAAAGCTAGTAATGGCTACGACAGCGACGGGTAACGAGCAGGCAGCGGCGGTAGCGGCAACAGTTAGGGTTAGGGCTAGGGTTGGTGGAGGTGGGTTGTGTGAATTGAGAAATTTGTATGAAGGTTAAAAATTTAATTGACTAGAAGGATAAAGATAGAAGATTGTGGGTGGGGTGTGTAAGCAAGGGTAAAGATAGAGGATTCTGGTGTGTATTGAGCAAATTTCTTGTTTGTCAAATTACTAAAGATGTGCGCATTGAGATGAAATGTGATGTGTAAATAGAGGCACCCATGTTAAAATTTGCCTTTATCACTTTAAGATTTAAAATCTGAAGGACTTTAATTAACAAGTAAATTGTTGGTGTCTTTAAATTCTTACACAAATTTGTAGAGAAATGTCTCCCTAATTTGTGCATCACATCTAAAAATTATAAAAATTTGACATGAAAAAGTTACTAAAGACAATAAATAAATAAATAAAGAAACTCAAAATTATTTTTCATAAATAAAACCAACCATACTTATTTTTCATAAATAAAACCAACCATACTTGTTTTTGTATAGAACTAGCAAAAATGTTGTCCAATGTATGTAAATTTTCAACTAATTCTAGTTGTACAATACAACTATGCAACAATTTGATCGTAGGAGAATAAATAAATAAAAATCAGCTAGTAGATTTTATATTTTTAGATAAATATTTAACTACAAAAAACATAAATAAGTTACCTAAGATAACTAGAATTTCAAATACAAATTTGCTGAATTGTGTAATCTCTTTACTAATCACAGGTGCCATATTATTTGGGATGTAAGAATTCCTACATAAGTTCGAGAAAAACATTTTCTATTAAAGTATTAAAGTACGTTGTCTTTAAATTAAAGGAAATTATAGATTAATGAGATTAATAAAAAATTTATAAATTTAATTATTAATATTTATAAAAAATTTCATTGATTTGAATTTTTTTCAAAAAGATGCAATTTTCCCTCTAAATTAAAAGTTGAATGTAAAGTCACTTATTAGGTATAAATAAACAATGGTGTGGTGTCACGACCCAAACCAGCCCCTAAGGGTTTAGCATCATAACCGGCCAGTAATCTATGATTACCAAGACCTACTTAACAGTAATAACAATTAAACAATAAAAGGGGCCGGCGGAAACCTGTACATATTAAAACATAATGTCCAAAGAGTTGTGAGGACCTAAGTGAACAAACAACTTCCATATGAATATATATACCAATGCACACATAAGTCCAAGTCCATATCCAACATACACGTAAAAGCTTAAGTCATAAACATCCAAGGCATGTTAGGAAATTAAATCCCAAGCCCAAAACAAGGTATAAAACATTTACTTTGACATCAAACAACTTTCCAAAAAAAGGTGGAATTAGATCACCCAAAAATCCTTGACATCAACGGATCGGAGTCTCGTAGTGAGGCACAACGGGTTGGCTTGACGAAACGAAATCGGGTCGACGCTGCTAACTCCGCTCGGGTGCCTGATCACCTACATACATATATATACACAGTGAGCTACAGCCCAGTGAATAACAAATGTGTAAAGAGGTTAAGAATGAATGCCCTTTCAGTATTTGAAATAGTCAATTGCATCAATAGATCATTTGTATGATCAATATCTTATATTTCATATCATATCTATCATATGGGAATCATAGTAGTTATATGTGGTACATCCAATAGCAGAACGGTACAGTAGGTCCTAAAAGATCGAATAGTTAATTGATGGCCATCAAAATAGTAAATAGTAGTTCCAACAGTGGAACTGACAAAGATCTCTGTAACAGTAGTAGTAATAGTAAGAGTAATAGTAGCAGTAGCAGTAACAGTACGTAACAGGAACAGTCAGTTGCTATGGATGCCATGAGTACAGTTCATGAAATAGGACAAACATTTATTTAATAAACAGCATCATTTTTTTAAAATAATCATAATTGAACATAGCTTTACAACATTGTTACTCATAGTAGGCTTCGTGGAACACGTGCTAAACTGCACTAAAGACATGGCGTCCGACCTAAACAAACAAATTCAAGAACAACAACTCAATTACACGCATCACTACAGGAAATTACACTTTTGGCGACTAAAAAAAATTTAGTCGCCAAAAGTTGTGGAATTGGCGACCAAACATTATACTAGTCAGCAAAAGTACAAGATTTAGCTACTATTTTTTTTAATTGGGGTATATTGATTAGTGGCGACTAAAAAAAATGTAGTCGCTAAAAATGTCACAATTGGCGACGAAAACAATTTTTAGTCTCTAAATATGCCACAATTGCTGACAAAACAAAAAATTTAGTCACTGTATAGTTACTTTTGGCTACTAAAATTATTTAGTCGCCGAATAAAAAACAAAAAATTACTTTTTAGCTTTGGCGACCAAAGGGTTGGTAGGAAAAAATTTACTTTCAGTGAGCAAGTAATATTTTAGTCACTGTATAGTTAGTTTTGACTACTAAAATTATTTAGTCGCCGAATGAAAAATAAAAAAATAATTTCTATCTTTGGCGACCAATAGTTTGGTCGCCAAAAATGTATCTTCAATGACTAAAAGAAATTTTAGTCACTGTATAGTCAGTTATGGCTACTAAAATTATTTAGTCGCCGAATGAAAAATAAAAAATTAATTTTTATCTTTGGTGACCAAGATTTTGGTCACCAAAAATGTATTTTTAGCGACTAAAAAAATATAGTCGCTGTATAGTTAGTTTTGGCCATTAAAATTATTTAGTCACCGAATAAAAATTAAAAAATTAATTTTTATTTTTGGCGACTAACAGTTTGGTCGCCAAAAAATGTATTTTCAACAACTAAAAAAAATTGTAGTCCCTGTATAGTTAGTTTTGGCTACTAAAATTATTTAGTCGCCGAATAAAAAACAAAAATTTAATTTTTATCTTTGGTGACCAACAAGGTTGGTTGCCAAACATTTATTTTCAGCGACTAAAAATATATTTAGTCGCCAAAGAACTAAAATATTTGGAGGGACACATTTCAAATTTTAAGTGGATTTATAAAATTAATTAGCAACTAAAATGTTTAATCGCGAATTGGAGGGATTTATATATTTTGTTTCCAAACCAAACCCTAAACAAACCAGCGCCTCTCTCTCTCTCTCTCTCTCTCATCAACGTCTCTCTCTCCCTCTCCCTCTCCACTGCTCCTATCCCCTCCCTCTCACACCGCCGCTCCACCAACCACGGAACAACTCTCCTCCGCCGAATAACTACCATAATTTTACTAAAAAACTTTGGTGACTACTTAATTTAGTAGCCAAATATTGATCTTCAGTGACCAAAAAACATTTAGTCATTATATACTAATTTTTGCCGACTAAAAAAATTTCGTCGCCAAAAAACTAACATAAATATTACTTTTAATCTTTGGCGACCAAAAAATTAGTCGCTAAAGATATATTTTCAGTGAATAAAAATATTTAATCACCAAAGATACATGCTTTGCTACTAAAAAAAACCTAGTCGCCAAAGGTAGCCACTTTAGCTACGAAATAAAATTGGTCGGCAAAGGTACAATCATCAGCTACTAAATAAAGTTTAGTCGGTATTTCTCTTACTTTTGGCGACTAACTGAGTTTTAGTCGTTGAAACTTCGATTTTGGGCGACTAACTTTTTTTGGTCCCCAAATGTACAATTTTTAGCTAGTTATAATAATTGAGTTGGTATTTTTATTTTACTTTTGGCGTCTAATTGAATTTTAGTCATCCAAACTAGGATTTTGGGCGACTAAAATTAAGTTTAGTCCCTAAAATTATTAATATATGGGCATGTTTGATTGACAGGATTAGAGTATGGATTAAAATTATCAATCCGTAGGCCCAGTAATCTTGTGTTTGTTTTGAAATTTTGTTTCAGGATTATTAATTCTATGGATAATTAATCTAACAAATTTGTAGGATTATTAGTAATAGCGTAGATGTGAGATTATATATCCTGAGCTGGGGAATAAAATAAAAAGACTCTTTTACCCTTGACTAAAAATTAAAACACTTATTATTTTTATATAATTTTATATTTTAGAAGGCTAAAAATAATTTTTAAAAATTTAAAAATATTTTTTGATATTTATTTTATCAAATTAGTTTGTATTTTATTTTGTTTTTATTTATTTATTTATAATTTTTTTTAAAACCACGTTTATGAAGAAATTTTGATAAAGTACAGATTGTAAATAAACATTGATGGAGAGTGAGATTGGAAAAGAAAATAAATATAGTTGTAATCCTACATTCATATGTTTTCTTATCCAATGCAAATCAAACAATGGATAAAGGAATAATTTATCCTACTAATCTAATTGGATAGTGAATATCACACTGATTTGATAGGATTATTAATACTTTCACTATTAAAGGTTGTTTGGGATGTCCTAAGTAAGTGCACTTTTTGACTTTTTGGACTAAAAAATTGAGAAAAAAAATATGGCTGTTTGGGATAACTTTTTAGCTTTTTACGAAAAAATGTGTATTAAAAAATTGTATAAATTACTGTATAGGAGAAGCTTAGGATATAATAGGCAGTACGGTGGATGTCCTAGTTGACAGCGTGTGCAGAGTAGTGTATAGGAGATGGTGTAGACGTCCCCGAACGCCCCGGGAGGGTTAAGTCCCGTTCTGTTCGTTTTGGGTCACTACAGCTCGGACTCAAATTGTCACGGTTCTTAATCTTGAACCAAAGAGTCCAAATCCGGCAAATCGTTTTGAGAAAACAGATTTTTTTGAAAGAAGTGCCAAACATGGACTGCTTTGCCAGATACAGAGTCGCCACATAAATATTTTATTTTTGGGAAATTTAGGAAACCCTGACTCGGTGCCAAAGGCCATGTGTCCGTCATCACCAAAGTTGCCTCGGCTCGGGAACTTGGGTACGATTGGGGAAGGTCACTTCATGAGCACCCCCGCTCGCCCGGTCAAAGACCGGCCTCTACTAACCATGATATCTGTTTTTGAAAACATTGTGTGTTCTTATTCCGGTTATTAGCCTAGGTTACTATGTGATGCGCACAGCATACAAGTATAGACTGAGTCGCCTGAATTGGAACAAAACATTTCATGTTTGTTTGTTTGAAAATGGTTTGATGGTGCTACCCGCAAGTAGGCTAAGACGTGGATTTGCCACCCTCGAGTGGGCTTAAGAAAACATGATTTTGCCACTATCTAGTGGGCTTAAAACAAACATTTGATGAATTGTTCCAATCCAAATAACCCAACCTTCACCCACAGGCATTCAAGCAGTTATATCACATAAGCAGTTAGCCTCATGGTAAGCATGCTATTCATGGCAGTCACTCATACGCATGCAAGGATGCTAAAGCATAAAAACTCACCGAGTACTCCAAGCCAAAACAGAAGCTCATTAGAAATCCATGCATGATCCTAAATATGCTGAAATGCCTAATGCAACACATGCAAAATGCAACTAAGATAGCAGGCTCGGCTATTCTAAACATGGCATGTGAAATGCTACAAGTAACAAGTATTCAATTTGGAAATTGAAATACAATGCAGTTAGCGTGATGTACCGAGCCCGGTGCATGTAAGACAAATGTATGGATGCACGCATGCTATCATACTGTATGCTAATTTAAATATGCCCTAATCTACCATCGTAAGCAGGTAAATAAAAGGGAAGAAAGAAGTGGGGGTTGGAATGCATACACACACACACCCACCCTTATTACAAATTCGCCCTCGCTCGGAGGAACCAAATAAATATTACAGTCCAAACAATAAATAAATAAATTATTACAAAATTTCTAATTATCAAATTAAATCCAATATAAAAAGAAAGGGGTCTCAGCCCTGCCTCAGGATGCGCGAATGATGCATGCTCGATCCAACTTGCCCGGAAGACCCGCGTCATGCCACTGTTGCCTCTGTTTTTACTGCCCTGTCTCTCCAAAAACTGCCAAAGTCCCAGAATACCTTCCTTGTATGCTGCTGCACACCATCGGCTGAAGGAAATCCCCACCAGCCATCTAAAATATCTACCGGCTGTCCATGAGGTTATCGGCCATGCACTGATGGCCGGTCGGCACTCTATACTGCCGGTCGGCAGAAAATTCCTGCAGAAGACAGTTTTGACAGCAACAGCAGACAGGCAGTGCATGACATGGAGTTTTGAGCAAATATAAGCATGGCTATGCTCCCTATCATGTGTTAGACTCAAGAGAGCATAGCCCTCGACCCTCGGGCCATCAATGATGCATCTTGGTGCATGATGGCCTAAAAGGCCAAGTTTGCATTTTAATGGAAATGCATGCAACACACAAATGAAGACCAAGGCTCTATCATGTACTGGTCAAGGGCCTCGATGACCGAGAGTTGGGACAAGTTGCATCACTTGTGGTATGAACTCCTCTCAACCCTCACACTTGGTTTGACACCCCAAACCAAGTAATGCAATGCATGTTATGCAAGCATGGCTCCACAATGCAACCTAATACTAAAATGCAAACATGCCAAATGTAATGCAACATGCAAGGTGCAAATGCAATGCAAACATGGACAATTTAGGCAATAGGATTAGCATGTGGCAAAACCATTTTAATCAAACATGCAACAAGCATTAGACAAATGTGCAATGGTGGACTTAAACCATGATGAGGCAGACCTCAATCCACCCCAAAACAGTGGCCAAAAGTGCCCCAAAAGGTGGGCAAATGTCCAAGCCAACATGCAACCATAAAGGCCTAAAGCTAAGGCACAAAGTGGAGCATTCCACTACCTACTAAAATGACCACTCATGGCATATATTAGGCAAATAAAAACAGAATTCTATCATGTGAAAATACACCCAAACCCTCTGATATGATAGCCCCAAAATACCTCAAATACACAAACATGCACAAGTCCTATTTCAAGGCACAAAAGAACAACCTTCCAAAGCATGAAAGTGATGACCAATGCAAGCACATGAGCATGATTTAGGGACTGAAATATAGCCTACAATGATGCCAAATCATGAGAAAAAAAAAAAAAAAAAAAAAAAAACTAAGTTAAGCATGCTAGTGATCTACACAACCAAGGCTTACAAGCCAAAATACAAAGCCACTATACCAAGTATGCCAAACATGGCAAAATCAGTGGCTCACAGCCCTTAAACATGGCAAAATGATGCTAATATCTTCATGGAGTTATGCTAATACATGCAAGGATCATGGCCTAAACACAAGATGCATTTCTATGCCAAATAGAGGAATGCGAAGCAAGCATAACATGCATGAAAGAGGCCAACAAACCACCATTAGACAGAGGTAAAACATGCTCCAAAACATCCAGATAAGCTCTGAAATGAGGCCAAAACAAACCAAGTATGCATGTTTCCTTATGAGCCAAAAACAAAGGCAAAAGAGGGACAAAGGGGAGAGGGATGTCCCTCCCCTATACAAGACTTCAAACCACCTTCCTCACTACTAAAAACCCACTGGTTTTCAGTGATGAGAGGACCCAAAACAACAAGGCAAATAAGGCCTCAAGAAAAGGCACCAAAGAGGCCAAAATAAGGCCTAAGAGGGTGAGTTTGCACTCAAACCACAAAGTGACCTTAATGAAAGTTCAAAAGAAAGAAAATATAAGACTTTTTTATGTTATACACAAAGCTAAAAACAGTAAGAAAAACAGGTAAAAACTTGTTGCAAAAATGGGGAAACTAAAGCAAAGTGCTCACCCTTGAAGAACACCTCAAGAACAGATGATCCAGCCCTCTTCTTCTGATCAAAAACAGTCCAAAACCTCAGCAAACAACCCTCCAAGCCTCCCAATCTTGAGCTAAGGTGTAATGGTGTGTGTATTGGTGCAAAAGTAAGGTAAAACCACACTTTTAGGCCTAAAAACACACACACAAGAGGAGAGAGAGGGAAAATCTAGAGAGAGGAGATATATAGCAGATACATAGATACACAAGCTCTGTTTTTTTTTTTTATGAAAATGGCTAACCTCTCACCAAGGGAGAGAGATGGTGCTTATATAGGCAAAAAACAAGGCTCAAGGCTTCTCCAAGAAGCTAACTAAATGGGGCAAAGGGTGCAAAGGGGGTCTTGGCTTCTTGGGGAAGCTAAGACAGCTGGCCAAGCTTCTCCAAGAAGCTTGGCCAAAGGGGTCAACCTTCTAGAAGGTTTGGGGGTTCAAAGGTGCAAAGAGGTCACTCCCATGCACGGGGATGAGTGATGGTGTATTCCAGCTGGCATAGCTGGCATGCACCATGCCTCAGGGGTGCAAAGGGTGCACGCCGGCCACCAAAAGGGGTCACCGGCACAATAAAGTGCCGGTCAGCTAAACATAGTGCCGACCGGCCATTGTTTTTAAGAAAACACTGCCGGTGGTACACATGTGCGGCCGGTGATGATAGGGGAGGGCCGGTGGGGCGTGGGGATGGCCAACAAACCATTCCCTGCCCTTTAAGGCAAAAACGCAGGTGTTTGGTGTCAAAACCATACACGAAGCAGTCGAGTCAGGAGGTCCTGAGGCAAGGTGCGCAGCTGAGACCTCCGGGAACTCGAGACGAACACGAACATGGATAATCACCGAGTGTTCCAACGGTGACGTCCAAGTCTTGAGGACGGTCAAAAATGGGGTGTCTACAGTTGCCCCTCTTTGACAGAACTCGAAAGTCATAACAATGACGGGAGTGAATGTCAAAGCCCAGAGACGACCCATTTTTGACAAGGCCGAAGACTTGGACAAACATGCAAGACAAACAAGGTATGCGCCCGAAGGCAGGGGCAAAATGCAACTGAAAATGCAAGAAGCCGAGCATAACTTATGATCATGCAAAGAAAGCTGTAACGAAGCACGCATGCGACAGTTTTAAGCTAGCATACACCAAACTACACTACAATGCAGAAAGGATGTAAGAGAATTATGCAATTCTCGATACGTCTCACGCGGAAGATACAATACCTGTCCGGTTCGTCCGGTTGCACCGGCCTCAAATGAGCCGTACATACAATATCGTGCCTGTAAAGAAAACAAACTTAACAGGTACAATGTTGTTAGCAACATGCATGACAATGCAATCGAAAGTGCGTGACAACACATGCAATGTGTATAGAAAAGATAGCGGGATTGAACACATGTGAGTAAAGCAATGCACGCATGCAAGCAATGTGTATACAAAAGGAACTTGAACACATGTAAGTAAAGCAATGCACGCATGCACGCAATGTGTATATAAAAGGAACTTGAACACATGTAAGTAAAGCAATGCACACATGCACGCAATGTGTATATAAAAGGAACTTGAACACATGTAAGTAAAGCAATGCACGCATGCACGCAATGTGTATATAAAAGGAACTTGAACACATGTAAGTAAAGCAATGCACGCATGCACGCAATGTGTATATAAAAGGAACTTGAACACATGTAAGTAAAGCAATGCACACATGCACGCAATGTGTATATAAAAGGAATTTGAAATTGAACCTGGCAAAACATGATGCTGAAATGCAACGTACTGCAACACAGTATGATTGAAATGATTTATGGAATTCACAAGATATAAAAGGATACAGGAAGGAGCGTCCTTCGCATGTACCAAGCATCGCTCACAAAAGTCATGGCCTGAGGTCAACTCGAAGGTCCACTTGCATTCTGACAGTGCATTTTCTTGTATTGCCTTGAGTGATGAAGGTGCCAAACCACATAATTGACCCGAACAAGGGTGCGAAAGGTACAATGACCGCGAGGGGAGGTTACTGGTATCCATTCCGGTACCCTGCTACCCTGTTATTCTCTTGCTTTACTTTCCTTTTTATTAGGAGTTGAAGCACATTGCATTGCCTCAGGCAGTTTTGTTTTTTGAAATCGCATATTTTTCTTCTTCTTCTTTTTTTTAGAAATACATGACGGAAATGAAACAGCTATTTGTTCAAAAGGTGTTGCATTTGCACGTTCTACGCATCGCATCGCAAGGCATCACATGACAATGTGACCGAAATTGACACTGTGTTTTGGAAACGAAGCATCGCATCGTAATAATCAGGTAGTGAACCAATTACAACTCGATAAGCAAAACAGAGGGACTCGTTATGACCAAGCAGGTGCGAGTACAACTCGATAAACAGTACAAAGACTTAAAGAGAGTGAAACACAACTCGATAAGCAAATATACGACAACTCGATAAACAAATGGGCGCGCCCTCGTGAGAATTGATCACTGGGGGGTATTGGAAATGGTGGGATTCCCCAACTTCTTAGCATAAACAGCTCAGAGGACGAGGGGGAGAACCACCGGCCCAACAAAAAGGCCGTCGGCCGTGAGGAAAGGCCATCGGCCGAAAAATTGACCCATCGGCCAAAACAGATGGCCGGTCGGCAATCTATTTGGCCGGTCGGCCGAGAATGGAAGGAACCAGCAGAATGCTGACACCTGTCCTCCATTCAACCTTATCCCCTACAAAAGACCCCAGCTTCGTAGTTTTCTTCATTTCCACTCTGATTTACTCCAAATGGAAGAATTCCTTGCCCAAAATCTCGCAACTTGGATTAACAACTTGGATGGCTCGGAAAAGCTGAATTTCTGGGCCTTCGGCATAAACGCACTATTCACTTTGCGTCGTACCCCACTGCATTTTCCATTTCTTCATGCCGCGGCAAGGTTTTGGAATCCGGTGACACACGTCTTTAGCTTTAGCGGGCAAGAGGTGTGTCCTACCTTCGAAGATTTCCAAGCTCTAATGGAATCTGAGCGTAATGAAGAGATTTTGCCCCAACTTCGTTTTGGCCATGCCCAAGTCTTAGGGCAAATGTGTGGGCTCTCAGTACCCGATGCTCGTTCTCTGATTTGTGATGGGATGCTGGATGTTCCGAGCTTGGTTTGCCGTTTTTCTGAGACTGGTGATCGCGGTGACCATCACTGGCAAGGCTTCCGGCGACACGCCCTTTGTTTGTGCATGCTATCTCATTTTCTGTTTGTCTCAGGTTCCGGAGGGTCTAGTGTCCGGTTGATTGAGGTTGCCCAAGGCTTGAAGGAGGGCAAAAGCTGCATTGCCATGATTCTAGCTGAGACGTTGCTGGGCTTCGATGCCTTTTATCGTCGAGAGACGACCAGATTAGCAGGGAGTCCACTATTACTGCAGGTAATGTTTCCCTCCCAATCTCACATATATGTTTGCTCACATCACTCGGCCCTCAAGCTTGGTTTTCCTCACAAAACCCTTTTCTTACTTTTCCTTCTCGTCGTACATCTCTCTATTCTTTATTCTCTCATTTTTCATCCCTCCCCAGGTATGGTTGATGGATAAACTGCAGGTTGTGGACTCTTGCCCAGCTTACTCTGCTCGCAGTTACTTCTTCAGGCAGCGCCTAGTTGACGCCCTTGATGAGGGTTGGTGGTTCGAATGGATGTGCAGTTTATCCGCAGACCGTATTGCTTGGCGGTGCCCTTGGCTCAATCTCCCGGTAATGAGCTACAGCATGACCCGTTAACCCGGGATCCAATTGATTGGCTTGACTCACTGTGTCTTCTACTTTCCATTCCGTATCTTGCGCCAGTTCGGTCATGATCAGACTTGCCCGCCGGAAGGGATAGAGTACCCGGCTACATTTCCGATTCGAGGCGCACAGCTGGCCCGATATGCCACAGCATGGAGGACGAGAGAACTCCTGACCCCCGCTCCCACTTTCAGTTGCACTTTGTCTGATGAGTGCTTGGATTGGCTTAATGAAGAGGCACAGGAAGGGCCCACTTTGGCATCAGAGGCTTCGACCAGCTCCGGGAGGGGGCGCAGGGACATTTGACCTGACCATGCCCCGGATTTATTGCTTTATTAGTACTTTCAAGTTTTCTTCGTGAGTGTAATAAAAAGCAACTTCAATCGTATGTAAGAGCAAGAGAACTCTGTATTGAAATCAATGAAATTGAAGGTTGTGGTACTGAAAATTTTCCGTTTTGGTCCAGAAATGGTCTTAGTTGTAAAAAGATTTATTTGAACAAAATCACCTTTATTACAACTTTTCAAAACTATTTTCGGTATGGATCAGAACTGGACACGCCTGAGATCTGTCACTGAGATGCACAACCCCGGATCCTAGCAACTGGAAAGTTGCCCCTTGTTTGAACGGTACCACGGCACTGTACAGCAACGGAAAGTTGCCCCTAGTCTGAATGGCACTGTACCGGAGATTGCGATAAACGCTGATGGACAAAGATGACCGAGATGATCAAATGGACAAAGTTGATCGGGGAAAAGTTTTATGGCTGAACTTCGGGATGAAGCTGCCTACGTATCCCAAAGATGGGAATCAAGCCTTACGTAGTTCAGGCTTGGGTTCACTCCAGTATTTTCACTCTCCTTTTGCGCTCTAACTTTTGCCAAGGCCGCCCTTTGCGGGTTTTCAACCTTGCGAGCTCAGTTTTTATATTTTCTAATTTTTTTGTGCTTTGAATTTTGCCTAGGTTGCCCTTTCGGGTTTTCGGCCTAGCAAGCCTCTCAGGGGTAATATTTCTTCAACTTGTCCATGTTGATCGGTTGGGAGAACTCTAAGCCATCCAAATCCATCAGAACCACAGCTCCACCTGACCAGATAGACTTGATGATATAGGGACCAGTCCAATTGGGTCTGAACTTGCCCCTTGGGTCGTGGATGGGAGCTCGGTTGTCCTTGAGTACCAAATCTCCTTCCTTTAAATTCCTAGACTTAACCTTCTTGTTGAAAGCCCGAGCAATTCTGCGTTGATAGCCTTGAATGTGGTACAGTGCTTTCAGTCTTCTTTCATCGAAAAGCATGAGTTCCTCGAATCTGCTCTGCTGCCAATCTGCCTCGGCTATTTGACACTCGGCCAATACTCGCAATGACGGAACCTCAATCTCAATGGGTAGAACAGCCTCCATCCCATAAACCAATGAATACGGAGTCGCCCCAGTAGAAGTTCTGATTGAAGTCCGGTAGCCCCACAGAGCAAACGGCAGCTTATCTGGCCAGTCCCGGTAGGTTTCCACCATCTTCTGCAATATGTGTTTGATGTTCTTGTTGGTGGCCTTAACTGCTCCGTTGGTCTGCGGCCGATATGTGGACGACTTATGAAAAGCCACATTGTATTTCTCCAACAAATCAATCACCTCTTTCTTGAAATGGGAACCATTGTCTGAAATGATCTCGTTCGGGACTCCATAACGGCAGATAATGTTGTTTCTGATAAACTTTGCAACATGCGAAGCCTTCAGCATCGCATAAGATTGGGCCTCGACCCACTTCGTAAAGTAATCTATTGCTACCAAGATAAACTCATGCCCATTCGACCCCTAGGGGTAACAGCCCCAATCACATCAATTCCCCAAACTGAAAATGGCCATGGCGACGTCATGTTGTACAGCTTTGACGGCGGGATGTTCATGCAATTTGCATGGATCTGGCATTTGTGGCATCGCCGAACAAAGCCGATACAATCTTCCTCCATGGTAGACCAGTAGGAACCCTGTCTGAGGATCTTCCGTGCCAGCATTACCCCATTCATATGTGCCCCACATTCTCCTCCATGGATGGCCTCCATCAGGCGCTTCGACTCTTCAGCTTCTACACACAGCTTGTGCATTCCCAGGTGACCTCTTTTGTACAATTTACCCCGGCAGATGATAAACTGAACAACCATTCTTCTGATTGCCCTTTTGTCCTTGGCATTTGCCCCTGGTGGGTACGCCTCCTTTTCCAAGAAGTTCCATATGTCGTAATACCAGGGGTTGTTGTCCTGCACTTCATCTATGGCAGAGATTGACTCGTAAGCAGGTGCAAATTTCTGGTCAATAATGACTGGACGCATCCGGACTCCAGACGGGATGTCTATCATGGAAGATAGAGTTGCTAAAGAATCTGCGAACCTATTGTTCTCTCTTACTAGGTGAGTGAAATTTAACTTCTCAAACCGAGGAATTAACAAATCCAAGGTCTGGTGGTACATCATCATCTTTTCCTCTTTTACTTTCCAGTCTCCTTTTGCTTGAGACACAACAAGGTTCGAGTCCCCAATGACGTCCAGTCGTCTTGCCCCTAGTTCTAGGGCTGCTTCTAGGCCAGCAATGCATGCCTCGTATTCTGCTTCATTGTTCGAGACTTTGAATCGGAGTTTGAAGGCTAGGGGAATACGGGAATTGTCGGGTGCTATCAGCAGCACTCCTATCCCGTACCCGTACTGATTTGATGCTCCGTCGAAGTACATCATCGAAGTTTCGTCGTCGATATGCAAAATTGCTTCATCTGGGAACAAGTATTCAACTGCTTCATCCCCCTCAACTGGATGGTCGGCAAGGAACTCTGCTACTGCTCTTCCTTTGACTGACTTGCGTGTTACATATTTGAGATCAAATTCGGAGAGCAACAGCAGCCAACGAGCTAGCCTACCCGTAAGTGCTGGTTTCTCAAAAAGATATTTGATGGGATCGAGTCGTGAAACCAACATTACAGAGTGAGCTAACAGGTAGTGCCGCAGCTTCCTGGTAGCCCATACCAAGGCCAAACAAGCCTTCTCCAGCGGAGTGTAGCGGGTCTCGTAATCCAACATCTTCTTGCTTAGATAGTAGATGGCCCTTTCCACTTTATCTTTCGACTCTTGTGCGAGCATGCAGCCCATTGTAGTCTCGGTTACTGACAGATACAATGTCAACGGTTTCCCCGGCTTTGGTGGTGACAACACGGGCGGGTTTTGTAAATATTCCTTGATCTGTTCAAAAGCTGCTTGGCATCGGCCGTCCCATTGGAACTTCTTTCCTTTCTTCAGGAGACCAAAAAGTGGTTCACAAGTTAAGGTTAGTTTTGAGATAAACCGCCTTATGAATTGCACTTTACCCAGAAAGCCTCGCACCTCCTTTTCAGTCATTGGTGGTGGCATTTCTAAGATGGCCTTGATTTTGGAAGGGTCGACTTCGATGCCCCTTTGTGTAATCAGAAATCCCAGCATTTTTCCCGCTGTAACACCAAACGTACACTTCTGAGGATTCAACCGCAGCCGAAATTCTCTGATCCTTTGGAAAAACTTTTGCAAGGCGGTGTAGTGGCCCTCTCTTTCTTTGGACTTGACAATCATATCGTCCACATACACCTCGACCTCTTTATGGATCATGTCATGTAATATTGTGGTTGTAGCCCGTTGATATGTAGCCCCAGCGTTCTTCAACCCAAATGGCATCACTCTGTAGCAATATGTACCCCACGGGGTGGTAAAAGCAGTCTTTTCCCGGTCTTCGGGTGCCATTACTATCTGATTATAACCTGAGAAACCATCCATAAACGAAAGCAAAGCATGCCCCGCTGTGAAATCTACCAACTCGTCGATATGCGGTAAGGGAAAGTCATCCTTCGGACTGGCTCTGTTCAAATCCCTGAAATCCACACATACCCGGATTCTGCCATCCTTCTTCGGCACTGGAACAATGTTAGCCAACCAAGTCGGGTATTCGGATACCAGCAGGAAGCCTGCGTCAATCTGCTTGGTGACCTCTTCTTTAATCTTAATGGCCCAATCAGGGCGAATCCTCCTGAGCTTCTGTTTGACAGGTCGGGCCTCGGGGTCAAGAGGGATCCGGTGTTGTACAATCTCAGGATCGATTCTAGGCATGTCTTCGTAGGACCACGTGAAAACATCTTTGAAATCTTTTAATAAAGCAACCAAGCGCTCGCGTTCCTCCGAAGACAACGTGGACCCCGATCTGGACCAGTCGCGGGTCCTTCTCAGTACCAATGTTCACGGTAGTGATTTCATCAATTAAGGGTTTAACAAACCTCTCCTGCTCTTGTTCAATTAGTCGTTGCAAAACCGGAGGAATTTCGTCCTCGTCGTTTTGATCAAAATTTTGAAAATCCTGATTTAAGCAATAAATCAAAGGCACAGAAAAGTACTCGGAAACCACATTTACCTCGTTCTCATTATGTACTTCCAAACCGTCCAATTCTTCTGTTACAACAGACTCAAAAGAGAACGAAAAAGACGACCTGGACAGGACTGTGGCATCCGGGTTATCACCCCCAGGAATACCGGACTCAGACTCAGACGAGCTGGAACCTGATTCCGACTCACAAGACTTGGTGGAATCAGATTCCGGCTCACTACCTGACCTGGTGCTACTCGACAAAAATCCCTCCTCGTACTGCCAAGTGAGGGAGGGTGCGATGGATTCATCCAAAATAGCTGCTGGTAGGCCCACAGCCGTTTCATCTCCGATCATGGACACCGAGGAGTCATCCCCCAAGCACAACTGGTCGATCGAAGGATCTGAAAGTAGACATGCCAGTGCTACCCCCATTTCAAGCTCTGTGTCTGCAGACTCCAGTTCTTTGCTATGCTCAGCCTCAACTGTTGGGTCTGTCTGGTCTTCAGCAACATCATCCTCAAGCAACTGCAGGTCAAAGAAAATTTTGAACCCTGGCACGCGCTTCTTCTCTGCGTTCAACCACGGCTCCGGAAAACCGCAGAATGGAAAATCCTCCCCCTCCCGGACGAAGCGTCCGTTTAGGGTACCCTGAATGGGCCGACGCATCAATTCAAAGGGTTTCCCCATCTGTTTTGCTTTGGCTCTTCCAGCCATCTCTTTTCCTTTCCTTACCCAATCTTCCTTGGTGGGCAGATAACCCAGGCCGAAGGTATGAGGGTTGTGCGGCACTTCGGCCAATGCTGCAATGCCCTTACGGCCGCTCTTTCCTAATCCCATCCCAGGGATGTATCGGAGCTTGTTCATGAGATACACTGCTTGGGCACTGACATATATCCCTTCGTTAGCAGCCATGATATTCTGTACGACCCGAGCCTCGGCCAAGGTAAAACCTGATATGAACACATCCTCCATGCCATGCTCGATTTCTAGAACAGGCGTGGATACCTCCGGCAGTGGGTGGATTGATGAATTCCCAAAGACAATGGCTACTCCCTTCCCATAGGGGTATTTCACCATTTGATGCAAAGTAGATGATACTGCCTTCACCTGATGTAGCCACGGTCACCCTAAAAGCAAATTGAACGTTGCGTGAACTTCTAGGACATGGAAATCTATCTCGTGCTACCCCGGCCCAACCTTCGTCCGAACTTTAACTGTTCCCATTACTTCTCTACTTGTATTGTCGTACGCCCGGATGACCTGGGCTGTTGGTACGAAATCTGCGGTTTTCAAGCCAATCGCATACGCCGTCCTTGCTGGGCAGACGTTGATGGCAGACCCGGTATCAACAAGTACCACCGGTATCCACTTATCTCTACATTCCACGGAGATGTAGAGGGGTTTATTGTGATTTATGCCCTCGGGCAGAAGTTCTTTGTCTGAAAAGGTTAATGCCGGGGAACCTCCTCCCGGGAAAACCAGCCCAACCAGCTGCTCTGGTGTAGTCTCTATAGAGAGTTTGGCCTTATCCATAGTTGTCAGGACAGCCTGCCTATGTACTCGTGAGGCCATGAGCAGTCCCCAGATGGAGATGTCTGCTTGTATCTTTTTTAGCTGTTTGAGTACAACTTCCTCCTCAAGCTGCTTCTCCTTTTGCTTCTCAGCTTCTTTATCCTTCCCCGAGGCCTCTGGTTGATCTAAGTGTGGGGGTTTGAAATACCGCCCACTCCGTGTCATGTGGTCGACCTCTCCAAGGTACCAGGTGTCATCAGGTTGGTTATTCCCCCAATCTTCATCCGTGTGGGCAAGACATAAGTCCTCATCTTCCAACCACATTCCATCAGCGGCTGACAGACACCTGTCCGGCTCTGGTATGACTGTTTTTGCGCTCGCAGCACCTCCCATCCACATGCCCGCAACATTCTCAGTTCCTGTGCACACAGCAGTTTCAACTCCCACATGGGCCTTCGCCTTCCTGATTCTCTCGGAATCTTCAAAACTTGCTTGTTCCGACATGACTGACTGTTCAATAATCCCCGTACTCAAAATACTCCAATCTCGGGCGAAATTCTTAACATCGGCGCTCTCCGGCGATGTACTCTGTTCTTCGACCCTCTCGGCCGTCACTGATATTCTCAACCCTGCTGAGCCCTGTTCTGACTGAAACTCTCCTATCACATCAGGTTGATCGTCCAACCACCCAGTAACTTCTGCTGAATTCTCATAATCGAACCATGCGACTGCTGCATCCTCTGGGTCTTGGTCACTGTAAAACTGGAGATCGGCAAGGTCCTCCCCCACAGCTGTTACACCATCTGTTCCTTGTCCTAAACTATCCCCGTGAATCACACACAACTCTCCCTCTGTTGGCAATTCTACTCCGGGTCCATCTTGACCTATTGATGAAATGTAGTCATCCGGACTATATGCCTTCTCGACATAATTCCCCGATTCCGCGGACTCTGGCTCAACCACCTGTTTTTCCTTTGGGATCTCCTCTCTCCTGTTCTTGGTGGTCACCACCGCTGGCTCAGGTTGGGTCATGGAGATGTCCATCATGCACAAGTCGGTGCAATCGGGAAAAAACACCTCCGGTTTAGGCAGGTGGGTAGGTGTGATATAGATACTAGGGTCGTAGGACACGGCCCCAGTATGGATGAAATTGAGTCTTTTGGGTGGTGGAACTTGGTTATGTGTAGGGAGGGGATTTGTAGTAACATTGGGCTTCTCGGGAGGCAAAATCACCCCGTTATCGATGAGATCTTGAATCTCATGACGCAACCGGAAGCACAGATCGGTATCATGACCGTGCTGTTGGTGAAATGCACAATACTTGGCTGGGTTATGGGTAGGAGGAAGTTTTTCTGGTAGGGGCCGCGGCTCCAGGGGCTTCAGATGCCCTTTTTTGATCAAAACCCCCAGAGCTTTGGATAGGGGCATATAAAGTGGAGCGAAAGTTCTGGTGTTTCTGGGTGGGTATTTAGCTGTTTGCGGGTTACTTCCGGACGCACCGGAGAATGGCGTAGCTGCCATGGCTCTTGGTGGGGGGTTGGCGGTGACCATGCTTACTTCGGAGGCTCTCGTAGTAGTAGTGCCACTCGGGCCTGCATTAGTGTTGCGGTTGAAGGTCCTTCGGGGTTGCTCCCGATCGTTATCAATCAAGCCTTGCTTCAAGGCATCTTCAATCTGCACCCCCATTTCATGTAGGTCAGCAAAAGTAGGAAAGGGGAGTACTATCATCTTTTGCATCAACTTCGGCTGAAGATTGCGCACAATCATCCGAATCTGGTCTTTGTCCGTAGGCCTCAAGGTCATCATCGAAGCCTTGGCCCTCCATCTGGTTACGAATTCTGAAAAACTCTCCTTAGGCTCTTGCCTAGTCGTCTCGAGATCACGGGTCGTAATCTCAATCTGTGTATTGTATGAGTACTGCGCGATGAAGGCCTCAGCCATTTCGTCCCAATTCCTCTTAACATCATCTTCTAGCTTGGCATACCATATGGCCGCCACACCCGACAGGGTCCGGCCAAATAAAGACAACTTCTGAAGCCTACTGAGGCCCATTGGCCTTAGGACATCTGAAAACAGTCTTAAGTGCACCATGGGGTCCCCGGACCCGTCAAATCGATCAATATGAGGCATTTTGAATCTGTCGGGCAGCGTCACAGCTGCGTCGGTATATCCATCTTCAATGTTGGGGATAGTCTTGACCCCTTGGGATCGCTTGAACAACTTTTCAAGCTTGCTCAACTTTAATGCGGTGGGATCAGTCTCGAACTCAAAAGGAGAGTCCGGTAGGTTGGTGGGTGTTTTTGATAGCTGAGGTTGGATTTGAGGTAGGATTGGAGGTGGGTGTGGTCCTGTGGGCAGTTCTGTATCATTCTGAACATTGGCTGTCTCCCCGAGGTTTGGAACTCCTGGTGGGGGAGGAGCTTGATGCGAAGCAGACGCTCCGGTTTGCTGCTCTAGTCTGGCAATTGTCTCTGCCTGTTCCTTCACAACTGTGGCCTGTTGCCTAGCGAATTCCGCCTGACGGACGGCATCCTGCTGCATTGTTTTCATGCTCTCTTGGAGGTGGCGCACCATCTCCTCCAAACTAGCCATACTATTCTGCTCTGGTTGAATTACCGGTATATATTCTCTTCCTGTTGGTGACACAGAGCTCTGATCCCTACTGAATACAGGTGGGGTAGATAAGGCCCTCTGAACTGACTGCTGTACTGATGTCCTCTGCCTAACTGACCTCCGTCTAGTAACCGGGGGCAGTGAGTAGTACACTGGTTGTCCGTCTACCAGATCCTCAGATCAATGGAGTCGACGACCTCTAATCCAGGGTGCTTGGGGAATATCTACCGGGTCAGAAGCAATTGTGCTCAACTACCCTAGTATAAAGATAAATAAAGCGTATAAATAAACAGACAATCGGACGGTATAACGGCATAAAATAAACATACAACACACGGTTGGATATCATAACACACTGCTAGTGAACTGGATACACTGTTTCTCAAATACTGATCACTGTTTCTGAATCATTGCCCCCATGTCTGAATCTAGTACCCACAGATAACTGATCCCCAAAATACTGTTACTGGTGCCCTCAGGCCGGATACCAAAACTTGCAAACTGATATGCGCATTCCTGTAGAGATACACTCTAAAAGCACATAGCATGGAAAAGAGAGCCAATACACCCCTATGTTGGGGTAGGGTTTCCCTGTCCTATTTTGTCAGGAGCTAGGGTTTCACTACGCACGCAGCGGTTTCAAACAACCTATATCGGGTAAGCAACCTGTCCTAATTTGGAATGGTCACTATGGATTTCGATATGCACTAGGTCGAATGGTCAAAAAGGATGCCCCGGTAAAACCGGGGTTTGTGTTCCCATACTGGCAGAGCCCGCAACCGGTTAGCCTTATGGTCATGCCTTGACAAGACAAGCCTCCAGCAAACTGCTCAGGAATAGCAGATGGCCAACACGGTGTCCTAGGCGCACCAATGCACATGCAATGCAAAGAAACACATAAGTGTAGTCAAAACAGGATATCACGAGTTCGAGTCAAGCTCTCTAAACTCCCCAGCAGAGTCGCCAGAAACTGTAGACGTCCCCGAATGCCCCGGGAGGGTTAAGTCCCGTTCTGTTCGTTTTGGGTCACTACAGCTCGGACTCAAATTGTCACGGTTCTTAATCTTGAACCAAAGAGTCCAAATCCGGCAAATCGTTTTGAGAAAACAGATTTTTTTGAAAGAAGTGCCAAACATGGACTGCTTTGCCAGATACAGAGTCGCCACCTAAATATTTTATTTTTGGGAAATTTAGGAAACCCTGACTCAGTGCCAAAGGCCACGTGTCCGTCATCACCAAAGTTGCCTCGGCTCGGGAACTTGGATACGATTGGGGAAGGTCACTTCGTGAGCACCCCCGCTCGCCCGGTCAAAGACCGGCCTCTCCTAACCATGATATCTGTTTTTGAAAACATTGTGTGTTCTTATTCCGGTTATTAGCCTAGGTTACTATGTGATGCGCACAGCATACAAGTATAGACTGAGTCGCCTGAATTGGAACAAAACATTTCATGTTTGTTTGTTTGAAAATGGTTTGATGGTGCTACCCGCAAGTAGGCTAAGACGTGGATATGCCACCCTCGGGTGGGCTTAAGAAAACATGATTTTGCCACTATCTAGTGGGCTTAAAACAAACATTTGATGAATTGTTCCAATCCAAATAACCCAACCTTCACCCACAGGCATTCAAGCAGTTATATCACATAAGCAGTTAGCCTCATGGTAAGCATGCTATTCATGGCAGTCACTCACACGCATGCAAGGATGCTAAAGCATAAAAACTCACCGAGTACTCCAAGCCAAAACAGAAGCTCATTAGAAATCCATGCATGATCCTAAATATGCTGAAATGCCTAATGCAACACATGCAAAATGCAACTAAGATAGCAGGCTCGGCTATTCTAAACATGGCATGTGAAATGCTACAAGTAACAAGTATTCAATTTGGAAATTGAAATACAATGCAGTTAGCGTGATGTACCGAGCCCGGTGCATGTAAGACAAATGTATGGATGCACGCATGTTATCATACTGTATGCTAATTTAAATATGCCCTAATCTACCATCGTAAGCAGGTAAATAAAAGGGAAGAAAGAAGTGGGGGTTGGAATGCATACACACACACACACACCCTTATTACAAATTCGCCCTCGCTCGGAGGGACCAAATAAATATTACAGTCCAAACAATAAATAAATAAATTATTACAAAATTTCTAATTATCAAATTAAATCCAATATAAAAAGAAAGGGGTCTCAGCCCTGCCTCGGGATGCACGAATGATGCATGCTCGATCCAACTTGCCCGGAAGACCCGCGTCATGCCACTGTTGCCTCTGTTTTTACTGCCCTGTCTCTCCAAAAACGGCCAAAGTCCCAGAATACCTTCCTTGTATGCTGCTGCACACCATCGGCTAGAGGAAATCCCCACCGGCCATCTAAAATATCTACCGGCTGTCCATGAGGTTATCGGCCATGCACTGATGGCCGGTCGGCACTCTATACTGCCGGTCGGCAGAAAATTCCTGCAGAAGACAGTTTTGACAGCAACAGCAGACAGGCAGTGCATGACATGGAGTTTTGAGCAAATATAAGCATGGCTATGCTCCCTATCATGTGTTAGACTCAAGAGAGCATAGCCCTCGACCCTCGGGCCATCAATGATGCATCTTGGTGCATGATGGCCTAAAAGGCCAAGTTTGCATTTTAATGGAAATGCATGCAACACACAAATGAAGACCAAGGCTCTATCATGTACTGGTCAAGGGCCTCGATGACCGAGAGTTGGGACAAGTTGCATCACTTATGGTATGAACTCCTCTCAACCCTCACACTTGGTTTGACACCCCAAACCAAGTAATGCAATGCATGTTATGCAAGCATGGCTCCACAATGCAACCTAATACTAAAATGCAAACATGCCAAATGTAATGCAACATGCAAGGTGCAAATGCAATGCAAACATGGACAATTTAGGCAATAGGATTAGCATGTGGCAAGACCATTTTAATCAAACATGCAACAAGCATTAGACAAATGTGCAATGGTGGACTTAAACCATGATGGGGCAGACCTCAATCCACCCCAAAATAGTGGCCAAAAGTGCCCCAAAAGGTGGGCAAATGTCCAAGCCAACATGCAACCATAAAGGCCTAAAGCTAAGGCACAAAGTGGAGCATTCCACTACCTACTAAAATGACCACTCATGGCATATATTAGGCAAATAAAAACAGAATTCTATCATGCAAAAATACACCCAAACCCTCTGATATGATAGCCCCAAAATACCTCAAATACACAAACATGCACAAGTCCTATTTCAAGGCACAAAAGAACAACCTTCCAAAGCATGAAAGTGATGACCAATGCAAGCACATGAGCATGATTTAGGGGCTGAAATATAGCCTACAATGATGCCAAATCAAGAGGAAAAAAAAAAAAAAAAAAACTAAGTTAAGCATGCTAGTGATCTACACAACCAAGGCTTACAAGCCAAAATACAAAGCCACTATACCAAGTATGTCAAACATGGCAAAATCAGTGGCTCACAGCCCTTAAACATGGCAAAATGATGCTGATATCTTCATGGAGTTATGCTAATACATGCAAGGATCATGGCCTAAACACAAGATGCATTTCTATGCCAAATAGAGGAATGCGAAGCAAGCATAACATGCATGAAAGAGGCCAACAAACCACCATTAGACAGAGGTAAAACATGCTCCAAAACATCCAGATAAGCTCTGAAATGAGGCCAAAACAAACCAAGTATGCATGTTTCCTTATGAGCCAAAAACAAAGGCAAAAGAGGGACAAAGGGGAGAGGGGTGTCCCTCCCCTATACAAGACTTCAAACCACCTTCCTCACTACTAAAAACCCACTGGTTTTCAGTGATGAGAGGACCCAAAACAACAAGGCAAATAAGGCCTCAAGAAAAGGCACCAAAGAGGCCAAAATAAGGCCTAAGAGGGTGAGTTTGCACTCAAACCACAAAGTGACCTTAATGAAAGTTCAAAAGCAAGAAAATATAAGACTTTTTTATGTTATACACAAAGCTAAAAATAGTAAGCAAAACAGGTAAAAACTTGTTACAAAAATGGGGAAACTAAAGCAAAGTGCTCACCCTTGAAGAACACCTCAAGAACAGATGATCCAGCCCTCTTCTTCTGATCAAAAACAGTCCAAAACCTCAACAAACAACCCTCCAAGCCTCCCAATCTCGAGCTAAGGTGTAATGGTGTGTGTATTGGTGCAAAAGTAAGGTAAAACCACACTTTTAGGCCTAAAAATACACACACAAGAGGAGAGAGAGGGAAAATCTAGAGAGAGGAGATATATAGCAGATACATAGATACACAAGCTCTGTTTTTTTTTTTTATGAAAATGGCTAACCTCTCACCAAGGGAGAGAGATGGTGCTTATATAGGCAAAAAACAAGGCTCAAGGCTTCTCCAAGAAGCTAACTAAATGGGGCAAAGGGTGCAAAGGGGGTCTTGGCTTCTTGGGGAAACTAAGATAGCTGGCCAAGCTTCTCCAAGAACCTTGGCCAAAGGGGTCAACCTTCTAGAAGGTTTGGGGGTTCAAAGGTGCAAAGAGGTCACTCCCATGCACGGGGATGAGTGATGGTGTATTCCAGCTGGCACAGCTGGCATGCACCATGCCTCAAGGGTGCAAAGGGTGCACGCCAGCCACCAAAAGGGGTCACCGGCACAATAAAGTGCCGGTCGGCTAAACATAGTGCCGACCGGCCATTGTTTTTAAGAAAACACTGCTGGTGGTACACATGTGCGGCCGGTGATGATAGGGGAGGGTCGGTGGGGCGTGGGGATGGCCAACAAGCCATTCCCTGCCCTTCAAGGCAAAAATGCAGGTGTTTGGTGTCAAAACCATACACGAAGCAGTCGAGTCAGGAGGTCCTGAGGCAAGGCGCGCAGCCGAGACCTCCGGGAACTCGAGACGAACACGAACATGGATAATCACCGAGTGTTCCAACGGTGACGTCCAAGTCTTGAGGACGGTCAAAAATGGGGTGTCTACAGATAGTTGCCTCATTTTTGGGCATTGAATTGGACGATGTTGTTTGGCCGTGGGGGCCCACTACGTGTCCCATTTTGCTAATCGGAACCATTCAATGTGTAGAAATCGTCAAGTATTACATGCTTGTAAAAAATTACGTTGATCGGATATTGATAGCTATCTGATCGGATTAGTTTTTTGTCAACCGTTAACTATACTACCATCCATTTTTTATATAAAACTGATTTGATCATGTAGTTAGCGATATCCGATCAACGTGATTTTTTACAGGCATGTAGTACTTGACTATTTTTACACATTAAGCGATTTAGGGTTGGTTTGGGAAGTGGGTTGGCTTTTTGGCTTTTTGGTTTTTTTGGTTATTTTAGCCTGGGCTAAAAAACTTGGTTTGGGAAAGGCTTTTTGGCTTTTTGGCTTTTTTGACTTTTTTTGTGAGAGAAGAGTGTAATGATTATGGGTTGGATGTGATGTTTTGTTTGTTGTGGCTAAAATAGCCTATTTTGTTTTTTGTGGTTAAAATAGCCAAAAAAGCCCACAAAACCACTTCCCAAACGGTGCCTTAGATTATCAAAAGGAGACCCGTGATGGGCCCCCACAAGCTGAATAGCACCGTCTTGTTTGCTTCTCCGCTTGTTGCCTTTGTATAAACGGTGGGCAGCTAAAGTACAACTCACGTGACATCATGTGAGTTGTAATTTTTTTTTTGTAAAATTATTTTTTTATATATATATTTTTTGAATAGTGATAACTTTTTAACTTTTTTAGTAACTTTTTGGCTTTTTGGCTTTTTCGAGGTATGCCAAAACCAGCTTGTGAACAAAATTTTCAAACCTGGACCAACCCAACTGTTCGAATTGATTGAACCGGAAACCGGGCCTTCTAAAGGTCCGGAAAACCCTCTAAACCCGAACTAGGCCAAAAACTAGCCTTATTTGTAAAAACTAGTGGTTCAACCGAAAAAACCAGCGAACTGGTGCCGGTTCTTGACCAACCCAGGTTTTTTTTTCTTTTTTTTTCCTTTCTTTCTTTCTTATATATTTATATATATACATCAAAATTTTGACTAAAAACTCTTACTTCAAGTTTCCTTTCATAAGGAGGAGTCTCATTGGAAGTTCATAGAAATTATGAAAGTCTATTCCTATTTAAAGGGGAAAAAAAATTGTTCAAAGAGAAGCTAAAAATTCAATGTGGGATTCAATCAAATTGTTTGAATCATATTTGATTCAAGGGAGAGTTGAAAATTTTATTTCCCTACAAATTAAATCTAGCATTCAATCAATTTGTTTGGAGGCAATGTTAAATTTTTTTAATTTCTTTAAAACTAGTGTCTTTTTTTTTTTTTTTATCAGTTATGAATTTATTAAATATTATTAGTAAATATTATGCAACATTTTTTTTATTATTTTAGTAATTATATATATTTTTATTTATTAATAATTTATAATTATATAATATTAATTATGACGTCACGGTTCACCACTTCGACCTGACGGTTGAACCAGTGACCTGTCTACCTAATCTTTTTTTCAGTTCGCTCATCGGTCCAGTTTTCAAAACATTGCTTGTGAATCAAACATGGCCTATAGCCACTAAAAGTAATTTAGTCGGTATTTTTCTTACTTTCAGGGACTAAAATTTAGACAGAAATTGTATGGAATTTTTTGGAGGTAAGATTTTAAAATTTGGAGGGATTCCTAAATGATTAGTGACTAAAATATTTAGTTGGTCGGGAATGGAAGCATAATCCATTCATTGATTAAAACAAACCCACTATTCTGGGTCTCTTCTCTCTCACGCCTCACGCCTCACACCTCTGCCCTTCTCTTTGTTACTGGAGCTCCACCGCAAGGGTTACACGATCACACCGCCTCTGCCCTCCTCTCTATCACTGGAGCACCACTGCAAGGGTTACACGATCACACCGCAAAGGTTACACGAGCACTATCGCAAGGGTTAGCACCACCATCGCTTTGTCTCAGGTAGGTATGTCCTATCTCTCTCTCTGTGTCTGTCTGTCTCCCTCTCTATGTCTTTTTCCATTCGCATATATCTTCACACCCAACCCCAAATTCGACCCAGCCCCAAATCGACCCATCTTGCTGGAGTGGTAATTGGACTACTCTTTGGATTTCACCGCTTATACTCCCGCAAACAGTTAGAATGATGCTTCTAGCCGAGCTTGTTCCTACTCTCTGGACTTTCACCCCTTGAACACTGTTAGTCTGATTAGAAGCAATACAGTAGCCTAATATAAAATGTTTACGATGCCAACATCTCAATCCCTTAAATTGAATAAATGTGCTTCAATGCAAATGTTCCAAATCATTGTCCATAACCGATCAACTAACTCATCATATACTCTCATAGGTCAATTTTTTTAGAAATCCAGGAAAGTATATAACTATATGCACTACAAGAAAATGCAGAAATGGCGACTAAAAAAATTATTTTCGTCCCTGAAAGTGCCATTTTCGGCGACTAAAATGGAATTAGTAGCCAAAAGTGAAGACTTTTGGCGACTAAAACAATTTAGTAGCCAAATGTATAATTATTGGCGACTAAAAATCAATTTAGTTGCCGATTATATGGGTTTTACCGACTAAAGGTTTTTTAGTAGCCAAAAGTGACGTTTTTTGGTGACTAAAATAATTTAGTAGCCAAAAGTATAGGTTTTGGCGACTAAAAAACAGTTTGGTCGCCGATTATACGTGTTTTGGCGACTAAAAATAGCTTGGTCGCTGAAAGTGAACCTTTTTGGCTACTAAAAAAAATTTAGTAGCTAAAGACAGGCAATTGGCGACTAAAATTCAGTTTAGTAGCCAAAAGGGGACGTTTTTGGCGACTAAAAACAGGTTTAGTCACCAAAACTGTTTATTTTTAGGCGGAACTTATTTTTTTAGCGACTAAAAAATAATTAGTAGCCCAAAATTATAGAATTGGCGACTAAATAATGGATTTAGTCGCCAAAAGTGGCCTCAATTTTTTTTAGTAAATAATTTATTTTTTACATAAATTATATTGAATAAAAATAATTATATTTATATATATAGTTTTATATTAATACGGGTCAATATACTATATAAATAATATATATTGCATATATATTCATGTGGTGTTGTAGTGGCATAGTGGAGGGAGTGTGTTGCTAAAGGTTTAGAATGTAGGACAGGCTGGTGGTTCGAATCTCAGAAAAAGCAAAAAAGTTGGTATTTTTTTTTTCACGGAAGCACCTTTGGCGACTAAAATTATTAGTCGCCAAAAGTCTTTATTTTGGTGACTAAACGGTTTAGTCGGCGATTCAGTGAGTATACGCGACTAAAGGATTAGTCACTAATTGTATGATTTTCAAAAGTGTAAATCACTATTGGCGACTAAAACTTTGGTCGCTAAAGACTTGTTTTTTGCCGACTAAAAAAGTTTTAGTCGCCAATACCTCCAGCGACCATGTATTCGCGACAAAAGCAGCTACTAAAAATTTTAGTCGGGGAAACTAAAAAGTCGACTTTTGGCGACTAAAAATAGACTTTTGGTGACTAAAAATTTAGTCGCCAAAGGTGATTTTTCTTGTGGTGATGATATTCAAAGACCAATTGTTCAAATCCTGTTTCTAGGGTCTTTGATGGAAGGATAAGTGAAATTATCAAGATTTGGTCGAAATAGTTAAAATGGCATGAACAATATATATGCATATATATATATATATATATTTTAATGTTATTTATCAATTAGTCAGTATAAAAAAAATACTCAAAGTAGCCAACAATGGAAAGAAAGAGAAAGTGGAAGGAAATCTCAATCTTTGACAAAGTTCTATGTATTTAAATGGTTTATTGCTATTTTTCAATAATTTTTGGTGGTATTAATATACTAATTGGGAAGCTTCGAAATTGGGAGTTATGAATTAACCACAGAGATTAATTACACAGATGGGATGTAAAAATTTTTGTGTGTACTAAAAATTCTTCCCTGGGAGTGGAAGAATTTCTCTACGAGGCCAACTAGATGCTACTACATTTCTTGTTTTTAATTTTTTTGTTGGTTCTTTATGTTGTTTTTTAAGATCTGTGCATCTCCAACTCTTGACTTAAACTTGTATCAAATTTAAATTTGCATGAACTTACTCAACAACCTTTTCCATTGCTTAAAATTTTAAAGACAATTTTGAAGCTTTCAAAATTTTAACTTTACCATCATTGAAATTTATGCTTAAATTTGAGTGTGTCCATTGGAGTGAGCTTTCACTCAAAATTTCACTCAAATTTGAGTAAAATCTGAGTAAGGGCTGGACATAGCCTAATTAATATATGATTACTCATGTTTACAACCAAGCTGATGTTGAGTGTAATTTTGTGACCAGTGGATGGGGTTGAGTCCTAATATATGACTACTTTAGTACTTTAACCTCTTTTGAAAGAACCAAGAGGTGGTAAACTTTTGATTTTGATTTATGCTTTATTTTATTTTTGCCTTTGCATTCTTTTCAAATTTTAGCCTTCTTTTTTTTGTTGACGGATAGAAATCATGTAGTTGTATTTGTGTGTGTTTGTCTTGTTGAGTGTTTGCCTTTGCATTCTACATGATTTCTATCCATGAACAAGAAAAAACTCATGAGCTGATTGATATGAGACAGCACAGTGAAAATGAGCAAGACATTTACATAACGATTGCTTCCTCTGAGTTAGGTAAGAATTAGCACAAACATTGTCAATTTGAACTTTTATGGTCAAACCAAAATCAGCCTCCACATATGTATATTTGTCTAGCGTTATTTGTCGCATTTGAATAATTCTTCATGTGCATTTGAATAATTCTGCATGCTACAGCCTAGGCATTATTTGTTCTTTTAGCATTTCTGAAGTATTTCTATTATTTTGCCATATATCGATCACTTTATTTCTTTTTGATTTGTGTTTGCTAGGACCCAAAGCTGATGTACTACTATTATGTGTGATTGTGAAGAATAGTAAAATTCTATGTCATGGTCCCATCATGTGAATTTTAGGCTGCTGGCTGGAGGTGAATAAGTGGAATTTTGTCAATAATACGAGTCTTTATTCATTCTTCCTCCTTCAGGTATATGGCACAAATCTTTTATTAACAATTTTTATTCTCACGTCTAATGCGCTTGTGGTCAAGATATTCTTGGGAGGATTTCCCCTCATATTTTGGCTGAGAGTGCATTAGACACAAAAGGAATGATTTTGGGTAAGAGATCCATGGATTGGATTGGGTCTAAACAGGGTGATGGTACACCCCTGTAGTCATTTTTGCTTGAATTTAACCTTGTTGGTGTCTTTCTCGAAAACAATGTTGGTGTCATCTTCTGTGTTTTTCATGTGCTATGACCTATCTTCTGTTCACTTTATCATTCTTTTAGGGGGAAAAATGAAAAATGAAAAACAAAATAGTCATTCCTTGTGAGGAACTGTGAATTTAGTTTAGTTACCAAAGGCAAAGCCTTGTATATATATTCATATCTGAGATATATTTTATGAACAATACTTCTATATCATTTGTAATTTGTTTTTCATCATTGGTGGTAAAGTTGTGGTGGTCTGCGTATGATTATGCAATGTAAGATTATTAGTGTCAAGTAGTATTAAGTTGGAGATGTAACATTAATTTTCTTTGTTTGTATACTATTGTTTTGGAATTATTCGGTTGTGATTAAAATTATGAAATTGTTAGAAGTTTTTCTTATACTAGAAGTTTATGTTTTTGTTTCTGTGAAGTGATTGTAAAATGGTCTTTATTCTATGGGATTAGATTGTGAATCTTATGAGAAATGCTAATTCCATCATTTGAGTAATCCTCATTTTTTTTTTTTTTTTTTTTTTTTAATAATCGAACAAGATTTATGAGAGTTGCATACTCTTTTTTTTTTTTTTTTTTAAAGCCAAACATGATTTGTGAAATTCGTGGAATTGTTAATCCAATTTGACCTGCTTATCTCAAACGCTTTGGTCATATAGTTCAAAAATCCATCTCAAATAGGCTAGTTCATTATGTATATATAAATTATTAAATTTTAAAAGTGGAGTTTACTGTTAATGATAACTTGATTTTAGAGCGAATTACACTAATAGTCCCTATAGTTTGAGGCTCGTGTCACTTTGGTCCCTAACTTTTTAATTGTGACATATTTGACCATGAATTTTGAATCTTGTTCCAAATAAGGTTAATCCAATCTTTTTAATTGGGACTATCAATTCTTTTTTGAATGTGTTAAGGTTTCTATATATAATTTATGACAAAATTGGACACTTTATGAGCTGTCAAGGAATTGAAATAGTGGTGAAAATGGAGAAATATAGCATACTGTGGGCAGAGCATTCAAATCAATTGAGAGTTTTACTTGAACACTTTAAGCATACACTTTAGCACATAAATGTTGTTGTACTTAATAGCTTCAACGTCTTTGGGATACCTTCAACTAGGATTTTTTTTTTTTTTTGGATCATGTTAATCAAAAGTCAGCTAGTGAACTGCTTATAGTACTCTACTAATCCACACTAATAATGCTTTGCTATAAGAGGTGAAGGAATTAATAGTTCTGATGTAGGACGATGTCTATAGGCTTGATTTCCAAGAGGGCAAGTTTGCAGGATTTTTAGGGAGGTTTGGATTGCCTGCAATTTTGGATTTAAATGGTTAAATTCAAGGCTTTAGATGTGATTATTTATGATATAAACCTCTGGAGTTGAAAAGGTTCATTTTTGGGTAAATTATACTTGTCACCCTTATAATTTGACTCAAATTTCACTTTGATTCTTATTATTTCAACTTTAACAATTAAGCTCAATTTCAATTTGGTCCTTGGTCCAAATTACTGTCAATGTTTTTAATGTGTATACTTGAAGAGACATTAGGCTCCCTTTGGATTTATGGATTTGAAATGAATAGATTTGATATCAATAATTTGAAGAGTATAACCTTTGAAGCTAATGTAATATTTTAGATTTAGATATGAAGAATGGATTTGAGAGCTTTGTAATGATGGATTTGAAATAACTTTGTAAAAATAGTTATTTGAAATTCTTCCATAAAAGATTTTACTTGTACAAAAACTTGAACAAAATACATGAAACATACCTCTATTCAATCTTCCACTTTAGAGTTATCATCTACTTTGAATATCTAATCTTCTTATATTTTTTTTTATAAAATTCCTACTTCAAATCCCTTAGTTTTATACCAAACTGGGCTATGTAGTTTTTGATTGTTTACTATGAAGTTTTGGGGTTGGACTGTTAATCGTTTTCCTAAGGTAGAGAGAGAGAGAGAGAGAGAGAGAGAGAGAGAGAGAGAGAGAGAGAGAGAGAGAGAGAGAGAGAGAGGCTATTTCCGTGGTTGTAATGTAAGTGTTAAAAGGTTTGATATTTTGCTTCGTAGTTGATCTGTTTACTAAGTAAATTGTTCTTACCCATTCCTAATTTTGAGTTTTTCATTAATAATCTATTTATGATTTAATTTTTATCGCTGTTGAGAGAATAGAGTGTTCCTAGAAGTTTGAATTTGCACATGACACTAATAGCTGAACTAATAATCCATGTCTTATGAATTTCTAATTATTTGTTTCTTTCCACTATCTCTGAGAACTAGATGAAATAACCTTACATTTTCTGAAAGCTAGATATTGGGTTTTCGGATTTGGAAACTTTACCGGGGTAGTAGAGGTCAACAAAGTTTCACCCACTAATTAATCTAGATATGGGTTATGAATTACACTGTGCCTTCATGGGCGGGCATACGCTAGTATTAATTATATTCGAGTTTTATTGTCATATTTTTTAATAATTTTAAATATGCCAATATGTAGTCAATACTAATGATTAATTTTATTTGTACAGATGGTTTTTGGCATGGAATTGCAGTGTACGACTTTTTTTGAGAAGTAAGAAAGACATTGTTTTTAGTCTACAAATTAGTATTGTTCGTACATATTAGTTTTATGGCGTGGTACAGCAGACTGAATTTGACGTGGTACAGATTAATTTTTTATGCGGTACAGATTACTTTTTTGGCATGGTATAGATAATCTTTTGATGTGGTACAAATTAGTTTTTGGTGGTACAGATTAACAATTGGATATTAATTTTGTTTAATCCTATGTTATGTATGGAATTATATTTTTGAGATTGGATTATACTTGTTTGTATGGAATTTCTATTGGAAATATTAATTTGATGTTAAATATGAATTTTTTTGATGGGTGAAAGTGAAATGTGTGCATGTTGTGGAGTAGTTGCTAATTTTATCAGTATATGGATAATTTTATTTATATACAGGGTACAGATTGTATTGACAATGGAATAAATACAGGTGGTTGAGAAATTAATTCAAAAAAAAAATTACAAATTTTTTGGTGACTAAATATTTTGGTAGCCAAAAATGCAAGCAAAGGTTTTTCACGACTAAATATTTAGTAGTAAAAAGAAACAAAAGATTTTTGGCGACCAAATAGTTAGTAGGTAAAATAAATCAAGATGAGGAAAGAAACTTTTGCCGACTAAAGATTTTAGTCACAAAAGAACATGGCATCCTTTGGCGACTAAAATGTTTGGTCGTAAATTACCATGAAATGAAAATATCTAATCTTTTGGCGACTAAAATGTTTTGTTGTGAAAACTAACAATGAGTAAATATTTTAGTCGCTAAATGTATTATTATTAGTGACTAAAATTGTTAGTCGGTAAATGTATTATTATTAGCGACTAAATATTTTAGTCGTTGAAAGAGAATTTCATTTTGGTTTAATTACTTGTGACGACTAAATATTTGGTCACCAAAACGCTATGTTTGGCGACTAAGTCCATTTTAGTAGCCAAAAACCTCAGCACTTATTAGCGACTAAATGTTTTAGTCGCTAAAAAAGAATTCCATTTTGATTTAATTACTTTTGATGACTAAATAATTGGTCGCCAAAACGTTATGTTTGGCGACTAAGTCCATTTTAGTAGCCAAAGATAAGATTATTAGGTGGCGTTTGGTAACACTTACGTTTTGAGTTTATATTTACAAAAATTTTAAAAACTGTCATAAAAACTTGTTTGGTAAATATTTTGGTTTATAAACCAGTGGTCTCAGTTTATAAATTTGGCCAAAATTTGTAAACTCAAAAAATGAGTTTACGTTTTCAGTTTTTTTTTTTTTTTGACCACCCACCACTCACCACCACCTGTCACCATTTTCCACCACCGTCTTCCGCTACCACCACCCTCCGCCACCGTCTTCTACCACCACCACCCACCATCGTCTTCCGCCGCCACCACTCGCCACCACCCACCACCACCATCTTCCACCACTACCACTCGCCACCACTTTCTACCACCTTCTTCCGCTACCACTACCTGCCACCTGCCACCTGCCACTTTCCACCACTTTCCACCACCGTCTTTTGCCGCCACCACCCGCCACCCACCACCACTTTCCACCACCATCTTCCGACGCCACCACCCGCCACCACCATCTTCCGCCACTACCACCCACCATCACTTTCCACCACCATCTTCCGCTGCCACCACCTGCCACCTGCTACCACTTTCCACCACCATCTTTCGTCGCCACCACCCGCCACCTGCCACCACTTTCCACCACTGTCTTCCGCTGCCGCCACCACCCGTCACCTGCCACCACTTTCCACCACCGTCTTCCGCCAGCACCACCCCCACCCGCCACCATCTACCACCACTTTCCACAACCGTCTTCCGCTGCCACCACCTACTACCACTTTCCACCATTGTCTTCCTCCGCCACCACTACCTGCCACCACTTTCCACCACCGTCTTCCGCCACCAGCCTCCATCACTGTCTTCTGCCGCCATCACCCACCACCTGCCCCTATTGCCCATCACCCGCCACCCGCCATCATCGTCTTCCGTCACCACCACTCGCCACCACCCACCACTACCGCTTTCCGTCGCCACCCACCCGCCACCACCGTCTTCTGCTACCACCATCCGCCAGCACTCGTCACCACCCACCACACCACCACTCGTCATTTCTCACTCTTTTAGTTTATATTTTTTAAAATTTTCAAACATTTTGTCTAAACCAAACGTATTTGTAGTTTATGTTTTTCTAAAAATGAACAAAAACCAGTTTATAAAATTTTTGTAAATATAAACTGAAAATGTAAGTGTTACCAAACAGGCCCTTAGTAAATAAAATGTTTTAGCGACTAAATATTTTAGTCGCTAAAAGAGAATTTCATTTTGATTTAATTACTTTTGACAACTAAATATTTGATCACCAAAACGTCATGTTTGGCGACTAAGTCTATTTTAGTAGCCAAAGATAAGATAATTAGCAACCAACATAAATTTAGTCATTGTTGACTATTGCCAACTAGGCTTTGGCGACCAATGGGGCGATGAATAACTTTAGTCGCCATTGACTTTCGCTGACTAAAAAACAACCTTTGACGACTAAAAATTTGGTCGCCAAAAGTGTAATTTCTTATAGTGCATGTCGCATTCAATCATTTCTATTTCTATTCACTTCGTTGTTTATTCGGTTAATTTCTATTCGGTATTCACTTGTTCGGTTCTAATCAATTCTAACTTTCATTCGTTCACTCATGAGATGCAATGCACATGAAAAACACTTTTAAAACGATGCAAACGAAGGCCTGGAAGGTGTAACAGAGGAGCGGAAAAAAAAAAAAACCGAGGTTGTCCAAAAGGGCCGTACATGCGGAGGGCTTGGCCGCACAAGTGGGACCATTGCCACACGTGCCCCCCGCACCTGCATTTATTTGAATATGTAAGCTTCAATCTACCTTGTTTTTCTGCACGTGTGGGGCCTTAAGCCGCACGTGTGGTGCTGGGTTTGTTTGAGAAAGCTGCTCTTCTTTTGCAGTTTAGATTTGTAACTTTCCAACTTCATTTTTTTTTTCAAGCATTTCACACCCAAAACCCTCTAAGAACAATTCATTCATAACATGTCTAACTTTAAACAAGATTATAACGTAAAATTGAGTCTCAAATTCACTCAAAAAGTTTAACTTTGTCTAATCATTAAACTTGTTTCCCTTAAGTTTCAAATCTTTAATACTCATGAATGTTCTTCTTAATCATGAAATTGCATGCAAGTAAACAGATGAATAATCATGAAATTCAAGAATTTTGCCATGCATGATGAAATGAAGAGTTAATTCATTCTTTCCTTTATAAGAAGCCATGCATGTAATTAACCTCTACTTTCATGAAGCAAATTTCCAAGTCAACATATATTCTTCTAAGCTACCCTTGAATTTCATAAGTGATGAGCACAATTCTACAAATTTATGAGATTTAAGAAGGCAATTCTTACCTAGAGTAAGTGAATTATGAAGGTTAGTGTGAAGTTGCAATGGTTTTTTCACTTACTACATAATCAATTACTACATGAGGCATAATCAAAGATATCGTGAATTGTATCTAAAATAATGTTATAACTAAATAAGAATATTAATCATAACTAAAGAAGAAAATGATATAATTAAGGGTGTATAGTAGAATTTCCCGATTAGGGATTATTATATATGAAAAGTCTAGAGACCCACCATTATTTATCCAGAAAATAGGGGGATTTGGGGATAGACCCCTCACTGTCTAATTTGTTTTTCAAAAGGACAAGAATTATATAGGTACTTTCAAAACCTCCTAATATTTTAAAACTTATTTCTTTTACTATATTACCCTCATATCTATCAACTCTCCTAGTAAGTCATCCTCACAGTGTATTTCAAAGTAAAATTTTACTTTTAATGATAGTAAACTTTACTCTAATTCAGAGTAAAATTTTACTCTGAATCAGAGTAAAGTTTACTATGGTTCAAAGTAAAATTTTTCTATCGTTAAGCAAATCAACATATTTTTAATCAAAGTAAAATTTCAAAGTAAAATTTTACTTTGAATCATAATAAACTGTACTCTAATTCAGAGTAAAAAACTCTTAATCAGAGTAAAGTTTACTATTATTCAAAGTAAAATTTTATATCGCTAAGCAAATCAACATGTTTTTAACCCGAGTAAAATTTTATATCGTTAAGCAAATCAACACTAAAATTTTACTCTGATTCAGAGTAAAATTTTACTCTGAAAGTACAATTTTACTATCATTATATAATTCAAATCTGCAATGAATTGATAGTAAAATTTTAGTGTCACTAGGAGTCCAAAAACAAATAACAAAAGTACACAATAACAGAGTAAAAGTTTACTCATCATTGTATAAAAAAATAATAAAAACAAAACAAATAACACCAAAGTAAAAGTTTACTCTCATTTTATCAAACAAAAATAGAGCACATACTAGAGCAAAATTTTACTCTCATTCTGTCAAGCAAAAACAGAACCCAAACCAGAGTAAAATTTTACTTTCATTCTGTCAAACAAAAATAAAGCACAAACCAGAGTAAAATTTTACTCTCATTCTGTCAAACAAAACAGAGCACAAACCAGAGTAAAATTTTACTCTCATTCTATGAAACAAAAACTAAAGCACACACCGGATTAAACTCAGCAAATCAACAAAAATAAATCAAAAACAAAAACAAAAACAAAAAACTAATCAACATATGTCGAAGATCAAATAGTTATTGCGTCTTCTACCATTATTGTGTCTTCTCTCTCTCTCTCTCTCTCTCACACACACACACACACATACACACACACACACACACACACACACACAAAGCTCTCTCTAAGAAATATTCACCATATCCGCATATCATCTCTTATACCTCCACCATCTCCATCATCAATTGGTGTTGCTCATTATCATAATCATCCAAAGAGAAAGTTACGAGTGATGATTTTTTCAAATCTTGAGACAGATAGTTTATTCCTTAGGTGCAAACAACGAAGCCATTGATTGAGGATGAACTTTTGCTATTTTGATTTTCTTATCATTTCCATGGAGGCATTTGCTACCAGATCAAACCCTAGCTATGGCGTCATCTTCTATGTATAAGCAATAGTTGTATCAGACAAAGCTTGAGAGATTGAGATGGTGATTATGGAAGATTTAGTTGAGGGTATAATAGTCTGATAAAATATTTAAATAATAAATTTTGTCATTTATACAAGACTTTATAATTATGAGGGGGTTTTAAAAGTATAATTTTTTTCTTAGTCCTTTTAACAATGAAAGGAAGATAAGAGGAGTTTATAACCAAATTTCCCCAAAAAATTATGTGTTAATAATTATGTGGTGAAAACTAATTTATGTAATGTAAACTTTATATGAGATTTATGTAAGATGTGAAAATTAATTTTTAAATATTTTCTAGAATGATAATGATAAATTTGTAATATTATTCTATTATTTATAGGGGGTTTGGTACTACCATAGCCAAGAAAGATTCCTCTTTGTGAATTGTGATTCAACAGCAGATGGTAGAGGTAGACTCAGGGAGTAACAAAAGGCCGCCAAAAAAAAGAAAGCATTGCAGTGAAACTGTCAACAAATCCCAACCACAAAGAACAGTGAAAGAAGAAATAGAGGGATGGGAGAAAAATGTACAGAAGGAACTGGACGGATTGGAAGCATACGATGCAGGGCAACCCAACATCTTTAAGGTTCTGAGTAGACTCCGAGACCTTGAACAAACCGATCCATATACGCCCCGCCTTGTTTCAATCGGTCCTTATTATCATCTTCACAAGTAGCACGCAGGACTGAAGGAAATTGAAATGCATAAGAAGCACCTACTTCAACTTGTCCTGGGTCAGAAAAACAAGTCGCTTCACGACCTTGAGGAGAGGGATATGATTGTTAAGCTACTTGATGAAGCAAAGACGTGCTTTGACAAGCCCATGTTAGAAGGTTTTTATACGAAACAATTGCTAAAAATGCTGTTGCTGGATGCTTGTTTCATACTTGAGTTGTTGCACAACTCTGCCCATGACTGGAAGGACTGCGGGGAGAACAAGAACCCATTGTATGTGCTTTACCAGCGGGGTTTCATACCTTTTATACGACGCGACTTGTTAATGCTTGAAAATCAGTTACCATTTTCGGTACTGTTCAAAATTTATAGTGTCTTTTGGGACTCGAGGGTCTGGAAGCAAACAATTGTTGACCTTGTTCTTAATTTTGTCAACCCAGTCATCCCTGGGATTTCCTTTAAAATATTCCCTTTTGATGATCATCTTCACCTCCTCAACATTGTTCACTTGTCACTAGAACCAACTATTTTGCTCGGCAGTGTTCAGGAGGAGGAGCATAAGATAGTGTATGTGCACTCTGTTACAAGGCTTAGGGGTACGGGTATTGTGTGGGTACTTTTTTGACCACACTGCTGACTTAGTATTCAGTTGGAAAGCACTGGCAGAATAGATGGCTTCTAGCTAACCTGTAACAGAAAGAGAGGTCTCCGGCGGTGGTTTTTCCATCTGGGGGCACTCCGACGATCAAGTCAGTATATCTCTCAAAGATAATTTAAGTGCTTAAATCACTGTTTTCAATCTAAATTGCGTACCTTAGACCCGCCGGGGGTGCCTTTCTTTTATAGTTAACTCCCTCCTAGTCCCAATAGAAGTCTAGCTTTAATGGACTTTAGCTCAGTGCTTATCCTGGACTCTTCACTGGATAAAGATAGACTCCCTAAGAGCTTTATCTTTATCCATGCTAAGTTCTTTCTTCATTCTAGGACTCTTGTCCCTTATCCGCTTATCTCAAACTCCGATATCTTCGAAGAAAACCTCGGCCTAGCCGAGATAACCTCGGCATTATGACCAAGACACGTGGCACCTCGGCTGACACGTCGGCGTCACCTTGGCCACATGTTGGTGCCTGAAAAATATATCCCCACAACTGCCCCCTAGGTTCTATTACCTCGGTATTCTGAGGTGACGGAACCTATAGCTGTGTTTCCTGCTAGAACGTCGACTTAAAGACTTCTTAGCCGAGATCATTATCCAGGCCAACCTGCCTCTGTAGAGAACAAGAATTCCACTGAACTCCCTCATGCGTATGAGCTGCCAAACATCACTTTTCAGCTGTTTTATTCACGCGTTTTATCCTTATTGGATCGTGCCTGTGACGCGCCAGAAAACCGTCTTGTCTGTGTGCACCGTCTGACGCATTCGCTGCTCTAGGTGCATTAATTTGTTTTCGCCTCCCTTTCAAGTTTTAACAAAACTTTTCCCTCTTCTTTCATCCCTTTACTCTTTCATTCGATTCTCTTGCTTATTCTCTCTCTAGCTTTTTCTTCGAAATCGTCCATTGCTCCAAGTTTCCATAGCTCTGCAACTCGCTCCGTTTACTCCTTCTGACGTGAGATTTCATCGATCTTCTGCTTTCACAATCGTCGTCCTTCTTCGAAGAACTTAACACCGGCTTCATTCTTCTTGGTAAGCCTCTGTTTCTTCTGGTTTTATTCTTTGTTGCTCTCCAAGAGATTCTACTTCATTATTAATCGCCATTACTGCTTTACTCAAGCTTTTGATTTTGCGAAACATATACCTGAATGTGTTTATTTCACGACTTTGCTCCTTGCTCATGTCTTGAATACACGCACTGTTCCCAATTTTTCTGCACTTTTGCCATTGCTCTTGATAGTCCATCTTTGTTCTTGATTCTGAAACACGTTCTTGTTTCCTGTCTTCTGTGTCTTTTTCCAGATTTGTGCCCTCAATCTTTGCCCCCATAGACTTAGGTTTGGGATTTGATTGTAGAACCTAAAAAGAATTTAGGAAAAACTGAAACGATTCCCCATTGATTCTGTATATTCTTAGGGTTTTAGCCGAGGTCCATAAAACCCTTTAGAAAAAATACACCCTTCCGAAATCCAAATTCTTCAGTCTAGTCGACATTATGGGTATGTGGAAATATAGGGTAGACACCCCTTCCAAATTAGAGCACTTTAGGCGAGAGTTTGAAATTCCAGCCGACGTCCATCTGAGGTTGGCCGGGGATGATGACTCCATCATGCCTACCACTAATTCTATGCCTTTTCTTGTAGTAGCCTTCATCGAGTGCGGACTTCGGCTCCCACTTGATGTTCTTTTTCGCGAGATTATCCACTACTATAAGTTAAACCCAATGCAGCTTGCCATCAACTCCTACCGAGTTATAAATGGTATAATTGCCTTAGCTTAAGCCGAGGTCTACTGCATACAAAATTGTTGCCGATCTCCCAGACTCTAACAAGGGGGCTGGAGACGATTATTTCATTACCTCGGGGAACTGAGAGTTCGCTCCAGACGATGATCTGCACCTCTACCCTCTCCTACGAACAGTTTTTGTTGAGGGCAATGGTAAAAGCCCTGTGTTTCACATTTACTTGCTTTCAAAGTCTTTAATACTTCAAATATTTCTGACGTTTGTTTTTCTTTGCAGGTCTTCCAAAACCAGGAAAAGACTTCCGCAAGTCCTTTTACCCCAGTCCTGGTTTAAAGAAACTACTGGACCTTCCTGTCCACAAGCGCAAGGCCCCTCTGCTTCTCAATGTCATCCCTACTTACAAGTCAGCTCTACCCGACGTCCCTAAGAGGAAGAAGAAAAGCCTTTCTCCACCCTCTGCCATAACTCCACAGACTGCGTCCACATCTCGGACAGATCAAGGGTCAACATCTGATCCAGCTAATCAGCCATCAACCTCGGGCTCCATACCTGATTCCGATATCCCAACGCCGTCGTCGACGCCGAACAGTTTCTTCTGCTGAGATGGGTCGCCCGAAACCAGTTGCAGAAGACCTCTTGGCCAGCATCCCTTCTAATGTTGATGCACAACCAACACAAACCCAGCTTCCACCAAAGCCAAAATGAATCAAAAAGGCTCAGCCTAAGGCAAATGTGACTCAGATCGATTCTGAGGATACCCTGCCAATTTCCAAACTGGCCCCGAGTGAGAAGACTGCCTCTGTCCCCGCGAAGAGGTCCGCTAAAACACTTCCATCCGAATCCACCAAATTCAAAAGGCCTCGGTCATCTTCTACAATGACCTCGGGGTCGCAAAAGAATGATGTCCCCTGGGCTCCCAAAATTACATTGGAGGATAAGTCAGTCATGGCTGGGGATAGCGTTGATGATGTAAACGTCAGTGTTGCTCTCAGCACCGCCGTGCTTCTTCCTGGCGATCTCAACCGAAATGCTGAATTGAGCGAGTTTGAAAACTATGCTCTGATGCTCCAACGATCTGTTCAAGTAGGTGTCTTCATTTGATGACTTTGCTTTCTGTTGGAATACTTAAAAAAAATTTCATAATAACCTCTGCTCTACTTTTCAGGCCATCCAGCATGCCCACTCTTTCTCTGTTCAATCTTTTGAAAACAAGGAGAAGTTGGTTGAGGCAAGGAGGGAGGTCTCCAACCTTCAAAAAACCAACAAAAGTCTTCAATCAAAGATGAAAAAGCTGGAGGACCAGGCCGAGGCTGTCATCAAAGCCCAGACTAATGCCGAAGAAAAAGCTGAATCTGCCGAGGCCATCAAGAAAGTCCTTGAGGCCGAAAAAAAGGAGGCCGAGGAAAAAACGGCCCAGGCCCAAAAGGAACTTCAGGATGCTCTGGCCACAAAAGAGGCCGAAATCAAGGACGCCGATGAGAAGGCGTATGCCCAGGGCATGGCCGATGTTACAGAGGCCTATGAAATACACGTGAAGCAGGCATGCAACAAGGGTTTCACCCTTGATTAGATGTCTCTTCTAAAAAAGCTTGAGGTCCCCGAGGACTCGCCTTTCAGAAATGCCGACGCCATTCCTCTTCCCTTCCCTCCACCTCCTCCATCAGCTCAATCATATGATGATTCTGAATCAGAGGAGGAGGGTTTGGCGAGGAAGCCAAAAGATGCTGCTGGGGCCAAGTCCCCCTCTCAGAATGAGCAAGTCCTGGACTTGACTCAAGATGAGGAGGGTGATGAGGTTCTCAATGATGCTGTACCTGAGAAGGCATCAGCCAACGTCCCTTTTTCCGAAAAAAGCATTGATGAGACTTTGCAAGAAATTGATGCCGAGCTTGCGGCGGAAAAGGCGGCCGAGGTGGCTTCTCAACAGTCCTCTGAGGTCCTCACCCAAGTTGCCGCTGATGCTGAAGAACTTTAATTTTCATGTCTTTTCTTTCCCTTTTTGTACTCTTGTTCTTTTCTGTTTTGAAACAATTTGTAAGTTCCGGCCGACGTGCCCTTTTCTGAAATGTTAACACAACTTTCCTTTCTGAATGTTTGTATCTTTGTCTTCTCTTTTTTGCTTTTGTGTGATTCCATACTTAGAATATTTTGCATGTCCTTAATACATACTTTAATCCTTGTGCAACCTTCTCGAGGTGATACACCTCGGTTATAAAAATTGATGATTTATCTCGTCGAATACCTGAGTGCCTTTCTCGGCATACACCTGGTTTCACTTTGTAAATTTTTCTCAAACAAGAATTAAACTTTAGTCTTTAACTTGTAAACTTTTCTCAAGTTTCAACAAAAACATTATATCGGTTTAACTCAATCTTGTAAATTGCTGCAAATTTCAATAAGTGTTTAAACATCATCTCGATTTAACTTTAACTTGTAAATTGCTACAAATTTCAACAAGTGTTAAACATTATCTCGGTTTAACTTCAACTCGTAAATTGCTACAAATTTCAACAAGTGTTAAACATTATCTCGGTTTAACTTCAACTTGTAAATTGCTACAAATTTCAACAAGTGTTAAACATTATCTCGGTTTAACTTCAGCTCGTAAATTGCTACAAATTTCAACAAGTGTTAAACATTATCTCGGTTTAACTTCAACTTGTAAATTGCTACAAATTTCAATAAGTGTTAAACATTATCTCGGTTTAACTTCAACTTGTAAATTGCTACAAATTTCAACAAGTGTTAAACATTATCTCGGTTTAATTTCAACTTGTAAATTGCTACAAATTTCAACAAGTGTTAAACATTATCTCGGTTTAACTTTAACTTGTAAATTGCTACAAATTTCAACAAGTGTTAAACATTATCTCAGTTTAACTCCAACTTGTAAATTGCTACAAATTTCAACAAGTGTTTAAACAACTTTGTCTTCTCTTTGCCCCCTAATGTGAACCTAAGTTCCACTTGGGTTCTCATTTATTTATGTCTTCCAGAAACCATATTATGCCTCTTTATCAGTCATAAGTATAAAAAATCAAACTAAATCTTTATTTATTTACTTCGGTAAATAAAAGAACAAAGAAAAAACTCCAAAGATAAAAAAAAGAAAAAATTACAAATTGCAAGTATTCCAAGTCCTCAGCAATTCTTTGCCGTCATTTCTTCAAGCCGATGTCCTCTAGGAACTCCATGTCCTTGTCTTCGATCTCTGCCCTTTCTGACTTCCGTATACTACAGGTAAATTTCATTGCTGCCATGGAGCAGTTTTTTGCCTGCAGCTGGTCTCCTCTGATCTCTTCAATCCCATGTTCTGTTGGGAACCGCAATAGTTGATGCAATGTTGAGGGAACTGCCCCCATTGCATGCAACCATGGCCTCCCCAAGATGATGTTGTAAGGAGATGGTGTGTCGATGATGGTGAATTCTGTTGTGATCTTTATGGTGCCAGCCTGCACCTCCAATCTTACTACCCCCAGTGGCCATGTCGGCGTTCCATTGAACCCAACCATTGGGCCATTGGATTGCTCCATGTCATCTAGGTGTAGGCCGAACTCCTTGTAACATCTGATGTACATGATGTCACAAGAGCTTCCTTGATCAATCAGGATGCGCTTCACTTGGCACTCCCCGACCTGGAGGGATACCACCAAGGCATCATTATGTGGATGCTGTACCATCTCAAGGTCGGCTTCAGACAAGGACACTACTGGTCCTTGGCACTCCTCTGCCCGATGTCTCTTCTCCCCGACTTAGTAGACATGCTGCAAGTGCCTCACCTTCTGGGTCTCCCTCCTAATTTCGTTCTCGTTGACTTTTGATTGAATTACATTAATTACCCGAGGTCCTCCTGCCTGAGGTTGCTGTGCTGGGGGAGGCGGGGCTACTAGTGCTTGAGGCAATCTTGCCTGTTCCTCTCTTGTTCTGGCCTCGTCGACCAGATCTCTCAGATGGCCTTGCCTTACCAAGTCCTCCAAGTGTGCTTTCAGGGCTCTACAACCCTGGGTCATGTGCCCCTCTTCATTGTGGTAAGCACAACGCTTGCCCACGTTCCTTCCCATGAATTCCCCTGGTGCCCTTGCTGGTGCTCTGAAATAGGGCTGGTTCCGAATTTGATCCAGGACTTTGTGAATTGGAATTCGGAACACAGTTGTCACTGCCTGTGCAGCCCTCAGTTCGGCTTCTTGTTTGCTGGATCCATTGTTACCTCGGCCACGCTTCGGCGAGCCATTTCCCTTTTCTTGCTTCGTCTCCTTATTCCCCGACGTATCTTCCTCAGCTCTGGCGTACTTCTCGATTCTGGCCATGAGCTCTTCCATACCTTTTGGCAATGTCTTTGCCAAGGACTTCCTTAATGGACAGTCATCTTTCAGGCCGTTCTTGAAAGACACGACCGCCACCTCCTAGTTGCATTCGGGTATTCGGTTGAACACCTCATAGTACCTTTTTGTATAGGCCCTAAGGCCTTCATCCTTACTGATCTTAAGAGCCATCAACGCGTCCATCCTTCATGGCTACAGCTTGTTTGTCACGAACCTGGCCACAAACATCTCGGCCAGGCCTTCCCATGTCTTCACGCTTCCCTTTGGTAGTTTGTGGAACCAATCTGATGCAATCTCCCTGAAGGATGAGGGGAACATTTTGCAAAGCAACAGCTCGTTCCCACTATACAATGCCATTGGGTTTAAATATAATCCAACACGGAAGTTAGGGTCAGACTTACCATCATAGATCTGGAACCTCGGCATACTGAATCTCTTCGGCGCCTCAAATTTATCTAGCTCCACCAAGAATGGAGTTCTCGGCTTTATAGTGGATGTTACCTCGGTATGATCTTGCCTCCTCTTGAAGTAATCCCTTAAATCCTCTTTAGTCCGGCCAGGAGCTCGGTTGTTTCCTGACTTCAGTCTTTTCGGAGCACTGCTCTCAGCTTCTTTGCGAGCTCTTTTTGGCCCTTCTCCGTTAGGTGTGTCGAAGCACAGCACCTGCCCCTGAACATGCTGATGTTCATTGGGGTCGGCCTCCTTGGTGCGGTGCGTCCTCTGTGATTCCTCCCTCCTTGACTCTCCTCGCCCGACCTCCCTTGAAGGCCGGTGAGAGTGTTTTTCACTCCCGGTGGGCTGGGGGGCTATTCGTATTGGCTTCTGTCCCCCCTTCTTAGTGTTGGCCGCTGGAATCGGCGTGTCTTGCAGCGAGAATGGTGGCTGCATGACATTATTTTGCATCATGAAGTTGACGACCGATTGCAGGTCTGCCAACTTGTTCGCCATCTCTTTTACTTCTTCGTCCCTCCGAAGGCATCTATCCCTCCATACCTGGAGGTCGTCCTCATTGTAGTACCTGCTTTGGTCTGATCCTTTTGGTGCATCGCCAGTCTGTCTGGCGTCTTTTACTCCGTGATTCTGGTCACGAGTTTCTGTGTTGCGGTTGTCTCATTCAATATCAAGGTTGATAGGTCTCCCACTCCCAGCAGAAGTGTCGTCCCCAATTTTTTTTCCTGTCCGTTACTGGCCATCTATCCTTCTTTTCTTCCCACAGACGGCGCCAAATTGTGTGGGTACTTTTTTGACCACACTGCTGACTTAGTATTCAACTGGAAAGCACTGGCAGAATAGATGGCTTCTAGCTAACCTGTAACAGAAAGAGAGGTCTCCGGCGGTGGTTCTTCCACCCGGGGACAGTCCGACGATCAAGTCAGTATATCTCTCAAAGATAATTTAAGTGCTTAAATCACTGTTTTCAATCTAAATTGCGTACCTTAGACCCATCGGGGGTGCCTTTCTTTTATAGTTAACTCCCTCCTAGTCCCAATAGAAGTCTAGCTTTAATGGACTTTAGCTCAGTGCTTATTCTGGACTCTTCACTGGATAAAGATAGACTCCCTAAGAGCTTTATCTTTATCCATGCTAAGTTCGTTCTTCATTCTAGGACTCTTGTCCCTTATCTGCTTATCTCGGACTATGATATCTTCGAAGAAAACCTCGGCCTAGCCGAGATAACCTCGGCATTATGACCAAGACACGTGGCACCTCGGCTGACACGTCGGCGTCACCTTGGTCACGTGTTGGTACCTGGAAAATATATCCCCACAGGTATTAAATTTGAAAAAATGGATTCACCAAAATTCATAGAAATTGAGTTCAAAAAAGGTAAGCTCTTGATTCCACCCCTTTTGATCCATGGCTCAACCAGGTCCACCTTCCTGAATCTCATGGCTTTCAAGCAATGCTATCCAGATTGTGGAAGACATATCACCTCATACATCAGTTTCATGGATGGATTAATAGACTCTTCAAAAGATGTGGAGCACTTGGTAGTGAAAGGGATTATAAGTCACCATTTGGGAAGCGACGAGGATGTAGCCACTCTCATCAACAATCTTCGCAAGGAAATGGTCTTTGACACCAACAAAAATTATATGTCTGACATATCCAAACAGCTGAATGAGCATTATGAACAAAAATGGCGAACGTGGACCGCAACATTGAAGCGTGAATATCTCAAAGATCCTTGGAAAATTATTTCTCTTCTTGTAGCTGGTTTACTAATTCTTTTTACAACAGCACAGGCCGCCTACTCTATGGTAAGTTATCGCTTTCCTAGGACTTGAATTATTATTCTTAATACTGTATTTGGTTGGCGGATTTGAGGAGTGACTTGGAAAGGGAAATGAAAATAGTAGATGAAATGTGAATAAAATATACTTATATTTCATCTAATTTCACAAACCTTTTTCTTTTTTCTTTTCAAATCCCTCTCTAAATTCCTCAACCAAACAAGGCGTAAATCTTTTTCCCCTGCAGAATATGTTATAATATAATTAATATGATCTAATAAAGCCGTCAATCATTTACTGTCGTTATCTATAATCTCATCGAAAACGTCATTTGATGTTAGTCTTATCACAATATAAATTGAGTTGTATTGAATTTTATGTATTTGAAATTTTTTTTTTCTCTACGAGGGAACAAATATAATTATTCAGTAGCAGTACCAGAGAATCATAATATTTTATAAAGGGAAAATTAACCAATAACAAGGTACTAGAGCTATGGTCATAACTGAATAAAGAAATTGTAGAGAGAGAGAGAGAGAGAGAGAGAGAGAGAGAGAAGAACATGATATTATTGATCAGTTCAGAATACAACTCAAACTACGCTTTTTTTAAATCTTTATATACATTCTATAATAGTCCTTCAACTCAATCTACGCTTCTTTTACTAACTCAACTTCTAACTCACGCATTAAAGTTTGTAACAAGCCTAAACAACTGAGTTTGTTACAAGAGGACTGATCACATACTACTATCCTACACCTCTATCATAGTCCTTCAAACTCAACACTAGCTGTCACTTCAGCTGTTGCAGCTCTATCAGAGCCAGCAGCTTGCAGGCTACACATCCTGCCATTTGGATTATTAAATTTATTTATAATAATGTGACAAAAGAAATTAGCGCTAAACAATTAAATATATGTCATTATGAATGAAATTGTAGTAGATTTTTTGTGTGAATATTAAACATTTTCCTTTTTACAGCCCCAGTAGTCTTGGTTGCTGCAGCTGCAGCTAATGTCTTTAGTTGCATCAGTTGTGACCATAGCTCTAATACCTTTATCAATATTGTTCGTATGTGGTCCTCACCAATGATGCTCTAAGATAAGGAATAAGGATTGAACCCATCTTTATTGGACAATTGAAACATAAGGAATAAAGAACAAAACACCTATTTTGTTTGAGAAATCCTATAGCGAAACATGTGAAATTATGTCATCATTTTCAAATATTGAAAGAGTAAATCGTATATAGATCAAATTATACGAGGTAAAGTGAAATTTGTCCCTTTTGTTATATGTTTTTAAATCCAAAAATACATATTCCACTTACACGTTATGTAAACAGTTGAAATACTTGCACCATGTATGTCTAATACAAATTCAAAATTGACAAGTATATTATCATATTATTGAGTGTCAAATTATAAATTATGTTTCTGTAAATTATATTGATTTTTCTTAATATTTAGGCCTTGTTTGGCAAGCGGTAGTTTTACATTAAAAATTAAAAAGTCACTATAAAAATTAAAAAAACCTACAATTTTTATCCTACAAACCTATACGCAGTGACCTACAAACCTATGCACGGTAGCTCCATCAAAGATAGTGTTTTAGGCAGCCATCATTGAAAATTAGTTTTTCGTTTTCCTTGTTAAGTGTTCTAGGCAGCCATCATTGAAAATTAGTTTTTCGTTTTCCTTGTTAAGTGTTCTAGGCAGCCATCATTGAAAATTAGTTTTTCGTTTTCCTTGTTTTTTTTGTTTGTAGTATATTACAAATTTGAAGCAAATTTCGTACGTATGCACCTTCTTGTGCATTTATGGAAAAAGTAAAATATGTGTACATAAATATTTACAAAAATTAATAAATCAAAAAAAAAAGTTTGTTTTTTGTAATTTTCGTATGTTGATATTTTAAAAATATTTTTATATACAATATATATATATATATATTTTGTACGTATGCACCTTTTGATGAATTTGTCAACAACCCCCATGTTTCTCCCAAGGCATAGGTCACTTCATGCTGCAAAATTGTCCTTGGCATTACTTTACTTGATAGCAGGTCAGGTGAAGTCTCATGGGTTGAACTCAATTTTTCCACTTCTAATTATTTATATTATTTTATTACACATCTTTTCGTAAAAAATTAAAAAGTTCCTTCTAAACATACAAGTTTTTTTTTACATCATATTTTAGCCAAAAAGCTAAAATATTACTAAAAAAGCATGTTCCTAAATGAGGCCTTAGGAGTGATTGGAATGATCTAAATAAGTATATTTTTTTTGACTTTTTACGAAAAAAATATAAAATATGAGTTGGGTTTGAAGTGATGTGGTAGAGAGATAATGCGACTCAAATAAGATGATTGTGACACAAATAGAATAATGTACTAAGGCATGGTTTGGGAAATGGGTTGGCTTTTTTGGCTATTTTAGCTTGGGGCTAAAAAGCCTGATTTGGGAAAGATTTTTAGCTTTTTTGGCTTTTTTGTGAGAGAAAGAATGCAATGATTATAGGTTAGATGTGATGTTTTGTCTTATTAAGCTAAAAAGTCTACTTTGTTTTTTGTGGCTATTTTAGCCAAAAAAAGCCCCCAAACCTTCTTCCCAAACCATGTCTAAAATAATATGTGCTATTTTAGCATATGCCAAATACCCCCTTAGAGTATCTCCAATGGCAAGCCATTAGAACTACTGTTGTCATAATTTGGCAGCAGTTCACACAAACCTTGCTTCAATGGCAAATTATGGTAGCTATCATGACTGTCAACTCACAAGAAAAACCTTCATCCCACCTAGCAAAATATCTCTCCCTTCCTCCCGTCCGCCATTTTTGCATAATAAAAGCTAGAAATTTGTGTGTGTGGGTTGTCTGGCCGAAAATTCCACACAGACCAATTTTTGTGTCAAATTGACAGCCCCCCATTGGAGCATCATTGCTATAATGCTACCATTTTTTACTATTCATTGCCATAATTTGGCAATGACAATACTCTTAGAAAATATATAATAAATCATATAATTTTAACATAATTACATTAAACTTTTTTAAGATTTTAATTCACATATCTCATTTTCATCAATAATTTGATTGTTATATAGATAGAAAAATGATATTTAGTATGTTTGGTTTCAGTTTTCTGAAAATTGAGTTATTTGTCTTTCGTATTTTTTTTTTTTTAGTGATTTTTTTTTTTAGATGCACCTTACTTAGATGTATCTAAATAGTAAAATATTTGTGAAAAATATTTAAAAAATTAATAAATATACAAAAATATGAAAAATGCACTGAATTTTTTTTTTTTTTTTTTGTATTTTTTGGTATTTAGTGTATTTTTTTAAAAAAAATTCACAAATATTATACTTTTTAAGCGTATTTATGTTAAGTGTGTCTAATTTTTTTTTTAAAAAAAAAATTGCTTAAAATATTAAAAAAATTCATTGAAAACATTAAAATATGAAAAATAAAAAAATAGAATTTTCTGAAAACTATTTTTTGAAAACCAGAACAAAAAAAAGTGATTATCATTTCTTTTACAGGACATATATATTTTACTTAGTTATTTATGTTTCCATACTATTTATATTAGTTTAGATCCATTTAGGGCCAATTTGGGAACATGGTTAAATTTTGGCTTTTAATCTATTTTAAGTCACATCGGACTTGTTTAGTTTGTATCTCAAGATACAATTTTTGAAAAAAAAATTCTAAAACTTTGTTTGGTTCAAATCTTTTGAATTTTTTTTTTCCAAAATCACTTTATCTTTCTTATACATCAATCAATCACTTTTTCTCTCATACACATCTATTCAACCACAAAAAAATATTAAATTATTTCAAACTCCCAAAGTCCATAATTATTTTCAAAATATACAACCAAACAAATCAAAAAATTTCTAAAATCTCTCCCCAATTTTTTTTTTTTTTTGAAAATTTATCTCAAAACACAAACCAAACACACCCATCGCCTCTCTATTTTTTTATACGTTTTTTCAAAAAAAGTCAAAAAATAAAAAAATTAATTTTTAACCAACTTTCCAAAACAATCCTTAATCTTAATAAAAGAAAGGTTTGTCATTATGTCAAAATTATAAAAATTATGATATTTTCTAAAATTTCATAAATAATTAATATAATTGACAATTTTTTTATTTTTATTTTTATTTTTAGAAGAGTTAAACATTTTTCATAACAATACCCATCATGAACATTGGATCCTTTTTAATTAAAGGAAAATTATATACAGGTTTATTTTTTAGAATTACTTTATTGGTTTACTGATGTGTTAAGAGGATGATTGGCTAATCATTAGAGAATAAATAAGAGAGATAGAAAATTTAAATATTTTAATAAAGTGTGTATCACTGTATTTAGAAAGTGAGTTTAATTGTGACTAAATTGTAATTTTTTGGTCAATGAGTAAATTCGTCAAACTTGTCTTTCGTCAATTTTGGAATTAACTACCTAATATTAGTTTAATTGGAGTAGGATGAGTGACAAACCTAAAGTGTATCCATTAACTCCACAACGCGCATACGATTTAAGTCGAAGGGTGCAGTTATCAGGGTTTAACTCCACACTCAAATCCTAAATATGATTTATTCAAGATTTAGAGGACCGTCCTAAAATTACTATACCAAAACTCCTGAGAGTTAATCCTAAGAACGTAAAACTTGAAAATTCAAAATTTATGAACCTTGCGGTTAGGGGTGTGTGCGATACGGTTTAGGCGGTTTGAGAGTAAAATTACAAATCAAATGGGGGATTGGCAGATTAGCGGATTAACAAATTACGATTTGGGCTGTTTTTGGTGGATTGGCAGATTGAAGAATATTCTAACTAATAATCATATATTTGCATAATATATAACACTAATTTGTATAATATTTTTTAGATATATAACACAAAGTAATTTTACATAATATGTTTTATATATATAACCATTAATTTGTAATAAATTTCATATCTTAAATCTCTTTCACACTCATTTTTACATTGATATTTCATTGAAGGTTAAAATATATATATGTATTAACTATAGCGAAACGGAGCGATTCGGTTGGCGGGATTATATATTTTAAAGTTTAAACTGCGGTTAATGGTTAGAACGGTGTAAATTATTGCGAATTAGCATGATTTTAACAAATTGAGCTGTATTTTACACAGTCCTACTTGCGGTTACGATTGAATATCAATATTCATAATTGAGGAGTAATTTGAAAACTTGGTAAAAAATTTACTTTTTAACTTTTTTATATAAGTTGCAGGAAAAAAAAAAAAAATCTTTTTTACACACAAAAACTATTAAAAAATAGAAAAATTAATTTTTTATCAACTTCTTAAAACATCATCTATGGACACAATGGAGCCCTTAGAGCATCTCCAACGATTGAACAAAATTTTCACCAAATTTGAGTAAAAAAAAAAAGGCATTGGCTCAATCTGATATCAATCACTCCAATAGTATACTGTAGCTTTCATCAAAACGTACCAAACGTCCGAGAGGACGACCGGCTGGTCGACAGGAAAGAGCAAAATCTGTACAATTCTGTAATTGAATTTTCAAGCTTGAAGGTCATCCAGGGGGTCGGCCTCCCAATGTAAAATCTGTACAAAATTGGTCATCCGATGGGTCATCCGGTAGTGAAAATACAATGGCAATGAATAGTGTTTTGGTGAAAGACCTAGCGCATTCTCAGTTTGGTGAAATTTTTGCTTAATTCTCAATTTGATATCAATTTGGTGAAACCATTAGAGGGAGAAAAAATGACTTTTTCATCAAATTTCAAATCTGATGCACAATTTGATACACCGTTGGAGATGGCCTTAATCATTCCATTATTGATGGTGCGTCTGACAATCACATGGCTGTTATAATTGAGCTTTGGATTTATCATGGAATTGATTTTTTTTTTTTAAATGTTTGGTGGTTGGAATTTGTGTGGTTCGAATGATTTGAATATGTCAAAATGATATCGGGTATGTTTGGTTTGGTTTTGAGATAGTAGTTTTTAAAAATTATTTTGGGGAGAGAGTTTAAAAATTTTTTTGGTTTGTTTGGTTGTGTATTTTGAAAATAGTTTTAGAGTTTAGGAGTTTGGAATGATTTGATATTTTGTTGCAGTTGAGTAGATGTGTGTGAGAGAAAAAATAATTGAGAAAGAGAGAGGAGAGAGAAAAAGTGATTGATTGATGTGTAAGAGAGAGAAAGTGATTTTTGAAATTGTTTGGAAAAATTACAAACCAAACAAGTTTTTTAGAAAAAATTTTCCCAAAATACTCTACAAAACCAAACCAAACATATCCATCGTTTTCGAGCCATTCAAGCCAAGAAAATTCGGGCCACCTAATATTGTTGTTTTTTTTTTTTTATATAAGGTTATGTTTGGGACAATTTTTTTGGTTATTTTAATTACAAAAGATAAAATAGACTAAAAATCAATAAAACAAAATGTCACATTTAAACTATAATCATTATATTTTTTCTCTCACAAAAGTCAAAAAAATCAAAAAACAGATCCCAAACGAGACTTTTTAGCCTCAGACTAAAATAATCAAAAAGCTAACTCACATCCCAAACGAAGGCAAAGAATTTTAAAAATAAATTTTAGAGTATAATTTTAACACAAATTTAAAATATATATATATATATATGAAAGATAAAGGTTCCAAAAAAAAAAAAAAAAGCGATTTGATAAGAAATGATTATATATATATATATATATGAGAAAGAGCTGTCTCTTATAAATTATGTGATAATTGATTAGAAAATGAAAGAAATTGAGAGAAAGATAATTATCATATCATGTCAGTTTCATTTCTCATTGAAAATTATGAGATTTGATGAGAAATAGAATTGATTAGTTACATATTTTTCATAATAATAAGAATGCCATTCAAAATTGAAAGAAAAAAAAAAAAAATTTATCTTATGCCAGTTTCGGTCTTGTATTTGTCTTTATTTGTTATCATTTGTATTCGGTGTTTGTGTCATTTATTTAATTTTATATATATTGCACTTTAATTTATTTATATCCCTTATTTTGTATCCATTCTTGTTTGTTTATTATCTGAAAACAAGACTATCGTTGCGAACTGTTTTGAATTCTGAATTTTCAACTCTTGTATTTGTCTTTATTTGTTATCATTTTTATTTGCTGTTTGTTGTGCCATTTATTTATTTTTATATATTGCACTTTAATTTATTTTTATCTCTTATTTTGTATCCATTCTTATTTGGTTATTATCTGAAAACAAGACTATTGTTGCGAACTGTTTCGAATCCTAAATTTTCAACTAGTCTTGACCTTTAGCCTATGTTTGGGAGAAGGTTTTGTGGCTTTTTTTGGCTAAAATAGTCACAAAAAACAAAAATAACTTTTTAGTTCAATAAGACAAAACATCACATCTAACTCATAATCATTATATTCTTTCTCTAAAAAAAAATAAAAAAAAGCCAAAAAAGTCAAAAGCCTTTCCCAAATCAGGCTTTTTAGACCCAAGCTAAAATAGCTAAAAAAGTCAAAAAATCAAAAAGCTAACCCACTTTCCAAACGAAACCTAATAAATACAAGTGATTTGGAGCACCAAATATGCAATATTTATAATTGTCAACTAAATGGCTTGCAATTAAAATTCTTCTGATGGAGAAAATTAGTAATTTTAAACACGCAATTAACCAATTGAATGGGACATTCATGATGTTGTAGATATTAAAAATCTCTCCCTATAACCTCCTTAGTTAGGTTTTATACGATTTTAAGTAGCAATAGATAGACAAATATAACAAATTAGAAGCATAACAAAATAAGATAAAAAAATGGTTTTTGTTTACATCTGAAATGACATTATTAAATTTAAGTTTATGAAATTTAATATTGTTTCTTGAAACTAGTTTATCTTATTTATAAATTGATTTATCTTTTTTTAATTTTACGATTTTCAACTATGTATAAAAACATACATTTTTAATTATAAAACTTGTCAAAACTCAGGTTCAGCCTTGGACCAGACGAGCAAGACTGCCGCTTTCGGCCCCCAAAATTTAAGCAAATTTAAAGGCACCAAAATACTTTCAATCCATGTAATATTAGTAGCTCTAAATTGAGGCCCAGCCCAATTTCCTTTAACTTCACAACACAGTTCAGACAAACAGCCCTAAAAAACTGCAGGATTCAAATTAAATTATGAAAAAATATATTGCGTAAAGTACCTAAAGAACAGAACTCTTACCACATAAATCCAGTACATTCTATTCCTCCCTATCAGTAACTCTTACCGAAGCGTTGGAAGCAAACTGTGTAACCACAGGGTGGTTGGCCCAGTGACTGAGCCCTGGAAGTTTGCTCTCTCTCATATCTCAGGTTCGAATTCCTTAACCTAATAAACGCATATCTTGGGGTCACGGACCGCAGGAAGTAAGTCCTGTTTCGAAAAGTTTGTTTAGGCTGCAAAGACTTAGTCTGATGTACGTAAGTTGGCCCAGAATACCTTACATAATAACAAAAAAAAAGAAAAAAAAAAAAAGAAAAAGAAAGCAATTGTGAGAGCGAACTGTAACGATGCAAACGGAGACCTCAAATTCTAAGGGTGACAAATCAATTGGTGCAGTGATTTCTATGACATCTAATCATCCAATCACCGGCAATGAGTCATCTCTCTCTTTATGCCCTAAATCTAATTTGTGTCCAAATTACTGTTTAAATTCATTACTCTTATTTGATATGAAAAATTTGCTTATTAATCTAGTACCTTGTTTGATTTTGTTTAATTATTCATTGCATTGCTTTTTTTGATTTGTGCCCTAAATCTAATTGTTGCCCTCTATTTTTTAATCTAATTTTTTGTTAATTTCTATTTAATTTAAACTTTGTCATGTTTTTATTTTGATTGGATCATATATTTTTTTCAATTGTTCACCAATTCTGTGGGTGTTCTTTGGATAATAGTTGTGGATTGAATTTATGTTGAGTTTTAGATAATCTATGTCGGATGAATTTCTTCTACAATCATGGCTCCTAGAAAGTATAGTTATGTATGTGAAAGAAAAAAAATAGAAAATTTAATTTAATTCAAGTAATAGCATCTCCAATAGTGTATGTTATTATATCATTGTCAAAACTATAATTTGACATACTATAATAATAAATTGTCAAATTATAACAATAGTGTTCAATGGTATAAAACTATTTTAGTAAATTTCAACCAACTTTTCCTCCAATTTTGTAGGTAATGTTTGGATATAAATTTTTGAGTGATTTTTTTTGTTGTTTATTTTTTGTTTTTTTATGACCTTTTTGAATTTTTTTTTTAAAATTAAATATTTACATTCTACCCCACGAAACAAATATAAAAAACTCAAAAAATATATATATATATAATTCACCTTCACAACAACCCATTTTATAGTCATTGAATCACATCAAATGGCTCACAAATACTTCATAATTTTATTTATTTATATCAAGAAAAATGCTTCAAAGCTTGAAATTTCCATAGCTCGAGTGGCCCAAATTCAAAACGACGTTGTTTTGTTTTGTTTTTTTGTTTTTTTTCCCCTTCTTTTTTCGCTTTTATATCTGAAACAGATGAAGGGAGGAAAGAAGGGGGAACAGAAAGAAAGAGAGAAGAGGGAGGGGAACAGACCATCACCGGCGCCCGCCATCCTTGGTGTGTATACACAGATATGTATCTCTCTCTGTGTGTATCTATCTCTCTCTCTCTCTCTCTCTCTCTCTCTCTCTCTCTCTGTGTGTGTGTGAAGTCTCTATGTATGATGATGATGATGATGTGTTGGTTGTTGATGATTTGAATCCGTTTGATTTTTGGTTTATTGGTTTTGATTTTTGATTTTTGGGTTTGAATCTCTCAATCTTGGCAAACCCACCAACCAATACACTCCAAGAAACTGCATCTCTATCTCTCATCACACCAAACAATGCATAAGCATCAGCCAAAGCTTTATGATAAGCATATATGTAAAGAAGCTTGTTTGTCACAACAAGGTTATGGAGTAGCATCCCATTGACAGCAGCTAGGGCATGAACTTGTCTGATTTGGGTAGGATTTTTGCAGTTGAGTAGTTGAGAAATGTAGTGTTTTGGGTCTAAAGAGTGTGAAAATTGAGAAATTGATGATGTTTTTGGTACATGGGTGGTGGGATTTGAGAAAGATTGATGAGAGCTTAGAGGTTGAGTTATGGAATGTAGCAAGAGAAGTTGAGAAGAAATCATGGATTTCATGAGAAGAGCCAAGAAAGCTTTGGGGTTTGAACTTGAACATGAGACTGTTAATAACATAAGACTAAAATCTGGAATAGTAGGTTTTAGCTCTATCTCTTTCCTCTCTTCGCCTCTTCTTCTTCTTCTTCTTCTGCAAGTTATGGAAAAAAAAAAAAAAAAATCCAAAACGACTTCGTTTTGGAATTTCGGGCCACTCGTGCCTTAAATTTTTCGAGCTACGTAGCGGGATTGTTATATCAAAACCCCACCACTCTATCTCATCATCACTCTCTCATTTTATAGCCTTCACCACCTAACCCACCCTCTTTCTGTCTTCTCTAAAACCCACTTTAGCCTCTCTTTTTTTTTTTCTTCTGAAATCACTCTCTCTCTCTCTCTCTCTCTCTCTCTCTCTCTCTCACACACACACACACACACGTAGGGGTGTGCGCCATTCGGATCGATCGATTTGAGAGTAAAATTATAAATCGAATGGCGGATTGACAGATTAACAATTTGCAATTTGGGCGGTTTTGAACGGATTGGTGGATTGAAGAATATTCTAACTAATTATCGAGCATTTGTATAATATATAATATTAATTTACATAATATTTTTCATATATATAATACAAACAAAGTTTACATGGGTTCGTTTGGGATGTGAGTTAGCTTTTTAGCTTTTTGACTATTTTAGCCTGGGGCTAAAAAACCTCATTTGGGATAGGTTTTTTAACTTTTGTGCAAGAAAAAATGAAATGATTATGGTTTGGATGTGATGTTTTGTCTTATTAGACTAAAAAACCTATTTTGTCTTTTTGTTGCTAAAATAGTCAAACAACCAAAAAGCCTGGCATGCCAAACGAAAGCATAATATTTTTCATGTATATAACTATTAATTTGTAATCAATTTCATATCTTAAATCTTTCTCACACTTATTTTTACTTTGATATTTCATTAGAGGTTAACAAATATATATGTATTCACTATAGCGTAGCGGAGCAGTTTCAAAGGTGGATTATAAAATTTAAAGTTTAATCTGCGGTTAGTAGATTGAACGGTGTGAATTTATGCGGATTGGTGCGATTTGGGCGAATTGGGTGGTATTTTGCACAACCATACTCTCACACCATCTTCATCTCTCTATTCTTCATCAAGAAACCAGTCTCTCTCTCTCTCTCTCTCTCTCTTTCCATCTTCATCTCGCATCACCGATCTTCCTCTCACTTACCCTAAACCTTTCTATCACTCACAGATCACAAAGCCCTCTTCTCTACCAAGATCGCAGACAAACAATGAGGGTTGAATAAAGAGAAATAGTTTGAAACCCTAAACTAGATATCTATCTTCGATTTTGAAACCTTAACCCCAAACCCTTGGAATCACTCCTTCAAATAAGCTTTTTGATGGAGAAGATGAAGACGAAGAAGATGATTGCTGAAATCGTCTGAAATATGAACAAAAAATGGCAAATCTAGGTATTTATTACTTAAAGTTTTCTCCATATTATGTGAGATTTACTTCAAATTACTTGAGATTTGTTGGAATTACTTCATATTTGTTTGAAATTGATTAATTGTTGTTGATTGATTTTGTATTAAAAAAAAAAAAAACTGTCGTTTAAAAATTTTGGTGAATTTTGTTTTAAAAAAAAAAAAAAACTTTGGTTAAACAATTTGTGTTTAAAAATAATGGTGAATTTGGCTTTGCAAAAAGTTATTTGTTTTGCTAGGAAGGATGAGAAAGGAGGAAGGGAGGGAGGGAGGGAGGGAGGAAGGGAAGGAAGGGAACGGTTGGTTTTGACTGAGTTGCCATATTCAATCATTGGAGCACCACTTTTCACACACAACTGCTACATTATAGCTTTGACAGCTCCAATGACAAACCATTAGAGATACTTCAATATAAGTACTTTTCATTTCGTCCCACAAATTATTATTTTTTTAATTTATTTTTTTTGTCTTGTTAATGTTCCCGTAGGCCCCAAAAAACTCAGAACCACCCCTGCCAAAACTAAACTATTTAATATGAAAGATGATTTTCTAGTTACTTATAAAAAAAAATTAGATTAGGCGTTATATGTGTTTTTATCCCCAATGCTAAAATCCTAGATTCGTATTTGGACAATAAAGGATTGTATGGTGATAGGGTAGTGTCACATAGATGGTATAAGAGTGAAGGGAAATTTTATGGCACACATATCTCATATGCATGTGAAAACCCACATTTAATTATTTTCAAAAGAAAATAAATAAATAAATTAATTAATTTTATCCAAAGTCTATCTGAAATATATATTAGTGTAAAAGTTAGTTTTAAATTGACCCAATTCAATCACTAACAAAGACATTATTAAGAATAATAATTTTGTGGGTGTTCAATATTTGTTGTTTATAAATTATTTTAATTAGGGCTCAATATGATAATTATTTTTACTAAATACCTTAGTTAAAAATCTTAGTGTATCAATTTTAAGAAACTCACACAAATACACACACACACACACACACAAAAGAGAATCAAACCTTTGCAGATTTTTGGTGGCAACTTTGCCACATGCTTGTTTGCATGTTAATATAGGAACCCCAACCCCATCATACTCCTTGGAATTGAGAGAAAGTGGCTAAATAAAATAATGAAAAGAATGAGAGAGAGAGAGAGAGAGAGGGAGAGAGAGAGAGCCTCTGGTGAGGAGGCTATTAATATGCCTGCTCACAATGCATATATTCCATACTCAAATTCGGAGGGAAATTCTAGAACAACGAAGCTTAGTAGAAAGAGAGGAGATTAAGGAAGTCAGAATTTTCTATCATTTTGTCATCATATTTCAATCCTACAACTAAGTAAGAAAACCCTCTCAACCCTTTCATTTTTTTTATTGTTGAAATTTTCAAATTATATTCATATGATAAAATGACTAACTTATATATAGAAATTTTTATATATATATATGTATATAAATTTTGTGATGTGTATATTAAATATTTGAAAATATTGATAGTCTCAAAGTCATGGTATTATTGTGGAAATAGGCTTGCATGTGTAGTTTATACCATTGAAGAGAGGATTGAAGATTTTATTTGCCCTTTAAATCTGCCAGAAACTTTGTATGAATTTTTAGACAATTTTATACTTAAAATTTTGAGATGATTTATTCTACAAAGTCGTTGAAAATGATGTCTAGTTCATCCAAAAAAAAAAAATTTCAACAATCATTGAGTTTTGTACAAATTTATACAATTTTTAATTAAATCTGGACTTGCAAGACAGATTTACTATATGTTTCAAAAATTTATTAAAAATTCTATATTAAACCAAATCTGGTAATTTCTAAACAAAAAATAAAATTTGAGAAGTCTAGTTTCATAATAAAATTTTAGATTATGGAATTGATTTACAAATTTTATGTATGGAATCAATTTAAGAAAATGTGATAAATCTGTGTTATAAACTTTCCTGGAATTTTTCAGAATTATTTATAATTTGTTTTTGGAAAATACTTTTTGAAAAATGACCATAACATATTTATTGAGTATCTTTAGATTTAAATGAATTTTAGAGTTGTATAAGTAATTTATTTATAATTTTAATTGCGAGATATACATTCTGAAAAAAAATAAAATAAAATAAAATAAAATAAAATTGGCAGATTAAGAAGGAATAAAAAATTATCTTTTCAATTGTTTATTTGGACTAAAATTTAATATTGTGCTAATCTAATTTTGTAGATTAAAAATCCATACATGTGTGTGATTATGATTTATTTCTTCTTTTTGGTATCTACATTATTGTTTCATACCATAGTTTAAATAAATTATTTATTTAAATTTGCTACATTTGTTTACTATTGTGTGACGTGTGTAATATTTTATGTTGAGAATGTTAATGAGTTGGTATAACATTATTGGTAATTAAATGTTTAATTATTGTGAATATCTCAACAAGTAAAGAAAATGATACATTAAAATTTAAAAGTGATGGGGTGAGTCCGGTTTAAAATCTTGCGCAAGAAAGTTGTGAACCCTAACATGGCACGGGAAGGTATTTCTTCTCTTATCGGTGTAGGCGATATAAGGTTGGTGGTGCGGATGTCACAATATAGACCGTTCGGGCAGACCGTGATGTCACGACTCGGGGTATGTAACCTTGGTGTGTGGGCATCATTGATAGTTACAGTAAGTAACATTTGAATATTTGACCAAGGGGGAGTCAAAATTGCCCGTAGCCATTGCTTAGTGGTTGAGTGGAAATAGTGCTCCGCGGGGAGTTACTTGAATTTATCTGATAAACTAAATCTATGAAAATTTAAAAAGAAATGTGGGCATATTCTTTATGATGAAATACTACTTCCGTTTGTTATATTTTTTTTTATTTGATTTATTATTATCTATTGTTATTATTTGAACTGATAACATTCCTTTTATGCTTACTAAATGTTACTTGTTATTCTGTTAGTACACATTATTCATAAATTGTGAGTATTATTATCGGGGTGGGTATTTTCAGGTTATAATATCTTATTGAGCTCGTCGCTCATTGGCATTCCCGTTGTCCTGGCGTTTTATGCCAGGTACTAACCGACAGAAACACCAAGGCCTTGCAAGGCGACACTCAGCCTTGGTTAGCTTGAAGAGTTCCCAAGATCCATGAACCATTTTTTCTAAGTTTCTAGTTTTTTTTTTTTTTTTTTTTTTTTTTTTTTCTCTCTAGTTTTTCTTTTAATGTTATATTCATGTTGTTTTTATGTACTAAGACTAAGTTTTAAGTTTTTATTGGAGTTGTAATTTAATAACTTTTAATTTCTGGGTTGTTAATTAATGCTAGTAATATTAGTGACAATATGGATGAGGGGTTAGTTATTAACAAAATTGATTTTAAATTCTAAATCTTATTATGATGTCCTCAAATCTTGGGCAACATGGTATCAGAGCTTAGGTCTAGAAACCCTTGAGACCTTGGGTAGACTTAAGCACACGTTCTTACTGTGCTTCAATTAAAAACATTTTATGATCTAAAGCCTTACCAAAAGTATAATAGTGTCGTATTTCCTCTGCAGGATGTCGAGCCCACCACACAACGACGACTGGCTTTCGGACCCAAAATCTGACCCAAAAGAGGAGCCATTATTAAGCGATCTAGAAATATAGGCGGAGATTTCCGAGTTTGAACTAGAGAAGGAGGATCCGGAAGAAGAAATGATGGAAGAAATGGACGAGGAGGATGATGTGGAAATAAACTTTGTCGAACCCTTAGTCGTCCTTCCCCCTGAAGAGTTTGAAGGAGAACAGAGCAAGATGGAGTCAGACCCCATCTCCTCCATAGAATATGCCTTCGAAGAAGACAAGGCAGACTCAAGAAATGTGGCACAGGGGGTGGTATTCCCAGTTGGACTTAGGGTGTATGTCAGGCTATAACCGATAATACCTTGCGAGTGGAAGCATCGAAGGGAGGATGGCAAATACGTGGGACCTATAAGAGTTGTCCGGGAATTTGCTGGGATCATGTACGAGGTCGACCCTTTACCACCAGCCTTGGCCGACAATTACACCAACCTCTTCCACCAGCGAGACATTTTCTTTGTAGCCCCACCAGCCAGAAAGATCATCCCTACGGATGGGACGGTGAACTTCCGCGACCCACTCACTTACGAAGAGGTTCCTGTGAGGATTTTGAGCCAGTGCGTGGCATTGGAAGGGCCTAGGTTGTTAGTCCGTTGGAGGTGCTACGGACTTTACGATGAGAGCTGAGAGTATGCCTGGCAGGTGCATCAACACTATCCGTGGCTTTTCAATTAAGAGGGATATGAGAGGGGTAGGCTAGGTTGCTTAACAATTTTGTTGTGATTTCATTGTAAAGGCCTAGTCTTACAGTTATTAGTAATGGGGTGAGAGAATCCCCTCGGTTATGTAGTAGAATGGATTTTTTTTTCTCTCTTTCTTTCTTTTATGAATGTACTGATCTTTTATTATCATTAATGAAATCCTAGTATTTAAAAGTTTGTGTGTTAGACTATTTTACTTGCAGTTTATCTAAAAATAAAAATAATAATAATAAATAAATAAATGGTGTAACAATAATATCCTTCGTACAAAAAATGGCAGGAAGAACTAGAGCAAATGGATCCAATGATAACAACAACAATGGCAACAACAATAGTGACATCATGAATATCGTTTGGGTAATTACTAATGAACTAAGAAACCAACCCAGGCATGAAAACAACAAAGCAGAATTAATAGCGAAATTTCAAAAACTCAGGCCCCAAAAATTTTTCGGAGAACCTAATCCCTACACGGCTAAGGCATGGATAAGGCAAGTGAAGAAAATATTGGAGACGCTAGAGATTCAGAACGAGCAGGACCAAGTGTCCCCCGCTTCATTTCTCTTCGACGGGGAGGCCGATTTCTGGTGGACAATGATTAAGGAAAGCCGTCAGGTGGCAGACCTCTCTTGGAGATAGTTCGAGGAATTGTTTATGGAAAAGTACTTCCCAAACTCAATAGGGCAGGAGATGATCCATGAATTTCTCCAACTAAAACAAAGAGGCATGATTGTGACGCAGTATGCCAATCGCTTTGAGGCTCTTTTTCGCCATGCCACAGCTATAATGGCAAATGAAACAGATAAGGTAAGGCGCTGTGATAAACCTGTTCCGTATTATGCTAATTAATCTTAATTGTGATTGTGATTATGTGTTTGATATGATTTTGAGTGTCATTTATATGAATATATGTGGTTTTGAATTTCTATCTGTTCATTGTAGGAATATCTGTTCAACTTACTGTTATAAACTGAAAATTTAAGGCCTTGTCGGCCACAGAAACCGAAATTGGCTACGCTATTGTGATTAGTGTAATTTTTAGAACCTACGGTGAGATTTAATTGAAAATTGATTCGGATCAAAATAATTAGATTCAGAACGATTAATTAAGTGCTATTAATTAGCAATGATCAAATTTGATTATAGAAGCCTATATAAAGAACCTAACTACACTTAAGCTCATTCTTTCGAGCTCAAAGAATCTGAACTTGCTCTCTAGAGAGAGAGAGAACCGAAATTAGAGAGAGAGAGAAGGGCCAATCTTGAAGATTTTGCTAAGGAGCTCAAGCTTTGAAGGGCTAGGCTCAAGAAATTGCTACTATTTGGAAGATTGAACCTCTAGGTGAGTATTTGAGCATAAATTCATGAGTATAAGTTTCTAAATTTGTGTATTCAAACTAGTTGGGTAATCAAGAACATAAATTGAGATGAAATTGAAGAATTTAAAGCTTATATGTACATGCATGTATAGAATTACCATGATTTTGCATAATCAAGCATGTATTAAGTTGAATATGGGAATATATTAAAGCATGCATGCAAGCATAGTTTTGTTGATTTTCATGGTTCTGAGCATCATTGGTGCTATTTGAAATGGAATTGAAGTCAAAGATTGACATGCATGTTTGATCATTGGAGATATGGGGCTTATATAAGGTTTGGATGCATGAGTTTTGATTATACAAAAGAAGTGTTGAATAATTTGAGAATGTGACCATGATTTTGAGCAATTGGCCTCATATTACTTGTATACTCATGATATATAATGTATTTGCATGTTTTGAACCAAAATTGTGAGTTTTCGACCTTTGGAGGTCGAGTTTGAACTTGAAGAACAGTTCTGGAAAATCTAGAATTTGGCATGTCTGCTCGAGCGGGGAAAGCGCCGCTCGAGCGTGAAATGCGAGCTCTCAAAACTTTTGCAGACATGGATGTCCGCTCGAGCGAGGAGATTCACGCTCGAGCCGGGAGCCATGTAGTGTGACCTTCAGCACAAGTGTACGAATTCACGCTCGGGCGTAAAAATGAGGCAACCAGTACTTTTGCAGACCAAAGGGGGTCTGCTCGAGCGGGGAAACCTGTGCTCGATCGGGGACCCCTGTTTCAGAAATTTTGTAAAGGTGTTCTGTGTTCCGTTTTCCGTTCTCTTTCATTTCTAAGCACTCTTAGGCATGCATTGAGCATTGTAAATGAGTTAAAAGGATAAGAACGAAGCCTAAGAGGAACATATGAATTAAGAATGGAATGAATCGGTTGTGACCCATTATATTCATGAAATGTGTAGGGTCAAGCACGAGAGAAAATCCATCGGCAGATTACTGTGAGTAATATCTTAAAGATATCTGAAGTATGTTATTTGTCCAATTGCTTACTTCTATATAAGTCTTATAAGTTTGTTACATTGAATTGGGGACAAATATTTGTATGACACGGATGAATGGGCCAGAGGCCGTATGACACGAATGAATGGGCTAGAGGCCGTATGACACGAATGAATGGGACAGAGGCCGTATGACATAAATGAATGATAGTCTGACATATGAATGATTGGGCCGAAGGCCGTCTGACATGAATGATAGTCTAATGCGAATGATAGTCGAACATATGAATGATTGGGCCAAAAACCGTCTGACATGAATGATAGTTTGATATGAATGATTGGGCCGAAGGCCGTCTGACATGAATGATAGTCTGACACGATTGATAGTCGGACATATGAATGATTGGGCAAAGGCCGTCTGACATGAATGATAGTTTGATATGAATGATTGAGACGAAGGCCGTTTGACATGAATGATAGTCTGACACGAATGATAGTCGGATCTGAACGATTGGGCCAAAGGCCGTCGGATACGAATGATTGGGCCGAAAGGCTGTTAGACATGAATGGATAGGCCAAAGGCCGTCGGGAATGAGTTAATTGGGCCCGAGGCCATTTGATACGTCTAGAACTTTAGTCGATTGATACATTAAATAGAAGCATGAATTGGGCCCAAGGCCGTCTGATGTAACTGTTTCAAAGATTGTTCATGTATCTTCTTTATTTGATATTATTCACTGGGCTTTCGCTCATGCTCATTCATGTCTATGTAGGTGAGCCAAGGGACGTCCAAACCCAGCCTCGGTGAAACATGTGAGAAACAGTCAAGGTTTTTGGAGAGTTAGCCCAAACGTCTCGCGCACGAGACTTGTCTTCGCCTCTTTTGTTCTTTTGATATAGTTTTATTATGTTGGCGAAAACATCGGATTACTTTTCTATATAAACTTTGGGTTTGACCAACTTAGACTTAATGATTCTGTATATACAGTTTATATGTTGACTTCCCTTTTGATGTGAGTTATTAACGAATACTTATGTGAAATGTTATGATGTGCATGTAAGCACAGCTCTATGGACAAAGGTTTCAAATTTGCTTCCGTTTGGCCCATTTACTCTGACGAGATATGTCTGGTTTGGTTTGAGGCCGTAGGTAATCTCTTGATTACTGGTTGGTTATGTCCTTAACCCATAGGGGCGGGTTCGAGTCATGACAGGCGCTTTGAGTGGGGACTTGACTCGGGGATCTAAGACAAGCTGGTTGCAGTGCAGCTACCTAATTAAGCACAGGTAGTAGATAGGGCTCCTACCTTAGAGAGAGAAAAGATGGACACTGCAAGAACCTAAGGTCAGCAGTCTGGAGCCAACTAACCAAGAAGTGGAGGACCCTCAAGGAACAACAGGACCCCTGCTGCCTCAGTACCTTATGCTAGGGGGCCACAACAACAGCAAGGGTACAATCCTGAACAGCGTTATAGGGAAGGGGCTAGAAGGTGGTACGAGTGTGGCCAAGAAGGGTACTTCAAGAACAACAGTTCTCAAAGGTCAGGCTACTACATCAATCAAGGAGGAGCCACTCAATGAAACAAATGCGCGCCAACTCAGGGAACACGAGTTGTGCAAAATTCCTAATCTGGCAGAGGCCAACTGTCAGCTAATCAGAATGTGGGAAAATCGAGGACTCAACAACCAGGAGATGCCAATGCAGGGAAACCTTGGGTGCCAAATCAGGATGCCACCGGGAGAGTCTTTGCACTCCAAGAAGGAGAAGACAATGGAAATCCTTCAGTGATTCAAGGTACACTCATCCTTATGAACTCTTGCGTACAAGTCTTGTTTGATTCTGGAGCATCACACTCTTTCATATCTGCTTCATGTGTTGTAACTTTGGGATTAGAGCCTGAACGATTAGAAACACCTAGCTTCACCGCTAGGAGGTCAAACTCGAATAGATCTCGTATGCAAATCATGTGAACTAGGAGTCTCTAGTTTATGTTTAACTTGTGACCTACGAGTCATGGAAATGTCAGACTTTGACGTTATTCTAGGAATGGACTGGTTATTAGCCCATAGAGCCATCATTGATTGCTATCGGAAGACGGTAACTGCTTACTCTCAGGACGGAACGCGATTCCAATTTAAGGGGGATAGACAAGATTCTCTATCACTGACACTTGGAAATTCAAAGTGGCACGATCACCTAGTTGGGTGGCTAGCCAACTTAGTTCTGGAAGATAAAGATCGTATGAAACTAGGGCCACCTCATGTGGTGTGCAAGTATGCTGATGTGTTCCCAGAGGAATTACTAGGACTACCCCCAAAGCGAGAAGTAGACTTTACCATTGAACTACAACCTGGTACATCACTGATCTTAATGGCACCACATCGTATGGCACCAGCTGAATTGAGAAAGCTAAAGACACAGTTGCAAGAATTATTAGACAAGGAATTTATAAGGCCAAGCACGTCCCCGTGGGGAGCACCAACCTTATTTGCTAAAAAGAAAGATGAGACACTTAGGTTGTGCATTGATTACCGACAACTCAATAGAGTCACCATTAAGAATTGGTATCTACTACCTAGGATTGATGACCTTTTCTATCAGCTTAGAGGGGCAAAGTATTTCTCAAAGATAGACCTCAGGTCTGGGTATCACCAATTGCGTGTCCGAGAAGAAGATATTCTTAAGACTGCATTTCGAACCCGTTACGGCTACTATGAATTCATAATGATGCCATTCAGCCTAACCAATGCACCAGGCGTGTTCATGAGCTTAATGAACAAAATATTCACACCTTACTTAGATCAATTTGTGGTAGTTTTCGTAGATGATATTTTGGTGTACTCCAAGTCTGAAGGAAACCATGAACAACATTTGAGAATGGTACTTCAAACTTTGAGAGAGAACCAATTGTATGCTAAGGCTAGTAAATGTGAGTTCTGGATGGAGGAAGTAAAGTTTTTGGGTCATGTGGTATCTGAAAAGGGCATATCAGTAGACCCAACTAAAGTAGAAGTAGTGATAGAATGGAAGCAACCTAAGAACACATTCATGATTCGTAGTTTCTTAGGATTAGCCGGTTACTATCGAAGATTCATTCAAGACTTTTCAAAATTGGCCAAACCAATGATACATTTGACTCAAAAGGGGGTAAAGTTTGAATGGAACGAGTCTTGTGAAAATTCATTCCAAGAACTCAAGAAAAGTTTGACGAGTACCCCTATTCTCATAGTGCCAGAATGTGACGTTGGGTACAACGTGTATTGTGACGCTTCCAAAGAAGGTCTGGGGTGCGTATTGATGCAGAATGGCAAGGTGGTGGCATATGGATCAAGGCAATTAAAGAACCATGAGAAGAATTATCCCACCCATGACCTGGAGTTAGCAGCTATAGTTCACGCACTCAAAATTTGGAGACACTACCTATATGGTGAAAAGTTTGAGATATTCACCGATCACAAAAGCTTGAAGTATCTGTTCACCCAAAAGGATCTAAACATGCGTCAAAGACGTTGGATGGAGTATCTCGAGGATTATCAATTTACCCTTTCCTATCATCTCGGCAAGGCTAACGCGGTGGCAGATGCGTTAAGTCGCAAGAATAGATGGATTGTTACTAGTTTAGCACTTAGAGAATGGAATATGGTTAGAACGCTGAATGAATTTGGGGTGCAAATAGGGGTTCAAGATGAAAAGGCTTACCTTGGTGCTCAGATTGCTACGCCTAAAATTTTAAGCGAGATATTGGAATCACAAAAGTACGATCAAGAGGTAGCATTCATCAAGGCACAAATAGAATCTAGTGAAGCCATGCCTGGTTGGGAAATTCACACTAATGGGAGTTTGAAATATCAAGGTCGAATGTTCGTGCCAAGCGACAACTCACTAAGGGAAAAGGTACTCAAGGAATTCCTCCATTCAGTATTCGCAGTACATCCGGGAGGTACTAAGATGTACCAAGACTTAAAACGCTAATATTGATGGGGTGGAATGAAAAAGGATGTAGCAAAGTTTATGTCTCAGTGCCTGACATGTCAACAAGTAAAGGCTAAACATCAAAGACCGGTAGGAACCACTTCAACCCTTACCAATTCCGGAGTGGAAATAGGAACACATACCATGGATTTCGTGACGGGTTTGCCTCGGTCACCATAGGGACATGACAGCGTGTGGGTGGTGGTAGACCGATTAACTAAGACAGCCCAATTCTTACCTGTCAGGTCATCAGATACGTTGGATTCACTCAGTAGATTGTTCATTAAAGAAGTGATCAAATTACACGGAGTACCGGTTAGCATCGTGTCTGATCATGATCCTCGATTCACTTCTCAATTTTGGTAGAACTTGCAGAAGGGAATGGGAATGAGCCTATGCTTTAGCACGGCATTTCACCCACAAACCAATGGGTAGTCTGAAAGGACAATACAAACCTTGGAGGATTTGTTTCGAGCTTGCGTTATGGATTTTAAGGGAAGTTGGGAGAAACACCTACCTCTCATTGAGTTCGCTTACAACAATAGTTTCCAGGCCAGTATTGGAATGGCACCGTATGAAGCACTGTATGGGTGACCTTGTCGATCACCAGTCTGTTGGACTGAAGTAGGGGAAGTAACCTTGTTAGGACCAGACTTGGTTCAGGAGACCACTGAGAAGATAAAACTGATCAAACAACGGCTAACCACAACCCAAAGTCGACAAAAGAGCTATGCAGATCAAAGGAGACGACCCTTAACATTTGAAGTAGGGGATCATGTTTTTCTCAAAGTTCGACCTCGTCGAGGTGCTACATGATTTGGGAAGAAAGGAAAACTTGCACCTCGATATGTGGGACCCTTCGAAATTCTTAGCAAAGTAGGAGAAGTGGCATACTGTTTGGCTCTACCACCTCAACTAGCTGGAGTACATAATGTTTTCCATATCTCTATGCTACGGAAATACGAGCCACACCCTTCTCACATCATCAATTGGGAGGAAATTAATCTTGATGAAGATGTGACATTTGAAGAGAAACTTGTCAAAATTATAGATCGTCGCGAGAAGAAATTACAAGGTAAAACCATACTATTGGTTCGAGTTCTTTGGAGACATCGTGGGACGGAAGAGTCAACGTGGGAACGAGAAGATATGATACGTGCCAATTACCCTCAGCTTTTTGAGTCTAAAGGTATGAATTAATTTCGAGGATGAAATTTTTTTTACGAGGGTAGATTGTGAAAACCCACGTTTAATTATTCTTAAAAGAAAATACATAAATAAATTAATTAATTAATTAATCTTATCTAGAGTTTATCTGAAATATATATTAGTGTAAAAATTAGTTTTAAATTGACCAAATTCAATCACTAACAAAGACATTATTAAGAATAATAATTTTGTGGGTGTTCAATATTTGTTGTTTATAAATTATTTTAATTAGGGTTCAATATGATATTATTCTTACTAAATACCTTAGTTAAAAATCTTAGTGTATCAATTTAAAGAAACCCACACAATACACACACACACACACACACAAAATTGGCAGATTAAGGAGGAATCAAAAATTATCTCTTCAATTGTTTATTTGGACTAAAATTTAATATTGTACTAATCTAATCTTGTAGATTAAAAATCCATGCATATGTGTGATTATGATTTATTTCTTCTTTTTGGTATCTACATTATTATTTCATACCATGGTTTAAATAATTTATTTATTTAAATTTTGTACATTTGTTTACTATTGTGTGACATGTGTAATATTTTATGTTGGGAATGTTAATGAGTTAGTATAACATTATTTGTAATTAAATATTGAATTATTGTGAATATCTCAACAAGTAAAGAAACACGAAATTTAACCAATGATACATTAAAATTTAAAAGTGATGGGGTGAGTCCGGTTTAGAATCTTGCGCAAGTGAGCTGCGAACCCTAACATGGCACGGGAAGATATTTCGGCTCTTATCGGTGTAGGCGATATAAGGTTGGTGGTGCGGGTGTCACAACATAGACCGTTCCCTTAAGGCAGACCGTGATGTCACGACTCGGGTATGTAACCCTGGTGCATGGGTATCATTGGTAGTTACAGTAAGTAACATTTAAATATTTGACCAATGGGGAGTCAGAATTGCCCGTGGCCATTGCTTAGCGGTTGAGTGGAAATAGTGCTCCGCGGGGAGTTACTTAAATTTATCTGATAAACTAAATCTATGAAAATTTAAAAAGAAAGGTAGGCATATTCCTTATGATGAAATACTGCTTCCGTTTGTTATATTTTTTTTTATTTGATTTATTTTTATCTATTGTTATTATTTGAACTGGTAACATTCCTTTTATGCTTACTAAATGTTACTTGTTATTCTGTTACTACACATTATTCATAAATTGTGAGTATTATTATCGGGGTGGGTATTTTTGGATTGTAGTATCTTACTGAGCTTGTCACTCATTGGCATTCCCGTTGCCCTGGCGTTTTATGCCAGGTAGCGAAGAAACCGAAGGAAACACTGAGACCTTGCAAGGCGACACTCAGCCTTGGTTAGTTTGAAGAGTTCCCAAGATCCATGAACCATTTTTCTAAGTTTCTAGTTTTTTTTTTTTCCTCTAATTTTTCTTTTAATGTTATATTTGTGTTGTTTTTATGTACTAAAACTAAGTTTTAAATTTTTATTGGAGTTGTAATTTAAGAAATTTTAATTTCTAGAATGTTAATTAATGCTAGTAATATTGGTGACAACATTGATGTGGGGTTAGTTATTAACAAAATTGATTTTAAGTTCTAAATCTTATTATGATGTCCTCAAATCTTAGGGCGTCACAATGCATTCCTAATAACGACATTTGCGGTATTTCATTATGACATTGTGTTGTTAGTTATGATTTATTATAATGTTGGTTATGACATTATTTTGATTATGATTCAAGAGTTTTTTTTTTTTATTATATCTTATGCGATGATTGGATATAACTTGTGTGAGTGATTTTCTGACCACATTGCCAACTCAGTATTCAACTGGAAAACACTGGCGGAATAGATGGCACCTGAACGACCTGTAACAGAAAGAAGAGATTCCGGTGGTGGTTCGTCTACCCGGGGCACTCCGACGATCAAGTCAGTTATCTCAAAGATAATAAATACTACTTAATTCACTGTTCAGAATATAAATTGCGTACCTTAGACCCATGGGGGTGCCTCCCTTTTATAGCCAACACAATCCTAGTCCCAATAGAAGCCTAGCTCTAATGGACTTAGGATTACTGCTAATCTTGGACTCTTCAATAGATAAAGATAAACTCTCTAAGAGCTTTATCCTTATCCAAGCTGAAGTCTTTCCTCATGCTAGGACTCTTGTCCCCTATCCGCTTATCCCGAATTCCGATATCTTCGGAGATAATCTCGGCCTATCCGAGATCACCTCGGCGTTATGACCAGGACACGTGACACCTCGGCTGACACCTCGGCGTCACCTTGGCCACGTGTTGGTACTCAGAAATATATCATCACAACTGCCCCCTAGGTTCTATTACCTCGGCATTCTGAGGTGATAGAACCTATATCAGTACTTGATTCCAGTACGTCGGCTTAAAATTTCTCAGCTGAGATCACCATATAGACTGACATGTCTTTTTCCAAGAGCTTCTTCACGCATATGAGCTTTCACGCATAATAACTTAACCGTTTTTAGCCACGCGTCTTCCTCTTATTGGATCGTACTTGATACATGACTGTAAGTCGAATTTTTCTTCCGTGCGCCGTCTGACGTATACGTCGTTTTAGGCACATTAATTGCCTTTCTGCCGCCGTTTCGAGTTTTGACAAAACTTCCTTCTTCTTCGCGTCTTTTCACTCTTCACCTTCGTTTCTGAGGCTTTCTCTCTCTCTAGCTTTTTCCAAAAAGATCTACCAATGTTCAAGCTTTTCCTAGCTCTGCAACTTGCTGTATTCGTCTCCTTCGGCGTGATTTTCACCATTATACCATTTTTGTAGCCGTTGTCTGACTTCGGCGATCCTCATACCGGCTTCACTTTTTCTGGTAAGCCACTGTTCTTCCTGGTTTTAGTTCTTGTTGCTCTTCAAGAAGTTTCGCTTCATTACTTATTGCCATTACTGTTTTGCTCAAGTATTCGATTTCTGAATCGTGTATCTGAGTGTGTCTATTTCATGACTTTGCTTTTGCCCATGTCTTGAATACACACACTGCTCACAATTTTCTTGCACTTTTGCCACTGTTCTTGGCCTTATACCCTTGCACTCACTCTGGCACAGTGTTCTTGATAGTTCATCACTGTTCTTGATTCTGAAACACATTCTTGCTTTTCTGTTTTCTGTGACTTTTCCAGATTCGTGCCTTCAATCTTCGTTTCCATAGATCTAGGTTTGGGATTTGTTTGTAGAACCCACAAATTTTAGGAAAAATTGAAACGATTCCCTGTAGATTCTGTGTATTTTCGGGCTTTAGCCGAGGTCCCTAGAACCCTACAAAACACTCCCATCTGAAATCGAACTCCTCAAGTTAAGCCGATATCATGGGTATGTGAAAGTATAGGGTAGACACCTCGACCAAGTTAGAGCACTTTAGGCGAGAATTTGACATCCCTGCCGACGTTCATCTGAGGTTGGCTGGGGAGGATGACTCTATCATGCCCACAACTGATTCTATGCCCTTCCCTGTTGTAGCCTTTATCGAGTGCGGACTTCGGCTCCCACTCAATATCCTTTTTCGTGAGATAATCCATTACTATAAGTTGAACCCAATGCAGCTTGCCATCAATTCCTACCGAGTCATAAATGGTATAATAGCCTTAGCCAAACAAGAGAATGCTAGGGTTACCTTAGCCGACATCCAATACTGATGCACCATGTGTGGCCTTAAAAGGGACACAGGCTATGTTACTACCTTAAACTGAGGTCCACAGAGTACAAAATCGTTGTCGACCTCCCACACTCCAACAAGGGAGTTGGGGATGATTACTTCATTACCTCGGGGAACTGGGAGTTCGCTTCAGATGAGGACCTCTACCTCTACCCTCTTCCTTGTACAGTCTTTGTAGAGGGTAATGGTAAGAGCCCAGTGTTTGTACTTGCTCGTTTTTAAAGTCTTCAATACTTCGTTTGTTTCTAATGTTTGTTTTTCTTGCAGCTCTTCCTCAGCCACCAAAGGGCTTCCGTTAGTCTTTCTTTCCCAGCAAAGACTTGAGGAAACTATTAGATCTGCCAGTCCACAAGCGGAGAGCCCCGTTGGTACTCAATTTCATTCCCACCTATAAGTCGGTTCTTCCCAACGTTCCAAAGAAGAAGAAGAAGAGTTAGTCTCCTCCTTCCGTTATAACTCCACCAACAGCTTCTTCATCTCAGCCGGATCAGGGTTCAACCTCAGATCCAGCAGAACAACCATCTACCTTGGCTCCATAGCTGATAACGTCTTCTCAATGTCGTCAACGACGCCGAACAGTTTTTGTTGCTGAGATGGGCCGCCAGAAAGCAGTCGCTAAAGATCTTTTGGCTAATATCCCTGACTCAGTCAATGCCCAACCAGCACTAACCCAGCCAAAGCCGAAACAGAAAAGGATAATGAAGGCTCAGCCAAAGGCAGCAGTGACTCAGATTGATACTAAGGACACCTTGCCAATTTCAAAATTGGCTTCGAGCGAGAAGACTACCTCCGCCCCTGAGAAGAGGCCCGCCGAGGTCGAACCCTCCTAATCAACTCAGTCAAAAAGGCCGAGGTCAGAGTCTGCCACAGCGTCGGGCTCCATGAAGGCTGGTGCCCCCTAGGCTCCACCTATTACTTTGGAGGACAGGCCAGTCTTTGTTGAGGATAGTGCCGACAACATCAACGTCAGTGTTGCCCTTAGTACAGCCTTGCTCCTCCCTGGGGATCTTGACCACAATGCCGAGATGACTGAGCATGAGAACTTCGCCTTGATGCTCCAGCGTTCTGTTCAAGTAAGTCTTCACACTTGGTATCTTTCTTTTTTTTTTGTACTTAGAAAATTTTCCAATAACTTCTGCTCTGTTCAGTTTCAGGCCATCCAGCATGCTCATTCTTTCTCAATGCAAGCCTTTGAGAACCGGAAGGAGCTAGCCGACAAGAAGAGAGAGGTCTCCAGTCCGCAGAAGACCAATAAAAGTTTACAATAAAAAATGAAGACTTTGGCAGACCAGGCCGAGGCTATTGTTAAAGCCAAAGATGATGCCAAGGAAAAGGCAGATTCTGCAGAGGCCATCAAGAAGGTTCTTGGGGCCCAAAAGAAAGAGGCCGAGGAAAAGATGGCCCAGGCCCAGAAAGAACTGCAAGACGCCTTGGCCACGAAAGACGCCGAGCTCAAGGCCGCCGAACAGAAGGGATACAATGAGAGGGTGGCCGATGTCACTTCGAACTACGAAAAATAGGTGAAGCAGGCATGCAACAAGGGTTTCACCCTTGGTTGGATGACTTTGCTGAAAAAGCTTGAAGTCACTCCCCCTTAGGAACGCCGACGTCCTTCCTCTTCCATTCCCTCCAACTCCAAGCTAATCCAACAACGATTCTGAGTCTGAGGAGGAGGCTTTGGTGAGAAAGTCCAAGGAAGTTGCTAGGGCCAAGTCCCCTACTCAAAATGAGCAAGTCCTAGACTTGACTCAAGATGAGGAGGGTGAGGAGGTTCCCAAGGATACTGTTCCTGAGAAGGCATCATCGGACGTGTCTCTCGCCGACAAGAGCCTCGATCAAACCGTTCAGGAAGTAGATGCTGAGCTTGCGGCTAAGAAGGCTGCCGAGATGTCCTCCAAGTAGTCTTCTGAACTTCAAACCCAACCATCTGGGGTTGCCGAAGAGTCTTAATTTGATCTTCTCCTTCTTTTTTTTGTGCTTCTTTATTTTTCTTTGAAACAACGTAAGCTCTTTATATGGCCGATGTGCCTTCTTTTGTAATCTCTGAACAATTACTCTTTTGGTAGGCCAAAGTGCCCTCTTTTGTACATAAATGCAACTTCTTTTCCTGAATGCTTGTATCTTTATCACCCCTTTACTGCTTTTGTATGACTTTCATACTTAGAATAATTTTGTGTCTTCAATATACACCTTAGTCTGGTGCCACCTTTTCGGGGTGACATACCTCGATTATACAAGCCAATGGTGTACCTCGGCAAGTACATAAGTACCTTTCTTGATACAGTCTTGTTTCACAAATTTTCAACAAGTGTTCGATAAAAACTTAGTTTAACTTCAACTTGTAAATTTTTCACAAATTTCAACAAGCGTTAAACATGATCTCGGTTTAACTTCAACTTGTAAATTTTTCACAAATTTCAATAAGTGTTAAACATGATCTCGGTTTAACTTCAACTTGTAAATTTTTCTCAAATTTCAATAAGTGTTAAATATGATCTCGGTTTAACTTCAACTTGTAAATTTTTCTCAAATTTCAACAAGTGTTAAACATGATCTCGGTTTAACTTGTAAATTTTTTTCAAATTTCAACAAGTGTTAAAACCATTTTCTAACTCTCTGCCCCTTAATGTGAACTTAAGTTCCACTTGGGTTCTCATTATACATGTATTCTGGAATCGTCATTAACTATCATATCGGTCACGAAAAAATCAAACTTTATTTATTACTTCGGCTAATAACAAAGAACAAGAAAATTTAATGATAAAAAAACTTAAGATTGCAAGTATTCCAGGGCCTTGGCAACTCTTTGCCCTCATTATCTTCAAGCCGATATGCCCTATTTCCCAGTACCAAGATGATTTGTAGGGTCCTTCCTAATTTGGGCCAAGTTTTCCCTCTCTGGGATCCTTCTTGTTGCCGACGACTTTTCTCAAGAGGAGGTCACTGACTTGAAACTCCCTTGGGTTGACCTTTTTATTATAAGCTCTGGCAAGCTGCTACTGGTATGCTGCGAGCTGAATTGCAACTTTCTCCCTTCTTTCTTCTAGAAGATCCAAATCTCAGGCTCAGAGTACATCATTAGTCCCGTTTTCTACTCCTTGGGTTCTGATCCCTGGGATGCTGACCTCCAGCGGAATGACAGCTTCTGTGCCATAAGCCATGGCAAAGGGGAATTCCCCTATTGATCTTCTCGGCGTAGTCCGATATGCCCAGAGTACACTGGGCAACTCATCCACCCACTTTCCTTTTGCTGCCTGCAGCCTCTTCTTTATCGCATCCAAGATAACTTTGTTGCATGCTTCTGCTTGTCCATTGCTTTGGGGAAAGCTTGGGGTTGAAAAGTAATTCTTGATTTTGAACTTTGCACAGAAGCTCTTGATTAGCTTACTGTCAAATTGTGTTCTATTGTCTGCAACTATTGCTCTTGGAATCCTAAACCGAGTGATGATGTTCTTCCATATGAAACTCTTCACATCCACATCTCGAATCTTGGCAAGGGGTTCAGCTTCTATCCACTTGGTGAAGTAGTCTGTTGCCACCAGCAGGTACTTCCTTTGTCCGGTTGCTTGGGGAAGTTGTCCAACGAGATCCATGCTCCATTGGGCAAACGGCCAAGGACTGGATACTGGGTTTAGGTTTGCTGCTAGTTGGTGTATCAGAGGTGCAAACCTTTGGCACTTTTCACACTTCTTCACATAGGCTTCTGCATCTTTCTACATGTAGGGCCACCAATACCCCTGCGTAATGGCCCTATGGGCAAGTGATCTGCCCCCAGCGTGGCTTCCACATATTCCTTCATATATTTTGTATAAGAAATCTTCAATTTGTGAAGGATGTACACACCTCAAAAGGGGTCCAGTGAAGGATCTTCTGTAGAGATGTCCCTCTGCTGTCAGACTGAATCTTGCCGACTTCAATCTGATCTTGTGTGCCTCTTTGTGATTATCTGGCAGTTTTCCTTCTTTCAGGAAGGCTACTATCGCATCCATCTAGCTTGGTCCCATGTCCACACACATTGCTTCACGTTCTGTGGTCAGTGGTTCGATGCTCGGGCCCGGTAAGTAGTCGACCAATATCGTCCTTGCTTGGCCAGTGCATCAACGTGACTGTAATCATCTCGGCTAACCTGATGTAGTCGGCAGTTCTGAAACAAGGCCACCAACCTGTTGACCGCCTTTGTGTAGGCCGACATCCTTTCATCTCGGGTTGCAAACTCGCCCGTTGTCTGGTTGACTATAAGCTGGGAGTCACAAAAAACTATTACCTCATCTGCTTCTATTGCCACTGCCAGTTTCAGTCCTGCAATGAGTGCTTCATACTCTGCTTCATTGTTTGAGGCCTTGAACCCCAAACGAATCGATTGTTCTAGTATCTGCCCATCTGGAGATACCAGTACTACTCTTGCTCCGCTCCTTGTCGGTTCGAACTCCCATCAACAAACAGTCGATAGGAGTCACCGATGTAAATGCTGCAGGGTCTGAGTTTTTCTTCCTTTTTTTGTTCCGTTGCCCTCGGCTGGGCTTCTCCTTGCTTGCTTGGACATCGTTCACCTCGGCTTGACGGAGCTTGATGTGTGATGGCTTCTAGAGTGAACTCGGCCACGAAGTCGGCCAAGACTTAGCCTTTGATCGCTGTTCTAGGTCTGTATTCCAGGTCATACTGCCCCAAGGCCACTGTCCATCTGGCTATTCTGCCTATCAGATCTCCTTGCTGCAACAGGGACTTCAAAGGGTGTTCTGTTAGCACCACAATTTTGTGGGCTTGAAAATAATGGTTCAACTTCTTTGAAGCCATTACTAAAGCCAGCGTCAATTTCTCTAGGGGTAGATACATGGTTTCTGCATCAGCCAGGGTTTTGCTTACATAGTAAACGGCCCTTTGCTCCCCTTTTTCTTCTCGGATTACCACTGCGCTTACTGCGTGTTCTGAAACTGCTAAGTATAAAAACAGCTCCTCTCTAGGTTCTGGATTTGAGAGAATCGGAGCTGTAGTCAAATACTTCTTTAAGTCGACCAGGGCGACTTCGCACTCTTCTGTCCATAAGAAGTCTGTGGCCTTCTTCACTAAGCTGAAGAAGGGTTTGCATTTGTCAAAGCTTCTGCTTATGAACCTGTTCAGGGCTGCAGCCCTTCCAGTCAGCATTTGCACCTGTTTTGCCGACGTTGGGCTCTTCAACTCTAGGATGGCCTTAATCTGATCTGGGCTGGCCTCAATGCCCCTTCTGGTCACCAGGTACCCCAAGAACTTACCAGATCCAACTCCAAATGCACACTTTGATGCATTGAGTCAGAGCCAATATGTTTTATAGATGTCAAAGACTGCTTTCAGGCCGGCCAAATGACCTTCAGGTTCCTTGGTCTTCACGACCATGTCATCTATATAAACTTCCACCGTTCCGTCAATCAGGTGTTTGAACATCTTGGTTACCAATCTTTGGTAAGTTGCTCATGCGTTTTTCAACCCAAAAGGCATCACTCTGTAGCAATACAGCCCTTTTGGGGTGATAAACGCAGTCTTCTCTTCATCTGGGGGGTACATAGCTATCTGATGGTACCCCCTGTAGGCATCCAGGAAGCTCATCCTTCCATGCCCTGAAGTGGCGTCTACCAGTTGGTCAATATTGGGTAGAGGAAAACTGTCTTTGGGATAGGCCTTGTTCAGGTTGGTAAAGTCCACGCAGACTCTCCATTTACCCTTCTTTTTCTTCACCACCACTGTATTTAATAGCCATGTCGAGTAATTTACCTCTCGAATGGCCCTGGCCTCTAGACGTCTGTCTACTTCCTCTTCCACTGCTTCGACGTGCATCAACGTTGGTCTTCTTGCTTGTTGGATTACAGGTTTGGCTGACCTGTCAACGTTCAGTTTATGGCAAGTGACCTCGGGGTCAATGCCAGGCATTTCGTAAGGCGTCCAAGCAAACACCTCAATATTTGCTCTCAATAAAGCTTTCAACTCTTTTTCCTCTTCTTCGGCTAAGCCCGAGCTGAGAAAAAAGAAGCGTTCTTCATTCCCCTCTTGGACGAGGATTTTCTTCAATGCTTCTTCACTCTTCTTGGCTGGCTCATTGCCGACATCCTCTAGGACTTCTACGTCCTCGTCTTCGATCTCTACCTTCTCTGGTTCTCGTATGCTGCAGGTGGATTTCATTGCTGTCATGGAGCAATTCTTTGCCAGCAACTGATCTCCTCTGACCTCTTCTATCCCATGCTCTGTTGGGAACCGCAATAATTGATGCAATGTTGAGGGAACAACCCCCATTGCAGGCAACCATGGCCTTCCCAAGATAATATTATAAAGGGAGGGTGTGTCAATTACGGTGAACTCTGTCTTTATCATCTTCATGCCAGCCTGCACATCTAAGCTTACTGCTCCCAGTGGCCATGTTGGCGTTCCATTAAACCCGACCATTGGGCCATTAGATTGTTCCATATCGTCTGGGTGAAGGCCAAGCTCCTTGTAACATCTGACATACATGATGTCACAAGAGCTGCCTTGGTCAATGAGGATACGCTTCACTTGGCACTCTCCAACCTAGAGGGATACTACCATGGCATCGTTGTGCGGATGTTGGACCATCTCCAGGTCGGCTTCAGTAAAGGACACTATTGGTCCCTGGTACTCCTCGGCCCGAGGTCTTTTCTCCCTTACTTGGTACACATGCTACAAGTGCCTCACCTTCTAGGTCTCTCCTCGTATTTCGTTTTCGTTGACCTTCGAGTGAATTACATTAATTACCCGAGGTCCGCCTGCCTACGGCTGTTGTGCTGGAGGAGGTGGAGCTGCTGGTGCCTAAGGTAGTCTTGCCTGCTCTTCCCTTGTCCTGGCCTCATCTACAAGGTCCCTCAAATGGCCTTGCCTTACCAGGTCTTCCAGGTGCGCCTTTAGGGCTCTGCAAACTTGGGTCATATGCCCATCTTCGTTATGGTAAGCACAATGCTTACCAAGGCTTCATCCTATAAACTCTCCTGGTACCCTTTCTGGTGCTCTGAAATAGGGTTGGGTTTGGATTTTATCCAGGACTTTGTGAATGGGGATTCGGAACACAGTTGTGATTGCCTGTGCAGCCCTTAGTCTTATCTCCTACTTGTTGGATCCATTATTACCTCAGCCTCGCTTCGGCGAGCCGTTTCCTTTTTCTTGCTTTATCGCCGTGGTTCCTAGCGCATCCTCCTCGGCTCTGGCATATTTCTCGATTCTGGCCATGAGCTCCTCTATGCTTTTTGGCAATGTCTTTGCCAGTGATTTTCGGAGTAGGCAACTATCTTTCAGGCCATTTTTAAATGACATGACGGCCACTTGGTTGCATTCTGGTATTCGGTTGAACACCTCGTAATACCTCTTGGCGTAGGCCCTCAGTCTCTCGTCCTCGCCAATCTTTAGAGCCATTAGGGCATCTACCCTCAAGGGCTGTAGTTTGTTTGTCACAAACCTGGCCACAAACATCTCGGCCAGGCCTTCCCAGGTTTTCACACTTCCTTTCGGCAATTTGTGAAACCAATCCGATGCAATCTCCCCGAATGATGAGGGGAACACTTTGCAGAGCAACGACTCGTTTCCAGTGTACAATGCCATCGAGTTTAGGTATAATCCGACATGAAAGTTGGGGTCCGACTTCCCATCGTATATCTGGAACCGTGGCATACTGAATCTCTTCGGGGCCTCAACTTTGTCTAACTCTATTGAGAATGGTGTTCTCGGTTTAACAGGGGAAGTTACCTCGGCATGCTCTTGCTTCCTCTTGAGGTAATCTCTCAAGTCCTCTTTGGTTCGACCAGGAGCTCAGCTATCTCTTGACTTCAGTCTTTTCGGCGCACTGCTCTCAGCTTCGTTGTGAGCCCTTTTCGACCTTTCTCCATGAGTTGTGTCGAAGCACAACTCCTACCTTTGAACATGCCGATGTTCTATGGGGTCTGCTTCCTTGATGCGATGTGTCCTTCGAGATTCTTCCCTTCTCGACTCTCCTCGTTCGACCTCCCTTAAAGGTCGGTGAGAGTATTTTTCGCTCCTGGTGTGCTGGAGGGGGGCTACAGGGATTGTTTTCTGCCCTCCCTTCTGGGTATTGGCCGCTGGAATCGGCGTGTCCTGCAGCAGGAATGGTGGCTGCATGACGTTCTTTTGCATCATAAAATTGACGACCGATTCTAGGTCGGCCAATTTGTTCGCCATCTCTTTCACCTCTTCATCCCTCCGTAGGCATCTATCCTTCCATACTTGGAGGTTGTCCTCATTGTAATACCCACTTCGATCCGATTTCTTTGGTACGTTGCCCTCCTGGCCGACGTCTTTCTTACCATGATTCTGACCCTGAGTCTCCTCGTTGCAACCACCTTCCTCCATGTTAAGGTCAACGTGTTTACCGTTCCCAGCAGGGATTTCGTCCCCAACCTTTTTCTTCTATCTATCGCTGGCCATTTATCCTCCTTTCTTTCCCATAGATGGCGCCAAATTGTGTGAGTGATTTTCTGACCACACTACCAACTCAGTATTCAACTAGAGAGCACTAGCGGAATAAATGGCACTTGAACGACCTGTAACAGAAAGAAGAGATTCCGACGGTAGTTCGTCCACCCAGGGGCACTCCGACGATCAAGTCAGTTATCTCAAAGATAATTAATAGTGCTTAATTCACTGTTCAGAATATAAATTGCGTACCTTAGACCCATGGGGGTGCCTCCCTTTTATAGCCAACACAATCCTAGTCCCAATAGAAGCCTAGCTCTAATGGACTTAGGATTACTGCTAATCTTGGACTCTTCAATAAATAAAGATAAACTCTCTAAGAGCTTTATCCTTATCCAGGCTGAAGTCCTTCCTCATGCTAGGACTCTTGTCCCCTATCCGCTTATCCCGGATTTTGATATCTTCGGAGATAACCTCGGTCTATCTGAGATTACCTTGGCGTTATAACCAGGACACGTGGCACCTCGGCTGACACATCGGTGTCACCTTGGCCACGTGTTAGTACTCAGAAATATATCCCCACATAACTCATTTTATTTTTTTTAGTTAAAATGCTCATAATATTGAATTATGTCATCTGTGATGATCAAATTCACAAATGTGTACTATAGCATTACCCTACATATAAATAAATATATATATATATGTTAGAGTAATGTTATACAAGTAAAAAGTATATACATAAATGAGTATGGATTTGTTAAAATTAAAAATCTCAATTTTATGTATATTGTGGGATTAATCTATACCCATGTCAATAATCTAAATCGTTTATATCATATGACAAGCTGAGAATAACACGCATTTAAAAAATTAAGTTGATCAGGTATAATTAATCACATAATTAAATCACATATATATTATAACACATGAACTGCCTATTCTTAAAAACATGTAAGGCCATACAGATAAAATGGTCTAATTGAATGAGAATCGACGTTGGATCAACGTAATTTTTTTCACGGATAATTTTCTTAATTAATTGTATAAGATGAACGATTTAAATTACTAAAGTGAATTTGATAATAGATCAACTTTACCATGTACGTAACATCTTAAATAAATTTGAATTATACATTAAATTTGTATTTCTATATAAACTTGGGACAATTACAATTCAATGTACGATTTTAAAAATAATTTTAGATCAATGATAAAATTTGTAAATATTAATAATTAAAATTTTAATTCTTTTTATAAATTTATAATTATTTTATAAAAACACTACTAAGTTGTAATTTCTCCAATAAATTTTGGGGCGCTCTGTCCAACAATCCACATTCAAAAAGGGTCTGGCTTTCCTTCAGTCCCAAATCAGACAGGAGGATACTGTTGGGCTCAGGAGGGCCCACCACAAGTCCCGTTTTGATAATCTGAATTGTTCCATGTGTAGAACTCGTCGAGTACTATATAACTGTAAAAAATCACGTTAATCGGATATCAATAGCTATGTGATCAAATTAGTTTTACATATAAAAAAATGAACGGTGAAAAAATAAACGGTTGACAGAAATCTGATCCGATGAAATAGCTATCGATATCCGATCAACGTGATTTTTTATAGGCATATAGTACTCGATGAGTTCTACACATTGAATGGTTCAGATTATCGAAACGAAACCTGTGGTGGGCTCCCACTAGCCCAACAGTACCCTCCAGTCCGATCTGGGACGGGAGAGAAGCCACTCCCATTCAAAAATTTCTTTTGTCCAAAGGTCCAAACGCAAAATTATTATATTAATAAGGACATACTTCTACATAATGACTAAACTACCCCCATATATTTAAAACCACACCTCTTTCTATTTTTACCATCAAACCCTTCTCTCTCTATCTATTATGTATCTTTTCAATCTCGACTGTGTCTCTCTCTCTTTCTCTCTCTCTCTCTCTCTCTCTCTCTCTCTTATGAGCATCATTGACAACTGACACTAACAAAGTACAGTGAAGCCAATTTGGGAGACGATGACAAGAGATGAGGTGGAGACAGGGAGGCGGGCAACACTGTAGGCTGATGATGACGATAAAAAAGCCGATGGCAGTGGTGAGGAGGCTAAACTACATCAATGTTTGATTCTTCTCTCTCATTGCTTTTTTTTTTCTCTTCTCTCTCTTCTCTCTACTTCCCTCCTTTGCCGTCCTCAACGCCGTAGAGATCTTCTCCAACTCTAGCTTCGTCTGCATGGCTCTAACCCTAGATTTCATCGGAGCGGTGCTACGTGTCTGGTTCTTCTTGTCTTCACAAATACCCTCTGTGTGTGTGTGTGTGTGTGTGTGTGTCTCTCTCTCTCTCTCTCTCTCTCTCTCTCTCTCTCTCTCTCTAGATTTGAGTCTTTAGATTTGAGATTGGAGATCAAGCCAACAAATAGTGGCAAGTTCCGGTGGTAGTAGGGGAATTTGAAGAGGGAATTGCTGAAACGAATGTCGCTTTCGACGAGAACGACGTCACCGCCATCGTCACCATCAGAACCGCAATCCGTGTAGCAGCATAGAGCAACGGTAGAGGTGGAGGCCACCACAAGGTGAGGCATTCGAAGATTGAATTGAAGAGTGTTAGGATCTGGTAACTTGTGTGGCACACCAATAAGCAATCACAAACAATAACACAAGAGATTTACATGGTTCGGCAATAGCCTATATCCACAGGGAGAGATATCCACTATAGAATTATCCCGGATGGAGTTTACAATACTCACACCTCACTCTCTCTCTGTAGCACTGTCATTCACTCAGATTATACAAACACACACTCTGTTTGTCACCTTGTCTGTGTTCTATCACTCCCCTTCATCCCTACCTCAATTTATACACAAAACAGAGAGGGAAACAAAGTCAAGTAAAAGGAGTTATTGGGTCTGCCACCTACCTTCTTCTCTCTTGCTACCTACTCTCTTCCCTTCTACTTCTTGACTTAGAGCCAACCTTCATTAATTCATCCATGTGGGCTGGAGCTAACAATTCTTCCGCTCCATGCCCATATGGATATCTGACTTCTCAATTAAAGTCCATCCCGGTCAGATTCTTACAAACTTCCAGTTTGTCTCTAGTGACAACCTTAGTCATCATGTCAGAAGGATTCTTATCCGTGTAAATCTTCATTAGCTTTATCAACTGATTTTCCATCACTTCTCGTATCTAATGCTACCGGACATCAATGTGCTTTGTACGTGAATGGTATATGAAATTCTTGCTCAAATCAATTGCACTCTGACTATCACAATGTACCTTGTATTCTTTCCACTGTGGACCCAATTCTTGGAGAAACCGCTTTAACCACAACATTTCCTTTCTAGCATATGTGGTAGCAATGTACTTTGCCTCTGTTGTAGATAAAGCAACATACTTTTGTAGTTTGGACTGCTATGAAACAGCTCCCCCTATAAAGGTGAACATAAATCCTAATGTAGATTTTCTACCATCAAGATCACTCGCCATATCGGCATCTGTAAATCCTTCCAAAATTGGTTCAGCTCCTCCAAAACAGAGACACATCTTTGAAGTTCCCTTAAAGTACCAATGAATCCATTTGACCACCTCCCAATGCTCTTTTCTTGGATTGGCGAGGAAGCTGCTCACAACGCCAACTGTGTGAGCTATATCTGGCTGGGTACACACCATTGCATACATCAAACTCCTACTGCGAAAAAATAGAGGATTGCCTCCATTTTTTTCCTTTCAAAGTTGGTCGTGGGACATGAACGCTTTGTCACCTTGAAATGGTTGGCAAATGGTGTACTGACTGGCTTGGCATCTTTCATGTTGAACCTTTCAATCAGCCGTTCAACATATTTCTCCTGTAATAGCCATATCTTCTTAGCTTTCATATCACGAACAATCTTCATACCCAAAATCTATTGTGCTGAGCCTAAATTCTTCATGTCAAAATACTGGGACAAGTCCTTTTTTAACTTGATCATGGCAATATCTTGTCCAATGATCAGCATATCATCGACATACAATAGTAGGATAATAAAGTTTCCATCTAAAAACCTTTGAAAGTATACACACTGGTGTAGACACTCCATTTTTGACCGTCCTCAAGACTTGGATGTCATCGGTTGAACACCTGATGATTTCGCATGCTCGTGTTCGTTCTAAGCTCCTGAAGTTCTTGGCGGAGTGCCTTGCCTTCGGGCCTCTCAACTTGCTTTTTTTGTGCTTGGTTGTGGACCAAGAGCTTGTTGCTTCATGCATGGAGGAGGGGATGGACTGTCGGCCACCCCTACAACTCATCGGCCATGGCTTGTGCCCATCGGCCATTAGTGATGGCCGCTCGGCTACACTGATGGCCGGTCGGCCTCATTGATGGCTGGTCGGCCACTAATGATGGCCAGCGGCCATTTTTCTCCTTTTTCAGATATTTGTTTGCCAACTGTGCCAGCTGTTGGTCACTGATGCTCATCTCCATACACGTGTTTGAATGGATGAATACAAGCTTGTAGCTTGTTTTTCTATATAAGGGGAGGTCCCTCCACCATTTTTGGGGTTACAAAATTTCAGAGCAAAATTTATGCCTCTCTCTCTGGAATCCTCTCTCTCTTTCTATTTTGTGCTTGAAAGTGAGAATTCTCTACACATTTGCATTAAGACCCTTAGCCAAACACCTTCATCTTGGAGCTGAGGTTCTTGGAGGTCTTGTTTGAGCTCTCAAAGCAGGTTTTAGCTAAGAAAAGTGGTTGTTTGTTACTGTGCTTCAAAGGTATAAAGCTTACCCTTTTTAAGCTTATTTTTGCACACTAGTTTGACCACTTTTGCATGCTGTTTTTGGCCTGGTTTTCAACTACAAAAACCTCTATTTTTAAGGTTTAAAAATGGTGGTTTAAGGCCTTTTTGGAGTTAGGGGTAGTCCACTCTCTTTTGTAGCTTGTTTGCCAAGTGTTGTGCCATCTTTTAAAGCCTTTTGGAACAACTTTCCTTGGCCTTTTAACCACTAAATTCCAGGGGAATTTCAGTGGCAAAAACTTGGTTTTGAGGTCTCAAATAGGAGGGGGTGGCCTCTTCTCCTTGTGTCATGTTTGCATGAGTAGATAGCCTAACATGTGAGCATATTTTCTACCTTTTTGTGACTTAATCTCAGCATATTTTTGCTACTTTTTTGACTTGATTTAGCTCTGTTTTGAGCTGGTTTGGCCAGTCGAGGCTTGCTTTGTATGCTTGTAGTGCAATTGTGCTTAATAGTCTAGTTTGTGCTATGTGTTAGCCTTTCATTCTAGCCTTTTTTAGCTTACTTCAAGCATGTTTTAGGACTCCTTTTAAACTATTTTAGGACTGTTTTGGACTATTTGTCCCTTTTGAGCTTTGTTTTGTATAACTATAGTGCAAATGCCTTCACTAGCTTAGTATTTTAAGGCCTCTAACATGTTTTGCTTGAGATGACTGCATGCTATAGCATCATTTAACATGTGATTTCAGTGCATATATCTCTGTCACACTCTCACTTATATCACTCTTTCATTGCTTTTGAGAGTTGTGTTTTGAGTTTTGCTTGTGAGCTAACACATGAGCATGTTTTTCTAGCCTTTTATGCTTCAATCTCAGCATGGTTTAGCCACTGTTTTGGCATGTTTTAACTCTATGCAGAGCTGGTTTGGTCATTTGAGCTTGATATTGCATGCCTCTAGTGTAATGCTCTTCACTAGTTTAGTGTTTATGGCTTTTGAACATGTCTTGCATGCATTGCTTGCATGATTTAGTGTCTTTAGCATGCCATTTCCGCACTGAAAAGTTTGCAACCTCCCACCATTCTTCACATTTTAATTTGTTTTGAAAGTGGTCTTTAGCCCCCTTGTTGGCTTGAGTGTGAAATTGAGGCTCTCATGCCTAATGGTTTTAACCCTCTCTTGAGGGTTCCTCCTAACCAACAGCATGAGACCTCTTTCATGCTCAAGGTACTTGTGGCTTAGACCCTCTTTCCAATTAGAGGACTCTCACTTTGGACTTAATCGATTAAAGGATTAATCAGTAATGTAAACTGTGTAAACAAAATGAACCAAGTAAAACTTGTGCAAGATAAACATATTTGTGTTGCATTGCATGTGTTTGGATCGGACGTTAATCCAAACACAAGAAATGTGGGACATTTCATACTCAAAGTGATGGAACGTGTCGCATTTCTTGGTCGCTGTCACCCTTGATCATGCATGATAGGGTGGTGGCCCTTTGAGTCTTATTTGTGCATTCATTAAGCATGTACAAGCTTGGTTCTTTGGCCATCATGCATTGAAAATGCTTGATTGGTGGCTTGAGAGCCAAGTGCCATACTCCTTTGAGCTTGAGAAATGATACGGAGGGTGGCCGTACACACATTCCTTAAAAAATGCATTCTTTTGCCTTTGTTGCTCTCCGTTGCAGCAGAAGTAGGAGTCTGGAAAAACCAGTGGCCGACCGGCCACTTAAACTAGCCGACCGGCCAGTTAAGGTGGGCGATAGCCATCTTCTGTGGCCAACCGGCCACCAGTCCATTTTTGTGCAAAAGTGTTCATGTTCTGGAGCAGAAGCAATCTGGAAGTTGGTTCAATGTTCAGAGCTCAAAGAGAGTGCAAACAGAGGCAACCGGGGACAAGGTGATGGATTTTTGGAAGGAAGCCAACCGAACATGCATGTCTGCCTCGCCCGCGAGGCCATTTTAATATCTTTATTAGCTAGTTGTAGCTGATTATTACATGTGTTGTAATTAATTAGTTTAATCTATTTTGTAATAGTTTAATTAGCTTAGCATAGCTAGTTATTCAATTGTGTTGTAATAATTAATTAGCCTAGAATAATTAATTAGTTTTGGTTTGTAATAATTAGCTTAGCTTAGTGTAGCTTAACTTATTTATTCGAACCCTCCTTCGAGAGGGCACAATATTGTAAATAAGTGTGCGTGTGTGTGTGAATGTCTTCCAACCCCACGTCTTTCTCCCTTTTATTTAATCGCTTTTGATGGTTAGTTTATGGTCATATTTCAATTAGCATATATTATGCTTGCATGTTTGCATTCATTCATTTGTATTCCATGCACCAGGCTCGGCACATCATTAAAACTGCATTGTAATTTCAAATACTTCTTTGAATACATGTTTCAAAGCATGCTATCAAAGTGTTGCAAATCACATGCCATTTAGTAGCCGAGCCTATAAATTACATCATATTGCATGTGTTGCATTAGGCATTTTGTATAGTTAGGATCATGCATTTTTCTAACTAGTTTTTGTTTTGGCTTGGAGTACTTTGTAAGTCTTTATGCTTTAGCATACTTGCACGAGTGTGATTGCCATATTGCCATATCTAGCATGCTTACCATGAGGCTATTTGCTTAATTGATAAATTGCTTGAATGCCTGTGGATGGAGGCTTTGTTGTTTGAATTGGAATAATTCGACAAATGTGAGTTTTTAAGCCCACTTTGTTGTGGCAAATCATGTTTTAAGCCCATCGTTGTTTGATGGAAAAACCGCACTTTAGCCCGCTTGAGGGTGGCAATTCCAAACCATTTTCGAAAACATGAGTTGTTTTGTTCCAATTCTTGCAATTTAGTCTATATTTGCTTGTGTGCATGTCACACAGTAAAGTTAGTTAAATAACCGGAATAAGAACGCATGTGTTTATAAAACAACATATCATGCTTAGTAGAGGCCGATCTTTGATCGGGTGAGCGGGGGTGCTCATTTCAGGACCTTCCCCTCTCGTACCCAAGTTCCCGAGCCGAGGCAACTTTGGTGATGACGGACACGTGGCCTTTGGCACGAATCAGGGTTTCCTAAATTTCCCAAAAACGAAATATTTAGGTGGCGACTCTGTAATCTGGCAAAGCAGTCCATTTTTGGCACTTTTTGATTCAAAATCAATTTTCCAAAACGATTTGTCGAATTTGGACTCTTTAGTGTTTATCAGTCTTACATTGCACTTTGTGAGATTAGATTCAGAACCGTGACGGGAGTCCGAACTGTAGGGCTTTCTTTCGAACCCTTTTCGAAAGGGGGGGCGCCAAAAAAGTCGAGTCTACAGTTTCTGGCGACTCTGCTGGGGATTTAGAGAACTTGACTCGAACTCATGATATATTGTTTTATTTACACTTACGTGTTTCTTTGCATTTGCATTTTCATTGGTGCGCCTAAGTCACAGTATTTGCCATCTGCTATTCCTGAATGGTTTGCCGGAGGCTTCCTTGGAAAAGCTCGCGAAAAGGCTGGCCGATTGCGGGCTCTGCCACGATGGGAACAAAACCCTTAGATTTGGACTACCGCTGTACCGTTTGATCCTCCTTTCACTTCTCGGTGTTAGGTGCGAGAGGTATATTAGGTGGTCTTACTGAGGCACCCTTTTTTGACCAATCGACCTAGTTGCATATCGGAAGCCGTAGAGACTGTTCCAAACTAGGACAAGATGCTTACCCGAATGTAGGAATTGTGTGAAGCCACTTGTTGTGCATAGTGAAACCCTAGCTCCTAATGAAACTAGGACAGGGTAACCCTATCCCATCATAGGGGTGTTTTGGCTCTCACTTACTTGGTATGTGCTTCAAAGTGAAACTGTACAGGGATGTGAATATTAGTTGCCAAGTTGGTATCTGTTTTGGGGCAGAATTTAGTAAAGAGTACAGTCATTCAGCTATGCTCATATCTGTTCTAGTGAAACCAGGCTGAGATACTGTATGTTTTCTCTTTTGCAAGGTAGTCCTAGAACCATGGCTTCAGAAGGCTTTCATATCCCACGGGTACATTGGACTTGTGTTAATAGACTTTGTTAGGTTAGGAGATTTAGTTCAAGGGCAAACAGTGTTTCCTTCGCTAGAGGCAAGGCAAAGAAAGGCCAGTAGGGGCTCACCGGTTCAACTGATCCGACAGTCACCAGTCGCATCACCTTTGTTCAAACTCAACAACCCGTGATGGCACAGAGTCCAGAAGAAGTTGTGGCCATGATAGCGGCATTAAACCAGGGAATCGCCAGGCAGGATGAGACCAATGCCGAAATGCAACGCCTATCTGGGGCACCTACCACACATCCAATCTCGGGACCCCCATGGAACTTTGACCCACTTTCACCAGCTGAAGATTCACAAGATCCAGATCCCTGAGAAGGGTTGGCTCAAGCCCGACTTTTTAGACCTCTAGTGCAGCCTAATGAGAGGCTTTATTCCCTTGATATTAATGAGCTCGACCCGACCTGATCAAAAATTGCTAACCTTGAGAAGTAATTCAAAAAGGCACAGGGTCTTAACTCCATTCCCGACATTGAGAATGGGTACACCGAGGCCGCCATAAGGCTCCCAGACATATTCAAAATGCCACATATTGACCGTTTCGACGAGTCTGGAGATCCTATGGTACATATCTGGCTTTTCTTGGATGTCTTGAAATCGATGGGTCTAACTAAGCCGCAGAAACTCTCTTTGTATGGAAGAACCCTGTCAGGCATAGCAGCCACTTGGTACGCTAAGTTGGAGGATAAAGTGAAACAGAACTGGGAAGAGTTGGCTTAGGCCTTTGTCAATCAGTACTCTTACAATACCCAAGTTGAAATGACCACCCAAGAGCTTGAAGCAACCCATCAGAATCCTACAGAGTCTTTTGTAGAATTTGTTGCAAGGCGGAGAGCAAAGGCAGCACAGATGACAGATCGCCCTTCTGAGAGGGATCAAGTGCGAATAGTGGTGCAGAACCTTGAGCATGATATGTTGCAAAAGTTAATAGTGGCTCCACTATTCACTTTCAAAAGTTTGCATGAACTGGGGGTTCAGATCGAGAGTGCGTTCAACAGAGGGATTATTCCTAGAACAAGTGAACCAACAAGAATGGTGATTTCCGGGAGTACCAAAGCTGGCGGTAGCATTATTCCCAAACTCATTGAAATCAATACAGTCGCCACAGCCGACCTTTTGCCAAATCAAGCCTACAAACAGCTGGCCTAACCCGAGCTCAGGGCAGAACTTTCACCCCTCTCTATATGAGCCTAACCAGTGCACTAAAAGTCCTGATGGAAAAAGGGTATCTTAAACCCCTTGATCCTCAACCTCTACCTAACCTACTCCCTACCAGACATAACCCCACTAAATACTGCGTGTATCATTAGCAGCGCGGTCATGGCACCGATCGTTGCTACCACCTTCGTCATAAGGTTCAGAATCTCATCGACAATCAAATGATAGATCCATCAAAAGGACCTCGGGCTAGTACTAACCCATCACCTCCACATCTCAACCTCATCCATACACTGGCCGTCCCTTATGACCCCAGCATACACATCACCCCGGCCCATCTACCTAAGCCTGAGGTGTTCATTCCGGAAAGCATGGACTCATGCATGATGGATGCACTTGAACCCCAATCATCTCAAATCCATATGAACCCACTATTTCTGACCTGATGAGCATGATTAAAGATCTTCAGAGAACTGTGGCAGATCTGGCCTTTGGGATATTGGCTCCGTTATCGACCACATCACGGGCTAGAAATTTCAATCCAAAAGGCTCCTCAATCTTGGGGCGAGTTGCAATTGAAAAGGGTCAACCTGAAGCCCTCTCAGATTTGGGTGGTGGCATGTCAGCAACAACCAGGCTCCGCTCTGATATAGCGACCCAATCCCTTGGCCAAGCTGAAGCGAGTGATGAAAATGAGGTCGGGGCAAGTATTGATCCGTATGCACAACTTCGGTGGGCTATCAAGGCATTGAAGGTCAAAGGGCTGAACAGACAACAAGTGTTTACAGTTGTTGCAAAAACTATCGAGTACACTTTTGTCACTCAGGATGAGAGCATTTTGAATCAGGGAGAAAACAACGGAAAAGGATGTCATACCAGAAACACCCCTATCAACTTCAGTCCTACATCTGTTGGAGATCAGCAAACCCAGTCAACACCTACCGACCCTTTCGCCGGTACATCCAACACATCCTCCCAAACCTCGAAATACCAACCCCGAAGCCAGAGGGTCTTCAATTCCCTCTACATGACTTTGTCCAAAGATCTCCAAATCCTTATGGTACAAGGCCATCTCAAACTCCTTGAGCCTCCGCCTCTCCCAAATCCCCTTCCAGCCAAGCATGATCCGGCCAAGTACTGTGCCTTCCATTAACAAGTCAACCATGACACTAACATGTGTTTTCGTCTTCGCCACGAAATACAAGATCTGATTGACAACGAAGTTATCCTCGCACCTGGTCCTGCAAAGTCTATCGGCACTAGACCAATGAACTTGGGGGATAATGTGACTATGTGATCGGGGGATGAACCACCTGCTGATGGTGCTCATTTTTCTCCAGATATGGTAGATGGCACGCATTTTTTTGAGTAATGTGCAAATACTGGTTATTTTACTTTCTGACTTGGGTATTGAGTCAGTTTTATTGTGTTGTATTGAGTCTGTCTTGTTGTATCAAGTCAGTCCTGTTATGTTAAAGTTGGGTGATTTCGAGGGTGTTACATCGGGCATTAGTTTCTTGTTTTGTGTTTGTCTTTTACACCCTTTCTTTTGCGTCTGTTTCTGCCATGGAGCCAGTTGTGCTAGAAAATTTGAATGAAACAGCAGAGATTTCTACCTATTTTTCCGTGCCTTTAAATCATTGCATTGACCTAAGTTTTTCAAAACTTTTCGAACATTGTGATTAAATCAAAGTGGGAGGAATTCCTCGGGATTTGCAAAAGTTTGATCGACTGAAAAGAAGAGAGGCATGCTAAGCCCTTAATGAATGAGATCATGTTTGTTAATGTGCGTACTGAGAAGGATCCTGGCTTGATCTAGATTGGTTCTGCATTGTCTTCAGTGTGAGCGACTAGTCGCTTTCTTAAAAGATTTCAAAAAATATTTTGTGTGGTTCTGCGAAGACATGCTTGGAATTGATCTTGAGATTGTGCAGCATAGGATCACTCTCGGCCTCGAGACTTGACCCATTTTTGCTTTCAAACCTTGAACTTTGATTTAGAATGTTCAACGATCAATCACAATGTAAGGCTTGTATGGCCGGATCAGAAGTAACCCTTGAACTAGGGGCAAGAAGGTCAGATGTTATCAAAGGAAGCTTGCAAAGCTAGATCAGAAATAGCCCTTGAACTAGGGACAAAAATGTTAGATGTGCTCAAAGATTCAAAAGATGGGTCATTCCGCAAGTCAATGAAGACTGGCAAGAAAGCCAAATCCCAGAATGAAGAAAAGAAGAAAGTTTTTGCTAAAGGACGATCGAGTTCCTATCCACAACACTAGGGGCAATTCAGACCCGATTGGATGGACTCCTATATCATCAACGAATAGCAGCCATTCTCCTGGATTCAGATGGCTTCGAGATCTCAAAATCGATCAACATGGACAAGTTAAACTTTTCTATCCTTGAGAGGCTCATTGGGTCGAAAACCGAGAAGGACGACCAAGGCAAAAATTAGAGCAAGAAAAAGAAGAAAAAGAAGAAAAGAACAAAAATGAAAAATGAAAAAAGAGAAAAAGAAAATGAAAAGAAACGAAAAGAAAAAGGAAAAGAAGAAAAAAAGAAATGAAAAGAAAAGAAAAACAGAGCTCGCAAGGTTGAAAACCCGGAAGGGCGGCCTTGGTAAAAGTTAGAGTGCAAAAGGAGAGTGTCAACACCCGAGTGAACCTCAACCTGGAACTATGTCAGGCCTGATTCCCACATTTGGGATACGTAGGCAACTTCATCCTGAAGTTCGGCCCCAATCATTTTCAGCCTTCTTGGCTCATCCATGTTAATTGGTTTATCCTTATTCAACTCGGCTATCTTGTCCATGTGAAGTGGCTTATCTTCATGATCATCTTCGTTCAGACTCAGTTGTTTTATTCTGTTAGAAGATTCAACTGCAAGACAATTCAAGTTCAGATCTAAGGTTGTGCATCTCAAGAGTAAATTCTATGTTGGTCGAGCAGTGGCTATTTGCAAAAACAGTTTTGAAGATTTTTAATAAAGTTGACTAATTTTCTCAAAAATTATTCCATTTTTCCAAAACTGGACCATGTCTTGGACCCAAAAAAGGAAAATTTTCAATGCTCATAACCTGACTTGCATGATTTCAAATCAGAAAATCGAACAGGCATGTTAATCTAACTCTCATATTGGTCAAAATTTGTTTAGGTGGAAAGCCAAAAACAAAAAATGGTCAAAATGATGAACTAGGGGCACAGTTGAGTCAGGTTTTCTGTCTTTTCCCCGTTGTCACCATACTTGCCAGAAAAGGCACCTTGTTCGCCAGAAAGGGCACAACTGAAGCTAACAGCAAAAGGCTAAAAGCTCTCATATCCTCCAAGCAGCGAGATATCAAGCCACGTACGAAGCACAAACTAGAATGGAGCAGGGTATTCCACTCCCTTATCTGGACAAGTCTGATCACATCCAAACTGGCCAAGACCGTCATCAACTGATGTCAATTGCAAATCTGCTACACATCCAGTCACGCCACACTCCTCTGTGGGAGAGCTCACTAGTTGTGAACGAAAAAAGGAACATCTAGTAGAATACTAGGGCCACGAGCCCACAACTTCCTGTTTATCCATCAACCACCCAGGGAAGGGATAAAAAAAAAGAAAAAAGAGAGATATGCACTGAGAGAAAAAGTGAGGAAAGGGCTTTTTCAGAAAACTAGAGATTGAGTGCCAAAGTGATATGAGAATCACAAATGAGAAAGGGTGGGAAACAATACCTAGAAAAAACAGGCTACTCACGAATCGAGAGTTCTCCCACCGATGGATAGTAGAATATCTAGTTTTGTGTTTGTTGTTTTGGTTTGTCTTGATTCTTGTTTTGAGTCGTTTTGAGTGTCAATAGATGTGTTTAGGTTGTTTTACCTTTGTTTTTCCTTTGTTGAGTCGTTTTGACTGTAGTCAATCGTAGGCTCAATACCCGGTTAAGAACTCATTCTCATTTTTCAATTTCAAAAATAAATCGTTTTGTGCTTGGAGTGTTGTGTCATTCTCCACATATGTGCAAAACAGGATTCTTTCCTTAATGAACTGTAGGGTTCAACCTAGGTCATGTGAGAACAATCGAACCAGGACCTATCCGAAGCTATATAGGTTCTGGACTGCAAAGCAAAAGAAAAGAGGGAAAATTTGGAGTATCTGAGTTTGTTTCAACTTCAGCAAATTCCGAGACTGCATTCCAAGTGCATCTTCCCAGGCCTCGCCATTCCTCTAGAGTATGAGTGTATCTCGACCCTGAGTTCAAGCTTGCTTCCAGTCAGAATGGCAATCTAAGCAGCATCCGTGGTTTTCACATGCAGATGTTACCTCTCACCAATATGAACAGGATGTATCCTTTTTTGAGTAGAGCATGTTGCAAAATCCTCCGAGAGGCAAATCGGAGGCGCCAAAGTATATATTTGCTTCCCTTCTATTGCATAGAATATGCACTTTCATATACATTTCTGTTGCATGTGTGCCGTGCATCATTTATGATTCATGCACAGAATATGCTTTCAAAGTTGAAAAGAATATGCTCGTCTCTTGCATAGAATATGCTTTCAGTGTTACATAGACTATGCTCTTGTTTCATGCATAGGATATGCTTTCAGTGTTGCATAGAATATGCTTTTGTCTCTTGCATAGAATATGCTTGTTTCATGCATCGAACATGCTTTCAATTAACATCACGCATCTGTCGCATAATAATCTCACTTAGTGCATCTATTTCACAATTTCATATCACTCGCACTATCTTGTGCATTTCATCTTACATCGCGCTTTCTTGCGTAACCTTTCTCCACTCGCGTGTGGCGCATTTGGATGTACTCGCACTGTCTTGTGCACTTTGTGGTTGTGTGCCACTCGCATTGTCTTGTGCATTTCATCTTACATCGCGCTTTCTTGCGCAACCTTTCTCCACTCGTGTGTGGCGCGTTTGGATGTACTCGTACTATCTTGTGCACTTTGTGGTTGTGTGCCACTCGCACTGTCTTGTGCATTTCATCTTGCATCGCGCTTTCTTGCGCAACTTTTCTCCACTCGTGTGTGGCGCATTTGGATGTACTCGCACTGTCTTATGCACTTTGTGGTTGTGTGCCACTCGCACTGTCTTGCGCATTTCATCTTACATCGCGCTTTCTTGCGCAACCTTTCTCCACTCACGTGTGGCGCGTTTGGATGTACTCGCACTGTCTTGTGCATTTCATCTTACATCGTGCTTTCTTGCGCACCCTTTCTCCACTCGCGTGTGGCGCGTTCGGATGTACTCGCACTTTTTTGTGCAATTTACACTCATGCTTTCTTGTGCATCGTACTTTTTTATGCAGTTTACACTCGCGCTTTCTTATGCATCGCACTTTTTTGTGCAGTTTACACTCGCACTTTCTTGCACATCGTACTTTTTTGTGCAATTTACACTTGCGCTTTCTTGCACATCGCACTATCTTGTGTACTCCCTGGTCTAGGAGACCTTAAATCCTCTAAAGGTGCAATTCTTTTGGCGTTTCTCATGTCCGAACGACTTCCGGTGGTCTAGTATAGCCACCTACTTGTGTTTGTAGTGAGTTCCTACGAGATCAACTGAGACAGTGGAAACTAGAGTTCGAATGGCGATGCCTAGAATGCAAAGGTTCGGAATTTCCTAGACTAAAGTCTAGTTTAAATACCCAGGGGTGTATCCCCGGCTTGAAATCTATATGGCAGCCCCATAGGTTGAGGTAGCTTGTATGCGCCTCGATTCTGGATACTGAACTAACCTAGTCTGTCACCCTGTTGGAGAATAGGGAAAGTGTAGACACCCCATTTTTGACCGTCCTCAAGACTTGGACGTCACCGTTGGAACACTCGGTGATTATCCATGTTTGTGTTCATTTGGAGTTCCCGGAGTTCTCGGCTGTGCACGCCTTGCCTCAGGACCTCCGAACTCGACCGTTTGTGTTTGGTTTTGCACCAAACACTTGTGTTTTGCCTTGGAAGGGCAGGGAATGCCTTGTGAGGCATCCCCACACACCACCGGCACTGGCTAGAGGCCACCGGCTGGTTGGTGTTGTCATCGGCACTATTTTGTGTCGGTCGGCACTCTTTTGTGCCGGTCGGCACTCATTTTGGCAAAATGACCATTTTGCCCTGCCGACTACTGTGCACTTGCTTTCTGAGATATTTTCAGACAACTTTGTAGCTTTTGCTCCCCTCCATACACGTGTATGGAGGGGATACATTCCTTCCAAGCTTGTTTGACAAGCTTTACAATGCCTATAAGGGGAGGGCTCCTCCTCTTGGCTAAGGGTTAGCCTTTTGAGAGCAAGAACCAGAGCATTATACATATATTTCTACCATATATCTATATCTCCATCTCTCTCCTCTTGTGTGTGTGATTTTAGGCCAAAAAGTGTAGTTTTACCTCATTTTTGCACCATTACACACACCTTTACACCTTAGCTCGAGATTGAGAGACTTAGAAGGTTGTTTGTGTTGGTTTTGGACTGGTTTTGATCACTAGAGAGTGGCTGGAACCTTTGTTCTTCAAAGGATCTTCAAGGGTAAATACTTTACTTTATATTCCCCATTTTTGCAACCTCTTTCTACCCTCTTTGCTTTGAGTTTTTGAGTTTGTGTTTAACATAAAAAAATCTTGTTTTTACTTGTTCTTGAACCTTCATTAAGGTCATTTTGTGGTTTGAGCAAAGGTCCATCCTATTAGGCTTTGTTTGGCCATTTTTAGTGCCTTTGCTTGAGACCTCCTTTGCTTGGTGTTCTTGGCCTTCTCACCACTGAAAACCAGTGGTTTTTTCAGTGGTGAGGGAGGTGTTTTTAAGTCTCAAATAGGGGAGGGACACCCCTCTCCCCTTGGCCCTTTGTTTGCCTTTGTTCTTGACCTAAAAGGTAGCATGTGTGCATGCTTGCATTTAGCTTCATTTCAGACATTTTTTTGTGTGTTTTAGGTCATGTGTGACCTCTGTTTTTAGTTGATTTCATGGCCTCTTGCATGCTTTCCATGTTGGCTTTAGAATGCTCTTTCATGCTTATAAGTAGTGTCATGCTTTGAGCCTTGATTCTTGCATATTTTAGCTTGGTTGAATGAGGATATAAGCATCTATTTGCCATGTAATAGGGTTGTGAGCCACTGTTTTGGACACCCTTGGTATGCTTGATGTGCATGTTTTGCATTTTAGGCTTGTAAACTTTGCTTCCATGGAGTTCTAGCATGATTGACTTGTTTTGATCTAGTGATTTGGCATCATATTAGACCTCATTTCAGTCCATTAGTCATGTTTGCATGTTGGCATATGTGGCTTAGTTCATGTTTTAAAGATATGCTCTTGAATGCTTTAAAATAGACATTGTGCATGCTTCCATGTTTGGTGCATTTTTGGGGGTGCCATGAGGGGATTTGGGTGTCATTCCACATGCTTAAAATCTGTTTTTGTTTGTTGAATGTATGCCATGAGTGGTTGTATGAATGATGTCAAATTACTCTCTTTGGTGTCCTAGACTTGGGCCCATTGAATAGCATGCTTGTGTGGCATTTTGATCATGTTGTGAGGCTTGTTTTGCCACTGTTTTTGGGAGTTTGAGGGCTGCCCTCTATGGCTTAAGTCCATTGTTGCATGCTTATTCCATGATTGTTGCTTGCTTGGTCAATGTAGCCTTGAATGTATGCTTGTTAGTTCCATGTTTAATTGGCCCATCTTGCATGCCATTTGTATCCTACATACTTTAGCTCTTTGCATGCTTAACATGATAGGTTGCATTGCATTTGAGCCTTGCTTGCATACTTGCATCTCATAGCTTGGTTTGGGGTTGTCAAGCCAAGCCTAGGATTGAGGGGAGTTCACATTTCAAGTGGTGTAACTCACCTCAATCCTTGGTCACTAAGGCCCTTGATGTCCACATGATAGGGACTTAGTATTCATTTGTTGTGTTGCATGCATATTTACATTAAAATGAGCAATCTTGGTTCCTTAGGCTATCATGCATCAAATGCACAATTGATAGCCCTAGAACCAAGAGCCACACCCCCTTGAGTCCCTAAACATGATAGGAGGTGTTGGACATGCTCACATTTGCCCAAAAACCATGCCTATGCATTGCTGTCTGTTGCTGCTGCTGTCATCTGTCTGGTGCAGGAACTTTCTGCCGACCGGCAGAAAATAGTGCCGACCGGCACTATTTTTGTGCCGATAATTACCAAGTGCAGCCGGTGGCCACTGGAAGAAGCCGATGACTACACTGCCCAGCCGGTGGATCATTTCAGGCCTCTTGGAAAGTATTCTGAAGTTTTGAGAATTTTTGGAGAGGCAGAGCAGTAAAAACAGAGACAGTAGTGCCAAGGTGTGGGCTTTTCGGGCAAGGCGGGCATCGGGCATGCATCATTCGCGCATCCCAAGGCAGGGCCGAGGCCCCATTTCATTTCATTTAGATGCTTTAATTTCAGTACTTAGAAATTTGTAATAATTTATTTATTCATTTATTCTTCGGTCTGTATTATTTATTTATTCGGTCCCTCCGAGTGAGGGCAAAAATGTAATAAGTGTGGGTGAGTGTGTGTATGTCTCCCAACCCCCACTTCTTTCTAACCCTTTTATTTACCCGCTTTCAGTGGTAGATTAGGGCATTTTAAATTAGCATACCTTATGCAATGCATGCGTGCATCCATGCATTTGTTTACATGCACCGGGCTCGGTACATCATACAAACTGCATCGCAATTTTTAAATTCCAAAATTGAATACGTGCTATGTGATAGCATTTCATATGCCATGCTTAGGATAGCCGAGCCTGTCTAACTGCATTCTGGCCTGTGTTGCATTAGTCATTTAACATGAACTAGGTCATGCATTGTTTTGCTAACTAGTTTACTGTTTTGGCGCGGAGTACGAGGTGAGCTTTTATGCTTTAGCATACCGCATGCGTGTGAGTGTTGCCATGACAGTAGGATTGCCATGCGGCTAAGTGCTTACATGTGTTAAACTGTTTGAATGCCTGTGGGTGGAGGTTGGATTGCGCGAGTTGGAACAATTCATTGAAATCCGCATTTTAGCCTACTTGCGAGTAGCACAAAAACTAACATGTTTTTCGAGATAAAACGGATATGCAATGTTTATTTCCAAATTAGGCAATCTAGTCTATACTTTTGTGTTGTGCGCATCACATAGTAATTCTAGGCTAATAACCGGAATAAGGACGCATAAAGTTTTCAAAAACGGATATCAAGGTTAGTAGAGGCCGGTCTTCGGACCGGGCGAAAGGGGGTGCTCATAGCTGACCTTCCCCGATCGTACCCAAGCTCCCGAGCCAAGACCACTTTGGTGATGACGGACATGTGGCCTTCGGCACCGAGTCAGGGTTTCCTAAATTTCCCATTTTAAAATATTTAGGTGGCGACTCTGTAATCTGGCAAAGCAGTCCATGTTTGGCACTTCTTTTCAAAAATCAGTTTTTCTCAAAACGATTTGCCAGAGTTGGACTCTTTGGTTCAGATTTAGAACCGTGACACAAATCGAGTCCGAACTGTAGCCGAGGTCCCCCGCGGACGTGCTACAGAAAGCTGCGATCATAGCCAGGGAGAAAAGTAGTACCTGTGGTTTGGAAGCGCAAGATGTAAAAGCGAAAGATTTCTAGCAGCATAAGGTAAGTCATCACCAATTGCCCCTATAAGGTACTTTCGAGAGCATCACTTCCTAGCTGCATCATTGTGTCTATCGTAAGTGTTGCATAACGTCTATTACATTGTATATAGCATCTATCGCATGCATTTACTGCATTATCCATGTTATCACCTGCATCCTTTCCATGTTAAGCTTAGTCTAGCATGTGCTCATACATTTCCTTCGTTGAAGCATGGTTCTGTGATAATGTGTATGCGCCTATTCCACTAAGAGAATTGTGGTATGAGGGTTTCGGCACCTTTTCTATGTTAGACGTGGTCTGTTTAATGTCCATGCCTTTTCTATGTAAGATGTGGTTCGGCCTGCACCTTATTTGCCGTATCCATTGCATTGTACTTTGTTTTGTTGTATTTAGCATTTAGGATCACGATCTTTTCTCAACAGATCACTCCTCACTTATATCATCCCACCTAATTACTTGTATTCTTTCTGCAAAACACACAGTTTTGCATGTGCACACGTCTATTCCACTAAGAGAATTGTGGTTTGAGGATTCCGGCACCTTTTCTGTGTTAAATGTAATTTGATGTGCATCTCCATCCCTTTATGATATTTGTGTGGTTTTGCACTGTTTGTGGTTTGATGTTTCAATTACATTTTATATCATGTGCATTGTTTCATTACATTGCATATCATTTGTATTGTTTTATTGCATTGTGTATCATTCTGCATTCTTGCCCCAGAGCTATGCTGGTTTGATTCCTTGCAAAGGGATACGTAGGCAGCCTATGGACGCAATCGTTCTTTGTTTTGATTGCTTGTTTGTCTAAGTCTTCGACCTTGTTAAAAATGAGTCGTCTCTGGGCTTTGACATTCACTCCCGTCATTTCATGACTTTCGAGTTCTGTCAAAGAGGGGCAACTGTACACACCCTATTTTTGACCGTCCTCAAGACTTGGATGTCATCGGTTGAACACCCGATGATTTTACATGCTCGTGTTTGTTCTGAGTGCCTGAAGTTCTTGGCGGAGTGCCTTGCCTTCGGGCCTCTCAACTTGTCTTTTTTGTGCTTGGTTGTGGACCAAGAGCTTGTTGCTTCATGCATGGAGGAGGGGATGGACTGCCGGCCACCCCTACAACTCATCGGCCATGGCTTATGCCCATCGGCCATCAGTGGTGGCCGGTCGGCTACACTGATGGCCGGTAGCCATTTTTCTCCCTTTTCAGATATTTGTTTGCCAGCTGTTGGTCACTGATGCTCATCTCTATACACGTGTATGGAGGGATGAATACAAGCTTGTAGCTTGTTTTTCTATATAAGGGGAGGTCTCTCCCCCATTTTTGGGGTTACAAAATTTCAAAGCAAAATTTCTGCCTCTCTTTCTAGAATCCTCTCTCTCTTCCTATTTTGTGCTTGAAAGTGAGAATTCTCTACATATTTGCACTAAGACCCTTAGCCAAACACCTTCATCTTGGAGCTGAGGTTCTTGGAGGTCTTGTTTGAGCTCTCAAAGCTGGTTTTAGCTTAGAAAAGTGGCTATTTGTTGCTGTACTTCAAAGGTATAAAGCTTACCCCTTTTAAGCTTATTTTTGCACACTAGTTTGGCCACCTTTGCATGTTGTTTTTGGCTTAGTTTTCAACTACAAAAATCTCTATTTTTAAGGTTTAAAAATGGTGGTTTAAGGCCTTTTGGGGGTTAGGGGTGGTCCACTCTCTTTTGTAGCTTGTTTGCTAAGTGTTGTGCCATCTTTTAAAGCCTTTTGAAATAACTTTTATTGGCCTTTTAACCACTGAATTCTAGGGGAATTTCAGTGGCAAAAACTTGGTTTTGAGGTCTCAAAAAGGAGGGGGTGGCCTCCCCTCCTTGTGTCATGTTTGCATGAGTAGATAGCCTAACATGTGAGCATGTTTTTCTACCCTTTTGTGACTTAATCTCAGCATGTTTTTACTACGTTTTTTACTTGCTTTAGCTCTGTTTTGAGCTGGTTTGGCCACTTGAGGCTTGCTTTGTATGCTTGTAGTGCAATTGTGCTTCATAATCTAGTTTGTGCTATGTGTTAGCCTTTCATTCTAGCCTTTTTTAGCTTACTTCAAGCATGTTTTAGGACTCCTTTTAAACTATTTTAGGACTATTTTGGACGGTTTGTCCCTTTTGAGCTTTGTTTTGTATAGCTATAGTGCAAATGCCTTCACTAGCTTAGTATTTTAAGGCCTCTAACATGTTTTGCTTGAGATGATTGCATGTTATAGTATCATTTAACATGTGATTTCAGTGCATATATCTCTGTCACACTCTCACTTATATCACTCTTTCATTGCTTTTGAGAGTTGTGTTTTGAGTCTTGCTTGCGAGCTAACACATGAGCATGTTTTTCTGGCCTTTTATGCTTCAATCTCAGCATGTTTTAGCCACTGTTTTGGCATGTTTTAACTCTGTCTAGAGCTAGTTTAGTCATTTGAGCTTGATATTGCATGCCTCTAGTGTAATGCTCTTCACTAGTTTAGTGTTTATGGCTTTTGAACATGTCTTGCATGCATTGCTTGCATGATTTAGTGTCTTTAGCATGACATTTCAGCACTGAAAAGTCTGCAACCTCCCACCATTCTTCACTTTTTTAATTTGTTTTGAAAGTGGTCTTTAGCCCCCTTGTTAGCTTGAGTGTGAAATTGAGGCTCTCATGCCTAATAGTTTTAACCCTCTATTGAGGGTTCCTCCTAACTAAGAGGATGAGACCTCTTTCATGCTCAAGGTACTTATAGCTTAGACCCTCTTTCCAATTAGAGGACTCTTACTTTGGACTTAATCGGTTAAAGGATTAATTGGTAATGTAAAATGTGTAAACAAAATGAACCAAGTAAAACTTGTGCAAGATAAGCATATTTGTAATCTGGCAAGTAGTCCATTTTTGGCGCTTTTTTATTCAAAATCAATTTTCTAAAATGATTTGCCAGATTTGGACTCTTTGGTGTTTATTAGTCTTACATTGCACTTTGTGAGATTATATTTAGAACCGTGACGAGAGTCCGAACTGTAGGGCTTTCTTTCGAACCCTTTCCGAAAGGGGGAGGCAGAAAAAGTCGAGTCTACAACTGGTCTGCTACTGTTCTTTTGTACTCGTGATTTACCATGAATGAATCAAACTTCTTGTACCATTGTCTCGGTGCCTGCTTCAGGCCATAAAGACTCTTCTTCAGTTTGCATACTAGATTTTCTTTTCCTTTAGCTTCAAATCCTTCTGGCTGTTCCATATAGATCTCTTCCTCCAAGTCACCATGGAGAAAGGCAGTCTTGACATCCATCTGTTCTACCTCTAGATTCAAGCGAGCTACTAATCCCAGAGCTACTCGGATGGAAGTCATCTTTATAACTGGGGAGAAGATTTCATCAAAGTCAATTCCATTCTTCTGTCCAAAACCTTTGACCACCAAGCGAGCTTTATGCTACAGTAGTTTACCGTTTTTATCTTTCTTCAACTTATATACCCATTTGTTCTTCAAGGCTCTCCTGCCTCTTGGAAATGGAACAAGCTCATAAGTGTGGTTCTTCTGCAAAGAACTCATCTCCTTCTTCATGGCTTGCATCTAAAAGTCTTTCTCAGTATAACTTTTTGCTTCCGAAAAACTCTCGGGCTCCCCCTCATCAATAATCAGAATATACTAAGAAGCAGGATATTTGGTTGATGGCATGGCAACTCTTCCAAATCTCCGCAACTGAGGCCCAGTTGCCTCTAGTTGAGGAAGTTGCTCCCCCTGCTCAATACCCATAATGACTTTGGCAACTTTGCTATTCTAAGCATGCATCTGACTCTTTCAACAATAGTGCGGTTCATCCTTTCTGCCACACAATTGTGTTGTGAGGTACCTGGAACTGTTGTCTCATGTCAGATACCTCTGCTGGCACAACATGCTTCAAAAGCATTGGAAATGTACTCGCCACCATTGTTTGTACGAAAGACACTTCAACTTCTTCCCGGTCTCTCTTTCCACCATTGCATAGAACTCCTGAAAGTGCTGGAATACCTCATCCTCCGTCTTCAGGAAATACAACAACTTCCTTAATGCATCATCAATGAAAGTCAAAAAATACTTGCGGCCGCCAAGTGACTCCACTTCAATTAGGCCACAAACATCTGAGTATACCATACTGAACACTTCTGTTTTGCTTTTGCTCGTTGAACTGAATGGTACTCGATGCTGCTTGCCATAAAGACAATGATCACACGGCTTTAGGGCACTCCCTTTAAATAAGGGTATCCTGGATTGCTTTGCCAATAGATGCAATCCATTCTCACTCATGTGAGCCAGTCTTCTGCGCCATAAGTCTGGTTACTTCTTGTCTTCTGCTGCATTAAGACTTCCCAAACAGATCTTTGTTTGAGTCTTGTACGATGTTGAAGACATCTCTCCTCTGGCGATTGTCAAAGCTCCTCCTATCAGCTTCTAACGTCCATTTCTGAATGTACTTGAATAGCCCTATCGGTCCAGGGCACTTCCAGAGATAAGATTGAGGCGCAAATCTAGAACATGCCTCATATCTTTGAGAACCAGCTTTTATCTGACATTAGTCTAAATACTAATGTCTCCAATACCCACAATCTTCGAATAGTTAGAATTTCCCATTTGAACAGTGCCAAAATCTCCAACGTTATACGAGTTGAAGAGTTCTCTGTGGGAATTGGCATGATAGGATGCAGCTATGTCTATCACCCACTCTATACAGCTGTGGTCAGCCACGTAAAGACAATCCTCCTCTTCAGAAATTACAAGAAGTATTTCATCAGTTGTTGTGGCTGTCGTGTTCTCATCTCCCTTTGACTTACTGCTTTGGCCTTTAACTTTCCAGCTTGGGCAGTTGCTCTTTATGTGACCCTCCTGGCCATAGTGAAAGCAAGTGAAGCTAGAGTTACCTTGACTTTTACTATCTCTGGATTTACTCATGTTGTTCTATCTACCTCTACTCTTGTTTCTTCTGATGTCTCTTCCTCTACCTCTGTCTCTGCCTCTATCTTCTGTGACAAGAGCATGGGACTGATTACCTCTCATGTCTTTCCTCCTTGTCTCTTCATTATGCATGGCGTCTGTGACCATGCTCATGGCCAGCTTCCTCTCTGGTACAGAGTTGCTGAGAGAAACCACCCACGTCTCCCAACTGTCCGATAAAGAATTGAGCAGTAGTACAGCTTGCATTTCATCGTCCAAGGGCATCTTCATGGTTGCAAGCTGATTCACCAGATTCTTGAATTCACTAGTGTGCTCGGCGACAGACACACCATTCTTCAGCTTTAGATTTACAAGCTTTTTCATCACTAAGGCTTTGTTCCGGGCAATTTTTAACTAGTACATTCTTTCTAACATTGTCCATAGGACATATGCATCTACTTCCTGGGCGACATGGTGAAACACACTCTGGTTTATCCATTGTCTAATCTGACCGACAGTCTTCCAGTTTATCTTTATGTAGTCTTCATTCTTCTCTATTTCCGGTTTAATCCTTTTTAGAGCAATAGGGTCAAACAAGTCTTTACAGTATAGGACGTCTTCTATCTGCGGCTTCCAGATTCCATAATTGGAAGCATTCAACTTTATCATCGATTTTGAAATTGATGTGGATCCCTCACTTTTTCAAGGACCTCAATGAAATTTCTCCGAACTCAAGGGGTCAAATTGCAATATCTCAACACTCTAGGGATCTTATTACAATTTTTGGAAACTTCCGAGACTGGAATGCAATTTACCACAACTTCAGGGGCTAAATTACAATTTCAAAAAATTTAGGGATTGAAATGCAATATACCACAACTTCAAGGGCTAAGTTATAATTTCATAAACTTTAGCTGATGCAATGACGATGTCACAGTGACATCAGCCTTCTTCTTCAAATGCATTCGCTGAATTGAAATTTTAAGCGAAATTTTGGTGAATCTTTGGCAAGCTTTTTGGCACATTTTAGCTCCGATTTTGACGAATTTTATATCGTCGGAATCGTCTCAAAGAGATGCACCTCCTGGTATGCTCAAAAGTTGATTTCGAGCAACTGCAAAATTTGACACTTTGAAAAACATACTATTTTTCTACCATGGGGCTCTGATACCACTTGTTAGGATCCGATAACCTGTGTGGCACACCAATAAGCAATCACAAACAATAACACAAGAGATTTACATGGTTCGAAAATAACCTACGTCCACGATGAGAGATATCCACTATAGAATTATCCTGGAGGGAGTTTATAACACTCACACCTCACTCTCTCTTTATAGCACTCTCACTCACTCAAATTATACAAACACACACTCTATGTGTTGCCTTGTCTGTGTTCTATCACTCCCCTTCATCCTCACCTCAATTTATACACAAAACAGAGAGGGAAACAAAGTCAAGTAAAAGGAGTTATTGGGTCTGCCACCTGCTCTCTTCCCTCCTGCTACCTGTCCTCTTCTCTCCTACTTCTTGACTTGGAGCCAACCTTCATTAATTCATCCATGTGGGCTGGAGCTAACAAAGAGAGTGAGAGTCATTTCCACTCATCAAGCACAACAATGGAGAAGAATGATTCCAGTTATGGTAGCTATGGTGATGTAAACACTTTGTGAGTTCAAGTGTTAGGTTCAGAAAAATGTCTCAAATGTTGAACAAGGTCTCTGTAGCGAGATTGAAGGTTTAGCACAAATATGGAATAGATGTTGTGATTTTAGCCCAGATGAGATGTACTTTTGTTCAAATAAAAATTAACAAATAAAAACTGAACAGATAGGTATAATAATTTAGATACATATGTTCGAAAATTCAATAGATAAAATTGAAAATCGAATAAATATAATAAAAATTTCAACATATAAGAAAATTTTGGACAAATAGTTGAAGAGATAAGGGAAAAGAATTGAACAGATAGTCAAAAAATTTAAACGGATATATATAAATTTGAATAGATAAAAAAAATAATTTAAACAGATAGATAAATTTGAATAGATAGTAAAAAAAGTCCACCGAAAAAAAAGTCAACAGACAAATTAAGAGGTAAAATTAAAAACAAATTGTCGACCCAAAATAATAAAAAGACTTCTCACTAAATATTTCACAAAAGGTGGACCTCTTATCAATAAAAAAATATCCACTCAACCTAATGTGTTATACCCCCTTAAATTAAATTTATCACTAATTTTCTCTAAATTTTATTCAATATATTTTGTTTCAATTTTCTAGATTCAATTTTCTCTTAAAATTGAGTTTTATTTTTTATTTTTTTGTGTTTTCTTATTTTTAGTGAATATTTTTAAAATTTTAAGCAATTTTTTACTTTTTAGATGCATCTTACTTAAATGTATCTAAAAAGTAAAATATTTACAAAAAAAAATATTTAAAAAAATCAATACATATACAAGAATACGAAAAATATACTGAATTTTTATATTTTTTTAATATTTTTGATATTTAATGAATTTTCTAAATATTTTTTTCACAAATATTATACTTTAAATTGTATTTATATTAGATATATCTAAAAATTAAAAAAAAAATTACTTAAAATATTATAAAAATTTAGTAAAAACAAAAAAATATAAAAATTTAATTTGTCAAAAAGTAATAAATGTTAAAAATTCAAACAAAAACAAGCTGATTGGTACTCTAAATAATTTATTATTTAGGTCGACTAGACAAGATTTAAAAAGTTGGACGGTGCAACAGTGAAAAGGAAAAACCGACCGCTTTTGCCAAACGAGGAAAGTTGACTTCGAAAGTAACCCGAGCCAAGACCAAAACAAGCATGTAAAAAATTCTGAGTTCAAAAAAAAAAAATTAAAAAAAATTCAAAGAAAAATATTAAAAATTTTAAATATTTTATTAAATTTTTTACCAAATATTGTGAGACCTACACCATATGTTCTTATAGAAATCTCACACTTGTATTTAATAAAATTTTTAAAATATTTGACATTACTCAAATTCACAATCCGTTGTCGCAAGCCATGTCGTACAAATATTCTTTTTCAAAGTTTTATTTTGATTTGTGCAACGTAAGTTCCGAAATTGGCTATAAAAGAAAGCACAACAATCACTGTTCTATCTATAAATAAAAGAACACCTCCTATTTTTGTTTTTTGTGTTTTTTTTTTTAATTTTTAGTGAATATTTTTAAAATTTTAAGTATTTTTTTTTATATTTTTTTAGATGCACCTTACTTAGATGTATCTAAAAAGTGAAAAAATAGTAAAAAAATATTTTAAAAAATTAACAAATACATAAAAATACGAAAAATATACTAAATTTTCATATTTTTTTTGTATTTTGGTATTTATTAAATTTTTAAAAGATTTTTTTCACAAAAATTATACTTTTTATGTGTATTTATGTTAAATGTGTCTAAGAAGTAAAAAAATTACTTAAAATATTAAAAAAATTCAGTAAAAACAAAAAAATATGAAAAACAAGAAAGTAGAATTTTCTAAAAACTGTTTTCAGAAAAACAAAACCAAAAATAGTGAAAGTTTGAGTATGTGGTTGGTTGAAATATATAATTTGATTAATTTTCTTATCATATTTTTATAAAAATTGACACTTATGACCACTTCAGTATAAGCCAAATTATGGAAAGTTTTTTGAGATATCAAACATTTTTCATTTATAAATATCCTACCTATTAAAAAAAAAGAAAAAATAAAAGAAAAAGAAACAAATGTGTAGTTTTTGGATATGTGTTTATCAATTTTATTTTGTGGACATAAACAACTGATGTTTCAATTTAAAAAATTAAAAAGTCAAAAAAAAAAATTGAGTTTTTTGGGGATAAAAGAAGCCATCTAACTCCTCTATATATTATTTTAAGATGGACTATTTTAATCACATAAAAAAATAGAAATTATATTTGGAGATTATTCCTATATATTATACTACTACATACAAATATAGCGGAAACAAATTAATTAATATACATGAAAAGTTATACTAAACTTTCATTTTCAATTAATTGAATTATTTTTAACAAACTAATAAATAGCAGTAATGGTATAATAGAATAGAAAGATGATAAAAATAAAAAACACAATGATATTTAAAAGTTTTAAATTTACCTAGTTATACAAAAATCTAATATTACAGTACAATCTTGAATTCCTAATAAATTTTCACATTTTCTATAAAATAAAATAATAAAAAAAAAATTCAATACCCATTTTTTTACTTCAATTTTGCGGTTTTCATTAAAAAAAAACAAAATCTAATCAAAATTCTTGGCACATAATGAGCATATAGATATTTCAATTGCAACTATCATCACCAATAATTCTTCTCCACCATGTAAACATATAAACAAACACATAAATCTCACTATTAATTTTTTATTTTCAATTTATTTAAGATGGAGTTGTAGATTTCTATTTTTTTTAAAATTTTAATTTATCTATACTTTCTATTTGTTTTTAATTATTATTATTTAGGTAAGTTATTACGTGAGTTAAATATGTGATATATATGTGAGTTTTATTTATTTAAAATATGATGGTGTGAGATATTTTCAAATTAGATTTGTTTAAATAGACTTTAAAGATTTTTAAAATTTAAAATTGGATATTGAGAGGCAAAAGAAAGATTTTAACTGAATATATAAAAATCATATTTATTAATTTTATCTATTTGTATATCAAATTTTTTAATTTTTTTTTTTTTTTTTTTTTTTGGGTTATGTTATAATATAATATATAAGATATATATAGATACCCACAATACTTATGAAAAATATTATCTGATTTTTTGAGGGAGAGAGAAATTACAATGGAGAGATTATGAAATATTTTTGTTATCTTTCTATTTGAAATTCATAAATTAAGGAATAATTATTATTTCCAAAATAATTAAATAGGTATGGGAGAAGTTGCAAAAGGTGTGTATGAGAGAAGTCAATAAGTGCTAAGTGATTTTTTTTTTTTTAAATCAAAAAATTAGGAAATTAAGATTGAGGTATTGGAGCTCCCACAAGACTTGTGAGTTAGAAACTCCATTTTTCTTATATAATATATATATAGATAGATAGATAGATAGATAGATAGATATATTTATATTTGTTTTAGATTTTTTTTAATATACAAATTATTTTTTTTAGATTTTTTATAAAAATAATTTAAGAATCCCATCACTAACTATAGTGTAGGGGATAAGTTGAAAAGGGTGCTTTAGTAATTATGAGAGAAGTTAAAAATGTTTAAAAAATCAATAATTTTAGAAAATTGATTAATTTGTCCCATTAAGTGATTTAAAATTTCAATAGATATATATCAAAAAAATATATAATTATATTACTAAATCATAATTCAAATTTAAATGTTATTATATCTTTTTGAATTTCATAGTTAAATTCTTATCTTCTTTATTTTTGTGTGTAACCATAATGTATGAAAGAAATTAAAAAAGGTACTGCAGTAATTATGAGAGAAGTCAAAAAGGTTTGTAGGTTGGGAGAAGTCAATAAATGCTGAGTTTTTTTTTTTTTAAATCAAAAAATTAGAAAATTAGAATTATGATGTTGGAGCTCCCACAAAGCTAGTAGATTAGAAACTCCATTTTTCTTATATAATACTAGCCTATCACCCGTGCTATGCACGGGATAATTATAGATATTTTATATTTGTTTTAGATTTTTTTTAATATATAAATTATGTTTTTTAAGATTTTTTATAAAAATAATTTGACAATCTTATCACTAACCATAGTGTATGGGAGAAGTTGAAAAGGGTGTTGCAGTAACTATACATGGATTGTATCTATAATTATTTGTATGATGGGATTTTAAATGCTGATTAGAAGATTTTGACCAAATTAATAAATGCAGGCATGTGGAAAGACATGTGGATTGAAAGAAATTAATAAATGCTGATCAGGAGATTTTGACCAAATCAATAAATGCTGAGATTTTTTTTTAAATAAAAAATAAAAAAATTTAGAAAATTCAGATTGGGATATTGAAACTCTCACAGGCCTTAGGGGTTAAAAACCCCCTTTTGCTTAATATATAGTATATAGATAATATATATATATATATAGATTATAAGATGGGAGAAATAAAGTGCTATCTTATTATAATGGAGGAGATCTTATAAAAAAAAAGTATAGACATAAATGCCCTCCTATTTTATTGTATTTACAATTATCTATATATGTGAATTGTGATTTTTTAATTTTTTTTTTAAATGTCTTCTTTTTTTTTCTTTTTTATATTATATTAAAGTTTAATATTTTGATAATAATCATATGTGTTGAACTTTTCAAGAAATTTTTTTTATGTTCGTTCTTAATGCATTAAAGTATTATTATGAGAGATAATAATCATATGTGTTGGGACTTTTTAAGGAATTCATGTGTTGGATTTCAAATAATTTTTTTTATACTTGTTCTTAATGCATTAAAGTATTAATAAATGCTAAAAAAAAATTTTAAATCAAAAAATCAAGAAATTTAGATTGGAGATTGGAGCTCCCACAAGGCTCGGGGTTAAAAACCCCATTTTGCTTAATATATAGTATAGACTAGCCTATCACCTGTGCTATGCACTGAATAATTATAGATATTTATATTTATTTTAGATTTTTTTAATATATAAATAATGTTTTTTAAGATTTTTTATAAAAATAATTTAACAGTCTTATTACTAACTATAGTGTATGGGAGAAGTTGAAAATGATATTGCAGTAACTATGCATGGATTATATCTATAATTATTTGTATGAGGGGATTTTAAATGCTGATAAGGAGATTTTGACCAAAATCAATAAATGCAGGCATGTGGAAAGACATGTGGATTGAAAAAAGTTAATAAATGCTGATCAGGAGATTTTGACCAAATCAATAAATGTTGAGTTTTTTTTTTAAATAAAAAAAATTAGAAAATTTAGATTGGAATATTGGAACTCTCACGAGGCTTGGGGTTAGAAACCACATTTTCCTTAATATATACTAGCATATCACTCGTGCTATGCACGGATTGTGTTTACAATTATCTATATATGTGAATTGTGATTTTTAAATGTTTTTTTTTTAAATGTCTTCTTTTTTTCCTTTTTTATATTATATTAAAGTTTAATATTTTGATAATAATCATATATGTTGGACTTTTCAAGAAATTAAATATCTTTTTTTTATTATATTATATTAAAGTTTAATATTTTGATAATAATCATATGTGTTGGACTTTTAAGAATTTTTTTTTATGCTTGTTCTTAATACATTAAAGTGTTATTATGAGAGATAATAATTATATGTGTTGGGATTTTTCAAGGAATTCATATGTGTTGGATTTCAAAGAATTTTTTTTTTATGCTTGTTCTTAATACATTAAAGTGTTATTATGAGGGTAAGACTTAGGAGTTGAAAGAAGTTAATAAATGCTAAGATTTTTTTTTTTTAAATAAAAAAATCAAGAAATTTAGATTGAGAGATTGGAACTCCCACAAGGCTTGGGGTTAAAAACCCCTTTTTGCTTAATATATAGTATAGATTTAGATTGGAATATTGGAACTCTCACGAGGCTTGGGATTAGAAACCCCATTTTCCTTAATATATACTAACATATCACCCGTGCTATGCACGGATTGTGTTTACAATTATCTATATATGTGAATTGTGATTTTTAAATGTTTTTTTTTAAATGTCTTCTTTTTTTCTTTTTTTATATTATATTAAAATTTAATATTTTGATAATAATCATATGTGTTGGACTTTTCAAGGAATTAAATATCTTTTTTTTATTATATTATATTAAAGTTTAATATTTTGATAATAATCATATGTGTTGGACTTTTAAGAATTTTTTTTTATGCTTGTTCTTAATGCATTAAAGTGTTATTATGAGGGATAATAATTATATGTGTTGGGATTTTTCAAGAAATTCATATGTGTTGGATTTCAAAGATTTTTTTTTTTTATGCTTGTTCTTAATACATTAAAGTGTTATTATGAGGGTAAGACTTAGGAGTTGAGAGAAGTTAATAAATGCTAAGATTTTTTTTTTTAAAATAAAAAAATCAAGAAATTTAGATTGGGAGATTGGAACTCCCACAAGGCTTGGAGTTAAAAACCCCCTTTTGCTTAATATATAGTATAGATAGATATAGATATAGATACTAGCCTATCACCCGTGCTATGCACGGGATAATTATAAATATTTATATTTGTTTTAGATTTTTTTTAAATACAAATTATTTTTTTTAGATTTTTATAAAAATAATTTAACAATCTTATCACTAACCATAGTGTATGAGAGAAATTGAAAAGAGTGCTGCAGTAACTATGCACGAGTTATATCTATAATTATTTGTATGAGGGGATTTTAACCAAAGCTCTCAAAAGGCATTTGGAAAGGTAAAATTAAGATTGAGATATTGAAACTCTCACAAGGCTTGGGGGTTAGAAACTTCTTTTTCCTTATATACAGATATAGATAGATATATATAGATAGATAGGTAAATAGATTATTATTTTTTCATTCGTTTGTATCAAACCATGCCAGTTCTCTCTCTCTCAACTCATCAGCTTACTTAACTTTTAGGGCAAATTACAAACACTCCCTTGAGGTTTGATTAAAATACAGATTCGCTTCTGAGGTTTGAGAAATTATAAATTCCCCCCGAAGGTTATATTTGCATAACAAATTAGGGGACAATTTGTCATGTAAATATAAACCTTAAGCGGCAATTTGTTATGAAAATATAAATCTCAAGGAGCAGGATGTAATTTCTCAAACCTCAGAGGATAATCTATATTTTAGTCAAACTTCGAGGGTTGTTGGTAATTTGTCCTAACTTTTATTGCTCACTGGATAGCACCTACTTCTTCAACTCGTAATCTCTCTCAAAAAATAATTTGGCGCTACTGGAACAGCACGTATCTGTATGTCTCACCAATTACCAATATTATATCATCTGTTATTTCTCAATTATTTAATAAAAAATTATGAATTTCACTTTTTTGATCAATCAAAATACACTTAAAACACCAATTACAAATTAAGTCAATTGGCAGTTAAAAATACAATCACATTTTTGTTTACAATAAAAAAAAATTTAAAAAAAAAAACACAATGAGTTAAGTCAATTGATAATTAAAAAAACACAATAATTTATTTTTCAAAAAACAGAGTGACTTAAAAAGATCAATTACAAATTTTTTTTTTTTCAAAATGCAATCTAATCATCATCAATAATGAGTACTTTATGTGAACTTAATGAATGCAATCCTTTTTTTTTTCCCAAAAAACACAGTGAGTTAAAAATCAAATTACAAATTAAATCAATTCATAATTAAAAAGCACAATTAATTTTTTTTCTTTAAAAAACACAGTGAGTTTAAAAAATCAATTATAATTTTTTTTTTTCAAAATACAATCTAATCATCATAAATAATAGATACTTTACGTGAACCTACTGAATACAATCCATTTTTTTTCCCCAAAAAATACAGTGAGTTAAAAAATCAAATCACAAATTAAGCCAATTGATAGTGAAAAAACACAACAAATTTTTGTTTTTAAAAAAACACAATGAGTTAAAAAAATCAATTACAAATTTTTTTCCTCAAAATACAATCTAATCATCATCAATTGATAGTTGAAAATACAATCACATTTTTGCTCATAATAAAAAATAAACCCAGTGAGTTAAAAATCCAATCACAAATTAATTTAATTGATAATTAAAAAACACAATAATTTATTTTTCAAAAAACATAGTGAGTTAAAAAGATCAATTACAAATTATTTTTTTTTCAAAATACAATATAATTGAGAGGGAGATTTATGATCTAGAATATGGCCAGACAGATTTGGGCCGGACCGAGCTGTTCCGGACAGATCTGGGCCTGACAGGTTTGGGCCGGGATAATGTGGCAGAATCTGCTCGGATAAGGCAAACGTACTTGTACTACGCTATAGGGCTTCGTGGGATCGAGGGCGGTCAAGTGAGATGTCCGGTGCCGGGAAAGGCGTGGATTGGACCGAGATATCTGTGTTTGCTCGGTAGGAAGACTGATGGCAGACAGCATGAACTGTCCCGAGCTTGGCTATGCTGGGATGCGGCCGAGCTCGGTCCTCATTGAGCTTGTCTAATGGAGTGCTTAGTCATGAAGCACAACACAGCCGATGATGGCCGAAATGAAGTTGTCCGACTGCCGAGCTCCCAGTAGAGTGGGATGGCAGTGAGTTAGGTGATGTTCAGCAAGGTTTGTGTTGACAGATGGGATAGCAGAGCCACGTGTCAAGAGATCACTGGGAGTAGATTTGGGGCGCAGAGGGTATTTAGGCATGTCTGCGCCCCCCATACACAAAAGATGAACATTTGGTGAGGCATACATTAAACACTCAACTCTCTCCCTTCTCTCTATCTATCCCCTGGTGTGTGTTCTAACTTGACCGTCGGAGGGGTTTTCCGGCCACACACCGCCGGGTAGTTCACCGCCTTTGTGTACGCAGGTGATCGGATAGAAGCGAAGCTTGGAAGAAGGGAGTACGGGCTTGCCTGAATATTTGCTCCCCGCACAATTGGCGCCGTCTTTGGGAAACTTTGCAGATAAAACCTTGTCTTCCAAGCTCATCCGATCGCTTTCTATGGCGAACAACGAAGAGATTCCGCTGTCCGCCATCGATGGAGTCACTCCGGAGTCAGGCAGACGGAGAAAGGGACACCCCACCGTTACTCCGATGAGGGACTTGGAGACATTCCCAGGAGGACAGTCGGGAGACGCGCGGGATAAGCGCGGAAGAAGTCATGGTCATTCACAGAGTCCAGACGGTCACCAGCGGAGGAGAGACTCACACACCAGACGTCTGGAAAATAAGCTGAAGGACCAGGATGCCGTCATCCGGCGAATGGCGGCGGAGAAGGAGGAGCTGAAGGGGCATGTCAAAGGGAAGGGTGTAGCTGGAGTGGGAGACCACAGTGAGCGCACCTAACCCCGCCGTTCAGGTAGTCAGAGTCAGCAGCACACACCGTCCATCTCTATTACCAGAAGTTACAAGGTTGGTGATTCCGATGTGCGCGCAGAGAAGTCCAGCGCGCAAGATAGCACTTACCAGCCCTCACGTCCGGCGCCAACGTCGAGATACACCTATTCCGCTCGATCAGAGGATTTGCAGGCAGTCTTGGAGGAACGGGCTCGCCAGCGGGAGGCACAGAGGATACTGGCTTTCCAGCCGTTATCCTACGGGGTTCACGCCAGCGAGGAGGTCGGAATGCCTCCACCCCGCCTAGCGGCGCCACTCCTTGCGGATTCCGACTTGGCAAGGTTGAGCGCCACCCCTTTCTCCCTGGAAATAGAAACAACACAGCTTCCGGCAGGCTTCCACTAGCCAAAGTTCACACTTTACGACGGAAAGACCGATCCTTACATGCATGTAAACCACTTCCGACAGGTCATGGCCAGACATAGGCGGAATGATGCTCTTATGTGCCTCATCTTTCCGTCAAGTTTGGGAGAGCTGGGCTTGAAATGGTTCGAGCGACTGCCGGAGGGGAGTATTGAGAGGTGGCATCAGTTGGCCGAAGCCTTTGTGACGCGCTTCAAAACCAACACTAAAACACCTAAGGAAGTTGATCACCTGCTGAGTGTCAAGATGGAGCCGAGCGACACATTGAAGGCATACAACTCCAGATATTGGGAGACTTTCAACAAGATCTTGGATTGCCCGGTCAACCTTGCAATCACTCAGTACAAGCGGGGCCTCCCAGTCGGACATAGACTGTGGGACTCGCTTACCATGCACCAGCCGACGTCCATGGGCCAGCTAATGCAGCGCATCAATGAGCACATCCGAGTAGAGGATGATGCGTCGACATCTACCGCGAAAGCGACTCCGGTGGCAACAGACACGAGGTCAACTGGCAAAGTGCACGCAGTTAGACAAGAGTCCAGTCGATCAAGTGACCGCGCTGAGGAATCGGACCGTGGCTCAAATCGTAAAAATCGGGGTAGGGGACGTCGGAATGACCGGGATGACTACCCCCGGGATGATGTGGCCGACGCAAACAGAAGATTGAAGGCCAGGACGGGCATTACCACGGTCTTCAAAATTCCCATCTATCGCATACTTAGTGAAATCCGTGACGAGGAGTACGTCCGGTTTCCTGCTAAGTTGGGCGATGGACAGAAGGGCTACAATCCGCGATATCGTTGCACATTTCACCGAGAGCGAGGCCACCGGACAGAGGATTGTTTGCCTTTGAGGCAACACTTGGAAGAACTAGTCGCGGCCGGACACCTAGACCTTTACATTGATGGGGGCATAAAAGTGAATCAGGCTCCGGTTGACCCTAGGGGACAGGATGACCGAGACGCGCCTCCACAAGGGGTTATTAATGTCATTCACGGCATAGTGGAACTAGTGCGCGTTTGCGAACTCCGGGGTATGATCAAGAAGGCAGAACACATGAGGGAAGTTTTGGCGGTTCAGCCTGCAATCAAGAGGGGAAAGACCGAAGAAAGAGATGTGCTCAGTTTCTCCTCAAGGGATCTAGAGTGCATTCAGACACCGCACAACGACGCCTTAGTAGTGACGCTCCGCGTCAAGGAATTTGATGTCAAACGGATCTTGATTGATCAGGGAAGCTCGGTCGAGATCATGTACTACGATGCATTCAAGTAGCTCAAGCTCCGTGATACAGACTTGGCTCTGGCGACTTCACCCCTGGTCGGTTTCAACTCACAATCGGAGTGGCCTTTTGGAAAGATTATCCTACCGGTCAAAGCAGGATCCGTAGTCAAGCAAGTGGAGTTTTGGGTGCTGCAAGTACCATCTACTTATTACCTGATCCTTAGAAGGGGATGGCTTCATGCGATGCAAGCCGTGGCGTCGACCTACCATCAGGTAATGAGATTCCCCTCGGCCATGGGGCCAATCGAGGAGATTTGGGGAGATCAAGTCATGTCCAAACAGTGCTTCGTGGCAGTGAACGGGAGCCGGGCTGCCAAAGGCTTCGTTCAAATGATAGAAGGATCGGAAGTCCGGGGAGTTCTTGATGATGTGGGCACAAAGGCAGAGGACAAGGCCGTTGAGGAATTGGTGGAGGTGCGAATTGACGCGGAGCAGCCGGACAAATTCTTCTTGCTCGGCTCCAGCCTCACTGCCCAAGAAAGGATCGAAATGGTTGAGTTTTTGATGGCCAACATCGAAGTCTTCGCATGGTCGCCTTACGACATGCCCGGCCTTGATCCAAGTTTTATCTGTCATCACCTCAATGTCTTCCCCGGAGCAAAGCCAGTCATTCAACGAACAAGGAGGTCAGCGCTGCATCACGCCGAGGTAGTTGCGGAGGAAGTGAAAAACTTGCTCGAGGCACGAGCAATTCAGGAAGTGCACTACCCTCGGTGGATTTCCAATACCGTAGTGGTGCCCAAGAAGAATGGGAAGTGGCGAGTTTGTGTCGATTACAAGACAGTCAACCGAGCTTGTCCAAAAGATAGCTTCCCTTTGCCCCACATTGACCAGCTCGTGGACTTGACGGCTGGACATAATAGGCTTAGCTTCTTGGATGCCTATCGCAGCTACCATCAGATTGCCATGCATGGGCCCGACTGAGAGATCACCTCCTTCACGACTCCAAGGGGACTCTTCTGCTACCGAGTCATGCCTTTTGGTTTGAAGAACGCTGGGGCAACCTTTCAGAGGATGGTGACTAAGATGTTTGCTTCGTTGCTTGGCTAGACAATGGAGGCTTACATTGATGATATGGAGGTTAAAAGCCGGCATCAGGCAGACCACTTGTCCGATTTGGCCGAGATGTTTGCCATTCTCAAAAAGCACAAGCTACGCTTGAATGCGTCTAAGTGCGCCTTTGGTGTGGGGTCCGGAAAATTTTTGGGATTCCTAGTCATGAACCGGGGCATCGAAGCAGACCCCACTAAGATTAGAGCCGTGCAGGAGTTGAAACAGCCCAACTCGGCTAAGGACGTGCAGCATCTGGCCGGAATGGCCGCCGCGCTTAATCGATTTATAAGCCGGTCATCAGATCGCTGCTGCCCTTTCTTTCAGGCATTGAAATCAAAGTTTACGTGGGATGAAGAGTGTGACCGGGCTTTGGCCGAGCTCAAGGAATATCTGTCTTCTCCGCCACTATTGGTTACACCGAAGCTAGGCGAGGAACTCTATCTTTACATTGCCGTCTCACAACATGCAGTCAGTGCGGTGCTAGTTCGAGCTGAAGGAATTAAGCACCTCCCAATCTTCTACGTCAGTAAAACCTTGCTGCCGGCAGAGTCGAGATACTTGCCGTTGGAAAAGCTTGCGTTGGCATTGATGATGGCATCTAGGAAGTTGGCGCACTATTTCCATGCCCATACCATCATCGTTCTGACCGAGTTCCCCCTCAAAGCTTTGTTCGAATGGGCGGACTTCTCCGGTCGAATTCTTAAGTGGGCGGTTGAATTAGGTCAATTTGATGTCAAGTTTCAGCCGCGCACTACTATAAAAGCCCAGACCTTGGCCGATTTCGTTGCGGAATTCTCACCTGGAACTCATCCGGTGTGCTCGGTCGACATTGCCGCGGCAGATGATGAGGTGAATGCAAGCACGGCCGAGACACAACAACTTGGAGTTGGCGACGCGAAATTTGCGCGCCCCTCCGGAACACCCTCAGTTTGTACAAATCCACCGCCCGGTGATGCGATGACGGAATTGGGTATCACCAACCCACCTGCTCTGTCCGGTACCGCATCACAAAGGGGGGAAGAAGTGGAAGCACTCAGCACAGAGCCTGTGGCCGGCAAAATACCGCAACCTGGAGATTTGCCTACGAACTTGGGCATTGTAGATCAACTTGCTGAGTCCGGTGCCGAATCACCAAGGGGGGCTGAAGTGGAACCAGTCAGCACAGAACGTGCAGCCGAACAACCGTGATCTCATCGACCTTTGAAACTCTCAGGACCCTTCAGAATGTTGGAAGCTTTTTGTGGGGGAGATGTGGAAACTTTTCGTTGATGGAGCGTCGAACCGTCACGGCGCCGGGCTAGGTATCGTTCTTATCTCGCCGGATGGCCTAACTATTGAACATTCTATCACTCTTGGCTTCCCAGCCTCCAACAACGAGACTGAGTACAAGGCACTTCTGGCCGGACTCCAAAGCGCTCTTCAGATGAAAGCTTCCGAGCTAATGGTGTACAGTGATTCCCAGCTTGTGGTTAACCAAGTGGCTGGGATTTATGAATCAAAGGATGACAGAATGGCAAAGTACCAAGCTCTGGTCAGGAAACACATCAAGCAATTTCAAGCAATCAGAGTTCAACAGATTGGCCGGGAAGAAAACAGCCGAGCCGATAAGCTGGCCGGTCTTGCTTCAATGGTTGATAGTACATCTCCTAACCCCCTGTTGATTGAATTCCTTCCACGGCCAAGTATTGAGGAAGCCGGGCTGACGGATGTGCTCTGCGCCGTGCTTGGTCCTTCCTGGATGGACCCTATAATCCTGTTTCTCAGAGACCGGACTCTGCCAGCCGACAAGAAAGAAGCGCACAAAGTCCGGGTGAAGTCAGAACGGTTTTGGCTCTCTCCATCTGGAGTGTTGTATAAAAAGTCCTTTACCGGTTCCTATCTGAAGTGCGTGCACCCGAGTAGCGTAGAGGCCTTCTTGTACGAAATTCACAAAGGCATTTGTGGCAGTCATATAGGGGCAGATCCCTGGCCTACCGAGCTATTTCGCAGGGCTACTGGTGGCCCTGCATGCAGGCCGACGCACAAAAGTACGTTCGCAAGTGTGAAAAGTGCCAGAAATTCGCCCATCAGATCCATCAGCCGGCCAGGGAACTTCTTCCCCTCACCAGTCCTTGGCCCTTTGCAATGTGGGGGCTAGATATAGTCGGGCCGCTACCAACAGCACCAGGCAACCGGAAGTTCTTCATCGCGGCCACAGATTACTTCACCAAATGGGTTGAAGCTGAGCCCTTAGCAACAATCAAGGAGAAAGACGTGAAGTGGTTTGTCTGGTAGAATGTGGTCACGCGGTTTGGCGTTCCCAAGATTTTGATCTCTGATAACGGCACCCAATTTGACGGCCGCCTATTCAGAGGATTTTGTGAAGATCTAAAGATTGAATTCTACAACTCTACTCTGACTTACCCGCAGTCCAACGGTCAAGCCGAGGCATCAAACAAGACCATCCTGGATGGGTTGAAGAAACGACTGGAGAAGGCAAAGGGAAAATGGGATGAGGAACTACCCAGCGTCCTTTGGGCATACCGAACGACCCCGCGGCGATCTACCAGGAAAACTCCATTTGCTTTGGCTTATGGCATGGAGGCGGTCATACCTTTGGAAATTGGCATGCCCACCCTAAGAAGTGAAAGTTTTGAGCCCGAGCTGAACGCCGAGACTATCGGCCTGGAACTAGACCTAGTGGAAGAGCGTCGGGAGAAGGCCCTCATCCACGTGGCCGCCTATCGACAAGAGCTCTCAAGGAAGTACAACAAAACGGTGCACCCCAGACCGTTCAAAGTAGGTGATTGGGTTTTGAGGAAAGTTATGGGCAATACCCTGGTGCCAGGTGAAGGCAAACTAGGGGCAAATTGGGAAGGACCCTACAAGATAACCGGTTTGGCAGGCAAAGGGGCATACCACTTGGAGGATCTGGATGGCAGAACAATACCCCGGCCATGGAATGCGGCCAACCTCAAACTGTATTATTTCTAGCTTTAGTCTTCTTTTTGTGCAAAGGAATTTTTTGCCTTACACTTCAGAATGTAATTCTTTTTGTTAATATATAGAAGTGTCTCTTCTTTGCTTTAGCATTTAGCTTGTTGTTCTGATGTAAAAACCGAGATGTTTATTCCGGTTGAAAGGGTTGATGTTTTGTTCGACTCTCAGAATTAGACCGAGATGTTTACTCCGGTTTAAAGAGTTAATGTTTTGTTTAGCTTAAGTATTCTCAACCGAGATGTTTACTCCGGTTGAAAGGGTTGATGTCTTGTTCAACTCTCAGAATTAAATCGAGATGTTTTATTCCGGTTGAAAGGGTTGATGTTTTGTTCAACTCTCAGAATTAGACCGAGATGTTTACTCCAGTTTAAAGAGTTGGTGATTTGTTCAACTTTGCTGATCCAACCGAGATGGTTACTCCAGTTGAAAAAGTTGGTGATATGCTCAACTTTGCTGTTCTAACCGAGATGGTTATTCCAGTTGAAGAAGTTGGTGATTTGTTCAACTTTGCTTATCCAACCGAGATGAGTTACTCCGGTTGAAGGTGTTGATGTTTTGCTCAACACCCAGTTCCAACCGAGCTATTTATTCTGGTTGAAGGAGATGTTTTGTTCAATTGTTATGCACATAGAGATGTATTTTGCTCGGCTGAAGTGATGAAGGCTCAAGACCGCGCAAACACTTAATGAAAGTTCATTTTTTCCATTAATCAACACAAAGTACAAAAGGTGGGGCTGACAGCCCAGTTACATAAAAAGAAAAAAAAAGAAAAACTAAGCTAGGGGGGAGAGGTTGGTGAATTCATCTTCGGTTGCCTCCAGGTTGACCGTAGGAGATCGGTCTTGGGCACCGGGCTCAGTTCGGCCGGGCTGCTCCCGCTCTTGTTGGTCCTCTCCCTCGGTGTCTGTCTCGGCCTCTTCTTCCAGACCTTCCTCGGCCTCAGCCTGCAACGCGCTGAAGACGTCGTTGGCATATGGCACGAGATGGGTCAGCAGGAAGGCAGGCGGCGGAGTGGCAAACACGTCGGTGCTTGGACCTTGACCGAGATGCTCGCAGGCAAACTTCCAGCCGGCTTTGAAGTAAATATCTTGAGTGGTGAAGACTTGCTTCTTGTAGCTGTCCTCAGCTTCATTGAAGCCAGCATTGTTGGCAGCTTGACAGTCTTTCTTCCTTGACTTCTTGAGCGCGTCAAGCTCGGCCTGGAGTTCATCCCGCTTCTTCTCGGCCTCGCCAAGCTGACTGAGCAACCTGTTGTTGTCGGCGTTGGCGATTTCAAGTGAGGACTTTGCTCGGCCAAGCTCGGTCTAAAGGCTTTGGACTTGGCTGGCCGTGTCATTCGCCTTTTGCCGAAGTCTGTGGATGCGCTCCATGACCAAGTGTTGCTTTTGAATGGCCTACAAAAAGAGAATTTGATCAGAGAAGAAACCGTGCAAACACTTGTGAAAATTTAAGTAGAAGATTGAGATTCTTACCTTGGTCATGGATTTCACGGCTGATTTCACCAGCCGGGTGTCAGGAACGTGGTCGCTGCTAACCACGTCGCTCGGCAGCAGCAGAGCTTTTGAAAGATCGAAGGCGAGCAAGTGCTCCTTGTCGTCTTTGACGGAGGTGTTAGCTGGGATTTCTTTACCCCGGTGCTTTAGCTGCGGTCGCCATGGTGGTGTGGGGTCGGCGGTGACGGTGGGTTGCTCGGTGGTTAGCTCGGCAACCAGCTTGACAGATGGGTCTGCGCAAGGTCTTTTGCCAGCACGGCGAGTTTCTTATCTGGCTTGCCCGGCTGCTGGTGATGCCAAGGCAACCACGGCGCCGCTGGATTGACCGGCAGTTGGTGGCGGGGTGATGCTCGGTATTTCGGTTGAAGTGGCGGTTAGGAGATTCTTGATGCGACTTCGTTTGGCCATCTCTTGTTCCTCGGTCAACCAGATTAGCGGCACGTCCGGTAGGGTTGGGTCTGGAGAAGGTGATGGAGCACGGAGAAAGTCTGTTACTTTACTCCAGCGTAGAGCTGAATATCTGTAAGTGGGGATGTAGCCGAGCAACTCGTTACAATCCCGGTGGTTGTAGCGGAGCACGGTCCTGATGGCTTCAACGTTGGGGAACTGGTAGTTGGCTTGCAAGGCTTGAATTGCTGCAAAAGAAACAAGAAAAATGGTTAAGTACAGAATAATGAAGGAAGCCAATTGACCGAGCAAGGTAGCACGGCTTACATGTGGAACCGAAGTTCTTGCTTATGAACCAGCCTGGTACCTCGGCTGTTTCATAATTACTAGTCACCCAGAAGAAATCGTCATCGTGCAGGTCCTTGTCTGGTGCACCGGTCACTATTTTTTCTTTACCCGGCCTTATCTTAAGGTAATAGGCGAGACCATCGCCGGTGTGCCCAACAGTGTACTGCCGCAATATCTCGGCTAAGCCTAAGTTTGTGCCTAACCGGTTGTTAAGCTCGTGCACACCGTTTATTATTCGGTAGGTGTTGGTGGGCACTTGAGTGGGTGCAAGCCCGGTTCGGCGCAGGAACTCGGTGATCAATGGGTTGAGTGGGAAACGAAGGCCTCCTTCGACAATTGATAGCACGGTGAAGAGGCACTCCTCTCTGCCCCAAGGCGTTGTCTCAATTTTTGCAAGCTCAAGGTGGACATCGGCCGGGATGCCGTACTCCTCCCTGAACGCAGCTAGGGCAGCCGGTGTATCTACGAGAAAGCGAAATTCCCCATGAACGACCGGCTAAGTTAGCTCGGCTGAGGAGGTTTGGCACTGACTGGTGATTGTTGGCTGCTCGGTCTTTGAGAGCCTCAGAAATGGTCAGTGGTCCCCTTGGACTCTGCAGGAAAAGGTTGTCAAGTGTAAGAGGGAGCGCGGTCGCGCGAAACGAGCTTGACTTTAGCTCGGTCATTGTGCCAAACCACCTCGGTTGTGAAAGTTAGCCAAGGAGCCCGGTCGTTCAAACGGTCCAGCTGTTAGCCCGGTCGAGCGACCAAACCCTTTGCCTACCTCGGTTTCTGCTAAGGTTGGGATAAACAGGTTATTAGCTCGGTCTAATTGATTTTTTGGATCAAAGGAAGACCTGGAGCCCGGTCCGCCCCAGATCTTCAAGGTTCGTCAGAAAAACTGAAGAACAACATGAACAGTCATGGGTTTGGGATGGTTTCGAGTGCCTATATCCTAAAACTTAAGGATTATGTGCCCTAGAGTATGGAATAACAAGGGAAATAGCAAAGAGAACTCGAAGAACTTACCAGGAGAGGGCGAGGATGGCTCCTTCGAGTACGAACACAGCAATGGCAAGCAAGGAAGATGAGCACAGGAGCTCTGGAACATTTGGAATGAGAAAATGGCATGTATATAGGCCCAAAGACCGCCAAAATTTTGAATGCCAACGGACGGCTGGTTGGCTGCTCGAGGACCAATGGAAGAATGCCACATGTCCCCATTAATGGCAGCGTCAGAGTTGAAGAGACATGAAGGTCAGATGAGGCGTCAACCGGGCAAGTCAAGAGGTAGGAAGGTCAGATGAGGTGCCAACCGGGCAAGTCAAGAGGCAAGAAGGTCAAACGATGCGTCGACCGAGCAAGAAAAAGCATCGAGAACGGACATTAGCCCGGTTGGCCATGTGCAACTTGTGGACCGAGGAAGAGATTATCCCGGTCGGAACATATAATCCCAGTCACGCTTGCGCGGACGGAATTAAGGGGCAATTGAGAGGGAGATTTATGATCTAGAATATGGCCAGACAGATTTGGGCCGGACCGGACCGAGCTGTTCCGGACAGATCTGGGCCTGACAGGTTTGGGCCGGGATAATGTGGCAGAATCTGCTCGGATAAGGCAGGCGTACTTGTACTACGCAATAGGGCTTCTTGGGATCGAGGCCGGTCAGATGAGATGTCCGGCGCCGGGAAAGGCACGGATTGGACCGAGATATCTGTGTTTGCTCGGTAGGAAGACTGATGGCAGATAGTATGAACTGTCCCGAGCTTGGCTATGCTGGGATGCGGCCGAGCTCGGTCCTCATTGAGCTTATCTAATGGAGTGCTTAGTCATGAAGCACAACACAGCCGATGATGGCCGAAATGAAGTTGCCCGGCTGCCGAGCTCCCTGTAGAGTGGGCTGGCAGTGGGTTAGGTGATGTTCAGCAAGGTTTGTGCTGACAGATGGGATAGCAGAGCCACGTGTCAGGAGATCACTGGGAGTAGATTTGGGGCGCAGAGGGTATATAGGCATGTCTGCGCCCCCCATACACAAAAGATGAACATTTGGTGAGGCATACACCAAACACTCAACTCTCTGCCTTCCCTCTATCTATCCCCTGGTGTGTGTTCTAATTTGACCGTCGGAGGGGTTTTCCGGCCACACACCGCCGAGTAACTCACCGCCTTTGTGTACGCAGGTGATCAGATAGAAGCAGAACTTGGAAGAAGGGAGTACGGGCTTGCCTGAATAGTTGCTCCCCGCACAATAATCATCATCGATAATTGGTGCATTATGTGACCCTAATGACTACAATCCATTTTCTTTTTCAAAAAATATAGTGAGTTAAAAATCAAATCACAAATTAAATGAATTGATAGTTAAAAAAACACAATAATTTTTTTTTTTTTCAAATAACACAGTGAGTTAAAAAAAATCAATTACACTTTTTTTTTCAAAATACAATTTAATCATTATCAATAATTGGTACTTTAAAAATCAAATCACAAATAAATAAAATCAAATCACAAATATTTTTATGCTATCTAACTACAATCATAGTTTTTTCATAAATAATTGTAAAGAAGAACCATTAAAATAGTAAATAAAAAGATTAAATCACATTAAAAAAAAAAAAAAGAACCATTGAACTAACTACAATACAATCACATTTAAAAAAAAAAAAAAAAAAAAGAACCATTGAACAAACTGCAATCATATCACATTTTCCCATAATAAAAAAAAATAAATGAAAAAAAGAACCATTGACTAACTACAATCACATTAAAAAAAAAAAAAAAAACCATTGAACTAACTATAGTCATATTTTTCTCTTTATGAGTGTTTATGTTTATCTAACTTCAATCATATTGAAAAATAAAATTAAAACAGTAAATAAAAAGATTAAATCACATTAAAAAAAAAAAAGAACCATTGAACAAATTACAATCATATCACATTTTTCTCATAATAAAATAACTAAATGAAAAAAAAAATAACCATTGAACTATCTACAATCACATTAAAAAAAAAAGAACCGTTGAACTAATTATAATCACATTTTTTTCTTTGTGACTGTTTATATTTATCTAACTTCAATCATATTAAAAAATCAAATTATAATTTTTTTTTCGCTAGACAAATCACAAACATTTTTATGCGCTATGTAACTACAATATTAAAACTGTAAACAAAAAGAGAAGTGAAGAAGGAGAAAACAAAAATGAGACTCACAATCACTGTTTGCATACGTGGTCACTGAAGTTGAAAGTGAAGAAGTGAGAAGTCAAGAAGGAAAAAAAAAAAGGAAACTCACTATTTGCAATAGGTATGTGAAAAGTTAAAAAGGGTGTGTATAGGAGAAGTCAAAAAGACTTCGAAGAATATAATAAATGCTGAGTTTTTTTTTTAAAAAAAAAAAATTAAGAAATTAAGGTTGACATATTAGAATTCCCATAAAATTTGTGGATTAGAGATAGATATAAATAAATAGATAGATAGATATAGATATAGATATAGATATAGATATTTGTTTTAATTTTTTTAATATACAAATTATTTGTTTTGAAAAGTATGCTGCAGTAATTATGAGAGAAGTAAAAAGATCTAGTGGGTTGAGAGAAGTTAATAAATGCTGAGGTTAATTTTTTTTTTTTTTTAAATTAGAAAATTAGGATTGACATATTGGAGCTCCCACAAAGCTTGTGGGTTAGAAACCCGCTTTTCCTTATATAATACTAGCGTATCACCCGTGCTATGCACGGGATAATTATATATATTTATATTTATTTTAGATTTTTTTAATATATAAATTATATTTTTTAAGATTTTTTTATAAAAATAATTTAACAATCTTATCACTAATTATAGTGTATGAGAGAAGTTGAAAATGGTACTGCAATAACTATATATGGATTGTATATATAATTATTTGTATGAGGAGATTTTAAATACTGATCAGGAGATTTTGACCAAATCAATAAATGTAGGCATGTGGAAAGACATGTGAATTGAAAAAAATTAATAAATGTTGATCAGGAGATTTTGACCAAATCAATAAATGCTGGGTTTTTTTTTTAAATAAAAAATTTAGAAAATTCAGATTGGGATATTGAAGCTCCCACAGACCGTAAGGGTTAAAAACCCCCTTTTAATTATTTGTATGAGGGAATTTTAAATGTTGATCAGGGAATTTTGACCCAATCAATAAATGCAAGCATATGAAAAGATATATGAATTGAAAAAAGTTAATGAATGCTAATCAGTGGATTTTGACCAAATCAATAAATGTTGAATTTTTTTTTTAAATAAAAAATTTAGAAAATTTAGATTGAGATATTAAAGCTCCCACAGACCTTGGGGGTTAAAAATCCCATTTTGCTTAATATATAGTATAGATATATATAGATAGATATAGATAAATATACATATTTATATTTGTTTTAGATATTTTTTTTAATATACAAATTATTTTTTTTAAGATTTTTTATAAAAATAATTTAAGAATCCCATCACTAACTATGGTGTATGGGAGAAGTTGAGAATTGTGTTGTAGTAATTATGAGAGAAGTTAAAAAGGCTTGTGAATTGGGAGATATCAATAAATGTTGAGATTTTTTTTTTTTATATTTTAAATTAAGAAATTAAAAAATTACGATTGAGATATTGAAACTTTTACCAGACTTGCGAGTTAGAAATTCATTTTTCCACATATAATATATAGATATATATATATATATATAATAGAGCATTGAATTTATGATCAGCAAAAGCAAAGAAGCTAAGCTAGTGAGTTGTATTAGAGGATCCAGTACGGAGGTGATGTTTGAGTTTATACAGTTCAGTATAGATTTTATTTTGATAATTTAAATAATTTATTTTGTTAGATAATTCATATATTTTATTTATAAAAAAATTAAATCAATTTGATAATCGTAATTTTTTTAATTTATTGTATTTATTATTAAAAAATAAACAATAATTATATTTTTCAAAATAAATCACCTATATATATATATTTTTTTTATAACAAATGTAATAATAAATTTTATTTGTTTAATATAACAGAGCATCGGATTTATGATCAACAAAATCAAAGGAGTTAGTGAGTTGCGAACACTGAGTTTTATATATTTATGTCAAAAGAGAAGATGCATTCTATTGGTCAAATGTTGAGTAATTGGATAAGTAAAGTTTGACTTTGCAAGTGCCCACAAGATGCCCATTCACAACGACACACCAAACCAAACGTTTATACCAAATTTAGCACACAAAATGGTTGATCTTGTAGATCATTGTCAAATGATAATAGAGCACTAATAACATTTGATCTGAGGTGTGGAGTTTAGTTATGATTTTTGTGGGATTCATGAAAGAAGAGAATCAAAAGAGTTTAACATCAGATGGAAAATGCAATCTTTATTAAGGAGTTACTTAAAATGATTTAAATAAATATATTTTTAATTTTTTTATAAAAAGATGTGTAATATTAATGTAATAGTAGAGACATAATGTGATTTAAATAAGAATTGATATAACCAAACCAAACCAAGCCTTAAGTCTCATCAAATAGGGTCGGCTACATGAATCCTTCTTCTCCACGCGGCCCTGTCAAAGGCCATTTCATTAGTCAAATTAAGTAGGTTCATGTATTTATAACGCTAGCCAACGTTAATCTAGGTCTACCCCGTCCCCTAACACTTCCATCTACCGTTACAGTATCGCATCTCTTCACTATTGCCTCTGTTGGTCTCCGTTGAATATGACCAAACCATCTCAATCGATTCTCTCTCAACTTATCTTCTATCGATGCTACTCCTACCCATTCCCGAATACACTCATTACTAATCCTGTCTTGTCTAGTCTTACCACACATCCACTTTATCATCTTCATCTCAGCCACACTCATCTTATCTACATGTTTTTTCTTGATTGCCCAGCACTCCGTCCCATACAACATAGCTGGTCTAATAGCCGTTCTATAAAACTTACCTTTTATTCTAGTGGGTATTCGTTTATCGTACAATACCCCAGACGCACTTCTCTACTTACACCATCCCGCCTTAATCCTATGGGCCACATCTGCATCAATCTCTCCCGCTGTTGTGATAATCGATCCTAAATAACGAAAATGTTCACTCTCAGGCAGTTATTGGTTCTCAATCTTTACTTCTCTTCTTCTTTCATTGTTACTATTACTAAATTTATACTCCATGTACTCTGTCTTAGTTCTGCTGATCCGGAATCCTTTAGATTGAAGAGCTTTTCTCCAAATCTCCAACTTTGTGTTAACTCATTCTCTAGTCTCATCCACTAGCACAATATCGTCTGCAAAAAGCACACACCATGGCACGTCATCCTGAATATTTCTCGTCAACTCGTCAATAACTGAAGCAAAAAGATAAGGACTTAAGGTAGATCCTTGGTGTAACCCTACAATGATAGGAAATTCATTTGTCTCTCCAACTGGCAATCTAATAGTGGTCACCACCCCTTCATACATGTCCCTAATCACGTCAATGTAACGTTTTGTCACCCCCTTCATACATGTCTGTTAGGTCCCTAAGTCTTGTCAAACCCGCGAACAAACTTGTGTGTTTGAGTTGTAATTTTTTGTGCTATTTTGTGTTACTCGCTCGAGCGACAAAGTCCTCGCTCGACCGAAGGACTGCGTTTGGCAAAAGCTTGAAAGAGATGAATGTGCGCTCGAGCGAAGAATGTGTGGCTAGAGCGAAGATTGCGTCTGCATAAAAACTTGAAAGTTTTCATTGTTCGCTCGAGCGAAGGTTCCGTGGCTCGAGCGAAGGCCCTTATGGAAATCACGCGAGTTAAGGTTCTCGCTCGAGCAAGAGAAGCTTCGCTCGAGCGAGCTTCAAAATCTGGATTTCTATAAGTAGTTGGTTTTCTCCAAAAACTAGGATTACTTTCCCAGATCTACTTTGAGGTTTTCTAAGGTTTTCTTCTGGAGAGTTTTTTGAGAGTTTTCCTTGATAACATTGATTGAGTATTAAACTCATGAATTGAGAAGCATACATCAAGGAGGTTGATTGAATACACATACAAGAGTATTATTCTTTGGTGGATTCCGAAGATTCAAACGTAGAGTTTCAAAGGCATTTGATTCTGTACGTAGTCGTTAATTCGACAAGTGAAGTTGTGGATTCAACTTCAGGTGGATCAGTTCCGAGACGAACGCTTAGTGAAAGAGTTACAGAAGATTTGAAGGAATGAGTTGGGTAATTTGTTTGTAATATTTATTTCTTCAGTAGTGGATTGATTAGTGGCATTTCGCCCGTGATTTTTTATTACAATTGAAGGTTCTTCAATTGTGGTTTTTCCACGTAAAAATCGTTTGTGTTGATTTATTGTTTATTCATAAAACAACAATCTAAATCACTTTCGTAAGTGCTTGATGATTTAGATTGAGTGTTTTAAATATTTAGGAATTGGAATATTTTAAAATCCTGATCTAATCACGAATCAATTAGGATTTTTAATTGGTATCAGAGCAAGTCACTCTTTGTTTTTTATCAAAACTATAGGAGTGTGATTTTGTGTGACTAGTGATATGGATTCTATTTGTGAAGGTAACTCGATCCATAGACCTCCTTTACTCGATGGTACAAACTATTCTTATTGGAAAGCTCGTATGAGAGCGTTTCTAAAATCCATCGATGAGAAAGTTTGGCACTGCGTGATCTATGGGTGGAGTGAACCTATTGTCACCATTGATGATGTTGATATTCCTAAACCCCTTGATAAATGGGACACAACTGACTACCAAAACTCGAGTTGGAACAGTAAGGCTCTCAATTCCCTGTTTTGCTCCGTCACACCTGAAGAGTTTCATCGTATCTGCATGTGTGAGGTAGCAAAAGAGGCTTGGGACATTCTTGAAACGATTCACGAAGGTACTACTTCTGTCAAAAGGTCAAAACTTTAACGTCTCACCTCCACCTTTGAAACCCTTTTTATGCGCGATGATGAGACGTTTGATGATTTCTATGCAAAACTTAGTGATATCGTGAATTCCTGTTTCACACTCGGTGAAAAAATCCCAGAAGTTAAAGTTGTTGGAAAAATTTTGAGATCTTTACCCGAGAGGTTCCAATCAAAAGTGACAGTCATTGAGGAGGCTCAGAATGTTGATACCCTCAAGCTTGATCAATTGGTTGGAAACTTGCAGACTTATGAAGCCCACCAAATTTCAAAGAAAAAACAAAAAGATAGTGTGGCGTTCACTAGTGCTCATGAGACTGCAAAAACTCCGAAGACTGAATTTGATTTAGAGTCTAAGATGACGGCTATGTTTACTAAACAGTTTAAAAAAATTTTGAAAAAAAAGAAGCCTAATTTCAAAGACCCTATTTCAAAAGACAAGAGTAATGAAAAACCCAAAACTTTTCCACCAAAACTTGCTCCAAAAACTGAAAAGAAGATTGTAAGGGGGCAAGGGGTCAAGTGCTATGAATGTCAAGGGTTTGGTCATATTGCCCTTGAATGCCCTTCGAAAAAGAATCAAAAGAAAGTCTACACTGTGACTTGGGATGATGAAAGCGGGTCGGAGCAAGAACCCGAAGAACCTGAATCCGGTGAAGACAGGGATAGTGCTTTCATGGCTTTTTAGTCCACTTTCACTCAACCTCTTCCAAAGCCAGCGGAATTAGCTCGTGATCAGAACCTGCATCATGCTCCCATCTTTGATGGGAGTAACTACCTATATTGGAAGATCAGAATGAGGGCTTTTCTGAGAGCTTTTGATCTAGAAGGCTGGCAAGCCATTGAAGAAGATACAGAAAGTGCTGACAATCAGAGCAATCAGAGAGCCCTGATTACTATTCGTGGAGCAATTTCTAATGAAGAAAAGCAACGGGTTGCTCACTGCACAAAGGCTAAAGATGCATGGGAAATTTTGAGCCAATTTTATGAAAGAGGAGATTCACCTTCACCACCATCCAGCAACTTTCCTGCCTTAGTTGTTAGATTGGATGAGGTCAAGGAGAATGAAGAGCAAAAAGAGGATGATGAAACATCAGAAGACAATGATGAGATTAATGGTGATGAACTGCAACAAGCTTACGAAAAGCTTTACGAGGAATCTCTAAATTTGTCCAAAATTAATGACAAACTCTCTCTCAAACTCAAAGCATGTGAAAGTGAGAATGTCAAGCTGAAAGGAGAACTTGTAGCAGCAAAGCAGAATATCATTAAGATCTCAAGTGACAGGCAAGACTTATGTGGAAAACTTCTATCCTGTGAAACTGAAAGGAATGAACTTCTGAAGGTGTATTTCACATATGAAGAGAAGCTTGAAAGCCTTAAGATGTCACAAGCTACATTGAAAGAGATAGTCTGTCAGAAAAATGAAGAACTCCGTATTGCTAAAGCCACTATTGCCATGCGGAACAAAGGTTCCAAATCTTTAGAAGACATCCTCGGGTCTCAACAAATGGGGTGTGACAAAAGTGGGCTAGGTTATGGTGCGACAGCTCACACGAGACAGGCCTCTACTTCACATGACCTGAAGACTCAAGCAAAGGGAAAGTTGAAGGTAGACCAAGGTGATCCCTTTTCTCATCTACCTAAAGTTGGTAAGATCAACAAAAGGGAGGTAAAACCTGTTTTTATTTGTCATTACTGTGGTAAGTATGGCCACATTCGTTCTTATTGCTTTGAATTGTTTGGTATGGTGTCTCAAAAGGGTAGAACTTCAAATACTTGTTGGGTTAGGAGACAACATTACATGTCTAGGCGGAATACTAAGATTCATGAGGGTGTTCACAACGCCAAGACATTTACCAATACCACTAGACCTGATTTTGTTAAGACCAAAAAGATTTGGTTGAGAAAAGATGATTTGACTTGTTTAGTTGTTCACACTGCTCTAAAAGCATGTGACTCGCACATGTGGTATCTTGATAGTGGGTGCTCTCGTCACATGTCCGGTAACAAATCCTACTTCACCTCCTTTGAAAAATATGAAAGAGGAATTGTTACCTTTAGAGATGGTGGCACTTCTAGAGTCATTGGTAAGGGCTCTATAAGTGTTGTTGGTCTTCCTAAGCAGGAAAATGCTCTACTTGTTGATGGTCTTAAAGCAAATCTTTTGAGCATAAGTCAAATGTGTGATTCCCACCATGAAGTATTGTTTTCAAAAAATAAATGTGAAATTTTGGATAAAAAGGGAAATACTGTCTTGCGTGGGGTTCGCACATCTGATAACTACTATGGGATTGTTACTACTAATGATCTCACTTGTCACTCTGCCATTATAAGTAACATTGATTTGTGGCATCAAAGATTAGGTCACATAAATTTCAAAGACCTAACTAAGATAGCCAACAAAGAGCTTGTGAGAGGAGTACCTAAACTGGGTAAGAATCTGAACCATGTGTGTGGACCATGTCAACTTGGAAAGCAAACCCGTGCCCCTCATAAAAAGGTGAACAGCTTTACAACCAAGCGTCCTTTTGAATTGGTTCACATGGACTTAATGGGACCTACTCGCACTGAAAGCATCGGAGGTAAAACATACATTTTTTTAACTGTTGATGATTTTACTCGATTTTCGTGGGTAAATTTTTTAAGGGAAAAATCTGATATGTTTGATGCTTTCCAAGCCTTAGTCCTTAAAATCTAAAATGAACAGGGTGTTTCCATTGGGCGTATCATAAGAATCCGAACTGATCATGGTCGTGAGTTTGAAAATAGTTCGTTTTCGGATTTTTGTGATATGTATGGAATTAAACATGAATTTTCTGCACCTATTACTCCACAACAAAATGGAGTTGTCGAGAGGAAGAACAGGGTTGTTCAAGAAATGGCTAGGGTCATGCTCCTTAGTAAGCAACTTCCTCCAAAGTTTTGGGCTGAAGCCCTACATACTGCTGTTTATCTCATAAATCGCGTGTATTTAAGGCCCGACACTTTACAAACTCCATATGAATTGTGGAAGGGATTGAAACCTAATGTAAAATACTTCAAATCTTTTGGGAGTAAGTGTTACATTTTCAAAGATAGAGAGCCTTTGGACAAATTTGACTCCCGAAGTGATAAAGGTATTTTTCTAGGGTATTCAACCACTAGTAGGGCTTTTCGAGTCTATAACCTGCGAACTTCTTCTTTAATGGAATCTATCAATGTGGTTATAGATGATACAGGTTTCCCTACTCCAGCAACAAATGAGGATGACAATGGTGAGTCTCCAATCTTGGATACTGAACCACAAAGTCAAAGAGAAGCTGAGGTCCAAGCATAAGAAGTTGAGACGGCACCATCCCCACAGGTAAGTCAAAGTCCAAAGAGTGCACAAAGAAACATCACTCCTGATGCTTCTGTCACCGCAAGCCCTGAGTTCAAACCATCAGCAAGGGTGAAACTGAATCATCCAGGTCAACAGGTGATTGGAAGTGTATCGGATTGAATGAAAACCCGAAGACAGATTCAGGATGAGGTATCACATATGTGTTATGTTTCATTAATTAAACCTAAGAATTTCAAAAAGGCCTTGCTAGATGATAGTTGGGTCAATGCTATCATGAAGAATTAGGTCAATTTGAACGTAACAATGTTTGGACTCTAGTTTCCAGACCTAAAGACATGAATGTGATAGGTACCAAGTGGGTCTTTAAAAATAAATCTGATGAGAATGGTGCTGTGGTTAGGAATAAAGCCAGGTTGGTTGCTCAAGGTTACACTCAAGTAGAAGGTGTTGACTATGATGAGACATTTGCCCCAGTTGCACGTCTCGAATCTATTCGTATTTTACTTGGTGTTGCTTGTTATCTTGGTTTCAAATTGTTTCAAATGGATGTGAAGAGTGCCTTTCTGAATGGGTACTTGAAAGAAGAGGCATATGTTGAGCAACCAAAAGGGTTTGAGGACCCTAAATGTCCAAATCATGTCTACAAGTTAGACAAGGCTTTGTATGGGTTGAAACAAGCCCCTCGAGCTTGATATGATAGACTTACTACCTTTTTTCTTGATAATGACTTTCAAAGGGGTAGTGTGGATAAGACTCTACTTGTGAAACATACTAAGTCTCATATTCTTGTTGCTCAGATTTATGTTGATGATATTGTGTTTGGATCCACTGCTAATCATCTTGTGAAATATTTTTCGAATTGCATGATACATGAGTTTGAGATGAGCATGATGGGAGAGTTGTCTTAGTTCTTGGGTCTTCAAATTAAACAGTCTCCTTCGGGTATGTTTGTTTCTCAGACTAAGTATGCTAAAAATCTTGTGTCAAAGTTTGGTCTTGAGTCTGCCAAACATGCACGTACTCCCATGAGCACCAGTCTTCACCTCTCCAAAGACTCCTCTGGTATTGATGTTGATCCTATCCTTTATAGGAGTATGATAGGGAGTCTTCTGTATCTCACAGCCAGTCGTCCTGATATCTCATTCAGTGTCAGTGTTTGTGCCCGTTACCAAGCCAGTCCTAAAGTGTCCCACCTTCTTGCGGTCAAACGCATCATCAAATATGTTAATGGGACATTGCGGTATAGGGTTTGGTTTTCTACTGATTTTACAGCTGAAATTACTAGTTTTTCTGATGTCGACTGGGCAGGGTGTGCTGATGATAGAAAGAGTACATATGGGGGTTCTTTTTACCTTGAGAATAATTTGGTCTCCTGGCATAGTAAAAAGCAAAATGCCATCTCTCTTTCGACTGCTGAGGCTGAGTACATTGCTGCAGGGAGTTGTTGTGCACAAATGCTGTAGATGAAGCAAATGCTTCATGATTATGGAATAGAACAGAACACTCTCACTCTTTTCTGTGATAACACAAGTGCCATAAACATTTCAAAAAATCCTGTCCAACACTCTCGAACCAAACACATTGACATTTGTCATCATTTTATTCGAGAGTTAGTGGAAGAGGGCCTTGTTGTTCTTGAGCATGTACCCACTGAGCATCAAAAAGCTGATATTTTTATAAAAACCCCTTGATCTTCTTCGGTTTGAGTTCCTTAGAAAGACTTTGGGTGTTATGATCGATCACTAAAGTGTTTCTTGTTCCTTGAGTAGGTGTGAGTGTTTGGCCTTATGTGTACTTGGATGCTATAATCTCATCGTCATTGATTTCTGTTTTACTTGCATACATCTTTATATGCACACTACTCATGCTGCTTACAAGATCTCATTGTTCTTTGTTCATAACTCATTTTGAATGCCTATGCTCATTAACCTTATGATCTCATTCTGTACACATTCTTGAGATAAATTGTTGCAGGGGTTTCCACACAAGTGATCAAAGTTCTCTATGGACCACTAACAGTGTTTCTTGTACTTTCACAGTGAAATTGACCGATACTAGTATATCATGGGTGATGTTGAGTCTCTTAACCATCTACCATCTGTTTTCACTTCCACGGTTTCTCCCTCAGTTCCTTGAAGTTCGGGCATTAGGAAACGGCTACCTCAGAGGCACCAACCAGGCCATCCTTTATGATTTCATTCTTCTCTGGTTTGGTTTCCATACTCTTGAGCATGAATGCCACCAATGAGTGCCCACAAGAAAGAAAAATTCTGAAAAAAAAAGGGACTCATCGATTGAGGGGGAGCCTCCGATTTTACTCAACAAATACCTCGTGATTCCTAGTGGTTTGACTTTTCTTTGTGATGTTCAGTTACTCTTGTCGGAGGTCCAGCCATCCGATCACTACGAGGATTAACACCAGCTTAGTGGACTCTCCTGGATTGCACACACACACTTTATTTTGTGAGATCTCATGTTGGATTTTGAGTTGTACATTCTCATGTAGCTTATGATCACTGATTATATTTTATCTGCCTTGCTCATGATTTCCAGTGTCATTGTTTTTAAAAATTGCAAGTTTGCAGGATTCATGATGTGCGGATTATTTCATCTTAGTGTCAATTTTGGCCAAATGTGATCATCTATTTGTGTTCTAGGTCTCACTTCTTGATATTGAGTCTCATGGTTTTTTTTTTGTTTTTTTTTTTTTTTTATTTTTATTATAAAAAAATAAAAAAATAGGGGGTTTATTTTTTTGGGGTATTGTTGTTTTTTCTTCTTGGCTCGAGCGACGGGTTCCTCGCTCGAGCATGTTTCTGCTCCTGCATTAGACCTGAGAGTGTGTGTTTTTGGCTCAAGCGACAAGTACTTGGCTCGAGCGAACTCTTGCGCATTATTGTACTCGTTCGAGCAAGAAAGTCTTTGCTCGAGCGACCTATCGCGGTTCAAATTCTGAATCTGTGTCTATTCCGTTCATTTTTTCCCTCCTTCTTCGTGTTCTCTCTCTCTCTCTCTCCCCTAGGGTTTCTGCATTGTCCATTGTTGGCCTCGTCTGTGATTTCTCTCTTGGTTTTGGGGCTTTTTCTGTTCTCTACTTGTGCATTCTCTATCATTGGTAAGTTTTTTATTTTTATTTTTTTCTCTTTTTCGTTTGTCATGTGAATACGAAATGCTCTGTTTTAATCTAGGTTTCATTCTTGTTGTTTTTGGTTCTTTCTTACTGATATTCTGTCTCTCTTTTGTCTCTAGGGTTAGTCAGTTGGAGCATTGTGTTAGTTTTTGTTTGCTAGGATTTAATTCATGTTTTTTTTGGGTTTACATTGGGGATTTTTTTTTTTTTCAACTAACTTGCCCTGTGAGACTGTGATTTGTTTTCCTTAAATTGCTGATTTACTCTCTTCATATACTGTAAATGGTTTTCCTCCATGGCTCCATACATTGCTGTTTTCATCCCTTATTAGAATTTCATAGCATTGTGCTTGGTTATCATTTCATTTATTTTATGATAAAGCTCTGAGTTTAACTGCTTTTCTACTTTGTTTTGGACTAATGTTGGACTCATGTTGGACTAATGTTTTCTGCTTGTTGGACTAATGTTGTTCTCATGCTTTCTTTGTTTTGGGTATTGGGATTCTGTGGTTGTCCTTGTGCTCCTTGGTTTTGATTTGCGGATTTGGGTGTCTTTTCTATGGTTTCCTGTTTGTTTTTCATCTATGGGTTGTGGGCTGTTTTACTCATGGCTTAAAGCTCCAAGCGTCGCAAAACTACTGTTTCTCGTCCTCTATTCAACACTAATAAATTTCCGTCTAAAGAAAAGTCCAAGTTGTTTAGGGAGTCGTTTGCCACTCGTAAAGTCCATTTAGAGCGCAATGTTCTTCCTAGTGCCTTTGAGGTTCTCACCATTCGGTCTTTATTTGATTCTTTGGGCGGTGATCACGTGTTGCATTTTTCGGGTCCACAAAATCTAAGTCTTGTCCGGGAATTTTATTGCAATATGCATTCCATTCGTAAGGAAAATCCCGCCACTTTTACTCCTTGGGTTAGGCACAAGTCTCTGGTCATGACTGGGGAGGTTTTTAGGATTTTTCTTGGTCTTCCCGAAGTCCCGAATTTTAGGTTTCCACTTCTTACTCGTACCGGGATTGATTTTGATCGTGTTGCTTCTGAGTTATGTGGTATTGACCGGACTTGGCTTGCTGGGGCACTCATTCAGCAGAATGAGTTGCTTCCTCGGTTCCGTCTTATGAATATCATTGTGTGTGCGAATCTGCATGTCACCTCCCATTCCTCGCACATTACCCAGGACCAGGGATATGTGTTGTATTGTATTCATCATCGACTTCCCATTGATCTTCCAAAGATGATTGTTTCGAAAATGATTGGGGTCTTTGAGGGTAGAAAGTCTTTGGGGCTTCCTTATGGGTGTTTGCTTACTCGGTTTCTCACTTCTCTTGATATTCCTGTTTCTGAAGACGATGAGTTTGCACATCCTATAAAACCCATTACAAAGCTCACAGTTTCCTAGAGTCAGGCCCATGTGAGGGGGAGTGTGTCCGGGGTTGGGAGTTCTGGTGCAGGTGATGCTGATCCCCTTGGAGAGGAGGAGGAGTTTGAGGCAGCCACTGCCGGCGCCCCTGATTTACCTGAGATCCATCCTCACTCTTTTCGTGGCCAGCTATAGATGTTTGAGCAGTCTGTCACGCGATGCCTAGATTAGTTGGATTCCCGGATGGATTCTCTTGACAGTCGCCTTGAGGAGCAGAGTTCTATGCTTGCGCAGATTCTTTCCCTTCTCCAGATACAGCAGCCACCTCCTCCCGAGTCTTAGTTCTTGTTTTTTTTTGGACAGTTGTATTTTCTGGATAGTTTTTGGTTTCTTTCTTTGCATAGTTTTGCTTATGGTGTATATCCTGAACAAAAAAGGGAGTATTATGATTTGCAGGGTTGCTTGCAGGGTTGCAGGGTATATCTTCTTGTGGTACTTATATGTTTTTGCAGGCAGGGGTTTCATTTTTTTTTTGGGTGATGTATATGATGTATATGGGATACTCATACTCATGATGTTTACATGTTTTTGGGATAGATGTTTTGCAGGGTTGCTTGCAAGGTTGCAGGGTATATCTTCTTGTGGTACTTATATGTTTTTGCAGGAAGGGGTTTCATTTTTTTTTTGGTGATATATATGATGTATATGGGATACTCATACTCATGATGTTTACATGTTTTTGGGATAGACGTTTTTGCCTACATGCTGTTTCTTTGCAGATTGCATTGGATTCGTTTTTTTTTTTTTTGGACTATATGATGATGTCTTGATCGTTTTTCTCTCTAGGTTTATTTTGTGCAGATTGGTTTGTCATCAAGATTGGTTTCATAGTTGGTTTAGCTAGTTCATGTGTTTTAGCTAGATATTTGAGTTGTAATTGTTTTAGCTAGTGTAGTTGTTTAGGAAATTGGGTTAGAAAGTTTTGTCCGGGTATTGACAAAGGGAGAGATTGTTAGGTCCCTAAGTCTTGTCAAACCCGCGAACAAACTTGTGTGTTTGAGTTGTAATTTTCTGTGCTGTTTTGTGTTGCTCGCTCGAGCGACAAAGTCCTCGCTCGAGCGAAGGACTGCGTCTGGCAAAAACCTGAAAGAGATGAATGTGCGCTAAAGCGAAGAATGTGTGGCTAGAGCGAAGACTATGTTTGCATAAAAACCTAAAAGTTTTCATTGTTCACTCGAGCGAAGGCACTTATGGAAATCAAACGAGTTAAGGTTCTCGCTCGAGCGAGAGAAGTTTCGCTCGAGCGAGCTTCAAAATTCGGATTTCTATAAGTAGTTGGTTTTCTCCAAAAACTAGGATTACTTTCCCAGATCTACTTTGAGGTTTTCTAAGGTTTTCTTCTGGAGAGTTTTTTGAGAGTTTTCCTTGATAACATTGATTGAGTATTAAACTCATGAATTGAGAAGCATACATCAAGGAGGTTGATCGAATACACATACAAGAGTGTTATTCTTCGGTGGATTCCGAAGATTCAAACGTAGAGTTTCAAAGGCGTTTGATTCTGTATGTAGTCGTTAATTTGACAAGTGAAGTTGTGGATTTAACTTCAGGTGGATCAGTTCCGAAACGAAGGCTTGGTGAAAGAGTTACAGAAGATTTGAGGGCAAATTGACTGAGTTGGGTAATTTGTGTATTATCTTTGTAATCTTTCTTTTTTCAGTAGTGGATTGATTAGTGGCGTTTCGCTCGTGGTTTTTTATTACAATTGAAGGTTTTCAATTGTGGTTTTTCCACGTAAAAATCGTTTGTATCGATTTATTGTTTATTCATAAAACAACAATCTAAATCACTTTCGTAAGTGCTTGATGATTTAGATTGAGTGTTTTAAATATTTGGGAATTGTAATATTTTAAAATCCTGATCTAATCACGAATCACTTAGTATTTTCAATGTCCCTAATCACGTCAATGTAACCTTTTGTCACCCCTTTCTTCTCTAACACCCACATGTTATATCCCGGAGCACTCTGTCATATGCTTTCTCAAGGTCGATAAACACCATATGAATGTCTCTTTTCTTTTCTTTATACTTTTCTATTACTCTCCTCAAAAGATAAATCGCTTCCATTGTTGACCTACCAGGCATAAATCCAAATTGATTCTTTGACACCTCTGTTATATCTCGCAATCGGCGTTTCATCACTCTCTCCCACACTTTCATTATATGACACATTAGCTTGATTCCTTTATAGTTGTTACAATTCTGGACATCACCTTTATTCTTATAGATTGGCACTAAAATACTCTTCCTCCACTCATCTGGCATGTTCCTAGTCAACAAAATTTCGCTAAACAACCTAGTCAACCAAGCAACTCCCTTTTTATCCAAACACTTCCAAGCTTCAATAGGGATATCATCGGGTCCTAAAGTCTTATTTGATTTCATCTTCTTAAGTGCAATCTCCACTTCAAAGTTCCTAATCCTGCGATAGAACCTATAGTCTTGGTTTATTGTATTATTGGTTATTTCTTCCCCTATTGTCGTACCTCCACGTTCCTCATTTAATAGTCTCTCAAAATAATTCTTCCATCTTTCCTTAATCTCTTCATCCTTCACCAATACCTTAGAATCCTCACTCTTGATGCACTTTACTTGATTAAAATCTCTTGTTTTCCTCTCTTGTATCTTAGCAAGTTTGTATACTCTCTTCTCTCCCTCCTTACTATCTAGTCTAGTGTATAGGTCATCATAAACTTTCAACTTAGTCTCTCTCACTACTTTCTTAACCTCCTTATTAGCCAATCTATAGCTCTTAAGGTTTTTCTCAGTTCTATTCTTCTGCCACTTTTTAAAGCACTTTTTTTTTGCCTTAACTACCACTTGAACCTCTTCCCTCCACCATCAAGTTTCCCTAGAGCTGGGTCCCGTTCCTTTCGACTCTCTAATCACTTCCCTTGAGATTCTCCTCATACAATTGGCCATCGAGTTCCACATAGTGTTAGCATCACCTTCTAAATCCTAAGTACCTTCCTTATCCATTCGATTCTTAAATATTTCTAGTTTATCCCCTTTTAGGTCCCACCATCTCGTCCTACAATGCCCACCATCCTTCCTAGCTTGATATTTCCCTCTAAAACATAAATCTAGTACCAAAATCCTATATTGAGAGACCAGGCTCTCTCCAGGAATCACCTTACAATCATTGCATTTTAGGCGGTCCACTTTTCTCACTAAGAAGTAATCTATTTGACTCTTAACTAATATACTCTTAAAGGTTATCAAATGCTCCTCCCTCTTCTTATACATAATATTGGCCACCACCAGGTCAGAAGCCAACGCAAAATCTAAGATATTCTCTCCAGCCTCATTTCTGTCACCAAAACCATATCCACCATGCACCCTTTCATAACCTACTCTATCTATGCCCACATGGCCATTAAAATCTCCACCTATAACCAGGTTCCCTCCTACAGGTATCTCCTGTAAGATCTCATCCATTTGCTCCCAAAAATCTCTCTTAGTCTGATCATCTAATCCTACTTGAGGGGCGTATGCACTAATAATGTTCACTATATTCCCTCTAATAACTAGTTTAACTAGCATAATCCTATCTCCTTTTCCTAGTGACCGCCACTACATTTTCCACAAGACCCTTGTCCTACCCCATTTCTGCGTCTATCCTTACCACTATAATATAGTTTAAAACCGGTATCCTCAATTTCCCTAGCTTTCTCTCTCGTCCACTTAGTTTCTTGTATGCAAGCTATATTAACTCTACTCCTAATCATAACATCTACCAATTCCATCGTCTTACCAGTTAAGGTTCCTATGTTCCAAGTGGCTACCCTAAACCTATAGTCTTGGACTAGCTTCTTTACCAACGCTCGCCCAGAAAAACGCGGAAAATTTGGGAAAATTTTGTATGATGGAAAATTTTGTGATGGAAAATTTTGGAATAGAAAATGCATTGTTTGGTTAACTGATAGATAATACCCATCACACTTTTGCAGCACAAAGTTAACATGAAGGGAATGTAGGTAATTTTTACTTGTTTTCCAATTTTCCTCCTCCTGATGGCTCTTTGGGAACATTAATTGTCGTTTTTTCATGTACCATGTTGGATGGAAAAGACTTTTCTTTTAAAATTTACATAGAATTATTCATCATAATAATGTGTTAGTAACATTTTTAACATTAAGAAATTTATTGGTGGGTTTTATAAATTGAAGTGATTGGCTCACAACTCTACCCCATTTGTTTTTATCTATATTAATCTATATGCATATATTGTTTGAATAGAAAATACTTTTTTTTAAAAGAAAAAAATTCATATGGAATCATTTACCAAAATGAGGTGTCAGTTACATCATTTATATTAGGAAATATATCGATGGATTCGATTTTTTTTAGTTTAAAAATGACAGGTCCACAACTATGCCATAAGTCTCATGAAACTAACAAAATTGATACCCTCTTCAACATTTCATTATGAGAACATGAAAACCTTCTATTCTTCAACAAAATTGTGAAACAGAGCTAAGCCAAGGTATCTCATTTTGTTGATGCAAAGGCTCGTAATTGTTGTGCGGAGGATTACCTGCTCCTGGATAGTCTCTATTCATTAGGTTCACAATCCCAGAAGAGGTCTCATCAAGAAGCTTATGGGATTGAAGATTTTGAAATGAATCAATTAGTTCTTTTGAGACTTTAGGCATTGAACATGCCAATCTGTCCTTACTTGTGTCAGCTTCAGAATCTTGGGAGCATAGTGTGTTGGGTTTGTGGAGATCAACTGACTCCTTCACTGCATTGCCCAGTCTTTTGAAATCCGGATCCTCGGTAGCGCTACCCTGTAGCGCTCCCCTGTAGCCCCCAAAACGACGTCGTTTTGGGGGCGGATTTTCAGGAAAAAAAAAAAAAAAACGCAGAAGAGGGAGGGAGGAAGGAGAAGGAGAGGGAGAGGGAGGGAGGAGGGAGGAGGGAGGAAGGAGGGAGGAGGGAGGAGCTCGCCGTCCTCGTCCCTCGCCGTCGTCGCCGCCATCGCTGCCGCCATCGCAGCCGTGGTCGCAGCCATGGTAGGCCGTCGCAGCCGTGGTCGCAGCCATGGCAGGTCGTCGGAGCAGCTCCACCTCTCCGCCTCCTCCTCCTCCTTCTCCCTCCCCCAATATTTATGGCCCCCTCCAGTTCAGTCCGGCCGGCGAGCTCCTCCCTCCTCCCTCCTTCCTCCCTCCTCCCTCCCTCTCCCTCTCCTTCTCCTTCCTCCCTCCCTCCCTCTTCTGCGTTTTTTTTTTTTTTTTTCTGAAAATCCGCCCCCAAAACGACGTCGTTTTGGGGGCTACAGGGGAGCGCTACAGGGTAAGGCTACCGAGGATCCGAATTCAGTCTTTTGGAGCCCAATTGTTTGGGCTTTAATAAGCTTGCGTCATTCTGTGGAAAAGGTAAAGCGAAAGTTGAGTGTTTGGAGAGGAAAATACTAAACAAATAAATTTTTCTTTATTATTTTTCTTGGGTTCGTATAGTTTCATTTGCATCTGTTTGTCATTTTATTTTTTATATTATGTCAATCTAATTCAATTAATAATGTTTGTGAAGAGATTAGACAAAATTCAAGAGTCATTAAAAAATGAATGAATTATATCAAATTAAATGTAAACCCCTCTATCACCTTAGTCCTCAAATTGATTGAGAAGGTGCATCAAATTTGACTTGGCCCATTCATTTTTTTAAATGTATAATTTTTCCCTCGATTTCAGTCCAATTTTTTAAGAGACATTTTTAATTGCATTAAATTGACATAAATTAAAATTTTAATGCCACAATTTATGCAATTAAAAATACAATAACTAAATTGACAAATGAAACAAACCACCAGGATTACTAATGCAATTTGTCCATTTCAGTTTTTTATAGGTTAAGGTGATGTATCTTTTGATATTTAAAACAGATCCACTAGAATTAAATGACATAAACAACTTAAAAGAAAACAAAAGAAACTGTTTTGATCTTATTTTCCTAAAATAATTTTCATCTTTTCTGGGTATGAATGATATATTTTTTTTTCTCCTTTTAACTTTGATAGACAAATTTGATATTTTGAAAGCTAACTTTCTCACTCACTAAAAAAGGCAAAATTAGGAAAGGATAGCTGTGTCCCTGTGTGTCATGACTTCTCTTTCTATCATTTTTCATAAGCATTCAAATGAGAAAGAAGGGATAAGGTAATTCTATTTTTTTTTCTTACCAAATCACTCAAATCAAACCAACTTATGCATCGGTACATGTATATATATGTCTTTGTGAATATTTATTTTGTGTTTATAACTTTAAATATGTTACGATTATAAAATTGAGAGAGAGAGAGAGAGAGAGAGAGTAACCTCATGATGCATGTGCTCTTGTGAGGTTCCAAGGGGCTTCTTTGGCACATTCATATTCCTTCCTGCATCCAAACAAAGAAATATTCAAATTGAACCGTACACAACCCATCTTCTTCCGCTATTACGCTTTATTCTAGTTTGGTCAACAGTTACGCACATAACCCAACATACTACCAACTATTTTAGTAGTAATCCAAGCATCCATTCAGTTGTCCAGAATCTAATTGCACCATTAAAAAAAGAAGGGCAAATTACACTAATAGTCCTTATAATTTGGGGTTGGTGTCACTTTAGTTCTTAACTTTTCAATTGTGACACATTTGACCCTGAATTTTGAATCTTGTTTCAAATAAAGACAATTGAACATACCATTGCTTAATTTCAAGGGCAAAATCGTTAATTTGATAAAATACAAACTAATTTGACAGAAATAAATGCCAAAAAAATATTTTAAATTTTTTTAAAAAATTTTCTACCCACCAAAGATAAAATTATGTAAAATTGATAAAAATTAATAAAAATTACATGATTAATTTTAAAAAATTAATTTTACACGATCATCATCCAAATATATAATAAAAATTAATTTAGTAAAAAAAAATAAATGTCTAAAAGATTTATCAATCTTATATAATTTTATCTTTAATAGGTAGAAATACCAAACCAAACCAAGCCAAGCCTTAAGTCCCATCAAATGGGGTCGGCTACATGAATCCTTCTTCTCCACGCGGCCCTATCAAAGGCCATTTCATTAGTCAAATTAAGTAGATTCATATCTCTATTTATAACACTAGTCAACGTTAATCTAGGCCTACCCCGTCCCCTAACACTACCATCTACCGTTACGGCATCGCATCTCTTCACTACTGCCTCTGTTGGTCTCCGTTGAATATGACCAAACCATCTCAAACGATTCTCTCTCAACTTATCTTCTATCGGTGCTACTCCTACCCATTCCCGAATACACTCATTCCTAATCCTGTCTTGTCTAGTCTTACCACACATCCACCTTAGCATCCTCATCTCAGCCACACTCATCTTATCTACATGTTGTTTCTTGGTTGCCCAACACTCTGTCCCATACAACATAGCCGGTCTAATAGCCGTTCTATAAAACTTACCTTTTAGTCTAGTGGGTATTCGTTTATCGCACAAAACCCCCGACGCACTTCTCCACTTACACCATCCCGCCTTAATCCTATGGGCCACATCTACATCAATCTCTCCCGCTGTTGTGATAATCGACCCTAAATAACGAAAATGTTCACTCTTAGGCAGTTCTTGGTTCTCAATCTTCACTTCTCCTCTGCTTTCATTATTACTGTTACTAAATTTACACTCCATGTACTCTGTCTTAGTTCTGCTTATTCGGAATCCTTTAGCTTCAAGAGCTTTTCTCCAAATCTCTAGCTTTGTGTTAACTCCTTCTCTAGTCTCATCCACTAGCACAATATCGTCTGCAAAAAGCATGCACCATGGCACGTCATCCTGAATATTTATCATCAACTCGTCCATAACTAAAGCAAAAAGATAAGGACTTAAGGTAGATCCTTGGTGTAACCCTACAGTGATAGGAAATTCATTTGTCTCTCCAGCTGGCGATCTAATAGTGGTCACCACCCCTTCATACATGTCCCTAATCACGTCAATGTAACCTTTTGTCACCCCTTTCTTCTCTAACACCCACCATATTATATCCCGGGGCACTCTATCATATGCTTTCTCAAGGTCAATAAACACCATATGAATGTCTCTTTTCTTTTCTTTATACTTTTCTATTACTCTCCTCAAAAGATAGATCGCTTCCATTGTTGACCTACCAGGCATAAACCCAAATTGATTCTCTGACACCTCTGTTATATCTCGCAATCGGCGTTCCATCACCCTCTCCCACACTTTCATTATATGACACATTAGCTTGATTCCTCTATAGTTGTTACAATTCTGGACATCACCTTTATTCTTATAGATTGGCACTAAAATACTCTTTCTCCACTCATCTGGCATGTTCCTAGTCAACAAAATTTTGCTAAACAACTTAGTCAACCAAGCAACTCCCTTTTTGCCCAAACACTTCCAAGCTTCAATAGGGATATCATCAGGTCCTAAAGCCTTATTAGATTTCATCTTCTTAAGTGCAAACTCCACTTCAAAGTTCCTAATCCTGCGATAGAACCTATAGTCTTGGTTTATCGTATTATTGGCTATATCTTCCCTTATTGTCGTACCTCCATGTTCCTCATTTAATAGTTTCTCAAAATAATTCTTCCATCTTTGCTTAATCTCATCATTCTTCACCAATACCTTAGAATCCTCACTCTTGATGCACTTTACTTGATTAAAATCTCTTGTTTTCCTCTCCCGCATCTTAGCAAGTTTGTATACCCTCTTCTCTCCCTCATTACTATCTAGTTTAGTGTATAAGTCATCATAAACTTTCAACTTAGTCTCTCTCACTACTTTCTTGACCTCCTTATTAGCCAATCTATAGCTCTTAAGGTTTTCCTCAGTTCTATCCTTCTGCCACTCTTTAAAGCACTCTTTTGTTGCCTTAACTACCGCTTGAACCTCTTCCCTCCACCACCAAGTTTCCCTAGAGCTGGGTCTCGTTCCTTTCGACTCTCCAAGCACTTCCCTTGAGATTCTCCTCATACAATTGGCCATCGAGTTCCACATAGTGTTAGCATCACCTTCTAAGTCCCAAGTACCTTCCTTTTCCATTCGATTCTTAAATATTTCTAATTTATCCCCTTTTAGGTCCCACCATCTCGTCCTACGACGCCCACCATCCTTCTTAGCTTGGTATTGCCCTCTAAAACATAAATCTAGTACCAAAATCCTATGTTGAGAAACCAGACTCTCTCCAGGAATCACCTTACAATCATTGCATTTTAGGCGGTCCACTTTTCTCACTAAGAAGTAATCTATTTGACTCTTAACTAATCCACTCTTAAAGGTTATCAAATGCTCCTCCCTCTTCTTATACATAGTATTGGCCACCACCAGGTCAGAAGCCAACGCAAAATCTAAGATACTCTCTCCAGCCTCATTTCTGTCACCAAAACCGTATCCACCATGTACCCTTTCATAACCTAATTTATCTATGCCCACACGACCATTAAAATCTCCACCTATAACCAGGTTCTCTCCTACGGGTATCTCATGTAAGATCTCATCCATTTGCTTCCAAAAATCCCTCTTAGTCTGATCATCTAACCCTACTTGAGGGGCGTATGCGCTAATAATGTTCACTATATTCCCTCCAATAACTAGTTTAACTAGCATAATCCTATCTCCTTTCCTATTGACCGCCACTACACTTTCCACAAGACCCTTGGCAATTATGATTCCTACCCCATTCCTACGTCTATCCTTACCACTATAATATAGTTTAAAACCGGTATCCTCAATTTCCCTAGCTTTCTCTCCCGTCCATTTAGTTTCTTGTAAACAAGCTATACTAACTCTCCTCCTAATCATAACATCTACCAATTCCATCGTCTTACCAGTTAAGGTTCCTATGTTCCTTTAATAGGTAGAAATAATTTTAAAAAAATTCAAAAATAATTTTTTGACATTTATTTTTTTTAAAATAATTTATGTTTTATCAAATTGACGAATTTGCCCTTGAAAAATCCAATAATATCTTTAATTGTCCTTATTTGGAACAAGATTCAAATATCAGGGTCAAATGTGTCACAATTGAAAAGTCAGGGACCAAAGTGACACAAATCCCAAACTGTAGGGACCGTTGGTGTAATTCACCCCAAAAAGAAAAAAAAGAAAGTCTGAACTTCAGTGGAACTTAAAATCAAAATTTTCTATTGAAGATTAAAATCTCTGTCGCATACATACAAGTATCATATTCCTTACTTGTTTTCTCTAAGAATAAAAAAAGAATAAAAAAAAAAAAAAAAACACTACCACAAAAAAGAAGAAATGATTTTCCAAAGAAATGCACACTTTTCCCCCGTTATTTTTAGGTGGGTGGGATTTGGGGACATTATAATTAGCAATGAAAGGCATAAAACGTCCCTTTTCAACCTTCATAGGAGGGCTACTACTACTTCTAGCAAGCAATTTGCATTCTATGTTCAACTTTCCTTTCCCTTTATGTTTACAATATCAATCAGAGCGGTTTGCACCTGAAATCTTTGGAGCTTCTCCAATTTTCATGCCTTCCTCTCTTTTCACCATCTCTTTCCCCAAATCCACTTTCTTCATCATTTTTCTTCCTCCAAGTTTTCCATTGTTAACTTCAACAACTGCACCAGGCACGACGTATATATTTTCCTGTGCCATGTTTTTTTCATACTTAAGACATCTCCAAACATAGATAATCACAAGAATCAATTATGTGACAATAGTCGGCCAGAGGCCCAAAATCCTAAGACACTTCATAATTAAAACATACTAAGTCAAAACATAGATAACAGTAAGAATCAACTATGTGACAATAGTGAGTCAGAGGCGTAGAATCCTAATACACTTCGGTGGGAGGTCAAGAGTTTAAATCCCTCTCTTCTATAGACTTGAAAACATAGATAATAATAAGGTCGATTATATGATAATAGTCAGCCAGAGGCCCAAAACCCTAACACTTTATTACACTACTAAAAAAAAGTACTTTTTGCGACCGCTATAAATCGTCACAAATAATAAAAAATCAGTCGCAAAAAACCTTTTGCAATGGTCCATGCGACGGCAAATGGGGGTCGCAAATGCGGAAGTGACAAATACTTTTTGCGACCGCAAAACAATAGTCGCAAACTATTTGCGACCGCCTAATCTACTTATGGCGACTAATGTTTTGCCGTCGCAAAAAAAATTAAAAAAATACCTACAATGTATTAGTGACCATCTTGTTACCGTCGCAAAAAAAAAAAAAAAAAAATAAATAAATATTCAGTCAAACAAAACAGTTTCCTTTTCCGTATTTCAAATAGTTTCCTTTTCCATAGCCAAACAAAACAGTATTTTTTTTTTTTTGGTGAACTTCATCACATAAACAAAAACAACGAATCAAATCACAAAACAAAAATTCAATGCCAGCACAGGTAAAATATATATATTTGATAACTTCGTATATGGATCGACTTAATCTAGAGACCAATCCCATAATCTAGAAATAAAAATTCAATGTCAGCACAAGTAAAAAATAATAGGAACAATACTATGTTTTCAGAAAAAGAACTAATTGTTCATGACTAACATTAAAAAAATAATAATAATTGTCCCAAACAACTAATAGCATGATCTATCAGTCTCAATCACTGTCCATAGGACGACCATAGATAAATATTAGGTCACTAATAGCAGCGGCAGCATGCCTACAACGTCTCGTCAGTTCAACTGCAGCATCAATTTAGTAAAAGAAATATAATAAAAAAAAACAAAAACAAAAACACTACCTTTTTTATATAATTTTATCTCTTGGAGGATAAAAAAAAATTTAAAAATATTTTTTTGATATTTACTTTTATCAATTTAGTTTCTATTCATTTTTTTAAAAAATTTTGAATTTTTTTTTTTTGAAAAACACACCAAACATGGCCTTGTTTTTCTTGTATTTCATAAACAATTACAAAAAAACTGACTGCATTATCAAACAAAAATGTTTTAAACAAATTTTGTTTGATAATTCAGGCCTCATTTGCTAACATTTTCAGTTTATAAAAAATTAAAAAAAAATTATTTATTTTTGTAAAAAATAAAAATTGAAAACTTATTTGGTGTATAAAAATATTTTGAAAAAAAAAAAGAAGATAAATATATTTAGATTTTGTGGCTCGAGATAGAGGGTGGACGGATGTGGTGACCAGTAATAGTGGGTAGTCAAAATTGTCTGCTGAAATTAGTAGTCGGATCTTGTTGGAGGACATAAAGTGGCCGAAAATCACGATAGTGACCAACCACAGAGAGTCACAGGTAGTTGGTGAGCAATGGTGACGGTAGGTAGTGGAAAAAATGAAAACTTATTTTAGAAACAAATAAAAATAATTTCTTTGCATTTTAAAAAATTTTAAAAATTTTGAAATCAAATTTTTATTTTTTTTAAACAAAAACAACAATATAACAAATATTTTGGTTTTCAATTTAAAAAAAAATGAAAATAAAAACAGAAAATAAAAAATAAAATGTCAACAAAGGACCTTAATGAGTGACAATTTTGTTTGAGTTAGGTTAGGGATCCCAAATAATTTATTAAATTTTCTGTTAAACTTTTCACATGGGTGTGAGACCCACACATATGTGGATTTGTGTGGGTCTCACACCTCATGTGAAAGATTTAGTAAAAATTTTGATAAATTATTTTAAATCTATAACATTTTTTTTTGTTTTTTTATTTTTATATTTTTTGTTTTGTAGGAGAGTAAATGACAAATAAAAACGGTTGTTGGGGTTAGAAATGTCAAGTAGTTTTGGCACGGTGGTCACATGTGCTCGCTCGTCGTCAAAGACTTGATCACGTCACGACTTTTGTCTCCGTCTACTGTGGCCTTTCCATACCATATGATGCGCTTCACTGATTTATAGGCTCCATACTTTTTATTACATTTTCCAGGACTCCACTCTTCTTTGTGATCTTGCTCCTTCAGCTCCTTCTTTCTTCATTACCATATAATAAAGAGAGATACGAAGACAGTATCAGAGATGCAGTCCGTATTTCTGAGTAGAGAAAATGTGGATGAAGGGGAGGAAATAAGAAGACGAAATCTAAACGTTCAATATGCCAGCCATGCCAATTCCTCTGAAGTACGACAGATGATTGCGGAGCTAAATTCAAGAGTACACTCAGTACAGCATATGAAACAAATTGAGAAAGGAGGCCGTTCCATCTTTAAGGTTCCCCTGAGCATCAAAAAACTCCAAACCGATGCATTTGTACCCCACATTGTTTCAATTGGCCCTTATCATTGGCACGAGAAGCATCTCATGGAAATGGAAACCTGTAAGTCGATACTTCTGGACCATGTCCTCAATCGAGCAGGTATGCAACTTCCAACCCTCAAAGTGATAATGTATGAGCTTGAAGCGGCCACACGGAAGCACTATGACCAGCCCTTTGAAAATATCAAACGGGGTGATTTTGTGAAAATGATGTTGCACGATGCTTGTTTCATACTCGAGTTGTTTTGTATTGAAGCCGATGGATGGGAGAACTACGGGTATACCTCGGACCCTTATGTTCAGCTTAATATGACGGGTTTCATGCATTTTGTTCGACGGGATTTGTTAATGCTTGAAAATCAATTACCACTCTCTGTACTTCAAAAAATGTTTACCGTCCTCGATTGGAAGCAAATAACACCGAATGAATCGATTCATAGCCTTGCTATTAAATTTTTCAAGAAACTCATACCTGGGATTTCCAAAAATAGACCACCACCACCACCAACAGCAGAAGAAAATAGACCACGACCGCCACCAGCAGCAGAAGAAAATAGACTACCACTCCCACGAGCAGCAGCAGCAGAAAATAGATCACCACACCCATCGCCACCCCATCCAGAAAATAGACCACCACCACCACCAACACCAACACCACCACCACCACCACCAACACCACCACCACCACCACCACCACCACCACCATGCCTTCACCTTCTTGACATTGTTCAAAAGTCCCTAAAACCATCCCCATCGGCCAAGCTCAACAAACATTGGATTTGTTCTCAAGGTAACTGTCTCATTTCTTCTCCCATATCCCTTCCTTGTTTTTCCATGACTATTTGTGTACAGGACAGCGATTTGGAGAGAGTATCATCCGATCCACCTGACATAGTGATGCCCCACTCTGTTACAAGTCTAAGGAGTACAGGCATTGGATTTAAAGAAAATAAGAATTGTGAAAAATTCACTGATATCCAGTTCGACCACAAGAATGGTATGCTCTTAATCCCACGCCTTCATATCAATGGCTCTACTGAGTCCATCTTACTTAACCTCATGGTTTTCGAGCAAGGTAATAAATTTTGTAGCAGATATATCACCTCGTACACCATTTTCATGGACGGATTAGTAGACTCTGCTAAAGATGCACAGCACCTGATTGAGAAACAAATTATATACCATGAGTTGGGAAGTGAAGACAATGTAGCTACTCTCTTCAACAGTCTTCGCAGAGAAATTTACTTCATACCCAACGATTGCTATCTCCGTGATGTATCCCAAAAGCTGGATGAGCATTACCAACAAAAATGGAGAAGTTGGATCGCCACATTGAAGCATGAGTATCTCAAAGACCCTTGGAAAACTATTTCACTCATTGCAGCTGCTCTTCTTATTCTTCTCACAATAGCACAGACCGCCTACACTGTGGTTGGTTATCACCTTCCTAGGCGTTAGAATTGTTCTTCAAATCTTTTCCTCTTCAGCATATTGTATCATTATCTAATAAAGCCAGTGACTCGTGATGTTACTGTGGTTTTCTGTAACAGTAAGTCTAGGATCCCAGACTTACCAATTCAGATTTTTCTGGATTGGTGATTGTGTGGTGGAAACTAAATTTAGATAATGTGTGGTCTATAATCTGCATATTTTAGAAAATTTCTAGACAATTAAGTTTAAGTCGTTTGTAGTATTATTGTTTATGTAATCTCATTAAGACTTCCATGCCAGACTTCCATGCCGGTGCCCGGGGAGGGGGGATTTACGTACTATTATTGAATAATTTTATGGAAAAATCACCATTGTGGAATTTTTAAAAAGTATTAGATATTAGAAAAAAATATTTATAATCTTTATTATTAATGTTTATAATATTTGTTACCTTTTATAATTATTTTTTCGACCACTACTGTTATGTTATTTGTCCTAATTTTATCCGTTCATTATTCAACAGAGTATTTATGTTAAAAAAAAATGAAGATCATCATAAATCACAAACTACATAATCATATTACATTTTTGTTGTCAAAATTATATTTAGTCATTCAATATTTAAAGACAAATGTGATTTATTCTTATAGTTATTAATATTCGATTAATTTAATTTTTTAGTTAAATTATTTCTTTAATAGACTTTACATAATAAACAAATCAGATCATCAAGATATTCTGAGACCAAGACCTGGATGCCCAGCTCCATAGAAGTCATTTCCTTTGGTTTTAGACTTTTAGTCAGCTCTATGTCCATCAATACATTAAATTAATAAAAGCTCGTGACAATTTTTTATTTATTTATTTTTAAATCAAATTTCATTCAACTCATTTACAAAGTATAACATTTTCCAGACCCCAGGCAGAATTAATATAAAATGAACTAGCTCAAGCTTTAACTCCAAGGTAAGTGGTCATGCGGTAAAACCTGAAGGATAAAACTTACAGGTCTCGAGTTCGAGCCACACCTTAAAGCCATTGAAGGTTTGTTAGTCATTAATTTCAGAGTTCCGGGATTAGTCAATGTGCGCTGGGACACCTGGTCATCCAAAAAACAAAAAAAAAAAAAATTTGTATATGGCAAGGCAATATCACTATTTGGATAAAAAATTTTACATGTGTTTTTAGAACGCTTTATAACTATGTGTTCAATAAATAATGCTTTAAGGTTTGGAAAAAAGTTTCTCTCTCTTGAGAGCTCAGGTTTCCTCCAGGTGAGGACTTCGCTTCTATTTTGCTTCAATTTCTGTGGTTCCTTGTCCATCTCCCATTCTTGTTTTCCTTGGTTTTTCCTGGCGGATTCTTTGTGTTTCTCCACTTGCTTTGGTTGATTAACTGGTTCCTTGGTTTTTTAAGTTTTTCCTAAGCGGGGTTCAGTCAATGGTTTTCCTTTTAAACCGGAGGTTGGTTCTTTTGGGTTAGTCCTTAGGTTGTTCCCCTTTGGGTAAATAAACGTGGACTTTCCGGCTGTGGTGAGTAGAGTGGTCCCCAAGGGCAGTGAGGTCATCTACAGACGTGAGAGCAGATGACTACTTCTTACTTGCACGACGGTGGTTAGACCGATAGTAGCGGCACTGAGGTTGGTAGTGAATACTCAGAGGAACGGCGGAGCCTACGGCCTCATCAAGTGTTTCATCCTCCCTCCAACCATCATTTTCGGCGTGGCTTGAGTATGGAATTGGCCGATTCAACGTGGCAACTAGAACAACATGAGTTGGAACGTTGTTTGATTGGTTACGTTGCCGATGTTCATCGTTTTGGCTCCTATCTCATGCAAATGCATGTTAATGATTTATGGAATTTGGAAGGGGCCGTCCATGTTTATGGTTGTAGTAAAAATCATTATGTTTTTCTGTTTGAACACCTCGGCGATATGCATCATATTGCTAACAATGGCCCTTATGCTCTTCAAGGGGCTCTCCTTATTTTTGACTATTGGAAGCCGGACTTAGTTCTTGATCGATTGATTTTTGACAAAATGATGATCTGGGTCCAATTACATGGGTTACCATTAGAATGTTTTACTAAAGAAGCTGGGTTCAGTCTCGGCCGGGCTGTTGGAGAAGTGGTTAAAGTAGACACCGACTCTCTAATGCCTCGTAACATTCGGTTTCTCCGTATTCGAGTGTGGGTTTTCCTTGACAAGCCCTTGAGCAGTGGCTTTTTTCTTAAGCTTTGTAACGGTCAACAACAATGGATTAGTTGTCGTTATGAGCGGGTGTGTAAGGTATGTCGGAACTGTGGTCGTTGTAGACACCCCATTTTTGACCGACCTTAAGACTTAGACGTCACCGATTGAGCGCTTGGTGGTGTTGCATATTGTGCTCGTTCAGAAGTCTCAGAGTCGCGGCCGTGAGCCCTGCCTCCGGACTTCCGAACCCTCTTTTGTACCTTGTCTCGGTTTGCGAACCAGACTCAATTTTCTCTGTTTCTTTTCCTGAGGGGAGGGGGAGGTCCCGTAGACCATCTCTTAGTGGCCGTGGGCTACATTTCGTGGCCGTAGGCCATTTTGCCCATTTTGGAGCCCGGTTCCCGGTTTTCGGAGTCGTCAGGCCGTGTGCCTCGGTTCGGGACCGTCTAACCATCTCCGATTCCTCCGGTCTTTGGCATGCATCTCATTTATTCCCTTTCGAGGGACACTGGGGCCTGAGAGACCCACTTCGTGGTCGAATGCCACTTTCGGTGCTTAACGGCCTATTTTCGAGACCCCGAACTGCGTGTTTTGGCCCCCGAGCATTCGTTTTGCATCGGTTTTTGTTCATTTTTGGCAGGTACCTCTGTTTTATCACCAGGAAGGTCACTGAAGGGTGGGAGGCCAGCAATTGTCTCAGCAACCAGTTATATTCCTCCGGCGCCCTCCGGCGCCCGTTTTTCCCACTTCCGAGCCAATGTTGACCACCCTATGGCCATTTTCTTCAACCCCAAACCACATATTTGTGTTGTACACACATGGGAGGACCCTAAAAGTCTATGGCCGGCCAGTAATTGTTGTTGAACCTTTTGAACCCCTCCTAAAAGTGGCTTGTTGTCTCTCCTGTTTTACAGTTGCCAATTTCCAACCACAGGGTCTTGTTGAGCACACATGGGAGGACACCTTTCTCTGGTGGCCGGCCAGAAAATTTTCTTGAGCCTTTTGACCCTTGGCCGGCCGGCCATAGGGGGTGGCCGGCCGGCCACCTGCAACCAAAGTACCTGGCCGGCCAGCTTCCTCAGTGTGGGTGTATTACAGCTGTATAGCTGTTTTCCCCCAAAAATATCTCAATCCGGGGGAAAGCTTTTGGAGGGAAACTTGGTGTCATTTCCCTCCACCTTTTCTCCCCTTCTCTTGCCTTTATAACCAGCCTCCAAGACTGATTTTGGGGTTACAAAAATTTCCCTAAGGGCCTTGCATACATCTCTCTCTATTTCTCTCTCATTTTCTCTCAAAATCACCAAGTTTCTACCCCTTTTCTTCACTACCACCTAGCACCACCATCACCACTTCATTCCAGCAGTAAGGAGAGGTTTTTCAGAGGCTTAGAGGCAGCAAATTTGGTCCAAGAAGCAGCCAAAGCTTTGGTCTTCAAGGGTAAGTTCACTTCACCCTCTTTTGAGCTCAATCTTGCACCATTTTTCTAGCCTAGTTTCTTACTGTTTTGGGCTCCGACCCTAACTGAAACTAGGCCTATTTTGAGCTATTCTTCATGTTTGTTTAAGGACTAAACCCTGTTTGAGAGCCCCATCTTAGACTCGCTTCAATACCCTCTTGTATGCCATTATTTTTCATAGTATTTCTAGCCTATTTATGATCTGTTTTTGAGTATGATGTAAACTGTGGTTAGGCTTATTTTGAGCCCCTCTACAACATTGTAGAAGGGCTCAACACTGTTGGGGGCCTCCATGTTATACTTACCATTATACCCCTCTTTGGCCCCCATTTTTGCATGCTTGGTGAGCTTACCTTGATTCTGTTTTTGGGCCATGATCAGAACTGAAAGTGGCCATATTTTGACCCTCTGGACATATCTCATTAAGGGTATTTGTCTGTTTGGTGATTTCTTTGCATACCTCATGTTATAGCCTCTTGTTGGTCTATTTCTTGCATGGCATTTTTAGCATGTTTGCATACTGATTTGAGGCATGTCATATAATGTAAATGTTCATATTTTTAGGCTCTCTTCAGTTTTGTAGAAGGGTCTTTTGCCATTTGGGCTTTGCATCTATCACTTGCTTCATTGCTTCCCTTGCGGAGCCATTTTTGTATGCCATTTTAGCCCTACTTGTGATTGCTGTTTGGCCTTGTTTTGTACTGTAAAAATGTGAGTTTTGGGGCTACCTTGCTTCTTCTTTTTCATGTCTTGTTCAAATTATGCATGTATTGTATAGCTACAAGTCATTTCGGATGACTAGTTTTGCATTTCGGGAGAGATTCCTTACATCGGGTTTCATTTCGCCTCATTTCGGGGCTGTTTCCCCCCTCATTTTGCTACTGATTTTTGCATGTTTGCATGTCATATTCCATGTCTTTTCCATGTCTCATTAGAGTGGCATTTCGGTACCTGAGGGTCCGTTCTCGGTTTGCGTGCACGCGTGCACGCATTTCGAGGTATCTTGTTTTTATCTGATGGCCTCCTATGTGAGTGTGGCTGAGGCTCACTCATGTTGGTGTAAGCCCATTATTGCATTGCGTATGCCATTTCATCCATAGCATTGTATATGCCTGGTTGTGTATTACCTCGTATAGCGTGTATGCCATTCCATGACATTGTGTATGTTAGGATTGCATATTAGCTGCATTTCATGCATATCATGCATATTGCATTGTGTTCGGGATAGGAGTTAGCCCGGACACGGGAAACGAGGCGCGTTTCGTACCCCGAGTAACGGAATGTGTCTCAATTCCCGAGTCACCGACACTCCGGATTATCCGTGATGGAGTTAGGTTTTGTTGTAGCATTCATATGCATTCATCCTATATTGAGTTGTGCAATTCGGCTCCTCGGCCACCATGCATCGATATACGTGATTGGTGGCACGAGGATCGAGGCATGCATATATTTGTAAAATACATTGCTATGCCCCTTTCCTGCTCTCTGTTGCAGCATATCAAGAATCAGCAGTCTTCCGAGGCTTGGCGCGCTTTTCAAGAAACATTGCAAAACAGAGGCTAATCGGGGCATCGCCGTGGATTTCCGCGCAAAGCAACCCAAACATGCATCATCCCATCATCCGGAGCAGAATCAAGGCAGTCCCTGGCTTGCATGCCAGTTTACAGTTTTCTTAATTAATTTGTTAATTAATTAGGGATTTGTATATTATTTGGGACTGTATATTTATTTGGACCCTCTGTGAGAAGGCATAATTGTATTAAGTGTGGGTGAGTGTGATGTATGTCTTCAAACCCCACATCTTTCTTCCCTTTTATTTATCCGCTTATGATGGTTAGATTAGGGCATACTTCAATTAGCATACAGTATGACAGCATGTTTGCATCATTCATCTGTTTTGCATGCACCGGGCTCGGCGCATCATACAAACTGCATTTGTATTTCAATTCCAAATTGAATACGTGTTATTTGTAGCATTCCATATGCCATGTTTAGAATAGCCGAGCCTGCTATAGTTGCATTCTGCATGTGTTGCATTAGGCATTTCTGTATACTTAGGATCATGCATGATTTCTAATGTAGTTTCTGTTTTGGCTTGGAGTACTCGGTGAGTTTTTATGCTTTAGCATCCTTGCATGCGTGTGAGTGTTGCCATGAATAGCATGCTTGCCATGAGGCTATTTGCTTATGTGATATAACTGCCTGAATGCCTGTGGGTGAAGGTTGGGTTATTTGGATTGGAACAATTCATCAAATGTTTGTTTTAAGCCCACTAGATAGTGGCAAAACCATGTTTTCCTGAGGGTGGCAAAATCTGCTTTTTTAAGCCTACCTGCGGGTAGTAAATCATCTTTCGAAAATAAACATGAAATGTTTTGTTCCAATTCAGGCGATTCGGTCTATACTTGTATGCTGTGCGCATCACATAGTAACCTAGGCTAATAACCAGAATAAGAACACACAATGTTTTCAAAACCTGATATCATGGTTAGTAGAGGCCGGTCTTTGACCGGGCGAGCGGGGGTGCTCACGAAGTGACCTTCCCCAATCGTACCCAAGTTCCCGAGCCGAGGCAACTTTGGTGATGACGGACACGTGGCCTTTGGCACCGAGTCAGGGTTTCCTAAATTTCCCATTAAAAAACATTTAGGTGGCGACTCTGTATCTGGCGAAGCAGTCCATGTTTGGCACTTCTTTAAAAAAAATCTGTTTTCAAAACGATTTGCCGGATTTGGACTCTTTGGTTCAAGATTAAGGACCGTGACAATCGAGTCCTTCGAACTGTAGTAGACCCAATATCGAACCAGAATCGGGGGGGGGGTCGCACCCTCGCCCGGGATGCGTTCGGGGACGTCTACAGTTTCTGGCGACTCTGCTGGGGATTTAGAGAACTTGACTCGAACTCGTGATATCTTGTTTTGACTACACTTGTGTGTTTCTTTGCATTGCACTTGCATTGGTGCGCCTAGGACACCGTGTTTGCCATCTGCTATTCCTGAGCGGTTTGCCGGAGGCTTGTCTTGTCAAGGCATGTCCGTAAGGCTGATCGGTTACGGGCTCTGCCAGTATGGGAACACAAACCCCGGTCTTACCGGGGCACCCTTTTTAACCATTCGACCTAGTGCATATTCGGATCCATAGTGACCATTCCAAACTAGGACAGGTTGCTTACCCGTTTATAGGTTGTTTGAAACCGCTGTGTGCGTAGTGAAACCCTAGTTCCTGACAAAATAGGACAGGGAAACCCAACCCCAACGTAGGGGTGTTTTGGCTCTCACTTATCTGTTATGTGCTTGTTAGAGTGCGTCTCTACAGGGAATGCATGTATCAGTTTTTGAGATTGGGCATCACGCCTGCGGGCATCAGTCAGTATCTGAGAATCAGTTGTCTGCGGATATCGGATTCAGTTTTGGGGAACAGTGATATAGGGACAGTAATCAGTGATTGAGGACAGTGTATACCCAGCTTATCAACCGTGTGTTGTATGCCCGACTGTGTGTTGTGTATTTAATTTAAGCTGTTATGCTGTCCGTTTATCTGGTTATTTATTTCCTTTTCGCTTTATTTATCTTTTGCTAGGGCAGGTTTGTAGTGCAATTGCTTCCGAACCAGTAGATATTCCCCAAGCACTTTGGACACGAGGTCGCCGACTCATTCGATCCGAGGATCAGGTTGACGGACATCCAGTGTTCCACTCTCTACCCCCGATTGTTAAAAGAAGGCTGATGAGGCGCAGTGTGTCAGAGCAGAGATTACCGGGGCAGCAGTCTACTTTAGCAGCAAACAGTCGAATTGAGGTTTCTGTTTCCGCTATAGAGATACACTTACCGGTTATTCAGATGGATCCGCAGAATACATCAGGGATGGAGGCAATGATGCGCCAAATGCATGAGAGCATGAAACAAATGCAAGAAGATGCTGCCCGCCAAGCGGAGTTCTCCAAGCAGCAGGCCACTGTCATGGCCCAGCAGGCCGAGCTGATCACTAGACTGCAACAGCAGAATGCGGCATCTGCTTCACATCAAGCTCCTCCTCCACCCGGGGCTCCATTACCCGAGCAGGCATCCACTGGTCAGAATACCCTGCCAAATCCCCAGAATACCCCCCTGAACACCCAGAATACCCTACCCAATGCCCAGAATATTCAAGAGGACACAGGCCATCCAACGGGGCTGGCTTCGCCCCCGCTTTTGCCTCAACTGTCCAAGACCCATACACCTGCCAACCATCCGGACTCTCCCTTTGAGTTCGAGATAGACCATACAGCTCTGAAATTGAGCAAACTGGAGAAGCTTTTTAAGAAGTCCCAGGGGGTGAAGGCCATCCCAGACATCGAAGATGGGTACACCGATGTGGCCGTAACATTGCCAGACAGATTTAAGATGCCACAGATTGATCGTTTTGATGGGTCCGGGGATCCTATGGTCCACCTCCGGCTATTCTCAGACATCCTGCGGCCAATGGGCCTAACCCGACCACAAAAGCTTTCCCTGTTTGGCCGAACTTTGTCAGATGTGGTAGCCATTTGGTACGCGAAGTTAGAAGATGAGGTAAAGAGAAGCTGGGATGAGATGGCTGAGGCCTTCGTTGCACAGTACTCGTACAATACACAGATCGAGATTACAACTCGTGATCTCGAAACGACGAGGCAAGAGGCCAAGGAGACTTTCTCAGACTTCGTAACTCGATGGAGGGCAAAGGCATCGATGATGACCTTGAGGCCTACAGACAAAGATCAAATTAGGATGATTGTGCGCAATCTCCAACCAAAACTCATGCAGAAGATGATCGTACTCCCCTTTCCCACCTTCTCAGACTTACATGAGATGGGGGTACAGATCGAGGATGCGATGAAGCAAGGTCTGATTGACCAGGACCGGGAGCAACCCCGGAGGACATTTAACCGCAATAACAACGCAGGCCCGAGTGGCGCTGCAAATACCAGAACTTCGGAGGTCAGTATGGTCACCACCAATCCCCCTCCCCAGCCAAGGCCCATGGCGGCCACACCCTTTTCCAGTACATCCGGGAGCAGTACCCAAGCCCCGAGATATCAGTCCAGAGGCCAAAGAACCTTCACTCCACTATACATGCCTTTGTCCAAGGCTCTCGGGGTTCTAATCAAAAAGGGGCATCTGAAACCCCTAGAGCCGAGGCCATTACCAAATCCACTCCCCCCTTCCCACAACCCGGCCAAGTACTGTGCGTACCACCAGCAGCATGGCCATGATACAGACCAATGTTTCCGGCTGCGTCACGAGATTCAGGATCTCGTTGACAAAAATATTATTCTGCCTCCCGAAAGACCCAACGTCACAACCAACCCACTCCCTGCACATAACCAAGATCCACCACCCAAAAGAGTCAATCTTATCCAAACTGGGGTCGTGTCCTACGATCCTAGTATCTATATTACTCCTACCCACCTACCCAAGCCGGAGGTGATCCTTCCTGACTGCACTGACTTGTGCATGTTGGACACCTTCATAACCCAATCTGAGCCAAAGGTGGTGACTACTGAAGATGGAACAGGGCAGGTTTCGGAGGAAAGTGGAATTGTTGCGTCTGGGGTTCACCAGCCTGGAGATTATACTAGAGGAGCCTATGATCCAAGCGAATACATCTTATCAGTGGGCCAGTCTGAGCCGAGTGTGGGACTGCCGGAAAAAGCTGAACTGTGCATGATTCAGGGGGATAGACTTGAACAGGGGGCGGATGATCTGACAACAGTGGAAGAGGACTTTGCCAACCTTCAGTTCTTCAACGACCAAGAATCAGGGGATGCAACGATCAACTGGTTTGAATATGGGGAGTCGGCAGAAATTACCGGATGGTTAGATGATCAACCAGACGTTGTGGAATATCAACCAGAACAAGGCCCGACAGGGGCGAGTGTATCAATGGTGGCCGGAAGGGTCGAGAGTCAGAATGGATTGCCGGAGGGCGCCGGTACAAATAATTTTGCTCAGGACTTAAACATTGTGGATGCAGAGAAAGTGGAACAACAAACTGCAGTGACGCAGTCAGAACAGGAGGAATTTTGGGAGTCCGAGAGAATCAGAAAAGCAAAAGCCCATGAAGGGGCCGGAAGTGCTGTGGGCACAAGAACGGGACATGCTATGAGCATATGGGACGAAAGTACCGAGAGTACGAACTTGCCAGAACCAGATAGGTGTCTGTTAAAAGCCAGCGGGATGTGGTAGGAAGACGACGACTTATGTCTTGCCCACACAGACGAAGATTGGGGAGTAAATCAACCAGACAGCACGTGGTACCTCGATGAGGTGAACCATATGACCAGGAGGGGGCGGTACTTCAAGCCCCCACACCTTGACCAGCCCGAAGCATCTGGGAAAGACAAGGAAGCTGAGAAACAGAGAGAGAAACAAATTGAAGAAGAAGCTGTGCTCAAGCAATTGAAGAAGATACAAGCAGACATCTCCATCTGGGGACTGCTTATGGCTTCGCGGGTACACAGACAGGCTGTCCTATCTGCTATGGACAGAGCCAAACTCTCTATCGACACTACACCAGAGCAGCTGGTTGGGCTGGTTTTTTCGGGAGGAGGTTCCCCGGCTTTAACCTTCTCAGATAAGGAACTGCCGCCTGAGGGCGTAAATCATAACAAACCTCTCTACATCTCCGTGGAATGTAGAGACAAGTGGATACCGGTGGTACTTGTTGATACCGAGTCTGCTATCAATGTCTGTCCAGCCAGAACAGCGTATGCAATCGAGTTGAAGCCCGCGGACTTCATCCCGACAACTCAGGTGATCAAAGTGTACGATAATACTAGCAGAGAAGTGATGGGAACTGTCAAGATTCAGACGAAGGTTGGACCTGGACAACATGAGATAGATTTCCATGTCTTGGAGGTTCCCGCAACTTTCAACCTACTTTTGGGGCGACCGTGGTTGCACCAAGTGAAGGCCATCTCGTCCACTCTGCATCAGATGGTGAAATACCCCTATGGAAAGGGAGTAGCCATTGTGTTTGGGAATTCATCGATCCATCCCCCTCCGGAGGTGTCTACACCAATCCTAGAAATAGAGCACGGCATGGAGGACGTGTTTATATCAGGATTTACTCTGGCCGAGGCCCGGGTTGTGCAAAACATTATGGCTGTGAATGAAGGTATGTATGTCAGTGCTCAATCCGTCTACCTCATGAACAAGTTACAACACATCCCTGGGATGGGATTAGGAAGGAGTGGCCGGAAGGGCATCTCAATATTGGCCGAAGTGCCATACAACCCGCATGCCTTTGGACTGGGTTATCTGCCCACCAAAGAGGACTGGGTGAGGAAAGGGAAAGAAATGGCCGGAAGAGCCAGAGCAAAGCAGGCTGGGAAGCCATTTGACTTGATGCATAGGCCCATTCAGGGTACCCTGAATGGATGCTTCGTCCGGGAGGGGGAGGACTTTCCATTTTGCGGCTTCCCAGAGCCGTGGATAAACACGGAGAAGAAGCGCGTGCCCGGCTTCGAGATCTTCTTCGACCTGTAGTTACCCGGGGAGGATGTTGTCGAAGAGCAGACGGACCCATCAGCTGAGGTTGAGCAGTGCAAGACAGTGCATCCTGAGGGCACAGAATTTGAAATGGGGGTAGCGCTGGCATGTCTACTCTCTGATCCTCCGATCGACCATAAGTGCTTGGGGGATAACTCCGAGGTTTCCATGATTGGGGATGAAACGGCCGCGAGCCAACCAGCAGCTATCTTGGATGCATCTATCGCACCCTCTCTCGCTTGGCAATATGAGGAGGGATTTTTGTCCAGCAGCACCGGGTCAGGTAGTGAGCTGGAATCTGATTCCACCGAGTCTTGTGAGTCGGAATCAGATTCCAGCTCGACTGAGTCTGAGTCTGGTACTCCTGGGGATGTTAACCCGGATGCCACAGTCCTGTCTAGGTCGTCTTTTTCCTTTTCATTTGAGTCTGTTGTAAATGAATTGGACGATTTGGATGTGCCTAATGAGAATCAAGCAACTGTGGTTTCTGAGTACTTTCCTGTGCCCTTAATTTATTGCATTAATTCAGGCTTTCAAAATTTTGAAAACGACGAGGACGAAGTTCCTCCGGTTTTGCAACGATTAATTGAGCAAGAGCAGGAAAGATTTGTTAAACCCCTAGTGGACGAAATCACTACCGCGAACATTGGTATTGAGGAGGACCCGCGGCTGGTCCAGATCGGGTCCACGTTGTCTCCGGAGGAACGCGAGCTCTTAGTCGCTTTATTAAAAGATTTCAAAGATGTTTTCGCGTGGTCCTACGAAGACATGCCTGGAATCGATCCTGAGATTGTACAGCATCGGATCCCCCTTGACCCCGAGGCCCGACCAGTCAAACAGAAACTCAGGAGAATCCGCCCGGACTGGGCTCTCAAGATTAAAGAAGAGGTCACCAAGCAAATCGACGCAGGCTTCCTGCTAGTATCTGAATATCCGACTTGGTTGGCCAACATTGTTCCAGTGCCGAAGAAGGATGGCAGGATCCGGGTATGTGTGGACTTCAGGGATTTGAACAGAGCTAGTCCGAAGGACGACTTCCCCTTGCCGCACATCGATGAGTTGGTGGATTTCACAGCAGGGCATGCATTGCTCTCATTCATGGATGGCTTCTCAGGATACAACCAGATAGTAATGGCACCAGAAGATAGGGAAAAGACTGCATTCACCACCCCGTGGGGGACATACTGCTATAAAGTCATGCCGTTTGGGTTGAAGAATGCTGGAGCTACTTATCAACGGGCCGCGACCACAATATTACATGATATGATCCACAAGGAGGTTGAGGTGTACGTGGACGACATGATTGTCAAGTCCAAAGAAAGAGAGGGCCACTACACCGCCTTGCATAAGTTCTTTCAAAGGATCAGGGAATTCCGGTTGCGGCTAAACCCTCAAAAGTGTACATTTGGTGTTACAGCGGGAAAAATGCTGGGGTTTCTGATTACACAAAGAGGCATCGAAGTTGACCCTTCCAAAATCAAGGCCATCCTAGAAATGCCCCCACCAAGGACTGAAAAGGAGGTGAGAGGCCTTCTGGGTAAAGTGCAATTCATAAGACGGTTTATCTCAAAATTAACCTTGACTTGTGAACCACTTTTTGGACTTCTGAAGAAAGGCAAGAAATTTCAATGGGACGGCCGATGTCAAGCAGCGTTTGAGCAGATCAAAGAATATCTACAGAACCCGCCCGTTTTATCACCGCCAGAACCAGGGAAACCGTTGATTTTGTACCTATCAGTGACTGAGACCACGATGGGCTGTATGCTTGCACAAGAGTCTGAAGACAGGGTGGAGAGAGCCATCTACTATTTGAGCAAGAAGATGCTAGAATATGAGACTCGGTACACACCGCTGGAGAAGGCTTGCTTAGCTTTGGTATGGGCTACCAGGAAGCTGCGGCACTACTTGTTAGCTCACTCCGTAATGTTGGTTTCACGTCTCCATCCCATCAAATATCTTTTCGAGAAACCAGCACTTACGGGTAGGCTAGCTCGTTGGTTGCTGTTGCTCTCCGAATTTGATTTGAAGTATGTCACACGCAAGTCAGTCAAAGGAAGAGCAGTAGCAGAGTTCCTTGCCGACCATCCGGTTGAGGAGGATGAAGCAGTTGAATACTTGTTCCCAGATGAAGCCATTTTGCATATCGATGACGAAGCTTGGACGATGTACTTTGACGGAGCGTCAAATCAACATGGGTATGGGATAGGAGTGTTGCTGATAGCACCCGATAATTCCCGTATCCCTCTAGCCTTTAAACTCCGATTCAAAGTCTTGAACAATGAAGCAGAATATGAGACGTGCATTGCTGGCCTAGAAGCAGCCCTGGAACTAGGGGCAAGACGGTTGGATGTCATTGGGGATTCGAACCTTGTTGTGTCTCAAGCTAAAGGAGACTGGAAAGTAAAAGAGGAAAAGATGATGATGTATCACCAGACCTTGGATTTGCTGATTCCTCGGTTTGAGAAGTTAAGTTTTACTTATCTACTAAGAGAGAACAACAGGTTCGCAGATTCTTTAGCAACTCTATCTTCCATGATAGACATCCCGTGTGGAGTCCGAATGCGTCCAGTCATCATTGACCAGAAATTTGCGCCTGCCTATGAGTCGATTGCAGCCATAGATGAAGTTCAGGATGAACATCCCTGGTATTACGACATTTGGAATTTCTTGGAGAAAGAAGCATACTCGCCAGGGGTAAATGCCAAAGACAAGAGGGCAATCAGGAGAATGGCAGTTCAGTTCATCATCTGCGGGGGTAAACTATATAAACAAGGTCATCTGGGAATGCATAAACTGTGTGTTGATGCCGAAGAATCAAAGCGTCTAATGGAAGCCATCCATGGAGGAGAATGTGGAGCACATATGAATGGGGTAATGTTGGCACGGAAAATTCTCAGACAAGGGTACTACTGGTCTACCATGGAGGAAGATTGTATCGGTTTTGTTCGGCGATGCCACAAATGTCAGATTCATGCAAATCGCATGAACATCCCACCGACAAAGCTGTACAATATGACTTCACCATGGCCATTTTCAGTCTGGGGAATTGATGTAATCGGAGCCGTTACGCCAAAGGGGTCGAATGGGCATGAGTTCATCCTGGTTGCGATAGATTATTTTACAAAGTGGGTTGAGGCCCAATCTTACGCGGTGTTGAAGGCTTCACACGTTGCAAAGTTTATCAGAAACAACATCATCTGTCGCTACGGGGTCCCAAATGAGATAATTTCAGATAACGGTTCCCACTTCAAGAAGGAAGTGATAGACTTGTTGGAAAAAATACAATGTGGCTTTTCATAAGTCATCTACCTATCGGCCGCAAACCAATGGAGCGGTTGAGGCCGCCAACAAGAACATTAAGCGCATACTACAGAAGATGGTGGAAACCTACCGGGACTGGCCAGATAAGCTGCCGTTTGCTCTGTGGGGCTACCGGACTTCAATCAGAACTTCTACTGGAGTGACTCCGTATTCATTGGTTTATGGGATGGAGGCCGTTCTACCTATTGAGATTGAGGTTCCATCATTGCGAGTATTGGCCGAGTGTCAAATAGCCGAGGCAGATTGGCAACAAAGCAGATTCGAGGAACTCATGCTTTTCGATGAAAGAAGACTGAAAGCGCTGTACCACATTCAAGGCTATCAACGCAGAATTGCCTGGGCTTTCAACAAGAAGGTTAAGTCCAGGAATTTAAAGGAAGGAGATTTGGTACTCAAGGACAACCGAGCTCCCATCCACGACCCTAGGGGCAAGTTCAGACCTAATTGGACTGGTCCCTACATCATCAAGTCTATCTGGTCAGGTGGGGCTGTGGTTCTGATGGATCTGGATGGCTTAGAGTTTTCCCAACCGATCAACATGGACAAGTTGAAGAAATACTACCCTTGAGAGGCTCGCTAGGCCGAAAACCCGAAAGGGCGACCTAGGCAAAACTCAGAGCACAAAAATTTGAAAATATAAAAACTGAGCTCGCAAGGTCGAAAACCCGTAAAGGGCGGCCTTGGCAAAAGTTAGAGCGCAAAAGGAGAGTAAAAATACCCGAGCGAACCTAAGCCTGAACTACGTAAGGCTTGATTCCCATCTTTGGGATACGTAGGCAGCTTCATCCTGAAGTTCAGCCATAAACATTTTCCCCGATCAACTTTGTCCATTTTGATCATCTCAGGCATCCTTGTCCATCAGCATTCATCGTAATCTCCGGTGCAGTGCTATTCAGACTAGGGGGCAACTTTCCGTTGCCAGGAGGTGCTGTGGTACCATTCAAACTAGGGGCAACTTTCCAGTTGCTAGGATTCGGGGTTGTGCATCTCGGTGACAGATCTCAGGCATGTCCAGTTCTGATCCATATCGAAAATAGTTTTGAAAAGTTTTAATAAAAGTTGGCTTTGTTCAAATTAATCTTTTCACAACTAAGACCATTTTTGGACCAAAGCGGAAAATTTTCAATACCACAACCTTCAATTTCATTGATTTCAAAACAGAGTTCTCCTGCTCTTGCATACAATTGAAGTTGCTTTTTATTACACTCATAATGAAAACTTGAAAGTATTAATAAAGTAATAAATCTGGGGCATAGTCAAGTCAGGTGTCCCTGCGCCCCCTCCCAGAGCTAGTCGAAGCCTCTGATGCCGACCTAGGCCCAATCTGCGCCTCCTCATTGAGCCAATCCCAGCACTCATCAGACAAAGTGCAATTGAAAATAGGGGCGTGGGGCAGGAGCTCTCTAGTCCTCCAAGCCGTAGTATGTCGGGCAAGGTGTGCACCTCGGACCGGGAAGGCGACCGGATACTCTATCCCCTCCGGAGGGCAAGTCTGATCATGGCCGAACTGGTGCAGAATGCGGAATGGGAAATAGAATACACAATGGGTCAGGCCAATCAACCGGATCCCAGTATCCTGGAACATGCTATAGCTCATCGCCGGAAGGTTAAGCCAAGGACAGCGCCAAGCAATGTGTTCAGCTGACAAATTGCACATCTATTCAAACCACCATCCCTCATCAAGGGCGTCGACCAGGCGTTGTCGAAAGAAGTAGCCGCGGGCTGAGTAAGCAGAGCAAGAGTCCACAACTTGCAATTTATCCATCAACCATATCTGGGGAGGGATGAAAAATGAGAGAATAAAGAATAGAGAGATGTGCGATGAGAGAAAAGTAAGATGAGGGTTTTGTGAGAAAAACCGAGCCTGAGGGCCGAGCGATGTGAGCAAATACATATGTGAGCTTGGGTGGGAAACATTACCTGCAGCAGTAGTGGACTCCCCGCAAACCTGGTTGTCTCCTGGCGGTAGAAGGCATCCAAACCTAGCAGTGTCTCAGCCAATGTCATGGCGATACAGCTCTTCCCTTCCCTCAAGCCTTGAGCGACTTCAATCAAACGGATATTACCTCCCCCGGAGCCCGAGACGAACAGAAAATGAGATAGCATGCACAAGCAGAGGGCATGTTGTCGAAAACCTTGCCGATAATGGTTACCGCGGTCACCAGCATCGGAGAATCGGTAAATCAGGCTCGGGATATCCAACATCCCGCTACAGATCAGGGATCGAGCATCATGTGCGCTGAGACCGCACATCCGCCCCAAAGCTTGGGCATGACCAAAACGAGACTGAGACAAGATCTCTTCTGAGCGTTCAGACTCCATCAAAACTTGAAAATCTTCAAAAGTGGGACATACCTCTTGCCCTCCGAAGCTGAAGACGTGCGTCATTGGGTTCCAAAATCTCACCGCGGCATGGAGGAAAGGAAGATGCAGTGAAGTCCGGCCTAGCGTGAATAGTGCATTCAAGCCGAAACCCCGGGAGTTCAACTTTTCCGAGCCATCTAAAGAAGAGATCCAAGATGTGAGATTTTCTGCGAGAAATGCCTCCATTTTTATGCAAAGCAGTGATGAAATGAATGAGTTCCAAAGTTGGAGCTTTATAGGGGGGAGTAAAACACTATTCGAGGACAAGTGTCAGAATTCTAGGAGTTGCAGGAAAGATGGCCGGCCGGCCACCTATTCCAGCAAGCCGGCCACCTTTGACTCAAAAAACTGGCCGGCCGGCCACCTTTCAGTCTCCAAAAAGCAAAATATGGCCGGCCATGCTCATTGGTCCTGTTTTGCCCTCCGGAAGGAAGTTTGAGGCACTTTCACGCATTGGGAATGTTGGAGGCCTTCATTTTTCTCAGTTTCAGATGCGTTCCATCATCCAGATCGTCCGTCCGAAGTACGCTGTGGTGTATTTTGCTTATCGAGTTGTCGTTTTGTTTATCGAGTTGTAAGTTTTGTCGAGCTGTCGCATTTTGTGTTTTGAGTCGTTACTCTTTGTTTACGCAATTTTTGTTAAGTCTTGTTCATCGAGTCGTTAACATTGTTGTATTTTGCTTATCGAGTTGTAAACTTGCTAAGATTCTGTTATTTCTTAGTGAGTCGAGTTGTTTGATTTGTTGCGTCGGTTCATTACCTGACCAGGTAAATACACAAGGCACATTTCCATTCAATTCCATCTTTGCGCAAAATGATGCGATGCGATGCTAAGAATTTCAAATACAAACACATTTTCAAAAGCTGTTTCATTCCGTCATGTTTTACAACAAAATAAAGGTACAAGTTTTACAAAAAATAAAACTGCCTGACCAAAATGCAAAGTGCTACAAACTACTAGCAAAAAGTAAAATAAAGCAGGAAACAGCATCAATGTCCTCGGGAGCGGGAATGAGGAGCCCCCCTCATCCTCTTCTGCGGGATAACCTCTGCACCATCATCACCATCGGAGTTGGAACTGTCATCCTCAGGATCCCCCTCAGCCTCGCCTCCACTCCCGGAACCGAGACCAGAACCCCCCTCTTTAGCAGATGTCTCTGACTCACGATCTGCGACCTCCTCCTCCTCCTCATTAGGCTCTGCCTCTATAACATGTGCCCTACGTCTGCGAGACGACCCCGCTCCCCGAGCTCCTCAGAAAGGCCTAGATGGCCCAGCACCTCGACCTCCCTGAGAAGGCCTGGATGGCCCAGCTCCTCGAAAGGGCCCAGATGGCCCAGCACCTCGACCTCTCTGAGAAGGCCCGGGTGGCCCGGCCTGCGGTGGAGCATATACCGGAGGCATCTAAAAGTGGAAAGTCCGATACATTAGTTCAAATATGAAAATCAGATGCAAGTACAGTATGAGAATGAGGTGTGTGTCAGATGTGCTCTACACAAACAGCCTATCGATGCAGTAGAATGTTCAAAATCAGCATATCATCAGGAGTATGACAAATACCAGAAAACTAAAGAGTACCTGGAAGCCCATGATGGACAACTGCGCCTCTCTACGCAGGACCATCCCCTCAAGTGAGGCCACCATCTCGAGCACCTGATCCATGTACTCCCGGGGTGGCTGCAAATACAAGCTCAAGTCATCAATAAATAAGCAACTGCCAAAGTGTCTGTGTGATAAGTGAAAAATGATAGAACATACCGGTGGTGAGTCAGGATCACTGACATATCTGTGACCAGGCATCGGAGGCTCTATAGGGATCGGAATCGGAGAAGTAGTCCCATACTGCCACCCCATCAACTCGGTCGGCATGTCTGGCCACCCAGGATAATGAAGAGTCGGAGGGATCGGGGGAATGAATCCGCGCCCACCTCTGGACGTACCAGCCCTGCTGGAGGAGGGGATATCCGTAGCACGAGCCCGACTCAAAGAGGGTACATCAGCAGACCTCAGTGGCGGAGCGCGCACTCCTGTCAAGGGAGGCATCAGATATGTGTGACGATAAGTGGCGTAGTCCCCCTCCGTAAGATGTAGCAAAGCATCAGTGCCCAGCATAGCACTAATGACCTCCTGGGTAGAGAGTCTATCAGCAGTCCGCATAGTGGCTAGAGGTGCTGCAGGAGGGTCCTGAGAAGTGTATCCCCACACCTGACGCAGAAAGCGTTCCCCCAGGAACCATGCCCTACCAACCGGTCCCTCGAGCAGGATCCTGTACTGGGAGGTGCCTGATCCTCCGGCATACTGAAATCGGAGACCATCACCCAAGATCACCCAGGGCTGCCATGTAATCTGCGGATAACTAGTGCATAAACCAATCAAAAATCGGGGATATACAAGGCAAATCAAAGGTGAAAACGGAAAGAAATTGAGAGTTCTGAAATACCTCTGTCGTCCGCACAGTGTCAAAATACTGCCGCAGATAGAAGAGAGTCTCTCAAGGTCTCGGTCAGTGCTGGCCCTCGAATACCAAGGAATACGGGGTCATAAGGGGCCCTGCCACCTCCATCTCCGGGGCTAACGTCGGAAAATATACATAGACCCATAACTGTGGAAAACAGTGCAGAATGTGAATACAAAATGCTGAGTGCAAAATACAGGATGTAAAGTGCGCCGTGTGTGCAATGAACAAGTAATGAGGAGCAGAAATGTAAATCAAGAGGACAGAACGTACCTCCCAGGCTCTCCAATAGCCACCGAGTAAGTCTCCCTGCCCGCGGGAGGTAGCGCTCATGTAGCAGTAGAGGGTAGCCAGGCCGGCGCCACCCCAATCGTACCGACTGACCTGTGATAGGTCCACTAGGGCACTCAAAAGATACAACCCGACAGTGTTCCCCCTATCAGCAAACAGAGTGGTGCCAAAGAGGAACATAAGGAAACCACGGGCATACTGCTCAGCCTCCTCAGGAGACTCGGGCTCCATCTCCGGCCTCCGAAAACGGGAAGAGAACCAGGTGTACCGGACTCTCCCAGAAGCTCTATCCACAGGCGGGCGGGCCCCCAATAGATGTAACCAAGCGGCCCCCACTCGCCCATATCCTCGTCGTAAGGAATGGGCCAACCTCCTATATCCAGGCCGGTCAGTACAACAAAATCTAGCGGGGTCACGGTCAGATCCCCGGTGGCAGAAAAGTGGAAGGAATTGGTGGTGTCCCACCATCTCTCCACCAAAGCGGCTAACAGTGTCCTACTGGCAGGACAATGTGATAACCCTACGCAGAAGGCCCCGAACCCTGCTAAATCGACTAAATCCCGGACAGCCTCCGGAAGCTCAGTGTACCACTCTCTCGCAGCAGTGGAGCCATATCCTCGCACGGTACGAGAGCCGACCTGCAAATGAAATGAATGAGCTGTGCAAATGAAATGAATGAGCTGTGTGCAACTGAAATGAATGAGCTGTGCAAATGAAATGAATGAGCTGTGTGCAAATGAAATGAATGAGCTGTGTGCAAATGAAATGAATGAGCTGTGCAAATGAAATGAATGAGCTGTGTGCAAATCAAATGAATGAGCTGTGTGCAAATCAAAGGAACAAGCTGTGTGCAAATGAAATGAATGAGCCGTGTGCAAACGCAAGTAAATGGACTGTGTGTTCAGAAAATCAGAGTTTGGGCTGCGTGTTCAAATCTCAATCAGTGTGGGCTGTGTGTTCACCATCAACTTGGACTGTGTGTTCAGAAAATTAGAGTTTGGGACTGCGTGTTCTACTCTTAGTCAGTGTGGGCTGTGTGTTCACCACCAACTTGGACTGTGTGTTCAGAAAATCAGAGTTTGGGCTGCGTGTTCTACTCTTAGTCAGTGTGGGCTGTGTGTTCACCATCAACTTGGACTGTGTGTTCAGAAAATCAGAGTTTGGGACTGCGTGTTCTACTCTTAGTCAGTGTGGGCTGTGTGTTCACCACCAACTTGGACTGTGTGTTCAGAAAATCAGAGTTTGGGCTGCGTGTTCAAATCTCAGTCAGTGTGGGCCGTGTGTTCACCATCAACTTGGACTGTGTGTTCAGAAAATCAGAGTTTGGGCTGCGTGTTCTACTCTCAATCAGTGTGGGCTGGTGCGACCAGACGAATCGCGCAGGTATCGTATCTTCTCCGTGTGAGACGTGACGAGAATTGAATAATTCTCCGCATTCCTAACTGCATGAGATGTAGTTGTTGCTTTGCATTCTCGCTTAAAACTGTTGCATCTATTTGCGAATACTTGCTTCATTACAGCTTGCTGCACTTGCATGATCATTAAGTTACATCTGGCTTCGTGCATACCGCTTTGCATTTTGCCCCTTGCCTGCGGGCACGCCTGTGGGCACATATCTCTGATCATCTTGTATGATTGTCTAAGTCTTCGGCCTTGTCAAAAATGGGTCGTCTCTGGGCTTTGACATTCACTCCCGTCATTTCGTGACTTCCGAGTTCTGTCAAAGAGGGGCAACTGTAGACACCCCATTTTTGACCGACCTTAAGACTCAGACGTCACCGATTGAGCGCTCGGTGGTGTTGCATATTGTGCTCGTTCAAAAGTCTCAGAGTCGCGGTCGTGAGCCCTGCCTCCGGACTTCCGAACCCTCTTCTGTACCTTATCTCGGTTTGCGAACCAGACTCAGTTTTCTCTGTTTCTTTTCCTGAGGGGAGGGGGAGGTCCCGTAGACCATCTCTTAGTGGCCGTGGGCTACATTTTGTGGCCGTAGGCCATTTTGCCCATTTTGGAGCCCGGTTCCCGATTTTCGGAGCCGTCAGGCCGTGTGCCTCGGTTCGGGACCGTCTAACCATCTCCGATTCCTCCGGTCTTTGTCATGCATCTCATTTACTCCCTTTCGAGGGACACTGGGGCCTGAGAGACCCACTTCGTGGTCGAATGCCACTTTCGGTGCTTAACGGCCTATTTTCGGGACCCCGAACTGCGTGTTTTGGCCCCCGAGCATTCGTTTTGCATCGGTTTTTGTTCATTTTTGGCAGGTACCTCTGTTTTATCACCAGGAAGGTCACTGAAGGGTGGGAGGCCAGCAATTGTCTCAGCAACCAGTTATATTCCTCCGGCGCCCTCCGGCGCCCGTTTTTCCCACTTCCGAGCCAATGTTGACCACCCTAGGGCCATTTTCTTCAACCCCAAACCACATATTCGTGTTGTACACACATGGGAGGACCCTCAAAGTCTATGGTCGGCCAGTAATTGTTGTTGAACCTTTTGAACCCCTCCTAAAAGTGGCTTGTTGTCTCTATTGTTTTACAGTTGCCAATTTCCAACCACAGGGTCTTGTTGAGCACACATGGGAGAACACCTTTCTCTGGTGGCCGGCCAGAAAATTTTCTTGAGCCTTTTGACCCTTGGCCGGCCGGCCATAGGGGGTGGCCGGCCGGCCACCTGCAACCAAAGTACCTGGCCGGCCAGCTTCCTCAGTGTGGGTGTATTACAGCTGTATAGCTGTTTTCCCCCAAAAATATCTCAATCCGGGGGAAAGCTTTTGGAGGGAAACTTGGTGTCATTTCCCTCCACCTTTTCTCCCCTTCTCTTGCCTTTATAACCAGCATCCAAGACTGATTTTGGGGTTACAAAAATTTCCCTAAGGGCCTTGCATACATCTCTCTCTATTTCTCTCTCATTTTCTCTCAAAATCACCAAGTTTCTACCCCTTTTCTTCACTACCACCTAGCACCACCATCACCACTCCATTCCAGCAGCAAGGAGAGGTTTTTCAGAGGCTTAGAGGCAGCAAATTTGGTCCAAGAAGCAGCCAAAGCTTTGGTCTTCAAGGGTAAGTTCACTTCACCCTCTTTTGAGCTGAATCTTGCACCATGTTTCTAGCCTAGTTTCTTACTGCTTTGTGCTCCGACCCTAACTGAAACTAGGCTTATTTTGAGCTATTATTCATGTTTGTTTAAGGGCTCAACCCTGTTTGAGAGCCCCATCTTACACTTGCTTCAATACCCTCTTGTATGCCATTATTTTGCATAGTATTTCTAGCCTATTTGTGATCTGTTTTTGAGCATTATGTAAACTGTGGTTAGGCTTATTTTGAGCCCCTCTACAACATTGTAGAAGGGCTCAACACTTTTGGGGGCCTCCATGTTGTACTTACCATTATACCCCTCTTTGGCCCCCATTTTTGCATGCTTGGTGAGCTTACCTTACTTCTGTTTTTGGGCCATTATCAGAACTGAAAGTGGCCATATTTTGACCCTCTAGACATATCTCATTAAGGATCTTCGGCTTTTTGGTGATTTCTTTGCATACCTCATGTTATAGCCTTTTGTTGGTCTATTTCTTGCATGGCATTTTTAGCATGTTTGCATACTGATTTGAGGCATGTCATCTACTGTAAATATTCATATTTTTAGGCCCTCTTCAGTGTTGTAGAAGGGTCTTTTGCCATTTGGGCTTTGCATCTATCACTTGCTTCATTGCTTCCCTCGCGGAGCCATTTTTGTATGCCATTTTAGCCCTACTTGTGATTGCTGTTTGGCCTTGTTTTGTACTGTAAAAGTGTGAGTTTTGGGGCTGCCTTGCTTCTGCTTTTTCTTGTCTTGTTCAAATTATGCATGTATTGTATAGCTACAAGTCATTTCGGATGACTAGTTTTGCATTTCGGGAGAGATTCCTTACATCGGGTTTCATTTAGCCTCATTTCGGGGCTGTTTCCCCCCTCATTTTGCTACTGATTTTTGCATGTTTGCATGTCATATTCTGTGTCTTTGCCATGTCTCATTAGAGTGGCATTTCGGTACTTGAGGGTCCGTTCTCGGTTTGCGTGCACGCGTGCACGCATTTCGAGGTGTCTTGTTTTTATCTGATGGCCTCCTATGTGAGTGTGGCTGAGGCTCACTCATGTTGGTGTAAGCCCATTATTGCATTGTGTATGCCATTTCATCCATAGCATTGTGTATGCCTGGTTGTGTATTACCTCGTATAGCGTGTCTGTCATTCCATGACATTGTGTATGTTAGGATTGCATATTAGCTGCATTTCATGCATATCATGCATATTGCATTGTGTTCGGGATAGGAGTTAGCCTGGGCACGGGAAACGAGGCACGTTTCGTACCCCGAGTAACGGAATGTGTCTCAATTCCCGAGTCACCGCCACTCCGGATTATCCGTGATGGAGTTAGGTTTTGTTGTAGTATTCATATGCATTCATCCTATATTGAGTTGTGCAATTCGGCTCCTCGGCCACCATGCATCGATATGCGTGATTGGTGGCACGAGGATCGAGGCATGCATATATTTGTGAAATACATTGCTATGCCCCTTTCCTGCTCTCTGTTGCAGCATATCAAGAATCAGCAGTCTTCCGAGGCTTGGCGCGCTTTTCAAGAAACATTGCAAAACAGAGGCTAATCGGGGCATCGCCGTGGATTTCCGCGCAAAGCAACCCAAACATGCATCATCCCATCATCCGGAGCAGAATCAAGGCAGTCCCTGGCTTGCATGCCAGTTTACAGTTTTCTTAATTAATTTGTTAATTAATTAGGGATTTGTATATTATTTGGGACTGTATATTTATTTGGACCCTCTGTGAGAGGGCATAATTGTAATAAGTGTGGGTGAGTGTGATGTATGTCTTCTAACCCCACGTCTTTCTTCCCTTTTATTTATCCGCTTATGATGGTTAGATTAGGGCATACTTCAATTAGCATACCGTATGACAGCATGTTTGCATCATTCATCTATTTTGCATGCACCGGGCTCGGCGCATCATACAAACTGCATTTGTATTTCAATTCCAAATTGAATACGTGTTATTTGTAGCATTCCATATGCCATGTTTAGAATAGCCGAGCCTGCTATAGTTGCATTCTGCATGTGTTGCATTAGGCATTTCTGTATACTTAGGATCATGCATGATTTCTAATGTAGTTTTTGTTTTGGCTTGGAGTACTCGGTGAGTTTTTATGCTTTAGCATCCTTGCATGCGTGTGAGTGTTGCCATGAATAGCATGCTTGCCATGAGGCTATTTGCTTATGTGATATAACTGCCTGAATGCCTGTGGGTGAAGGTTGGGTTATTTGGATTGGAACAATTCATCAAATGTTTGTTTTAAGCCCACTAGATAGTGGCAAAACCATGTTTTCTAAGCCCACCTGAGGGTGGCAAAATCTGCTTTTTTAAGCCTACTTGCGGGTAGCAAATCATCTTTCGAAAATAAACATGAAATGTTTTGTTCCAATTCAGGCGATTCGGTCTATACTTGTATGCTGTGCGCATCACATAGTAACCTAGGCTAATAACCGGAATAAGAACACACAATGTTTTCAAAACCTGATATCATGGTTAGTAGAGGCCGGTCTTTGACCGGGCGAGCGGGGGTGCTCACGAAGTGACCTTCCCCAATCGTACCCAAGTTCCCGAGTCGAGGCAACTTTGGTGATGACAGACACGTGGCCTTTGGCACTGAGTCAGGGTTTCCTAAATTTCCCATTAAAAAACATTTAGGTGGCGACTCTGTATTTGGCGAAGCAGTCCATGTTTGGCATTTCTTTCAAAAAAATCTGTTTTCAAAACGATTTGCCGGATTTGGACTCTTTGGTTCAAGATTAAGAACCGTGACAATCGAGTCCTTCAAACTGTAGTAGACCCAATATCGAACCAGAACGGGGGGGAGGGGGGTCGCACCCTCGCCCGGGATGCGTTCGGGGACATCTACAGTCGTATAGGCCACACGATTACCACTTGTCTTTTATCCTTTGCAGAGGCTCAACGGTTTATCGATGTCCATCTCCAGGCAATGGGTAGGCGCCTTCATTCTACGGTCATGACCTAAGAGCCGCATCTGTTGTATTCTGCTAGTATTCGTACCAATGCCCACCGGTCGGACCGTCGCACTACTCGTATTTTCCAACCTGCGTCTGGTTCCCATATGGAGATTCCTGAAGAAGTTGGCCCATCCACTAATATCCAGAATGTTACTCTGCATAATGATTTTGCCGAGATGTGGGAGCAAGATTGGGATACTGGTTTACGTCAAGGTACGCCTGAGGGTAGCGAACCACTGTTGACAGATCCTACGAGTGATGGAGTTCTTCAGGCCATACCTCCAACGGAATTGCATTCAGTAGGTTCCGATGTCCTTTCCGGTTTGGGTCAGATTCCGGTGGATTCGGTAGGTGAGCTAGAGGTAATGTGGAATCAATGGGAGGGTCAACTCTCATCAATGGGGATCAGACCGGGGCAGTTGGTGATAGAAGCGGGCGGCGAGTTGACAGTTTCTCAGCCTCCATTACAGCTACATACTCAGGGTGATAATTCTATTAATGACCTTGATCGAACTCCCATTGTTGACTCAACGGACGAGATCCTTCGAGCTCTTCCCCTTAATGGGCCAAGCCCCAGATTGAATATCCCTTTAGGTGAGGCCCAAATTCTTTCTCGGGCCTTCATGCTCTCAAGCCCAAGTCAGGTGTTGCAACTGGGCTCCACCAATTTCGAAGTTGGCCAACCCAGTTCTGGCATGGATATTGGCTCTCACGGTCCAACTCCTTTATCCGAGCTTCTTCCATTCAGTCCTCCTTTATCAGTTGCAAGTGGACCTTCAGTTGCAGGTGGGCCTTTACTTCGGAAAAGACTACGTGAAGTGGACTCGGGCTATGAACTCTTCTACGACACCGAGTCCTTGGCAGTGATGGATGAGCTTAGTGGTCCCGGAGGGGGCCGAGACGCCGAGTTGGCCAAGCATCGGGAAGGCATTGTTTCTGACCCCAAATGCTATCCTCATAGGTACGGGTATTTTTGCACAAACAATACAGCCGACTGAAGAGAGCTAGGCCTTCTCTTCCCGCTCACTTGCATGGCCATGCATGTTCGTAGGCAGTCCGGGATCTGTCGACCAGATTCTCGTCCTTACGTCGACGACGGAAATTACGGTATAGAACCCGTCACTCTCCAGAAGCTACGAGTTCTCGCTTGCGGCCTGCTAATCGCTCTCGTCGGGGTCAATGTCTGCGTCCGACCAGAGGCACTCAGTATGGTCGTTATACTCCCCTTCTTCCCGCTGTCCCACCTGTTATGGTGTCGGAATCGGGTTATGATTCTGGAGATAGCTCTTCGGATAGTCATGGGTCCTATTTAGAGAGGCCACAGTCCAGTTTCCAGTTGGAATTAGCTCCCGTTCAACAACAAACCGATTGTTTTATGGCTTTGGCTTTGGATTCCACTTTTATCTCTCATCAGCGGGTTTCGCAGGAGGTTGTCCCACAACAACCTCCTGGTTCGCCATGAAACTTTTCAGCTGGAACTGTAGGGGCCTGGGTCATCCCCTGACAGTTCAAGCAGCTCGAAATTTGACCTAGCAATACCGGCCAGACATTTGTTTTTTGATGGAAACTAAACGCCCAGTTCAGCAAGTTAATCACCTTGGCTATGCTTTGGGATTCAAGTATAATTGTGGAGTGGATAGTATGGGTCGCTCCGGGGGATTATGGGTTGGCTGGCATGACGGTAATCTGATTGACGTCTACAAGCGAGATTCGAATTTTATTCTGTTATAAGTTCACGACACGGTGCACGGCAACTGGTTCATTATTTTTATGTATGGCTCTCCCATTGTTCTTAACAGGGGCCATGTGTGGAGTCTTGTAGAAGCTCAGATTCAATACCTTCAACAGCCTTTTATTATTATGGGGGACCTCAATCAAGTTCGTGGGTGGTCGGAAAAATTCAGTTCTCATCATCGTACCATTCCTGGAGCTTCGGCCTTTAATGACTTGATTTTTCGCAACCGGCTGGTTGATCTTCCAACTCAAGGGGTGTGGTATACTTGGTGCAATAATCGCAGTGACTCCGGTGTGGTTTATGAGCATCTGGATCGGGTTTTAGCTTCCTCCAGCTGGGTCACAACATTCACTCATTTTTCGTTGGTGACTTTGCCTATACAACGATCAGACCATAGTCCTCTTCTTCTTGATACTCGTCGAATGGAGCTCCGAGGTCCGAAGTGGGGCAGATTTGAAGCCGTTTGGTTGTCAGACCCTGCAACTCAGGATATTATTAAAAAGGTTTGGACAATGCCCATTCATGGAGATGATTCTTGTTGTCGACGTCAAGCTATACTTTTCAAACATCTCAAAAATTGGAATGCGTTGTCTTTTCGAAGCATGAATGGTCAAATTGATGACCTTCAAGCGCGCTTACAGCAAGTTCAAGGATCGTTACAATCTTCGGGCTCTCATTCCTCCGTCATGGATTTGCGATTGCAACTTGATATTTTGTTACAACGCCAGGAATTATATTGGGCTCAACGATCCAAACAGCATTGGTTGCATTTGGGAGACCGCAATACCAAATTTTTCCATAGAATGGCATCCTGGCGGTGAAGTCGGAATCTCATTTCTTTTATTCAAGATCACGCTGGAAATGTGCTAACTCATCCGAAAGACATTCAAAAGGTGTTTGTGGAGCATTTTCAGTAACTCTTTTCACCTTTATCGGACTCCATCAATATGCCATTGGACTTGATGGCAGCAGGTCCTTTTCCATCTCACTTCAATTTAATTAGTGTCATGCATAGTCATTTATCTTGTCATCATTTTCATTTTCTGGAACAACCTTTTTCCACAGCGGAAATTCGAACTGTTGTATTTCAAATGGGCAAGTTGAAGGCTCCGGGGCCGGATGGGTATATAGCGGGTTTCTACCAAAAATATTGGTCGCTTGTGGGACCTTCGATTTCTGAAGCTGTTTTGGGATTTCTTAATTCGGGCTCCTTATTTCTCCCTCTCAACCAAACCTTTCTCTGCCTTATTCCAAAGACGAAGAGTCCTCTTACAGTGCATGATTATCGACCCATTAGTTTGTGCAATGTGATGTATAAAATCGGTGCAAAAGTTCTAGCTAATCGACTTAGTGTGGTGCTTCCGGACTTACTTGCCGACAATCAATGTGCTTTCTTGAAAGGTCGCCTTATTTATGATAATGTCTTGTTGGCCCATGAAATTCTTGAATATATTAAAAAACATAAGAGGGGGCGTTTATCCAGTTTTGGGCTCAAGTTGGATATGAATAAAGCCTATGACCGAGTTAGTTGGGCTTTCCTTCAGGCAGTCATGGCTAAAATGGGATTCTCACCTAAGTGGATTCAGTTAATCTCTCAGTGTGTCTCTACTGTCCAATTTGCGGTCTTGATTAATGGTGTCCCTTCAAATTTTTTTCAACCCAAGGCGGGACTACGGCAAGGAGATCCCCTTTCGCCGTATTTATTCTTGATCGTCATGCAAGTTTTGTCGAAAGGATTTGCTCATTTGGCATCTCTAAATGTCTGTCGAGGTATTGCTATTAGCCGGCAGTCCCCTCCCCCCCATTTCTCACTTGCTCTTCGCAGATGATTGTTTTATTTTTCAAAACTATAAGCCAGCGGACATTTGGTGCCTTCATTGGTTCTTAAATGCATTTTGCTTCTATTCCGGGCTACGTATAAATTTCCATAAATCAGAACTTTTTGTTAGCCCCAACTTTTTAACTTCAGCACGGGATTGGCTTGTCTCACTTTTTGGTGTTAAAGTTGTACCAAAACCTAGGATCTATTTGGGAGCTTACCTGGGGTTTTCGGGTCGTACTAAGTCGGAAATCTTCAACTCTATTTTGAGCAGAGTCCAATCGAAATTGCAAGGCTAGAAATGTGAGTTTTTGAATTTTGCTGGTAGGGGAATTCTGGTGAAACACGTTCTTCAGTCCATTCCTGTGTATCTCATGTCTGTTTTTCGTATGCCTGACAATTTCCAAGATAAGCTTACAGCTCTAATTCGTCAGTTTCTTTGGGCTTCACCTAAGGGCAAAGGGCTAGCCTGGAAAAAATGAACATCTCTATGTCTTCCCAAGGCTTGGGGTGGTCTCGGCCTTCGAAATCTTTCCTGCTTCAATCAAGCTTTATTAGCAAAACAAGCTTGACGGATCTTGTCCTTACCCAATTTATTAATTTCGAGAGTTCTGTTGGGTAAATATTGTCAACGAAGTTCATTCCTTGAGGCCAAGCAATCTGGACATCGTCATGGGGATGGCGGAGTATTTTATGGGGACATTCGTTGTTGCTTTCTGGGCTTCAGTGGGTCGTGGGTAATGGTCGGAGTATAAACCCTTTTGAAGCTCAGTGGATTCCGACTGTTTCCAATCCTTGTCGAGGACGCGGATTGAGTGATATTTGTCCAGCAATGCGGGTAGAGCATTTCATTGACCCCTCCTCTCACTCTTGGCGACTGGATTTATTAACCTTGTTCTTTCCTAACCATGTTATACCCCATATCTTATCCATTCACATCCCACATGCGGATCTTGCGGATAAGATTGTTTGGGGTCCTACAAAAATGGCCAATACTCGGTTAAATCAGGCTACAAGTAGGCTTTAATTCGTCAGTTCCCAAACTATTGTAGGCCCGATCCGGACTGGTCCATTTGGAAACGCTTGTGGCAATTCAAGATTCCTCCCAAATGGATGTTGTTTTTGTGGAAATGCCTCCACAATATCCTCCCAGTCAAACATGCGCTCCAGAAGCGAGGGCTTAATGTAGATCCTCTCTGTTCAGATGCTCTGAGCATGAGGAAACTATTGAACACCTCTTTTTTGATTGCTCATTCTCTCAACGAGTTTGGCATGGGTCTGTTCTGGGATTAGATTTTGGAGTGGGCACCCCTTTATCATTCTTTTCCTGGTTTAAGAATTGGGTGTCGCAGATTACCAATGTTGAGATTTTATCACATTCTGTTGCTTTATTGTGGGCCATTTGGTTGCAACGTAACTCTGCTGAATTCCGTTCCGAAGCCATGTCCACAGCTCATACTTTAGCCAAAGCTCGGGAATTGTTATCCTCTTTTCTGTCATCATCTCCTAATGTTTCTCATGACATATACTCCTCTGCTACTTTTGCTAATCAGTTCGTTGATAAACAAATTATTTTACAGACGGGTGCTTTCTCTTTTGCAGACTATCAGCAACACCGTATCATAGTAGATGGGTCTTGGACATCGGCCACAGATAGGACCTGTTTGGCTTGGGTCTGGCTGGATGAAGATAACAGCATAATCAAGCAAGCTTCACTTTTGGGGCCACCCATGCTCTCTCCTCAACAGGCAGAAGCTGCTTCGGTCCTCCATGCCCCGCGTTGGGCAGCCCAGCAAGGCATACAACGTCTCCTTTTGCAAACTGATTGCCTGCTCTTGGTGCAACTCCTGCATACCTTTGCTCAAGCTAATGACTGGCATCTTCATTCCCTTTTAAGTGATATTCTGTTATGCTCAAAACAGTTTGTACATGTAGTATTAGAAAACGTAGACCGAGCAGTGGTCCACACTGCTCATTCTATTGCTACTGCTGTAAGATTTTCTTTTGCAACTTAATGAATGCATGTGCTGTTTTTCGTCCTCAAAAAAAAATAAAAATAAAATAAAATAATGCTTTATGATTTATATATATATATATATTTTGAATCATACAAGTGTATAGTCTGTTACTATTGGATGAGTCAATCGCCCACATAATGTTATGAAAAGATTGAATAATTAGGGTAGTAGAGTCTTGGGTAAATTACACTAATATATAATCCTTGTATTTTACTCTCTATACTATTTTAGTTTTTACATTTTTAATTTACTTAATTTTAAACTTAAATTTCACATTATGTACCAATTTAGTCCAGTCATTAACCTCCGTTAAGATTTTTAAGATTTTTAACAAGAAGAAGTCATGTGCAAATGTGACATGTTTCCAAGGATAAAATGGACATTTTAAACCTATCATCTCCCTTCCATCACTGCAACATCCAGAAACAAACTCCTCCTCTTCACCGCCATCACACCCAACCTTCACCACCAACGCCACTATGCACCTCCTTCTTCAAGTGATATTGGATTTGTTACTTTATTGGTTTGATTTTGATTTTGATTTTGATTTGGAAGTTTGAGGTTGTAGATTAGCATCCTTGTCTTGCCTTCACACTGTTTGATGAAATGTTTCGTTGGCATAAAACCTTCGTTAACTACTTATAGCCAGAAACCGAAAAACCAGAGGAAGCAAACTATTTTACGTGTTCAATGTTTTTAATCAAAATGAAAATGAAAATATAAGTCAAAATCAAATCAAAAAGAACAAAAAGGGTAAGGATGATTGCAGCAATCATCCATCCCCCTTTTCAAGCCTATTTGTAACCCCCTTCTCTCAGCCACGACGCCGTCTCCTTCTCCATCCCCTAACAACCCCCTGCCACCCTTCCCTATCACAACAACCCTAACCTAATTCCTTCCCCCTGTTATCCCCTCTCTCTCTCTCTCTCTCTCTCTCTCTCTCCCCCTCTCCCTCGCTAATACGACTCAAGTGAGTTATAACTCACCATGAATTAATTGAGTTGACTCATTAGGTTTCATAGAAATACGGATAAATTTACCATTGTGTCCCTTAAAATAAATCACATGGACTCACATGTGAAATTTCCATCCAATTTGTTTACACAAGTTAATGATTTGATTAAATTGATACAAAATGTAAAATTTATGATTAGATTCAAACAAATTAAAAAGATAGGGAGCAAAGTATAGTATATAGACTATTAGTGTAATTTACTCAAGATTCTTTATTTTGAACTTCCATTTATTTTAGCAACCATTGTTCTTTGCCAGAATCTATTAAACGTTAGACTTTTTGTTTAGTTAATTGGAAGGGTTTGGGTCAATCATAACTTGTGGTATCAACAATTCTAGGGAGCCAAAAAAATAGAAAGCTGTTTAAATTAAATTTGTTAATCAGATTTATTGTGAATGTAACACACTAAAGTTGAATCTACATATTGTACTGAGGCTACTTTTGATGGTGATATTATAGCGTGGAGTGGCCCCCTAAGTTTTGAAAAACTATATTTATACCTCTATATTTTATGACATTTGTAAAATATATATCATATGATGAAGTTCTCCAACTATTTGTATGTGATTTTTTTTATTTTAATAATAGGATATCCGGATCATTTTACGCGCACCTCAACTAATTTCTGAGCCTATGCAAAACACCCCATCTATGTGAATCAGGCAAAGCCCATGGACATTACCCCAAAGAGCGAATTATTCTTAATGGGAGTTGAACTTGAGACTTAGAGAGAGCACACCCCCTAAATCCCAAGTTGTACCGTGACTATTTTGTATGCGACTTAATAGCATCAATATGTTCTAATCAATTTATTTATGAAAAATGTTACGAACCATGAAAATTTACCTGAAAGTTATTCCAAAAATGAAATGGATGGTATAGAATTAACTTGGTGGGATGTGAGTCATTCTATAATTTTAGTCCATAGATGTACTTCTATTCTGAGTACATTCTTGGATAATTTTTCTATGAATCTACCATTGTTATTTATAAAAGATGTGCATGCTACATTATTTTTTTTCCTTAAATAAAAAAGGTATGCTTGCTTTTTATTTACATAATAATATCATCAACCAACAAAATGACTTCATTATTAGTTCAAAAAATTATAAATTACTTTTTTTCTTTTCATTAATTACTTTGTTTAGTCCAATGTAAAATATTATCTTCTTATAATAATGTATTGTACTAAAAAAAATTTACACACACATACATTGGCCCCCTACGTATAATTTCTGCCTTATATACATTTTATTTTTTCATTTTTTTTTAAGCCATAAAATATATTTTTTTTAATCAACTTGTCCTTTTCCTCTAGATTTAAGGGTTTTCATTTAAAACTTGTAGTCTTTAATAAAATTTCGAACATAATCACCAGAACTTGAGAAGTCTGTATTTTTTAAATTTTTTATTATTTTTTTTATAAAGTCAACATAAGAATTTTCTGGAAAAATTAGTTTTTTTAAGTCTAGTATGTTGACGTCCAAAATTTATTTGTCACCAATGGAATTGTAGTTGGACCTGCTCAGTCCCAGGCCCAACCGCTTTTTCTCCAGGATGTTGTCCAAATTGCCCTTTCTAAATTTCCTCTTGTACTATGTTGGATATCAGTCCCAGGCCCAACCCACTTTTTCTCCAGGATGTTGTCCAAATTACCCTTTCTAAATTTCCTCTTGTACTATGTTGGATTTCTATTTGAAAATCGGACAAATTATATTAGTAATCATTATATTTTGATTCTTGTGTCATTTTAATTCTTATCATTTTAATTTGATCAATTTTGATTTTGAATTTTTTATTTTGTTTCAAATTAGTTAAATTGATTTCAATTGTTAACATTTCTTATTGCAAGTGTGCATATGAGCGGCATGTGCTATACTTTTTAAAAGTAAAATTGTAAATTTAACCAATTCAGTGACTTAACCTAAACTAATTCAATGAAATTTATCTGTTAAAAACCTTGACGACGTTATTAAGTGGACCAAATTGACACAAAATCTAAAATTAAGAATCAAAATTGAGTCAATTAAAACTGTAAAGATTAAAATGACACATCAAAATGTAGTGACTATTAGCATAATTTGCCCTTGAGAATTTGATTTGTAGAAGGGAAAAATGCAAGAGAAAAAAAAAAAAAAAAACCTTTAGCGTATATTTCAATTACTTATATACTAGCCTATCACCCGTGCTATGCACGAGATAATTATAGATATTTATATTTGTTTTAGATTTTTTTTAATATATAAATTATGTTTTTCAAATTTTTTTTCTTATCACTAAGCATAGTGTATGGGGGAAGTTGAAAAGGGTACTGCAGTAACTATACACGAATTGTATTTATAATTATTTGTATAAGGGGATTTTAAATGCAGATCAGAGGATTTTTGACTAAATCAATAATTGCAGGCATGTGGAAAGATATGTGGATTGAAAAAAGTTAATAAATGCTAATCAGGGGATTTTGACCAAATCAATGGATTTTGACCAAATCAATAAATGCTGAGTTTTTTTTTTTTTTTAAATAAAAAATTTAAAAAATTCAGATTGGGATATTGAAGCTTCCATAGGCCTTGGGGGTTAAAAACCCCATTTTGCTTAATATATAGTATATATATAGATATAGATAAATAGATAGATATATCTTTTTATTTTTATTTTTGTGTGGTTTCTATTCGGGTATTTTTTTTCAATTTATTTAAGATGGAGTTGTGGGTATCTTTTTTTTTTTTTTAAATTTAATTTATTTGTGGTTTCCATTTGTTTTTAATTATTATTATTTAGGTAAGTTATAATGTGAGTTAGATATGTGATAGACATGTCTGTTTTATTGATTTAAAGTTTATTTAGATAAACTTTAAAGATTTTTTTTTTAGTTTTTTAGTTTTTTTTTTGTTATGTTATAATATAATATATAAAATATAGGTAGATATCTACAACTTTAATAGAAAATATTATCTGATTTTTTGGGGAAGAGAAAATGAATGCAAGTTTTAATATTTTTTTTTGAAAATTTGTGAGAGAGATTAGGAGGGAGAGATTATGAAATATTTTTGTTATTAAATAAATAAATCAGTCAATAGTTTTTTTTAATCTATTTTGTAAATTAAAAATCAATAATTTTGAAAAATTGAGTAATTTGTCTCATTAAGTAATTTAAAATTTTGATAGATATACATAAAAAAAAAATACATAATTATATTATTAAATCACAATTCAAATTTAGATGTTATATCTTTTTGAGATCTATAGCTAAATTCTTATCTTTTTTAAAAAAAAAAATTTGTGTGTAACCATAGTGTATGGGAGAAATTGAAAAGAGTGTTGCAATAATTATAAGAGAAGTCAAAAGGGATTGTGAGTTGGGAAAAGTCAATAAATGCTGAGGTTGGGTTGGAGAAGTCAATAAATGCTGAGATTTTTTTTTTTAAATCAAAAAAATTAGAAAATTAGGATTTGGAGATTGGAGCTCCTATCTGATTTTTTAGGGAAGAAAAAATGAATGCAAGTTTCAATATTTTTTTTTTTGAAAATTTGTGAGAGAGATTAGGAGAGAGAGATTATGAAATATTTTTGTTATGAAATAAATAAATTAGTCAATAGTTTTTTTTAATCTATTTTGTAAATTAAAAATCAATAATTTTGGAAAATTGATTAATTTGTCCCATTAAGTGATAGATATACATAAAAAAAAATACATAATTATATTATTAAATCATAATTCAAATTTAGATGTTATATCTTTTTGAGATGTATAGCTAAATTCTTATCTTTTTTATTTTTTATTTTTGTGTGTAACCATATTTTATGGGAGAAATTGAAAAGGATGTTGCAATAATTATGCGAGAAGTCAAAAGGGATTGTGGGTTGGGAAAAGTCAATAAATGCTGAGGTTGGGTTGGGAGAAGTCAATAAATGCTGAGGTTTTTTTTTTTTAAATCAAAAAATTAGAAAATTAGGATTATGAGATTGGAGCTTCCACAGGCCTTAGGGTTAAAAACATTTTTTTCTTTAATATATAGTATAGATATAAATATATTTATTTATTTTTCTTTATAAATTCTTTTAAAATTCAAGATCTAAACACAAATATAATAAAATATAAAAGCTCATTGCTCTGTGTTTTTTTTGTTGGGGGGGGGGGGGGATGAGTCCGGATCCTCTCCTTGAGGAGGGCCCTTGAGTTCCTGCGGGCAACGGCTCAGATGAGCCGTTGGTCATCCAACGGCTGAGATAAAAAAAAAAAAAAAAATCAAAAATGAAAATTTTCGACTTCCTGCCCAAACAAAACAACAACACAGCTCAGGATCCGGATCCTCTTTCACTCTCACACAGCACTCTCACTCTCACGCAGCACTCGCCTCTGTCGAACCCATCCTCATCCTCACCGGCGAACCCATCCTCACCGACGACGAACTCCATCCTCACCGACGGCGAACTCCACTTCTCCAGCCTCTACAGAGTACTCTTCTGCCGCCAAAGCTTTCGACTGAAGCTCTTTACAAATTACAGTCGACAGTAAGGTCAGAAATCGAATACGAGTTTTCATTAATTGGTGTGTTTTACCTCTTTATGATTTCTTTAACTTTTCTCTAAGGTTCTGCTATTTTATTAACACACTGTAAATTGGATAAATTCAATCAATAAATAAATTTAGTTGGTGTGTTTTACCTCTTTTGTTTTATTATTCAATCAATAAATTCTTTGTTTTACCTTTTATATTCTCAGTTGGGTCGGGAAGATGTATTCATGGGCAGAGTTTGAGAACTGGGTTGGGGTTTGATATGTATGTCGGGACTTCTTTGATTAATATGTATGTGAAATGTGGTGAATTAAGTGATGCTCATATGGTGTTTGATGAATTGCCTATGAGAGATGTTTCGTCTTGGAATGCTTTGATTGCTGGGTACATGAAAGATGGGATGATTCATGTTGCAGAGGATTTGTTTGGAAGGATGTCCAATAGGAATATTGTTTCTTGGACAGCTATGATATTGGGATATGGAGATAGCAGAGACAGCAGCTGGAAAGCTCTTTGTTTTAGAACCGGAGAACAGTGGAAATTATGTTTTGAATATTAGTTACTCTGTTTTGAGAGAAAATATTGTATCAATAGAGATCAGAAAGAGGGTGTGGATTGTTTTCTAAAACTTGTATCTTCATTTTTTTTTTATCATGAATAAAACTTTGCAGAAGCAGCCATTGCTCTGTTGATTTTCTTCTCCGATTGTTTGACATGTTTGAGATGTTTGACTTAGAAGGATGTTTGACTTGGAATTTGGAATTTGGAATGGACTTTGTTTGGAATTTGGTACAAAACTTGGAATGGAATTTTGTTGATGATGCTTGCTGCTACTGGAGTGTTGCTTGCTAATCTAAGAATGGTGCAATGTTTTGAATAGGATCAATTCTTAGCTCCAGTAAAGCAGAGGCAGCAACATTAAATATTTCATAAGGATCATGTAGAATTGAATGTAGCTTGCTGCTACTTACTATAATTCCCATTCTAAAGCATTCAAGCAATACAGCATGTTCAATACAACATCAACCAATACAAGTTATGTTCAATACAGCATGTTCAATACAAAATTCTGTTATGTTCAATACAACATCAACCAATACAAGTTTAACATATAAATTAAAACATTGGTCCATCAAAATTGACTTCACTTTCCAGCAGCAGCAGTTTGCTTCACAATTTCACAATTGGTGCATCAAAACATTGGTCCACCACCAGTTTGCTTCACAATTTCAGAGGGCATGACTTCACTTTCCAGCCCAATTTCAGCATCAGTTTGCTTCTCTTTCTGCTTGTCCATAGCCTAAAAAAAAGACAGAATTTTCATCAACTAAAAACCCTGAATTTTCAGCAACTAATTTTGTGGTGAAAGGTCAACAGAGTTTAGTAAATTTTGAAGCTTAACATGATTGATGGATGATGAACCCATAACAAATGAGAAAATGCAAAAAAAATACTTGGGGCAACCCGAATTAATGTTTCAAATTTCACTCCAGTTTGTTTGGTTCATTGGGAAATTGATAGACATACATAAAGACAACAAAAAATTCCTTCAATTCCTTTGGCTAGCCATAACATGCACATTCGTTCCATTAGATACATTGTGCCGAATGAAGATTGAATGCTCAATTTCGCACAAAAAACAAACAATCGAACTTGATTCAGCTATGCAATGGCGAACACTAACAAAATCTAAATTTGTGTAAAACATGCAATAACATTTCAATCACAAAGAAAACAAAATTTCATTCAATTTCTTTTGAAAATCATAAAATACATACTCTTTCAATTAATTAGATACATAGAATACGAACCGAACAAAGATCGAATGCTTGATTTTGCACAGTAATCGTAAATCAAACAAGCAACCAAACAAACACTAACAATAAAATACACATTCGTTTGATTCAAACAAACAACGGAACTCGATTCAGCTGCGCAATGCCAAACAAACACTAACAAATTCAAATTCATGTAAAAACATACTATAACTTTTGAATCACAAAGAAAACAAGAAATTTCCTTCAATTCCTTTGTCTAACCGTAAACACACATTCTTTTGATTCAATAGATACATAGAAAATGTAATAAAATGCTTAATTTTCCACAGAAATTGTAAATAATAACAAAAATTTCCTTCGATTCCACCATAAAATGCACATTTGTTTCATTAGATACAAAGAACATGTGCCGAACGAACATCGAATGCTCAATTTTGCGCGCGCACACACACACAAAATGTGAATAAAACAAATTCAAATTCATGTAAAACATATTATATAAGATTTCAATCACAAAGACAACAAAATTTCATTCAAATTCATTTGAAAAGCATGAAATACGTAGTGTTTGGATTAGATAGCTAGATAGATAGATAGAGAAGGAAGAAGATTGAGAGATCAGACAGGAAGATCATCAACAGATGTGGTGGTATTGGCATTGCTTTGGACATCGGAGAACGTGAAGGGGCGATCTCTGGCCTCATTTTCGGTCTCGTCGTCGGCTGGAGCGGTGGAGTTCGCCGTCGGTGAGGATGGGTTCGCCGGTGAGGATAAGGATGGGTTCGACGGAGGAGAGTGCTGTGTGAGAGTGAGAGTGCTGTGTGAGAGTGAAAGAGGATCCGGATCCTGAGCTGTGTTGTTGTTTTGTTTGGGCGGGAAGTCGAAAATTTTCATTTTTGATTTTTTTTTTTTTTTTTTTTTTTATCTCAGCCGTTGGATGACCAAGGGCTCATCTGAGCCGTTGCCCGCAGGAACTCAAGGACCCTCCTCAAGGAGAGGATCCGGACTCGGGGGGGGGGGGGGGGATAGCCAAAATGTCAGTAGACCAGTAGACCTGAAAAATTAAATTACCATTTTATTTAAAAAAACACTTTTTACAAAGTTTTCAAACAGGTAGTAAGGGTACCTCCTATGAAATACAAGTACGGGTATTAGTATCAGTGTAGGCTTTATTTGTCAATTATACATTTTAGTTAAAAAGTAAAAAAATCACTATAAGTTGTCACATCATTCTCTCTACTTTTCTGTACATCTTTTTTTAAAAAGTAAAAAAATTACTAAAATAGCATGTTCCCACAGAAGGCCTTAATAAGGGTACGTTGATACAGTAAAATAAAATAAATAAATAAATAAGTAGTAGTTTTTATTGTATTTTGTTAATTTTATGGATATTGTATTTGTGTTATATAAATAAAATTTTATTTATTTATTTAATTTTCATATAAAAGAAAATGAGTAGTATAATTAATGTTGTAAGTTTTTATTTATTTATATGTTTAGTGACAATCAATAAGTTGAGATGACATTTTTAAGCCACAGTAATAAGAAATTTAGTGGCATTTAAATGCCACAAGACATGTAAGTGTTACAAACGACGTCTAAAATGACACTTAAGTCATGTTTGTTTGGACGGATTGGATAAAAGAATATTGTAATCTATTGGACTGGGAATTAGTGTGGCTGCTGTGCGGGGTGTTGTGCAGCCAATTGAGCCCTTTTCGGGGCCCATTTTGATAATTCGAACCGTTCACATTTTAGAATACATCAAGTAGAACATACCTGTAAAATATCAAATTAATCGGATATCGTTTACCCATTCATCCACTTATATTTGTATTCATTTTAATACTTTAAATTACAATTGTTATTTATTTTTGTAGATACAAATGTGTGTAGATGAATGGGTAAACGATATCCGATTAACTTGATTTTTTACAAGTATGTTCTACTTGATGTATTTTAAAATGTGAATGGTTCGGATTATCAAAATAGGCTCGAAAAGGGCCCAATTGGCAGTGGCTGCTGTGCACCCCCGCACAGCAGCCACCCCAATCCCATTGGACTGTTAATCTTGGAATGCATAGTCCTTAGAAATGATGTGTATCTCATGTTTGTTTAGTCATGAGATTAGAAGTCAAGAAAATACTATTTTTAAAATTATTATTTTTATTTTTTATGTTTTTCACAAAAAAAAAAAAAAAAAAAAATCACTACAACAAAAGTAAACTATGGTAACGAAAAATAGTAAAGAAAATAAATTTCGTCACTAAATAAGAATAATCCGTTACGAATTATAAAAATTTTGTCACATATAATAAAAAAAATAAAAATAATAGATGATGAAATTTATTTCGTCAACAAATACTTCTTTTTAGGTGAGGAAAAATAAAGTTTCGTCACTGAAGGTTTCCCACTAATTTTTTTTGGTGGTGCCAAAATTTTGAGACTTTTGGTGAGAAAAAAAATTGTCACTAATTATAAAATTATTAGTGAGGAATATATTTTCGTCACTAATAATTTTATATATATATATTCTTTGAGAAACTTAATTTTAAATATTTTAAGACCATTTGGTGAGAAATATATTTTTGTTATTAATAATTTTAATATTTTGAGACTTTTTACTGAGGAAATTATTTTGTCACTAATTTTGGAGGGAAAATTTTGATATATTGGGCGGTAATGAAAAAATAGACTATTAACTTCCCCCTTCCGCCTTTTTTTTTTGTTTATCAGTTTTCCTCTCTCTCTCTCTCTCTCTCTCTCAAAATAAAACACAAGTTAATTAGCTCTCCAAGTAATCTATGGTGACGAAAAATAGTGAAGAAAATAAATTTTGTCACCAAATAAAAATAATCCGTGACAAATTATAAAATTTTGTCACGTATAATACAAAAGTAAAAATAATAGGTGACGAAATTTATTTTCTTCAATAAATACTTCTTTTTAGGTGAGGAAAAATTAAATTTCGTTATCAAAGGTTTTGCCACTTATTTTTTTGGTGGTGCCAAAATTTTGAGACTTTTGGTTAGAAAAGAATTTGTCACCAATTATAAAATTATTAGTGAGGAATATATTTTCGTCACTAATAATTTTAAATATTTTTTTTTTTGAGAAACTTGATTTTAAATATTTTAAAACCATTTCGTCACTAATAATTTTTAATATTTTGAGACCTTTTGATGAGAAAATTATTTTGTCACTAATTTTGAAGGGAGAATTTTGACATATTAAGCAGGAATGAAAAAAAAAAAAATTTACTCTTTTTCCCCTCTTTGTTATTATTATTATTATTATTATTTTGTGTATGTATTAGTTTTCCTCTCATCTCTCTCTCTCTCTCTCTCTCTCTCTCTCTCTCTCAAACAAAACACAAGTTAGCTCTCTTCCTTTAGCACCCCTTGTCCTCCTTCAGCGTGTTCTTCTCTAGCACCGCCGCCGACGTCGCCTCGTTCTCCTCCTTTAGTGGCATCGCCGACGTCGTATCTCCGAGCCCGTCCGCTCGTCTCCTCTAGTGTCGTGTGTTCTCTTCCATCAACATCTCTTATTATTTGATTTCTCTGTTTTGTATTTTCAGATATGGGTCCCCTCTCTCTCTCTCTCTCTCTCTCTCTCAATCTCTCTATTTTTCTATCTCTATTTTTCCTAATTTTCAGAATTAATGTTTTTCCTAATTTTTGAAACTAATGAGACCCACAATGTCCCATATATGATTTCTTCAGACTGTATTTTGCATTTAAAGGTTGTGATTTCTTCAGATTGAATGGTGGAGACATGATTGATTTGATTGCTAATGTTTCTCCCTAGTAGGCAAGTAGACAATTACTTATTTGCTTGGTTGTTTTCACAACATTGATTCACTTCCATTGCCTTCACAGTTTTCCTTTATTGAACAGGTTTCTAAATAACATATTGACGAAATAATTACTCGGGGAGGAGAGAGGAGGTTCACCCTCAAGGAAGTTAACTAATTATTTGTTGTAGATAGAAGGGGGAAAAAAAAGGATTGTCAATAGATTTCTAGCAAAGGTTTATTAGCTGGCGCTGCTTGATTATGCTAGTCCAACTCCATAAATTTGTTATCTATTTAACCTCTCTACATGATAGGATTTTCCTACAATGTTACAGAGTAGAATTGAGGGGTTTTTGGTGGTCTCTTGGAACTTGCTTTCTGGTTGAGAAAATTGTTTGCATTTCTAAATCTTTGGTCTTCAGCTTTGTGAGTTTTGAGTTTTGTATGTCTAGATGCTCTTATCTTTGCAAAAAGAGGTACTTCAAGTGAAGTAGTATTATTTGGATTGGAATTACTCTGTATTGTTAAATAGTTAATTCTTTTTCTTTCTTTTTTTTTTCTTTTTTTTTTTGGATTCTTTTTCCTAATCTTCATCTTTTGCTGTTGAAACCTTTTGCTGTTCCATTTTATATTTGAAATAGTGATATGTCATAAATAATATTTTATTTAAAGGCTTTAAACTTTGTTATAAGATGTTTAAGATTGTGCATTTTTTAAATAAGCAGCTGATTTATTGGACATGTATTTTCTTATGCACCCTTCTCCATATATCAATAATTATATTAAGTTTGTCAAATCTTTTGTGAATGAGTATTGACCATTTAGTTATAATAGAATAGAGCTTAACTACATGTTCTTTTCTCATTTTCTACTAGGGTACATTCTTTTTGAAAGATTTGAGTTTGTTACATAGGGGGAAGCATTGATTATGACTAACCCAGTAAACAATCAGTGTAGTCTGTCGATTTTGTGGTGATTGTTGACTAATTTGTTAACAAATGCTAATTGGTACATTTTTTTTTTCTTGAAAATTGACATTTTTGGAGCAAAAATATTGCGTATAACCACATTGTTAAGGAATGCATCATTTTTAGATCAAAGTGGGCTTGAACATGCTAGCCCCTTGACTTCATGAGGAATATTTTCAAATGGAGAAGCCAATGTGAACAGATGGGCATCACCGTTTCAATTAGAAGTACAGATACTAACTATCAACATAACCTTTTGTTCCATCTAATTTTACTATTTTTCATAAGCATTCCTCATTTTTTAAACATTTCATTCTAACTTCATTAGTCTATCTGAGTGCTTGTACTGAAATTTCACGTCTTTCATGACAGTTAGTTTGAGGCTAACTTTATTAAGAATAACACATAGATTTAATCAAGTGTCCTAATCCAACATAACTAGATAGTTAACACAATGTTGGAAAGGACATTTACCCGTAAGGGCTGAGACAGTTGGAGGACTTTTGTTCTTACTACTGACTTCTCAATTAACATGGTGTTTAGTGGTGTACATTACAAGAGGAGGCTTATTGGCAGAGGCCAATCCATTGGTTTTTGGTTCTAAGAAGCAACTAATTTATTATGTTGCTGATACAATAGTTAAGTATGCTATCATCTGAATGCAAAGAAAAAAAAAAAATAAAAAAATAAAAAAAAACTCATGAGACCTAGTATTATTTGCAAAATGATGTATATATCTTGGTTTCAATACTCTGGAGTATGTTTTCAGATTTATAGGAATAAGTTCAAGCTCTTCTATGATTTGCACTCAAACGCGAGCATATGTTTTTGGTGTTCCATTCATATATATGTTGAGGTGCACCTATTTACTTCTGTGGGTTATCTTAGTTTCAATGTTTAGTAGTTCTAAGGTACTTTTCTTTGTGATAGTTTTTTGGAAATTTAGTAGATCTTGCTTTACAAAACAGTATTACAATTGTATCTATCTTTTTAGTTCTTTTAACATTGGCTGTGTTTTTATTACACAGATGTTAGGTTTATTGCAGCCCTCATCTGCGCAAAACTGGCTTGGTTCTCAAGGCAGCTTATCTGGTCTTATAGTGAAGAGAACAATGAGGATGGATATCCTAGTTGATCAATATCCTAATGTACGAGTTATTCTCTTATTCCATTGCATCTTTTTCACGGTATAGTTTACTGCATTTCATGTTTAACTTCCGGTTGTCCACTTGCTGTTGCAATTCAATTTTGTTGGCCGCCTCTGTAATAACCCCGACTCATGATTAACTGTTAAACGATGTTTAGCCATAATTAATCATGCCTAATGAGCAATTAAGATAAAATGCTGAATTAATTGCATGTGTGTCACATTATTTGAGTTTCTACATGTTCATAGTAGAAATATCTGTCTGTATTTCTGTTTCATTTTGCCAATCGAATCTGATTGGAAAATTGACTTGATATATGTGTTATTCAGAATTTTTGGAAAATTATGGTAGGTTTAATTGAAATTCGATTCGAAATGCATTAATTAGTAATCAATCATGTGGATTAGTGAACTTAAGCCTAGCTTAATTAGATGCCACTAACCAAGCCTATATAAGGCTTTATTGACTCAACACACACAAAGTTACAAACTCTCATCCCTTCTTATTTGAGCTCATAAACATGAGAGAGAGAGAGAGAGAGAGAGAGAGAGAGAGAGAGAGGACTTGGGAAATTAAGTTCAAACACTTGGATGTTGTAGAGACTTGGAAGATTAGTTGGTTAATGCATGGAATCAGGTGAGATAAGTGAATTAACTTGAGAATTTAGCTAGAATTGAAGAAATGAACTCGAACCATGCATGCATGCATATTTCATAGCATTTTGAAGTTGTTTTCCCAAGAATTTCCACATGCATGTTACTAATTCACCTTAGTTTTGGGAATTCATCAAGTTTCATGTCATTTTGTGTCATTAGATCATGTTTTAGAAGTTTTGAAGTCAAGTCAATACTTGCATGTTATGTTTTCTATGAATTGAGTTAAGTTTTAAGCAATCGGCAAGCTTTTGGGCTTTGATTTTGCGAAATGATTTAGAATTCCCAATGTTTTCCAAGTTCATACATGTATCTTTAAGTTTTTGGCCCAAAAAGATGAGTTTTGATGCATTGAATTTGATTTTTTGCAGTTGGAGGCGAATCTAGAAATTCTAAAATTCGACCCCTCCGCTCAAGCGGCGAATCTTGAGCTCGAGTGATCACTCTGTGATCTTACACTTCCGCTCAAGTGACCAGAATGTCGCTTGAGCGTGAAATGCAAGCTCCTAGAAGTTTACATGTTTTGCAGACCGCTCGAGCGACAATAGTTGTGCTCGAGTGAAGACCTTAGTCTCATGCTCGAGCGACTGTCGAGCGTATGTTGAGCGGAAAAATCAAGCAACCAGTACTTTTGCTAAGTTTACAGGCTGCGCGAGTGACAGAAGTTGCGCTCAAGCGACCACTTACATTTTGTATGTTCGCTTGAGCGAAGGAAGTTATGCTCGAGCGAGACCCCTATTTTCAACAAATTTTGTTAAGTGTTTCCAAGTGCATTTTAGCATTCTCATCGCATCCTAGACATTCCTAGGACAAGATTAAGACACAATAATGAGAGTAAAGGCTAGAAACACACTAAGAGCTAAATGAAATGAGTTATGTACAATCCAAGCGTGTGTTTCAGTATATGTATCTATCTATTATGTTAGTGTAGGTCACGCGTTATAAGCTGTTGATCCATTGGTTGGCTATCGACCTGTACAACAATCTGTGAGTAATAACTTAATAAAGCTATATTTGATATGAAAATACCTTTTGAATATTATGGTATGATGTGAAATGCTTCTAAAAAGGCTATTTTGTGAATCCATGAATGGTGATCCATGTTTTTGAATAGTATTTATGGTATCCTTAGTAGAGGCCCTTGCCTAGGGGAAATAGTACTGTGGCTTATGGTCATGAGGCCCTCGCTTGGGGGAATAATATCGTGGCCCAGGCCCTTGCTCGGGGGAATAATACCATGGCCCAGGCCCTTGTTTGGGGGAATAATACCGTAGCCCATGTATGAGATATGTTACCCGGTATCAAAGGTTCCATTATGGAACTTGATATGCTTGACTAAAGAGATATGTTAATGCTAATGAATGTACCACACATGAATTGAATATGAACATGAATATGACTCTGTTTCTAATACAAACATGACTATGTCCCGATGTGATTAGAGATTTGAAATCTGTTTCGGACATTGTTCACTAAAACCTTTACTTTGTTATTATTGACTGGGCTCCGCTTACTTTTTATACATATATGTATGTAGGTGAGCAGGAGCGTGACCAGGCCTAAGCTGTTGTCTAGAGTTTGGGGTTAACCAGCCATTGTGCCTCCCGGGGAGTTTCCCTTTGAGATGTCAAGTTTTGTAACTTTGCTACAGATGTTTTGTTTTGTTTTGCTTATCTTTCCACTGGGCTAAGTCCTCTTTTGGCTTTATTTTTGTAAATGGGTGACGTAAGACTAATGTATTTTTGACATCACATGTATGTATATAAGTGTGGCTTGACGATTTATGTCTCATATATGTCAACATAGCTCTATGGACAATGTTTTTTTTATATATTTGCTTCCATAGCCTCTCGTATTTCATAATAATTAGGTCAGAGGCCTTCGGTAATCCAAGGATTACAGGCCGGTTACAACGTTAAGCATATAGGGGCGAGTTTGGGTCGTGACAAATTGGTATCAGAGCATGAGTTATATCGCACACACAAGTCCATATGAGCTATAGGATGTCTTAGAAAGAATTAGGGACATTTATCTGCATGTGTGAGTGGGTAATAATCCTTGAAAATGTGAAAGCTGAATCTAGACATGGACACATGAAATTGGAAGAAGAAAAAAAAAAAAAACGAACAAGATTATACCTGTGTTTATTATTGTTTTGTTTACCTATAGCACATGGAAAATACAAGAAGTAATGATGCCACCGAATTCTCTGAGGCCTGAATGAGCCGCATGGAACAAATGCTTGCAGCTTTAATTGAGGCAATGACACAACATCAGAGGCAACAACCTTTGCCCCTTCTGCCTCCACCAACACAAAATGAGTCAGATAACAATGATATAATTAACTTGACCCAGAAGTTTATGAAGATGAAACTGCTAACTTTCTTAGGTGGTATTGAACCCTTCAAGGCAGAAACATGGTTGCTTGAAATGGAAAAGTTATTTGAAGTGTTCACTTGCTCTGTGACTCAGAAAGTACTCTTGGCCACCTACACCTTAAAGGATGAAGCTTGAAGATGGTGGTTGTTAGTTCGAAATAACAATGGGGATATGACATGGGCTCAATTCAATGAGTTATTCTATAACAAGTACTTTCCCCAATGCTTCAAAGATCGGAAAGTGTCAGAGTTTCAAGAACTTAAGTTGGGCAGGATGTTCGTCGCCGAGTATGAGGCTAAGTTCACCGAGTTGGCCATATTTGCTCCTCATATGGTTGACACAGATTACAAAAGGCTCCGAATTTTGAAGGGGGATTAGACTTAGAAGTGTTTGACCGAGTAGGTGTACTGAAATTACCTACATATGTGGAAGTACTTGATAGAGTGCTGATGGCAGAGGCCATTCTGGCGGCAAAGAAACAAGCTACAACTCCAACAACTGAATGGAGAGGCAAAAAGGCCAGATTCAATTTCAAGAAGGGCCGATCAATTTCAAAGAAGCAAAACACTAGATCCTCCAGTAGCTCTAGTCAAAGTAGTGGATCTTTTCCAAACTGTCCAAATTGTGGAAGGAAACATAGAAGAGTCTGCTACCATGCATCTGGTGCCTGTTATTGGTGTGGCAAACTTGGCCATATAATAAAGGATTGTCCACTTGGGTTCGAGAATGTCAATCGCCCCGCAGCAAGTTCAGCCGAATCGGCTTCTACAACAAGGTTAAATTTCAGAACTAATGCCAGGGGTAACATTGGGAATGAAACGCTAAGACGAGGGAGAGTATTCGCCTTAGTGCCTGGAGATGTACAAAACACCAAATCTGTGGTGTCTGGTATAATCTCTATCTGTGCTCAGAATGCCTATGTGTTGATGGATTCTGGTTCCACACATTCATTTGTATCGCATGCTTTTTCTCAGAAATTAACTAGCCTGTTAGAACCTATGAACTGTTTACTATCTGTATCTACACCATCTGGAGGTTCTATAATATGTGTTTATGCTTATTCGGCACATGATGTTGTGATGTTGTGATTAGAGATGTGACATTGTATGTCGATTTATTACCATTGGGTATTAATCATTTTAACTGCATACTTGGTATGGATTGGTTAATGAAATACTGTGCCATCATTGATTGTGGGAATAAAACCGTCATGTTTAGACCACTTGGTTTGCCTGAGTTTGTCTTTGCTGAAAATGGGGTGGTTCCTCCACTATACTTGATTTCATTTATGGAAGCCAGGAAATTATTAAGAAAAGAGTGTTGGGGCTACTTGTGTTGTGGGTTGAGTGAGTTTTCGGATAGTGCTAATATGGAAATGATTCCTGTGGTTTGTGAATTTTCTGATGTATTTCCTACTGACCAACCTGGGGAGTTAATTGATAGGGACATTGAGTTTGCTATTGCTGTAGAACCCAGGTTACAACCAATTTCCAAGACCCCTTATAAAATGTCAACTTCCGAACTGAAAGAGTTGAAAGTCCAACTCTAAGAACTCTTAGACAAGAAATTCATCCATTCGAACACCTCACCTTGGGGAGCTCCAGTGTTGTTTGTCAAAAAGAAAGACGGGTCTTTGAGGCTGTGTATTGACTACCATGAATTGAACAAAGTAACCGTAAAGAACAAATATCCATTACCCTAAATAGATGATCTATTTGACCAACTTTAGGGGGCACAAGTGTTCTCCAAGATCGATCTTAGATCTGGGTATCACCAGTTAAAGGTTAAGGTAGAAGATGTAGAGAAAACTGCATTCAGAACTAGATATAGATACTATGAATTTTTGGTAATGCCGTTCGGAGTAACTAATGCACCTGCAACATTCATGGACTTAATGAATAGAATGTTCAAACAATTTCTTGACGAGTTTATTATTGTGTTCATCGATGATATATTGATTTATTCTAAAAGTAGGGAAGAGCATGAAAACCATTTAAGAATGGCACTACAAATCCCTCGGAAAAAAAAGTTATATGCAAAATTTTCCAAATGTGAATTTTAACTTGACAGTGTGGCATTTATAGGGCATGTAATCAACAAGGATAGTATCTCTGTTGACCCACAGAAAATTGAAGCTATTGTAGACTGGCCTAGGCCGACAAATGTGTTGGAAGTTAGGAGCTTTTTGGACTTGCTGGCTACTATAGAAGATTTGTGAAAGATTTCACGAAACGCTCTACCATTGACACAAAAAAATCTACCACATTTGGCTGGAATGATCAACGGGAGTTAGCCTTCCAAGAATTGAAAACTAGACTGGTAACTGCACCAATTCTGACTTTGCCTAACGGAATTGATGGGTTTCAAATTTACAGTGATGCCTCTTACAAAGGTTTGGGTTGTGAGTTGATGTAAAATGGGAAGGTAATTGCTTATGCCTCTTGGCAACTTTGTCCTCATGAAAAGAATTACCCTACTCATGATCTTGAACTGGCAGCTGTGGTGTTTGCTTTGAAATTTTGGCGTCATTATCTATACGAAGTAACTTGTGAAATGTATACTGACCATAAAAGTTTGAAATATTTCTTCACCCAAAAAGAACTGAACATGAGATAGAGAAGATGGTTAGAGTTGATCAAAGACTATGATTTGTAGATTTTGTACCATCCAGGGAAAACTAATACAATGCCAGATGCTTTGAGCCAAAAGTCAATGGGAAATTTGTCATGTTTGCTCACCAGTCAAAAAGAATTGCTATATAACTGGGAAAAGAATGAGATTGAAGTTGTATTGCGTAAACAAGGTGGAATCTTAGCTGCTATCTCTGTCCAGTCTGCAATCATTGAAGAAATTAGAGAGAAACAACTGCAAGATGAATTCTTGAAAAAGATTGTGGATGAATTTAACTTAAAACCAAGGCCCGGGTTTGTACTTGAGAACAATGTGTTGAAATTTCAGGGTCGCCTTTGTGTGCCAGATTGTTTTGACTTGAGGAAACGCATCATGACTGAAGCTCACAATTCGAAATTTGCCATGCATCCGGGAAACACAAAGATGTATCATGACTTGAGACAGAATTTCTGGTGGCTGGGAATGAAAAAGTGTATTGCAGATTTTGTGACAAGATGTTTACACTGCCAATAAGTTAAAGCCAAACATCAATGATCTGTTGGTTTGTTACAGCTGCTTCTAATACCTGAAAGGAAGTGAGAGCACATTACTATGGACTTCATTGTGGGATTGCCTCGCTCCTCTCGAGGTATGGATTTTATTTGGGTCATTATTGATCGCTTAACTAAATCTGCCCACTTTTTGCTTGTCAAATCCTTGTATAATACAGATAAATTGGCTAATTTGTATGTCAATGAGATTGTGAAATTGCATGGAGTTCCAGTTTCTATACTGTTTGATAGGGACCCTAAGTTCACTTCAAGATTCTGGCAGAGTCTACAACAAGCTTTGGGAACTGAGTTAAGACTGAGTAGCGTTTACCACCCATAGACAGATGGCCAATCAGAAAGAACAATACAAACGTTGGAGGATATGCTTAGAATGTGTGCCCTAGATTTCCAAGGCAATTGGGGGACCTACTTACCATTAGCTGAATTTGTGTATAATAATAGCTATCACTCAAATATTGGGATGGCTCCTTATAAAGCTCTATATAGAAGGAAATGCCATTCTCCGATCTGTTAGGCCGAGGTAGGTGACAGCCCTTTGTTGGGATCGGAACTTGTGCAAGAAACAACCAAAAACATGAAATTGATTCAACAAAGACTGAAAACTACACAAAGCTGCCAAAAGAGTTATGCGGATGTTTGAAGGCGTGCTAGAGAATACGAAGTCAGAGATCACGTGTTCATAAAAGTGACTTCAATGAAAGGGCAAACTTGTTTTGGTATGAAAGGAAAATTAGCACCGAGGTATGTCAGGCCATATGAAGTGCTTGAGAAAATCAACCCAGTAACGTATCGGGTAGCCTTACCACCGGTCATGGAGCATATGCATAATGTTTTTCATGTTTCGATGCTTCAGGAATATTTATGAGATCCACTCCATGTAATTGAGCCGACTCATGTGCTTTTGAAAGATGATTACACATATGAAGAAAGGCCAATTCTAATTGTGAATCGAAGAATCAAAAGATTAAGGAACAAAGAAATTCCGTTGATGAAAGTGGATTGGCAAAATCACGGAAGGACATATGCAACATGGTAGACAGAAGAGGATATGATCAAGAGATACCCAGATTTGTTCCCTCTAGACCCGATATTTTTTCGAAAACGAAGGTAATTCGAGTTTGGAGGACCAAACTCTTTAAGAGGGGAAGACTGTAACAATCCCGACCCATAATTAACTGTTAAACCATGATTAGCCATAATTAATCACGCCTAATGAGTAATTACGATAAAATTCTGAATTAATTGCATGTGTGTCACATTATTTGAGTTTCTATTTGTTCATGGTAGGAATATATGTTTGTATTTCCGCTTCGTTTTGCCAATCGAAGGCCTTATCGGCATCCGATCGCGAAATTGACTTGATATATGTGTTATTCGAAATTTTTGGAAAATTATGGTAGGTTTAATTGAAATTCGATTCAGAATGAATTAATTAGTAATCAATCATGTGAATTAGTGAACTTAAGACTAGCTTAATTAGATGTTACTAACCAAGCCTATATAAGGCTTATTTGGCTCAACACACATAAGTTACACACTCTCATCCCTTCCTATTTGCGCTTATAAACATGAGAGAGAGAGAGAGAGAGAGAGAGAGAGAGAGAGAGAGAGAGGCTTGGGAAATTAAGTTCAAACACTTGGATATTGTAGAAACCTGGAAGAGTTGGTTTACAGACTCAACAATTAGCTAACTAGAGCTCAACCAGACATCTAAGGTATGAAATCAAGCTTCTAACTTTGAAATTTAGTTGGTTAATGCATGGAATCAAGTGAGATAAGCAAATTAACTTGAGAATTTAGCTAGAATTGGAGAAATGAACTCGAACCATGCATGCATGCATATTTCATAGCATTTTGAAGTTGTTTTCCTACGAATTTCCACATGCATGTTACTAATTCACTTTAGTTTTGGGAATTCATCAAGTTTCATGTAATTTTGTGTCGTTAGATCATGTTTTGGAAGTTTTGAAGTCAAGTTAATACTTGCTTGTTATGTTTTCTATGAATTGAGTTGAGTTTTAAGCAATCGACAAGCTTTTGGGCTTTGATTTTGCGAAATTATTTAGAATTCCCAATGTTTCCCAAGTCATACATGTAGCTTTAAGTTTTTGGCCCAAAAAGATGAGTTTTGATGCATTGAATTTGAGTTTTTGCAGCTGGAGGCGAATCAGAAAATTCCAGAATTCAACCCCTCCACTCGAGCAGCAGATCGTGAGCTTGAGCGATCACTCTGTGATCTTGCACTTCCACTTAAGCGACCAGAAGGTCGCTCGAGCGTGAAATGAAAACTCCCAGAAGTTTGCATGTTTTGCAAACCACTCAAGCGACAATAATTGCCCCCGAGCGAAGACCTCAGTCTCACGCTCGAGTGACCGTCGAGGGTGCGTCGAGTGGAAAATCAAGCAACCAATACTTTTGTTGAGTTTACAAGCCGCTCGAGCGACAGAAGTTGCGCTCGAGCAACCACTCACATTTTGTATGTCCGCTCGAGCAAAGGAAGTTACGCTCGAGCGGGACCCCTATTTTCAACAAAGTTTGTTAAGTATTTCCAAGTGCATTTTAGCATCGTCATCTCATCCTAGACATTCCTAGGCCAAGATTAAGACACAATAATGAGAGTAAAGGCTAGAAATACACTAAGAGCTAAATGAAATGAGTTATGTACAATCCAAGTGTGTGTTTCAGTATATGTATCTATCTGTTATGTTGGTGTAGGTCACGCGCCATAAGCTGTTGATCCATTGGTTGGCTATCGAGCTGTAGAACAATCTGTGAGTAATAACTTAGAAAAGTTAAGTTTGATATAAAAGTACCTTCTGAATATTATGGTATGATGTGAAATGCTTCTAAAAAGGCTATTTTGTGAATCTATGAATGGTGATCCATGTTTTTTAATAGTATTTGTGGTATCCTTAGCGAAAGCCTTCGCCTAGGGAAATAGTACAGTGGCTTATGGTCATGAGGTTCTCGCTCGGAGGAATAATACCGTGGCCCAGGCCCTTGCCCGGGGAAATAATACCGTGGCCCATGTATGAGATATGTTACCCGGTACTGGAGGTTCCATTATGGAACTTGATATGCTTGACCAAAGAGATATGTTAATGCTAATGGATGTACCACACATGAATTGAATATGAACATGAATATGACTCGATTTTTTATACAAACATGACTATGTTCCGATGTGATTAGAGATTTGAAATCTGTTCTGGACATCGTTCACTAAAACATTTACTTTGCTATTATTCACTAGGCTCCGCTCACTTTATATATATATATATATATGTATGTAGGTTAGCAGGCGCGTGACCAGGCCTAAGCTATTTCCTAGAGTTTGGGGTCAGCCAGCCACTGTGCCTCCTAGGAAGGTTCCCTTTGAGATGTCAAGTTTTGTAACTTTGCTACAGATGTTTTGTTTTGTTATGCTTATCTTTCCACAGGGCTAAGTCTCATTTTGGCTTTATTTGTGTAAATGGGTGATGTAAGACTTATGTATTTATGACGTCACATGTATGTATATAAGTGTGGTTTGACAATTTCTGTCTCATATACGTCAACACAGTTCTATGGACAATGTCTTTTTATATATTTGTTTCCATAGCCTCTCATATTTCATAATAATCAGGTCAGAGGCCTTCGGTAATCCAAGGATTACTGGCCGGTTACGACGCTAAACCTTTAGGGGCGGGTTTGGGTCGTAACAGCCTTCTTGGTCCTAGAGGGAACTCGCTCAAGAGAGTAGAGACAAGTGCTGAGTGTCGTGTTCTAATCAGAGGACGTAGCAGCATCAAGGATCTTGTTAAGGTAATTTTGATTGTCTTTTCAACCAGAATGCTTGTGTTTCTTGGATACTTTCTGAAGTGTTTTTTGGTTTGGTGTGTTAATACATGAAATGCTGAAACCATAATATTCTGGATACTAAATAGAGCAATGCCACACTTTTAATCTCTCTCTCTAAATGAAAGCTATAGGTGTAACATGGACTATGCTCATGTTCTTAACTTATGTCATCTTCATCTCATTTTCAATTCAATTATTTATTTCTTTTTAGTGGTATTCATTTCCCGATATCACTTCCAGAGAGTTTTGTTTGTATAATAGTCTATAATATTGATCAAGTTTCCAATTCTTTTGACCTCAACCAAAAAGTAAGGAGTTTTTTTTTTTTTTTTTTGGGATCATAATAGCTCTACATGTTGTCAATTTTACTTGTAGAAACTGTGAACTTTCATTGGATGTTGCAATTAACCATTACATTATAGTTCTTAATACCTTGTCTGATCATGAAGTTAACATGGTTTGTCTATTCATATTGATAGGTGTTACATTTTTTTCTCTCTCTAAATGTTCTATTTTACCCTGAATTACTTTTTTATAATTTCTTCCCCATGGGTCTGTAATCGAGAGAACAGTGAGATGCTCTAGCAATTGTATGTTTAGGAATTTTGATTTTTTATATAGCAGCCAATTTCAGTAGCTGAAATCAATTTGTATAGTAATATTGATGGCAAATATGTACAGTGAATTCTTGTTATTCCTCTTTCTACTAATACATGCCTCACTCTACGTACATTGTTTAACTCAAATCAAGAACCCAGTTTATTATTAAGTTTCGAATCATTTTGTACATCCGTGTTTACTTCTGTTTCCTTGTTCTGAAAGTGTAATTAGTTATGTTTGTTAATTATGACTTAAAGGAAGAGATTATGCAGGGGAAACTTGGGTATGAGCATTTGAATGAACCTCTCCACATACTTGTTAAGGTAGAATTGCCAACAGAGATAGTTGATGCTCGTTTAATGTAAACACGTGAAATACTTCAAGATCTGCTCAAGTCTGTGGTAACTTATTCTTCTGCTCCTAAACCTTAAGAGTGCTAAGGGAGAGGAGTATGCCAGAAGCCACCACCGCATAAATGTGACCTCAAGAAATGGAAAAACTTGATTGACAGGAAGTGGAATGATACCAATTGGATGGTAAACTTTTCTTATGTTTATTTATTGTTGACAATTACCTTGTGTCTTCCTAATATATATATATATATATATTTCTATTGGAACTTGCTCCTTGTAGAAGCAAATAATAGCTAACATTGACAATAGAAAAACAATTGAAGACGAAGCATAGATGTGGGTCGAACTTGCTTCTTTTTGGTAAGTCTCGCTTGTTTTATCTATTCATTTTTCTAATGTTGGTTAGTATATACTAGTTAAAGTACAACCGTTTAAGAAAGTTACCAACCTTTCATATCCACTTGTAGTTGTAGTCATGTCAAATGTTGTAGATTCAGTTGGAATTAGCAATAACAAGCTAATGTGTGAGCCTGTAACATCATTCCACTTCTTCTTCCCTTTCTTGTCCCATGGTCTGAATGTCAACTATTTTGCAGACTCTACAGTATTAGTAACCAGCTAATCCAGTGGCGACTCTAGGAATTTTTGTCAGTGGTGTCAATCAAAAACTTAAATACCATATATCTTACAGAAAATTCACATTAATCATTATATCACCTATGGAGAAAAAAATTAACAAATTAATTTAAATTCTAAAATTATAAACAAAAGTATTTCAATATATTGATACTATTGTTTAAGCAAAAAGACATGCTAATACACGAGCTTCTACAATTGACCACGAGTAGGACTTAAAACTATGGGTTCAAAATTGTATTTTAGTGGGTTCAATTACTAATTTTTTTCCTAAAATCTAATATTTATATAATAAATAAATAAAAAAATTTAGCCAGGGGGTTCGGGTGACACCCCTGACCAAGCCTTGGAGCCGCCCCTGAGCTAATCTGTGTAATATCAGTTTTTGAATGTTAACTATTGACTTGCAGACTCTGACTGAAGAAAACCCAACTTGATTTTTGTTTAATTCTTCAGAAAACATAGTTTAAGGTTAACAATAGAGTGTTGGATGAGACTCTTTTCTTTTGTTTTCTTCCCCTTCTTCTTCCATTTTTTGTCCTATATCATTCCTCTCCTCCTCTCATATAACACAAGCAGCTTGGGTGTTTGGGGAAGTAGCTGGTGGGTTTTGTTTTAAAGGTGGTTGATAGCCATGGTGGCCCATAAGGCTATTGGTTAGTGGTAGCATGTGAGGTGTAGGAGTAAATGAGAAGAAGGGAAAGGGAGAGTGGGTCTACTGCTATAGAAAGGAAAATGAGGAAAAGGAAATGAAGAAGAAAAGAATAGAAAAAGAAAAATTAACAAAGGGGAAAAAGTGTCATTATATATATTTCTTAGATTCACATACACTTAATTTAGTGTGTGTTGTACACGCATGGTTAACTTCACCAAAATTTGCAACTTTTGCACTTCACTTCAAATTTCAAGAGGGTTATATGTATATTTTTAAACATGAAGAAAGTAGAGTGTATTTGGACAAAACCATATAAAATGTAATTAACCCAAACTGCTTGGAGGTCTAATTGTGTTTTTATTTCAATATCTATTCATGTGTGTTGGTTTTTGTTTTTATATTTGCTTGCATGTGTGTGTTTTGACCTTTTTACCTATTTGAGGTTAAAAATAAAACAGAAAAAATATTTAGATTTAAATGAAAATGGTAACTCTTGTAAAAACCATGGGCTGACTAGTTTGTATTAAACACGTCCTATGATTCTCTCTGATTCTTGTTGGCATTAGTGCTAGCGATACATGGTATTCCTACAATCTTTTGTCATCTTCTGTTATCCATGTTTCTTATCATCAAGGATCACCTCAACTCTTTGAAGTTTTGGATTGTTATATGCATTTTTACTAAATTGGTTTATAAAATAAAATTATTTAAATATTAATTTAGATGTAATTGATAATATATTAATGTTTTCCTTGTTTATTTTCTTTGCAGATTGGTTTTTAATGACGTTTGGAAACATCCTTGCAAATCATGATCAAGTGTTGAATTTTCTTTTTCCTGAACTGATACTTAGTTCTAGTTGCAAATCAAGATCAAGTGTCGATTTTTTTTTTTTTGAACTCCACGTTAGTTTATTTTGGGATTTGTTATGATGGTTTTTTTGTTATACTTAATGGATTATTATTAAATTTGTTGCATAAATATATTTTGACTTTATAATATAAATTGTTTAGTGATTTTTTTATTTTTTATTTTTTATTTTTTGTGGAGTGGTGTATAATAGCTTGTGGATTTTATAGTACATTTAAAAGGCTATTGGGATATGAGCAGGGATATTTGTGAAATAATAATTTTAATTGAAATATAAAATGTGGAACAATAAGTTTAGTGACAAATTTTTCCTCATTTGTACTTGTTATTATGACAAAATGATTATTCGTCGCTAATAAATATTTTTGTGACAAAATTTATCGCAGCTTATTTATGAATGTTTTCATAGATTTTGTTGTTTGCTGACTAAAAATTTCATCACGTATACATCTTTTTGTCACAAAATATATTTCCTCACCCATGTATAACTTTTGGAAACGAAAAATTTCGTCAACTTTACATCTTACTGTGACGAAATTGTTACACAGGAAAGCAACCCAAGAGGGGGTGAATTAGGTTATAAAAAATTTGTACAGAAAATAAATTTTAAATAACTAAGTGAGTAAATGCAGCAGGTATTTAAAACACAGAAAATAGAGGAGATGGAAAGAAGAGCTCAAACACAAAGATTTATTGTAGTTCGGCTCACCAACCTACGTCCACTCCTCAAGGTACCTCATTGAGAATTTCTTCACTATAAATCAATGCACCACCAAGCTCACCTAGCTTGTGGATTTTTTACAAATGACTTACTTCAATCTGTTGAGAACCTCTCAACTAAAATGCCTCACTTTACAAGTGTTTCACTCAGAAAATAGGAATAAGAATAAGAGGTACAACTGCCCTCTTTTTACAAATTTTTTTCTCTCTCAAAAGATGGATATGAAAGTGTAAGCTCATAGGTAATTTAAGACTTACTCAGATATGAAAGTGAAAGAATAATAGAGTATATTAAATGCTCTAGAATGCTCTGGGTTTCTTATGTTGAAGAAGTGTATTTGATCGAACAAGGAGAGCTTCATCTTTATAGCATTAATGGCTTCTAGCTGTTAGAGAGAGGATATTTGAATCTCCTAGCCGTTGGAGCAAATCATGGAGGATATCTTCCAGCTATGTTTGATCAAAGTATGGTGAATGCTGACTGTAGACAGGTCTTGGGAAGAAAATGTTCATTAAATGCACAAGCTTTTATTTAATGCTCAACCTCATAAATCAACTTCTTGGAAGAAGATGTGGTGCTAGAAGATCTACTCAAGGGTCAAAAATGATGACATATTCTGCACATAAATATGAAAAAGTGGCTGAGAAAAGGGCTGTGTGAGTCCAGATCTGATTTGGCAGCTGGATTTTTGAAACCCAAATTTTACGGGTGTCAACCCCTGCAGATTGGGTGTCAATCCTTTGCTCTCTTCTCTTCTCTGAGTTGAGTTCCAGGTATTCCTGGTGTCGACCCTTGCTGCTTGATTGCATTCTGAAATTTAGTGTCGACCCTTGTTGTTCTTAGTGTCGACCCTTGTTGTCTTGGTGTCGACCCTTATAGCTGGAACACTTAGGCATTCTGATCTTCATTTTAGTGTCGACCCTTGCTATCTTGATATCGACCCTTGGACCTGTTTTAAGCATGGATAGAGTTTTGCAATCAAGTGCTAATCTCATGTTTTCAAGGCCCAAAAATCATTGAAAAACAACACTCTCAAATCATATAACTTCTAGAACCATTGAAGCACAATTTGTATACTATTATTTTGAAAACTTTGAATAATAAAATGAGCTCAAAATATTTGTCAATAATCAAAATCAATACGACTTTAAATTTGAGTAACCTTGGGGCTAACAATCTTCCCCTTTTTGATGATGACAAATATTTAAAGTTTTCAAAGTATAAGTTTCAAAAGGAAGGCATTGAGGAGTGTTTTTCAAAGAGTTTTGTAAATAAAGGATTTGAAAAATAAGATTGAAAACTCTCCCTATAAAAAGGGCTTCAAGGCCAAAACAAAGATAATGAGAAATATATGGATATATATACATACATCCAAGCAATAAAACAACTTGACATAGAACAAGCTCCCACTGTCAATATGCACTGAAAGATTCATTAGTGAAATTAATTTCTTCATTTTATTTTCATTAAATGAAATCACAAGCATTAAATGAAATCATAAGCTCTTTAAAACAAATTCCATAAATCTCCAAGAGCGCGTGTATAAGAAACATTCACAACAAATCACAAGTAACTATCAACATGTTTCATATCATTCGAAAAGAATTCATCAAGATTCATATATAAAGAGATTGTCATAATATATAATGTATCTAAATGTTTAAAACATCACCTTCCCAACTTGTGTTACCAAAGAGTGTTTTTAACCAAGACATGCATATACATCTATTTTTCTACCCTTGTGAGAGATACTAACTGTGAAAAATATATTAGGATAACAAAACAACATCTAAAAACATTAAGCAAGGTGGTTCTACATCTAAACTTCAAATATCTTCTCCCCATTTGTCATCAACGAAATGGAGGAGGAGTTCGGGGCCAATGTGGTGCAACTTCGCGCTAACCTTGGGCAAACCACAGCATGAATTTTTGGATTTGTTCACCCAAATCATCGTCCCATCGTTGTTGGAAGATTTGAATTTTTCATTTGAGTCATTGATCCCATAAACGGCAATCACCATGTCTCCACATTGGCTTTGGAAACTTCAATGACTTAAGCTTACTGAATCTTTATGCGGTCAATGTCTTGCTGCATGGCTGCCTATTGAGAAAGGAGCTGTTGGACCATGGAGGCCAACTGATCCAATTTTTGTTCCAGGGTATGAGAGGAGGTAGCAGGTGCGGAGTGGGAGGATGAGGGAATGTCAGAGGCAGAGATGGATTGGGAATTGAGGTCTAGATTGTTAAGCCGGGAATTGATTGAAGTAATCAAATCTAACAAGGGACCCTGAACCATGAAGTCAAGATGGTTGATTTTTTGAAAGAGAGTTGAGAGGTCAGAAGGAGGTGGTGGAGTAGAAGGACCAAGGTGGAGAAATGAAGGGTGGAAGGACTGGTGTAACACCCCAAAAATAAATACAACAAACTTATCTCATAAGCAAAAATGTAATTGAATTAACTTACTTTCATTCATCAAAGTTTGATATACAAAGGTGACACATGCGATATACATTCACAAATAGTCTATCCTAAATCTATAACATATGTTACAAGTAGACAAAAGATGAAAGTTGAACACATATTCAAATGCGCTAAAGGCTTACATCTTTCCAAGTCATTACTTGGTTATAACAAAAGTGAGACTAGCTTAATACAAATAAAGCCCTTGGCTATACAAAAGGAAATGCAACAAAAAGGAAGCTCTTTCTTCAAAATCCCTCCAAGCTATTGCCTTAGTGAAGGCATATCACCAATACCTGAAAATGGTTTTCCCCAAATAGGATGAGTCAAAGCCCAGTATGAACAATCTAACACAATATATGAGAAGATATAAGCATAATGTGCATTTACAATGCCAATAGTAAAACAGTCATATTCTGTATAGTCATAAAGTACTAAAGTTCATATCTCAATCCTTTTTCTTTCTTGTCAATTCAAGTTAATTCATTTCATCTCAATTAATGAGCCAATTTCATTATCTTTCAAACAACCCATCTGAGACTACAACTCAATGGTTCCCAAAATAACACAACTATCATACAAACACCTCAATTTTTCATTTTACAGAAATTTTTCCTGCGGGATCGGCACCCATGTATACGCATGGTTTCGAGACTTTCACCTTGGACACATAGGCCAACTTAATTTCAATGGAGTCTATTCCCCTATCTCCTCCTAAACAATGGAGTACATCTCATTTCTCCTTCTAAATAATCATACATATATAATGTATTTAAAATATAGTCATATTTAATGACAATCAACAAGAGATTGGTTTCAATTCACCTAATCCTCATGCAATTTCTACAACACTCATAGTTATCCTTAACCGATAGCCCAATATAGATATTTCTACACAGATAGTCAATCTTAAGACATATAATTTATTCAAAATTTCACAAATAAGAGATAATACATATTTTTCTCTACCAATTATGTCCACACCCCTTCCATTTCATATTTTACAATATCAATTTCATTTATTTATACAAAATAAATATTTGTAACATTTTAGGGCAAACTTCCCTATTTCCCCAAATATCACCCAAATGCCAAAATCAACTATTTTTTCACAATACAACCTCATTTTCAAACCCCATAATCCTTTATATCATATTCACATAGAAACCCCTCTTTTGATTTTTAACCCAAACCTTAGGTTTGTCCAACATACTCCCAAATCCCACCATTGTTACACAACAACCAATAACTAAGCTAAAAACCATATGAAAGTGTAGGAAAAAAAAATCCTTACCTCGAAGTTAGAAGACCAAAGGAGAAGTGAAGAAACTCCAAAGATGCCAAAACCAAGGTTGATTCGGATCAAAATGTAGCCATTGATGTGCTCCACCTTTTTAACAAAGGCCTAAGGGTGGAGAAATCACTAGATTTAGATGAAAAAGTGGAGAGAATGTAGGTTTCAGAGAGAGTCTCAACTTTATGTTTTAGAGAGAAATAGATCTGAAAAAGTGATATAAAAAGTCATTTTCGCGATCTGATATACACATAGTCTGCTCGAGCGCAAGAAATGCTGCTCGAGTGCCAAGACACAAAGAAAAGGACGCTCACCACTCGAGTGCAAGAAGTGACGCTCGAGTGTAGAAAACACACATATAGTAGTTTTGCAAACAACAGACCAACGCTCAAGCACAAATAAGGCCACTCGAGCATATAAAACATTCTCCCAGTAGTTTTGCAGACCTGCAAAAGTACTAAGAATTCACAAAGCCCGCTTGAGTACAATAAATGCCGCTCGAGCGGAAGACCAAAAATCTAGGAAACAAGAGTATAGAAACTAGGCAACCAACCTGTTCCAAATACAACCACAACAATCCCAAAGCCAAGTTTAAGGGAAAATAACGTAAGCAAGACATGTTCAACAATACGAAACCAAGAAACCCATATTCCAGATTACAACAAGCTTAAGGGTCGAATCACAACTGGAGTTGTTATAACTGGGAAGGGAAGAGCTAGGGGTAGAGAGACCAGGGGAAGAACCAGTTTTCTTGCTCTTGGTCCAGACGTTGTTGATCAGAGAATACCCCATATTTCTCAGTGTTTCAGACCCATAAGAAGAAGGGTCTCTAGGGACTTTTTCTTCCCCCTTAAGATCAATTTTGAAATGTTTGAAAATCTTTGTGAAAATCATTCCATAAGGAAGGGTTTGATTATTTTGTTTATGAGCATTGATGATACAGTGAACCATTAAAAAACCGAAATCAGTGAGAAAATCGGTAGATAGGGCCCGGATGAGATAAGTGTGACCATAAGTGACGGCATCAAAGCGGCCGAAGCGAAGAATAATGTTGTGTGTGATGATGTGATATAACAGTCTCATTTCAATGGAAAGGTCTTTCCCAGAGAAAATGATATGATGAGTTAAATCGGGATTATTTGTGAGAAATCTTAGACCAATAAGATGAGAATATTGGGGTGGTTTAAGAGCCACCGATGAGTGACCCTGTGTCCATCATTGGAGGTTTTCATAATGGAGTTAATGACAGAGAGTGTCAAAGTGAAAGGAACTCCCTTTACAAAACAATCGAGGGTATAAGGAGAAGTTTCCTCATCATATGAGAGATTTGCAAAAAAAACTCTTTGATGAGAGTGGGGGTAAACATCACAGTCAAGTTTTAAAAGTGATGACCATTTTTTATTTTCAAACAACCTTTGACAGGAATGGAATGTTTTCCAAAGAATGCAATGTCTATTGCGCGACCAAAGAGTACCTTTCATAGATTGAAGTCCTTGTTGAAAGTAGATCTGCACTCGGGGTTCTTGAACCGAAGCACATAAGTAGAAACAGTAACGGCGGTGGAAGAGAATGAGGTGCGTTGTCGCTTCCGTGTTGGAACAGGAGGAGGGGCTTAAGGATCCATGGAGAGAAAGAAGAGAGGTCGCTAGAGAGATAGATGAAGATCGGAATGTGGATCGACGGTGAGAATTGCCGGAATAAGAAGGGGTTAGGGCTAGGAATATGATGGGTGTTGCAAGAGACAATGAAAGGGTCGCTGGGTATATATATACCCTTGAGAAGGTGTCAACCCTTAGGAAGAGAGGGTTGACCCTTTGAAGTTGAAAGGACTGCGCGGCAAAAACCTTACCTATAGGTAGGTGTCGACCCTTAGAGGAATGGGAGGGTCGACACTAAAAAGCAGTGTCCTCAAACACAACAGGTGTTGACACCTTCGAAGAAAGGTATTGACCTTAAAAAACAGTGAACCAAAAACCAACTAGTGTCGACACCGGCGAAGAAGGGTGTCGACCTTCAACAACAAAAAGCATAAGGCTGGTTCACAAGGTGTCGACCCTATAGAGTAGGCGGTCGACCCTTAAGGGTCCTGAAGAGCAAAAACTAGTGTTTTTCACAGCAAATTTCTCAATAAAGCATACTAACACATAGTTTAACATTACATAGGAATATTTAACATGCCAAGCTCAGTTCATATAAAGTAGAATTGTTCCTCTTTGAGAGGCTTGGTAAAAATATCAGCCAATTGTTGGCTTGTAGGCACAAATTTGAGTTCGATGTCACCTTCAAATACATGATCTCATAGAAAGTGATGCCTTATTTCATTCTGTTTAGTGCATGAGTGTTGTATAGGATTTTTTGAAAGATTAATGGTACTAGTGTTATCGCATTTAATAAGAATGTGATCAAAGTGAAGTCCAAAATTAAGAAGTTGTTGTTTCATCCAAAGCATTGAGCACAACAACTAGTGGCAGCAATATATTCCGCTTCAGCGGTTGATAAAGCAACAGAATTTTATTTTTTTGCAAAACCATGAAGTGAGTGAATTTCCAATAAAATGACAAGTGCCACTAGTACTTTTTCGGTCAAGTCTACATCGCACAAAGTCGGCATTCAAGTAACCATAAAGGTCAAAAACATTTGTTTTAGGGTACCAAAGAACCAAAAGTGGAGTACTGACAAGATATCTAAAAATGCATTTTACTGCGGTGATGTGTGATTCTTTTGAAGTTGATTGAAAACGTGCACACATACACACACTAAACATGATATCGGGTCTACTAGCAATTAGATAGAGTAAGGAACCAATCATACATCGATATTTCTTTTCATCTACCGGTTGACCTTGCTCATCTTTGTCAATTTTAATCGATATGCTCATGGGAGTTGTTGCAGGTTTGGATAAGTCCATTTCAAACCTTTTGAGAAGGTCTTTGATGTATTTGGCTTGAGATATATGAATTCCATCTTGGGTTTGTTTATTTGTAATCTGAGAAAGTATGTAAAGTCTCCCATCATACTCATTTCAAATTCGCCCTGCATATCCTTAGCAAAATCCTCGCACAAAGATTCATTAGTAGCACCAAATATGATATCATCTACGTAAATTTGAACAATAAGCATATCATCATTTTTTGTTTTTATAAAAAGAGTGGTATCAATTTTCCTACGAGAAAAACCTTTTTCAATAAGAAAATTACTTAAGTGATCATACCAAGCTCTAGGGGCTTGTTTCAAACCATAAAAAGCTTTTGAAAGTTTATAGATGTGGTCTAGGTGTTTGTGATTTTCAAAACCGGGAGGTTGTTCAACATATACTTCCTCCGAAATGTGCCCACTTAGAAAAGCACTTTTCACATCCATTTGGTAAAGTTTAAAATCTCTAAAAAAAGCAAATGTAACCAACATGCGGATTGCTTCAAGACGTGCAATGGATGCAAAAGTTTCATCAAAATCAATGCCCTCTTCTTGGTTATAACCTTGGGCTACAAGTCTAGCTTTGTTCCGAATAACAACACCGGATTCATCCATTTTATTTCAAAAACCCAATTTTGTTCCAATAGCGGAATGATCATTAGGACGAGGAGTCAAAAACCATACTTCATTTCTTTTAAATTGATTTAACTCTTCTTGCATAGAAAAAATCCAGTTTTCATCGTGTTCAGCCTCAGAAAAAGTTTTTGGCTTAATTAGGGAAACAAAAGTTAAATTGCCACAAACATTATGAATAGAAGAACGAGTTCTTGCACTTGTGTGGCATCTCCTATAATGAAATCTTTGGGATGTCCATGAGCATACTTCCATTCTTTGGGTAGATCATTTTCTTTCACTGGATGGGAATACTCTTTTTGAAGATCTTCCATAGAGACTTCAACATTAGGTTCCGAAGAATGAAGTTCATCATTTTCCGTTAAGTAAATGCCTTCAATTATTGGATTAGAATCTACAACATCATCACTAACAATATTCTTGGAAGCAAAGGAGTTAGATTCATCAAAAGCAACGTGCATAGATTCTTCAACAAGTAAAGTTCTCTTATTAAAGACACTATAAGTTTTACTAGAGTTTGCATACCAAAGAAACACGGCTTCATCAGATTTTGCATCAAATTTCCCAAGATTTTCTTTATTGTTATTTAGTACAAAACATTTACAACCAAATGCATACAAATGACCAATGTTGGGTTTTCTTTGTTTCTACAATTCATATGGTGTTTTCTTGAGTATGGGTCTAATCATAGCACGATTAATAACATAACAAGCTGTATTGACGACTTCCGCCCAAAAATATCTGGGTAAATCATTTTCACAAAGCATAATACAAACCATTTCCTTAAGAACTCTATTTTTCCTTTCTACCACACTATTTTGTTGAGGAGTTCGAGGAGCAGAAAAACTATGATTAATACCATGCTCATTACAAAATAGAATAAACTCATCATTGTCAAATTATCTACCATGATCACTTCTAATGCTACAAATAGCAAGACTAATCACATTTTGAATACGTTTACAAAGGGCTGAAAATGCAGAGAAGGCATCACTTTTGTGTGCCAAGAAAATCACCCAAGTAAATCTAGTATAGTCATCCACACAAACAAGACAAAAAGATTTACCACCAAGACTGTCACAACCCAAACCTGCCCCTATGGGTTTAGCACCGTAACCGGCTAGTAATCCGAGATTACCGAAGGCCTGCTTAACAGTAAGACAGTATAACAAAGTACAGGGGCATGGCGGAAGCCAATACAGTGAATAAACAATGTCCAATGAGCTGTGACAGTCTGTATGCAAAAAGATTTTCCATACACATATAAATGCAGTCAGTGACAAAACAGTATGTACAACATTTACATTCAGTCAGGACAAGGACTTAACCCCCATTTAACAGTACGGTACAGTGCTATACAGTAATACAAAACGGTACAGAGACAGACGGGGGAATAAAAACACCCCTAAGCCCTAGCTTGGCAGGCTCGGAACCTCGCGGTGAGGCACAGTGGTTGGCTTGACAAAAAAGGGGAAGTCTACCCCACGCTCCTAGTTCCGGTCCGGTGCCTGTACACCTACATATATATATATATAAGCAGTGAGCTAAAGCCCAGTGAATAACATAATGCGTAAAGAGGTTTAGAATGAATGTCCTTACAGTAATGAAAACGGTTCAATAAATTAGTATTTCAGTCTTTCAGTCCTTCAGTCAATCAGTCATATGTGGTACATCCATTAGCATAACAGTACAGTAAGCAGTAGGTCTTAAAGACTGAACAGTAATGATGGCCATCAATCAGTAAACAGTAGTGGTTCCACGAGGGAACCGACAGAGATCTCTGTAACAGTAACAGTAAACAGTAGGTGCTAAGGATGCGACAGTACAGTTCAGAATATAGGACATACATTCGTTCAGTAAACAATCAGTTCAGTAAACAGTTCAGTTCAGTATTCTGAAGATAATCATTTTGAACATATCTTTACACAATTGTTACTCACAGAGTTCTGGGCTACAGTAAGCTAGAGCGTCTCCTCGGAATGCCAACCCTATACAGTTAACAGATTGAACACACTAAGTTTCACAGTTGGGAAAAGATAATAACTTAATCCCTAAATTTGCCTTGGTGTGTTCTACATCTATATCCTCTTTAAGGTGCCTTAAATATGCCCTAGGAATGCCTAGAATGGAAAGAGGATGCAAGGATGAACTTTAAAACACTTAACAAAATTTTTAGAAAACAGGGGTCTCGCTCGAGCGTGGCTTTCTACGCACGAGCGGACATACAGACAAAGGGTCTCTGCTCAAGCGTGACTTCCGTCGCTCGAGCGGACTGTATGCTACAGTAAAAATACTGGATGCTCAAAATTCACGCTCGATGGGCGCTCGACCCTCGCTCGAGCGTGAGACACAAGTCCTCGCCCGAGCGTGGATTCTCTGGTTCGAGCGGACTATGAACTAATGCAAAGTACTGGATGTACGCATTTCACGCTCGAGCGTAACTTTTCTCGCTCGAGCGGAAGGCATGATCACAGAGTGTACGCTCGAGCGTGGACTTCCTCGCTCAAGCGTGGGTCCAAAATCTAGAAATTCCAGATTTGAACCTCAAGCTCAAAATCAAGTTCAAAAGCCTTAAAACCGATCCTCTTGGGCTGAAAACCTGGAAAATATTTGTAAACACATAATATTACATATTTCAAAGATCAATTTGACAAATCAAAGCCCAAGGGTGTTTCAATTAAATTCATTTTCAACCCAATTTTCATGTACAACAAGAACATGCAAACGTGCATGAATTCAAATCATTTCCAAGCTTCAATTTGATGCTCTAGTGAGCCAATTGTTCCAAAAACAAGATGAAATCATGGTTCTTAACTTTAACATGGACATGCATGTGAGATTTCATGAACATTAACTTCAAAACTCTTCAATGCACACATGCATGCAACAATTAAGCCTTAAATCAACAATTTAACTCCAATTTATGGCCTAAGGCTCTCATCTACCATGATCCATGCTAGAAGGAACTTAAACACAACAATGAGAAGGTGAATTCTTTACCTAAAACTTGAATTACAAGGTGAGGAAGCTTAATTGCAATCTATGCTCCAATTTCTTCAAGATTCAAGCCAATCAACAACTTGAACTCACTCTAACTCTCTATCCTCTCTCTCTAGTCAGCTAAACAAGGAATTGACTGATGTAATAATGTGTTGTGAGTGTGATGATAAGGCTCAAAGGTGGCTCAAGTAGTGGGCCACTAGATGGCATGATTGTAAATAAAGCAACTATTGCAATTTAACTCATTTTAATCTAATTTAATCATACCAAATCACATTTCAATTAAATATGCCATAAAATCACATAAATTATGATGGTCCTAAAACATCAATCAATTTCGGATTCGGCCGCCGATAAGGCCTTCAATTAACAGTTTAAACAAAACAAACTGAACAGATAATTAAACAGTCAAACAGATAAAATGCAATTCAAACAGATACAGGCAATCATTTCAGTTTCAGATTTCAGTCAGTCAGTTCAGTAATCCAGTCAGTTCAATTACCAATCATAATCATTCTCAGTTTAGCAGTAATCGGTAATTAATTGGTGATCAGTGATGAGGGTTGTTACAGTCTCCCCTCCTTAAAAAGAGTTTAGTCCTCTAAACTCGAGTTACCTTCATTCTGGAAGAAAACAGGATCCAATGGAAACAGTTCAGGATATCTTTTAGCCATGTCATCTTCCCTTTCCCAAGTGGCATATACGCCACCATGATTTTGCCAGTCAACTTTCACTAACGGGATCTCTTTGCTCCTCAGTTTCTTGATCCGTCTGTTTACGATCTGTATGGGCCGTTCCTCGTAAGTGTAGTCATCACTCAACACTACCCGAGTAGGCTCAATCACATGGAAAGGATCCCGGAGATAGTCTCTCAACATCGAAATGTGGAAGACGTTATGCATATGCTCCATTTCGGGAGGAAGCGCAACTTGATACGCCACCGGATTGATTTTCTCAATAATCTCATACGGTCCGACATATCTTGGCGCTAACTTGCCTTTGACTCCAAAACAAGTCTGGCCTTTCATCGGTGTCACTTTCACAAAAACGTGATCACCTACTTCATATTCTCTATCTCGCCTTCTGACATCTGCATAACTTTTCTGTCTGCTCTGTGCAGTTTTCAGTCTCTGTTGTATCAGTTTTACTTTCTCAGTCGTTTCATATACAATCTCGGGCCCAAGCAAAGGCCCATCTCCAACTTCTGCCCAGCAAATCGGAGATCTACATTTTCTACCATACAATGCCTCGAAAGGCACCATACCAATACTAGAATGATAACTGTTGTTGTAGGCGAATTCAGCCAATAGCAAATGGCTTTCCCAATTTTCCTGAAAATCAAGGACACACATTCTCAATAAGTCCTCCAGAGTCTGGATAGTCCTTTCTGACTGGCCATCTGTCTGAGGATGATAGGCACTACTTAGTCTCAGTTCAGTTCCCAATGCAGTCTGTAAGCTTTGCCAAAACCTCGATGTAAATTTCGAATCCCTGTCAGAAATAATGGACACAGGCACTCCATGCAGTCTAACAATTTCGTCAATATAGAGTATAGCCAATGTGTCCGCATTATAAATTGTCTTAACAGGTAAGAATTGAGCAGATTTAGTCAGTCTATCAACAATAACCCAAATTGAGTCCACACCTTTACTGGAGCAAGGCAATCCAACGATAAAATCCATGGTGATATGTTCCCATTTCCACTCCGGTATTGGTAAGGGCTGCAGTAAGCCTGCGGGTCGTTGATGTTCAGCTTTGACTTGTTGGCAATGAAGACATTTTGACACGAAGTCAGCAATTTCTTTCTTCATTCCCGGCCACCAGAAATTCAGTTTCAAGTCTTGGTACATTTTCGTATTCCCTGGATGAATAGACAGTTTTGAGTTGTGGCCTTCTTGCAGAACTTTTCTTTTCAATTCAGTATCATTCGGTACACACAGCCTTTCTTGAAATTTCAGTACATCATTTTCAAATTTGAAACCCGGTCTCGGTTTGGATTCTCGTTCATCGATGATCTTCTTCAAGAAGTCATCCTGTTGTTGTTTCTCTTTAATTTCTTCAATCAATGCCGGTTGAGCAGAAATAGCAACTAAGGTTCCACCTCGTTCTCGCAAAAAAATTTCAATTTCAGATTTTTCAAGGTCACCAAGCAACTCTTTCTGTCCAGTAAGCAAACAGGCTAAGTTTCCAATCAATTTCCGGCTCAGTGCATCAGCAACGGTGTTGGCTTTTCCCGGATGATACAAAATCTGTAGGTCATAGTCTTTAATCAATTCTAGCCATCTCCGCTGTCTCATGTTCAGTTCTTTCTGAGTGAAGAAATATTTTAAGCTCTTGTGGTCGGTATAAACTTCACATGTTGCCCCATATAGATAGTGGCGCCAGATTTTCAGTGCAAAAACTACTGCAGCAAGTTCCAGGTCATGGGTAGGGTAGTTTTTTTCGTGCGGTCTCAGTTGTCGGGAAGCATAGGCAATAACTCTCCCATTCTGCATTAAAACACATCCCAAACCCTTATGAGAAGCATCACTAAATACAGTATAACCATCCGTACCTGAAGGTAGGGTAAGAACAGGTGCAGTCACCAATCGAGTTTTCAACTCTTGGAACGCTGATTCCCTTTGGTTAGTCCAGTCAAATGGTATCCCCTTCTGAGTCAGTTGAGTCAATGGTAAGGCAATTTTGGAGAAATCTTTAACAAATCTTCTGTAATATCCAGCCAATCCCAAAAAGCTTCGGACTTCTGTCATATTTGTTGGTCTAGGCCAGTTCACTACAGCTTCAATTTTCTGCGGATCAACAGAAATTCCATCTTTGCTAACAACATGCCCCAAAAACATAACATGATCAAGCCAAAACTCACATTTAGACAGTTTATCATACAGTTTCTGTTCTCTTAGGGTCTGTAGGGCAAGTCTCAGATGATGTTCATGTTCTTCTACACTTTCGGAGTAAATCAGTATGTCATTAATGAATACAACAATAAAGTTATCAAGGTACGGTTTAAAGATTCTATTCATGAGGTCCATAAATGCTGCAGGTGCATTGGTAACTCCAAAAGGCATAACTAAAAATTCGTAATGTCTATACCTCGTTCTAAAAGCAGTTTTATCAATGTCTTCTGGTTTGACTTTCAGTTGGTGATATCCGGATCTGAGATCGATCTTTGAAAACACTTGAGCACCCTGTAACTGATCAAACAAGTCATCGATACGTGGTAATGGGTATTTGTTTTTCAGAGTTACCTTGTTCAGTTCACGGTAGTCAATACACAGTCTCAGTGAGCCGTCTTTCTTTTTCACAAACAAAACAGGAGCGCCCCACGGTGAAGTACTAGGCCTGATGAACTTCTTGTCTAACAGTTCTTACAGTTGCATTTTCAATTCTTTCAGTTCAGTTGGAGCCATTCTGTAAGGAGCTTTAGATACTGGCTGTGTTCCCGGAATCACATCAGCGGTGAATTCAATCTCCCTGTCAATCAAATCCCCTAGCAGATTATCCGGAAAAACATCTGGGAACTCTCTGACTATGGGAATACTGTTCACATTAGCATTATCATCAGTAGGCACAATCAATACAGAACACAGATATCCTTTGCACCATTTTCTAATTAATTTAACAGCTTTGACAGATGAAATCAAATACGGAGGAGGTACTACTCCACTCCCATTAAACACAAATTCGGGCAAACCCGGTGGGCAGAAAACTACTTGTTTCATTACACAGTCTATGGTGGCATGATATTTCGTTAACCAGTCCATCCCCAATATTACATCAAAATGATCAATGTTCAATGGCAGTAAATCAATAAACAGATGCATATCCCCAACCATGATTTCACCTCCAGGGTACATATAAGCACATGTCACGGATAGACACCCCATTTTTGACCGACCTTAAGACTCAGACGTCACCGATTGAGCGCTTGGTGATGTTGCATATCGTGCTCGTTCAGAGGTTTCAGAGTCTCGGCTGCGAGCCTTACCTCCGGACTCCCGGACTCTTTCATGCTTTGCCTCGGTTTGCGAACCAGGCTCGGTTTTCTCTGTTTCTCTTCCAGAAGGGAGGGAGAGGTCTCGTAGATCATCTCTCAGTGGCCGTAGGCTACGTTTCGTGGTCGTAGGCCATTTTTTCTATTTCGGAGCCTGGTTCCCGGTTTTCGGAGCCGTTGGCCGTGTGCCTCGGTTCGGGACCGCTTAACCACCTCCGTTTGCTCCGATTTTTGGCATACATCTCATTTACTCCCTTTTGAGGGACACTGTGGTCCGAGAGACCAACTTCGTGGTCGAACACCCCTTCCGGTGTCTAATAGTCAGTTTTCGGGGCCCCGGGCTGCGCGTTTTGGCCCCCGAACCTTCATTTTGCATCGGTTTTGGTTCATTTTTGGTGGAGGCTTCATTTTCATTGTTAGAAAGGTCGTAGAGGGGTGGGAGGCCAGTAATTGTTCTGACAACCAGTTTTATTCCTTCATCACCCTCCGTCGCCCGTTTTTGTCACTTCAAAGCCAATGTTGACCACCCTTGGGCCATTTTCTTTAAGCCTAAACCCCATATTTGTGTTGTACACACCTGGGAGGCCACCAATATCACATGGCCAGCCAGTAATTGTGTGTGACCCTTTTGAACCCCTCCTAAAAGTGAGCTTTTCTCTCTCCTGGTTCACTTTCTCTAGTTTTTGACCACATGGTTGTGTTGTGCACACATGGAAGGCCACCAATCTGGGGTGGCCGGCCACTAATACTGCTTGAACCTTTTGACCCTTGGCCGACCGGCCATGGGGAGGGCCGGCCGGCCACCTGCAACTTAAATACCAGGCCGGCCTTGCTTCCCTCCTCTGGTACATTACAAATCTGTATTTTGTTTCCCCCCAGATTGTGTATCCGGGGGGCTGCACTTTTGGGGGGAAATTTGAAATCCATTTCCCCCCCTTTTCTCCCCCCTCTTTTGCCTATATAACCAGCACTCCCAGTTGTGTTTAGGGGTTGGAGAAATTGCCTAAGAGCTTTACATATATACACCTTCCTCTCCCTCTCTTCCAACCTTTGAACCCTCAAGTCCTACACCCCCTTTCTACACCACCACATAGCACCACCTCCCCACCATCCTTTCCAACACTTGGAGCTGGTTTTCCAGAGGCAAGGACCACCTTTTCTCAAGCCAAGAGGCTGTTGAAGTTTGGTCTACAAGGGTGAGCCACACTTTCCCTCTTTCTAAGCTTCTTTTGCATGCTTTCTAAGCCATACTTGCTTACATATTTGGGCTCCGACCCTAACTGAAAATAGCATTATTTTGAGGTCTTTTTCATGTTTGTTTTAAGGTCCTTCCATGTTTAAGGTCTCTAGCTACCACTTGCTTCTTTACCTCTCTTGTATGCCTCTTTCTTGCATAGTATTTTAGGCCTATTTATAAACTATTTTGAGCTTGGTTATAAACTGAAAAGTGGCTTATTTTGAGCCCTTATTCAACATTGTTGAAGGGCTCTTCACTGTTTGAGGCTTCCTTTTGTCACTTGCCTCTTTACCCCTCTTTTGGCCTTATTTTTTCATGCTTTGTTAGCCCCTTGTGCTTATATTTTTGGGCTCTGGTCCGAACTGTAAATAGCCTTATTTTGACCCCCTCTTCATGTTTGATTCAGGGTCTTTTGTTGTTTGAGGCTTCCTTTTTGCTCTTTGTGTTTAAACCTCTTTTTAGGCCTTATTTTGCATAGTATTTTAAGCTTGCATGTGCACTGTTTTGGGTTTGGTCACTAACTATAAAATACCATTGTTTGGGCCCCTCTTCAACTTTGTTGAAGGACCCTCCTCTGTTTGAGGCCAGTAACCATCACTTGCTTCTTTGTCTCCCTTTTGGCCCATTTCTTGCATAATAGTTTAGCCATACTTGTGTTTGTTTTAGTGGCTTGTTGTAAACTATAAAGTTCTTCATTTTGAGCCCCTCTTCAAATTTGTTGAAGGGCTATTAGCCATTTAGGGCCATCAGATGCTACTTGCTTCATTATCTCTCTTTCGGGACCATTTTTGCATGCTAGCTTAGTCCTATTTGTGTTCACTGTTTGGCCTTGCTTAAAACTGTAAATATGCTTGTTTTGGGACTGCCTTGATTCTTTCTTTAGACTTCATGATCAAATAACGCATGCTTTGCATAGCCATAGGTCATCCCATGTACCTAATTTCATGTTTCGGGTCTCATTCCATGTATCGGGTGCCATGTTTCCATGTTTTGGGGCTGTTTTGCATCACATTTTGCTAATGAAATTTGCATGCTCGTATACCATATTCCATGCCTTGCCATACTTTGTTAGAGTGGCATTTGTGCCTTAGGTTCGGTCCTCGGTTTGCGTGCATATGTGCACGCATTTCGAGTGTCTCATTTTCATCTAATGGCCTCCTATGTGAGTGTGGCTGAGGTCCACTTGTGTTGGTGTAAGTCCATTATGCATTGTGTATGCCATTTCATTTCATAGCATAGTGTATGCTAGGGTGTATGTTAGCGCATTGCGTATGCCATGTTACCTCGTGCATCGTGTATGCCATTTCACAGTATTGTGCATGTTAGGTTGTATCTTAGTTGCATTCATGCATGTCATGCATATTGCATTGTGTTTGGGATAGGAGTTAGCCCGAACACGGGAAACGAGGTACGTTTCGTACTCCGAGTGACGGAATGTGCCTCAATTCCCCAGTCGCCGACACTCCGGATTACCCATGATGAAGTTTAGGTCTTGTTGTTTTTTTATGTGCATTCATCTCATATTGAGTTGTGCAATTCGACTCCTCGGCCATTATGTATCGAGATGCATGATTGCTGGCGCGAGGATCGAGGCATGCATGCATATGTGAAAATACATTGCCATGCCCCTTTCTTGCTCTCTGTTGCAGCAAATCAGAAGTCAGCAGCTTTCAAAAGCCTTGCACAGCATTCCGACATCAATTGCAAACAGAGGCTAATTGGGGCATCGCAATGGATTTCCGCGCCAAGCAACCCGAACATGCATCATTCATCATCCAGATCAGAGTTGAGGCAGTCCCTGGCTTGCATGCCAATTTATAGCTTTCCTAGTTAAATTTGTTAATTAATTAGGGTTTTGTATTTATTCGGACTGTATTTATTCGGGACTGTATATTATTTATTCGGACCCTCCGAGTGAGGGCAATGTTGTAATAAGTGTGCGTGTGTGTGATGTATGTCTTCCAACCCCACGTCTTTCTCCCTTTTATTTACCAGCTTATGATGGTTAGATTAGGGCATGTTTCAATTAGCATACAGTATGATAGCATGTTTGCATTCATTCATCTGTCTTGCATGCACCGGGCTCGGCGCATCATACTAACTGCATCTGTATTTCAATTCCAAATTGAATACTTGTTAACTGTTGCATCTCATATGCCATGTTTAGAATAGCCGAGCTTGCTATAGTTGCATTTTTGCATGTGTTGCATTAGGCATTTCTGTATAATTAGGATCATGCATGGATTTCTAATTAGCTTCTGTTTTGGCTTGGAGTACTCGGTAAGTTTTATGCTTTAGCATCCTTGCATGCGTGTGAGTGACTACCATGATAGCATGCCTACCATGAGGCTATATGCTTATGTGATATACCTGCTTGAATGCCTGTGGGTGAAGGTTGGGTTATCTGAATTGGAATAATGCATTGACTGTGAGTTTTAAGCCCACTAGATAGTGGCAAAACCATGTTTTCTAAGCCCACCTGAGGGTGGCGAAATCTGCATTTTTAGCCTACTTGCGAGTAGCAAACCATCTTTCAAAAAAACAAACATGAAATGTTTCGTTCCAATTCAGGCGATCCAGTCTATACTTGTATGCTGTGCGTATCACATAGTAAATCTAGGCTAATAACCGGAATAAGAACGCATAATGTTTTCAAAACTAGATATCATGGTTAGTAGAGGCCGATCTTTGATCGGGCGAGCGGGGGTGCTCACGAAGTGACCTTCCCCAATTGTACCCAAGTTCCCGAGCCGAGGCAACTTTGGTGATAACGGACACATGGCCTTAGGCACGAGTCAGGGTTTCCTAAATTTCCCAAAATAAAATATTTAGGTGGCGACTCTGTATCTGGCAAAGCAGTCCATGTTTGGCACTTCTTTCAAAAAATCTGTTTTCTCAAAACGATTTGCCGGATTTGGACTCTTTGGTTCAAGATTTAGAACCGTGACACAAAATCGAGTCCGAGCTGTAGCGAGGTCCCCCGCGGGCTTGTTTCTGTTTCTGGCGACTCTGCTGGGGAGTTAGAGAACTTGACTCAAACTCGTGATATCTGGTTTTGACTACACTTGTGTGTTTCTTTGCATTGCATTTGCATTGGTGCGCCTAGGACACCGTGTTTGCCATCTGCTATTCCTGAACGGTTTGCCGAAGGCTTGTCTTGTCAAGGCATGACCGTAAGGCTAACCGGTTGTGGGCTCTGCCAGTATGGGAACACAAACCCCGGTTTTGCCAGGGCACCCTTTTGACCATTCGACCTAGTGCATATTCGGATCCATAGTGACCATTCCAAACTAGGACAGGTTGCTTACCCGTTTATAGGTTGTTTGAAACCGCTGCGTGCGTAGTGAAACCCTAGCTCTTGACAAAATAGGACAGGGAAACCCTACCCCAACATAGGGGTGTTTTGGCTCTCACTTATCTGCTATGTGCTTTTAGAGTGTGTCTCTACAGGGAATGCATGTATCAGTTTATGAGTTTGGGCATCAGGCCTGCGGGCATCAGTCAGTATTTGAAAGTCAGTTATCTGCGGGTATCAGATTCAGTCTTTGGGAGCAGTGATTCAGGGATAATGATCAGTGTTTGAGGACAGTGTGTATTCAGCTTATCGACCGTATGTTGTTATGCCCAGCCGTGTGTTGTGTATTTACTTTAAGTTGTTATGCTGTTCGTTTATCTGGTTATTTATTTCCTTTTCGCTTTATTTATCTTTTTGCTAGGACAGTTTTAGCACAATTGCTTCCGACCCAGTAGATATTCCCCAAGCACTTTGGACAAGAGGTCGTTGGCTCAATCGATCTGAGGATCTGGTTGACGGGCAGCCAGTGTTTCATTCTCTACCCCCAGTTGTCAGGAGAAGGCCAAGAAAACACAGTGTGTCTGAGCAGAGGTTACCAGAACAGTGGTCTACCTTATCAGTAAATACTCGGGCTGAGGTTTCAGTATCTGCCATAGAAATACATATACCAGTCAGTCAGCAGGATCAGCAGAGCATAGTCGGAATGGAGGAAATGATGCGCCAAATGCAGGAGAGCATGAGACAAATGCAGGAGGACGCTGTCCGCCAAGCGGAGTTCTCTAAACAGCAGGCCACAATCATGGCCCAACAGGCTGAGCTCATCACCCGGCTCTAACAGCAAACCGGAACATCAACCTCACATCCAGCACCTCCTCCACCAGGGGTCCCGTTACCCGAGCAGGCACCTACTGTTCAGAATGCCCTGCCAAACACCCAGAACACCTTACCAAATGTCCAGAACATCCAAGGGGACACAGACCTTCCAACGGGGCCAGCTCCGCCCCCACTTCCGCCTCAACTGTCCAAGACCCATACACCCGCCAACCACCCGGACTCTCCCTTCGAGTTCGAAATAGACCATACAACACTGAAACTGAGCAAGCTCGAGAAGCTATTCAAAAAATCCCAAGGGGTGAAGGCTATTCCGGATATCGAGGACGGATATACCGATGTGGCCGTGACACTACCGGATAGATTTAAAATGCCGCAGATTAATCGCTTCGACGGATCTGGTGATCCCATGGTCCACCTCCGACTATTCTCAGATATATTACGACCAATGGGCCTCACCAGACCCCAGAAGCTTTCGCTATTCGGCCGGACCCTATCGGGTGTAGCCGCTATCTGGTATGCGAAGTTGGAGGATGATGTCAAGCGGAGTTGGGATGAGATGGCTGAAGCCTTTGTTGCGCAATACTCTTACAACACCCAGATTGAGATTACAACACGTGATCTCAAAACAACAAGGCAGGAGCCCAAAGAGAGTTTCTCGGATTTCGTAACCCGGTGGAGGGCGAAGGCCTCGATGATGACTTTAAGGCCCACCGATAAGGACCAGATTCGGATGATTGTGCGCAATCTCCAACCAAAATTGATGCAGAAGATGATTGTGCTCCCCTTCCCCACTTTTTTAGATCTACACAAGATGGGGGTGCAAATTGAAGATGCAATGAAACAGGGTCTGATTGACCAAGATCGGGAACAGCCTAGGAGGACCTTTAACCGTGACAACAATGCAAGCCTGAGTGGCGCTGCAACTGCAAGAACTTTGGAGGTGAGCATGGTCACCACCATTCCCCCTCCCCTTCCGAAACCCATGGCAGCCACACCTTTCTCCGGTGCATCCGGAAGCAATACCCAAACCACTAAATACCAACCCAGAGGCCAAAGAACCTTTACACCCCTATATATGCCCCTGTCCAAAGCTCTAGGGGTATTAATCAGGAAAAAGCATTTGAAACCCCTGGAGCCGAGGCCACTACCAAATCCACTACCTCCCTCTCATGACCCAGCTAGATACTGCGCGTTTCACCAACAGCACGGTCACGACACCGACCGTTGTTTTAGACTGCGTCACGAGATCCAGGATCTTATTGACAAGCAGGTGATCGCGCCTCCCGACAAACCCAATGTCACAACAAATCCCCTCCCACCACATAACCAAGCTCCCTCTCCCAACAGAATCAACTTTATCCAAACTGGGGTCGTATCTTACGATCCTAGTGTCTATATCACCCCATCCCACCTACCTAAGCCGGAGGTGCTCCTTCCCGACTGCACCGACTCTTTGTGCATGTTGGACATCTCCACAGCCCAACTAGAGCCAACGGTGGTGACCATTGAAGATGGGGCAGGGCAGATTTCAGAACAAAGTGGAATTGTTGAGTCTGGGATTGAACAGTCTGGGAGTTTCACCAGGGAAGCCTACGATCTGAGTGAGTACATTCTGTCAGCAGGCCAGATTGGTTCAGGTATAGAATTGTCAGAGAAGGCAGAGCTATGTGTGATCCGGGGGGATGGATTTGAGCAAGGGGCAAATGATTTGACGGCTGTGGAGGAGGACTTTGCCAACCTCCAATTTTTAGATGACCAAGAATCAGGGGGTGCGGCAGTCAACTGGTTTGATTATGAGGAATCGGCAGAGGCCACTGGATGGCTGGATGATCAACTAGACGTTGTGGAAGAGTTCCAAACAGAACAGAGCCCAGCAGGGGCAGGGATATTAGCTGTGGCCGGAAGGGCCGAGAGTCAGAGTACATTGCCGGAGAGCGCCGGTACGAAGAATTTCGCTCGAAACTGGGATAGTGTGAATGCAGGGAAAGCTGAACAACAAAATGCGCTAACACAGGTGGAACAAGAAAAGATTTGGGATTCTGAGAGAATTCGGAAAGCCAAAGCCCATGAAGGGGTTGAAAGTGCTGTGGGCACAAGGTCAGAAGATGCTATGAGCAGGTGGGTTGAAGGTGCTGAGAGTACAATCATGCCAGAGCCAGACAGGTGCCTTTTTGATGCTAATGGAATGTTGTGGGAAGACGAGGATTTATGTCTTGCCCACACAGACGACGATTGGGGAGGTAATCAACCAGACGACACCTGGTACCTCGATGAGGTTGATCACATGACAAGAAGCGGGTGGTATTTCAAACCCCGGCACCTAGACCAGCCAGAAGCATCTGGGAAGGACAAGGAAGCTGAGAAGCAGAAAGAGAAACAACTTGAAGAAGAAGCTGTACTGAAGCAGCTAAAGAAGATACAAGCAGACATCTCCATCTGGGGACTGCTTATGGCTTCACGGGTGCACAGGCAGGCTGTCCTATCTGCTATGGACAAGGCCAAACTCTCTATAGATACCACACCAGAGCAGCTGGTTGGGCTGGTCTTTCCGGGAGAAGGTTCCCCAGCATTATCCTTTTCAGACAAAGAACTACCGCCTGAGGGCGCAAATCACAACAAACCCCTGTACATTTCGGTGGAATGTAGAGACAAGTGGGTGCCGGTGGTTCTTGTCGACACGGGATCCGCCATTAATGTGTGCCCGTCAAGAACGGCATATGCAATTGGGTTGAAGCCCGCGGACTTCGTGCCGACTACTCAAGTGATCAGGGCCTATGATAATACTAGCAGAGAGGTGATGGGGACTGTCAAAATTCAGACCCAGGTTGGTCCAGGACAACACAACATTGAATTCCATGTCTTGGACATTCCTGCGACCTTTAATCTACTCTTGGGGCGGCCGTGGTTACACCAGGTGAAGGCAGTCTCTTCCACTTTACATCAAATGTTGAAGTACCCTCATGGGAAGGGGGTGGCCATTGTTTTCGGGAATTCATCAATCCATCCACCGCCGGAAGTGTCTACACCAGTCTTAGAAATAGAGCATGGCATGGAGGATGTGTTCTTATCAGGGTTTACTCTGGCTGAGGCCCGGGTTGTGCAGAATATCATGGCTGTGAATGAGGGAGTATATGTCAGTGCTTAATCTGTATACCTCATGAACAAGCTACAACACATCCCCGGGATGGGATTAGGAAGAAGTGGCCGGAAGGGCGTCGCAGCATTGGCCGAAGTGCCACACAACCCTCATACCTTTGGATTGGGTTATCTGCCCACCAAAGAGGACTGGGTAAGGAAGGGAAAGGAAATGGCTGGAAGAGCCAGAGCAAAGTAGGCTGGGAAGCCTTTTGAGCTGATGCATAGGCCCATTCAGGGTACCCTGAACGGATGCTTCGTCCGGGAGGAGGAGGACTTTCCATTTTGCGGCTTCCCAGGGCCATGGCTGAACACAGAGAAGAAGCGCGTGCCAGGTTTCGAGATCTTTTTCGACCTGCAATTACCCAGGGATGACGTTGCCGAAGAGCAGACAGACCCATCAGCTGAGGTTAAGCAGTGTAAAGCAGGGGATTCCGAGGGCGCTGAAATTGAAATGGGGGTAGCATTGGCATGTCTACTTTCAGATCCTCCGATCGACTATAAGTGCTTGGGGGATAACTTCTCCGTTTCCATGATTGGGGATGAAATGGCTGCGAGCCTACCAGCAGCTATCTTGGATGCATCTATCACACCCTCTCTCACTTGGCAATTTGAAGAGGGATTTTTGTCCAGCAGTACCGGGTCAGGTAGTGAGCCGGAATCTGATTCCACCGAGTCTTGTGAGTCGGAATCAGGTTCCAGCTCGACTGAGTCTGAGTCTGGTAATCCTGGGGATGATAACCCGAATGCCACAGTCTTGTCCAGGCCGTCTTTTTCTTTCTCATTTGAGTCTGTCGTAACCGAGGGATCGGACGATTTGGATGAACTCAATGAGAATCAAGTAGCTGTGGTTTCTGAGTACTTTTCTGTGCCCTTGATTTATTGCATAAACTCAAACTTTCAAAATTTTGATGAAAACGACGAGGAAGAAATTCCTCCGGTTTTGCAACGTTTAATTGAACAAGAGCATGAGAGATTTGTCAAACCTCTAATGGATGAAATCACTACCGTGAATGTTGGTACTGAGGAGGACCCGCGGCTGGTCTAGATCGGGTCCACGTTGTCTTCGGAGGAACGCGAGCGCTTAGTCGCTTTATTAAAAGTTTTCAAAGATGTTTTCACGTGGTCCTATGAAGACATGCCTGGAATCGATCCTGAGATTGTACAGCATTGGATCCCTCTCGACCCAGAGGCCCGACCCGTCAAGCAGAAACTCAGGAGGATCCGCCCGGATTGGGCTCTCAAGATTAAGGAAGAGGTCACCAAGCAAATCGACGTAGGCTTCCTGCTGGTATCTAAATATCCGACTTGGTTGGCCAACATCGTTCCGGTGCCAAAGAAATATGGCAGGATCCGAGTATGCGTAGACTTCAGGGATTTGAACAGAGCTAGTCCGAAGGACGACTTTCCCTTACCGCATATTGATGAGTTAGTGGACTTCACCGCAGGGCACGCTTTGCTTTCATTCATGGATGGCTTCTCCGGCTACAATCAGATAGTAATGGCACCAGAAGACCGGGAAAAGACTGCATTCACCACCCCGTGGGGGACATACTGCTATAGAGTCATGCCGTTTGGGCTGAAGAATGCTGGAGCTACTTATCAACGGGCTGCGACCACAATATTGCATGACATGATCCACAAAGAGGTTGAGGTGTACGTGGACGACATGATTGTCAAGTCCAAAGATAGAGAGGGCCACTACACCGCCTTGCACAAGTTTTTTCAAAGGATCAAAGAATTTCGGTTGCGGCTGAATCCTCAGAAATGTACATTCGGTGTTACAGCGGGAAAAATGCTGGGGTTTCTGATTACACAAAGAGGCATCAAAGTCGACCCTTCCAAAATCAAGGCCATCCTAGAAATGCCACCACCAAGGACTGAAAAGGAGGTGCGAGGCTTTATGGGTAAAGTGCAATTCATAAGACGGTTTATCTCAAAATTAACCTTGACTTGTGAACCACTTTTTGGTCTCCTCAAGAAAGGAAAGAAGTTCCAATGGGACGGCCGATGTCAAGCTGCGTTTGAACAGATTAAAGAATATCTACAGAACCCGCCCGTTTTATCACCACCAGAACCGGGGAAACCATTGATATTGTACCTTTCAGTGACTGAGACCACCATGGGCTGCATGCTCGCATAAGAATCTAAAGACAAAGTGGAGAGGGCCATCTACTATCTGAGCAAGAAGATGCTAGAGTATGAGACTCGCTACACACCACTGGAGAAGGCTTGCTTGGCTTTGGTATGGGCTACCAGGAAGCTGCGGCACTACCTGTTAGCTCACTCTGTAATGTTGGTTTCACGACTCGATCCCATCAAATATCTTTTCGAGAAACCGGCACTTACGAGTAGGCTAGCTCATTGGTTACTGTTGCTCTCCAAATTTGATTTGAAGTATGTAACACGCAAGTCAGTCAAGGGAAGGGCAGTAGCAGAGTTCCTAGCCGATCATCCGGTAGAAGGGGGTGAAGCAGTTGAGTACTTATTCCCAGATGAGGCCATTTTGCACATCGACGATGAAACTTGGACGATGTACTTTGACGGAGCGTCAAATCAGTACGGATATGGGATAGGGGTGTTGCTGATAGCACCCGACGATTCCCGTATCCCCCTAGCCTTCAAACTCCGATTCAAAGTCTCGAACAATAAGCTGAATATGAAGCATGCATTGTCGGTTTGGAAGCAGCCCTGGAACTAGGGGCAAGACGGTTGGACGTCATCGGGGACTCGAACCTTGTTGTGTCTCAGGCAAAAGGAGACTGGAAAGTCAAAGAAGAAAAGATGATAATGTATCACCAAGCCTTGGATTTGTTAATTCCTCGGTTTGAGAAGCTAAACTTTGCTCATCTACTAAGAGAGAACAACATGTTCACAGATTCTTTAGCAACTCTATCTTCCATGATAGACATCCCATATGGAGTCCGGATGCGTCCGGTCATCATTGACCAGAAGTTTGCGCCAGCCTACGAGTCAATTGCTGCTATAGATGAGGTTCAGAATGAAAACCCCTGGTATCATGACATTTGGAATTTCCTGGAGAAGGAAGCATACCCGCCAGGGGTAAATGCTAAGGATAAAAGGGCAATAAGAAGATTGGCCGTTCAGTTCATCAGCTGTGGGGGTAAGCTATATAGAAGAGGTCATCTGGGAATGCATAAGCTGTGTGTTGATGCCGAAGAGTCGAAGAGTCGAAGAGTCTAATGGAAGCCATCCATGGAGGAGAATGCGGTGCGCACATGAATGGAGTAATGCTGGCACGGAAGATCCTCAGACAGGGTTACTACTGGTCCACCATGGAGGAGGATTGTATCGGTTTCGTTCGGCGATGCCACAAGTGTCAAATTCATGCAAATCGCATGAACATCCCGCCATCAAAACTGTACAACATGACTTCGCCATGGCCGTTTTCAGTCTGGGGAATTGATGTGATCGGGGCTGTCACTCCAAAGGGGTCAAATGGGCATGAGTTCATCCTGGTCGCGATAGATTATTTTATGAAGTGGGTTGAGGCCCAATCTTATGCGGTGTTGAAGGCTTCACATGTTGCGAAATTTATCAGAAACAACATCATCTGTCGCTACGGGGTCCCAAATGAGATAATTTCAGATAACGGTTCCCACTTCAAGAAGGAAGTGATTGACTTGTTGGAGAAATACAACATGGCTTTTCGTAAGTCATCCACATACCGGCCACAAACCAATGGAGCGGTTGAGGCTGTCAACAAGAATATCAAGCACATATTGTAGAAGATGGTGGAAACCTACCGGGACTGGCCAGATAAGCTGCCGTTTGCTCTGTGGGGCTACCAAACTTCAATCAGAACTTCCACTGGGGCAACTCCGTATTCATTGGTTTATGGGATGGAGGCCGTTCTACCCATTGAGATTGAGGTTCCGTCATTGCGAGTATTGGCTGAGTGTCAAATAGCTGAAGCAGATTGGCAGCAGAGCAGGTTTGAGGAACTCATGCTCTTCGATGAAAGAAGACTGAAAGCACTGTACCATGTCCAAGGTTATCAACGCAGAATTGCCTGGGCTTTTAACAAGAAGGTTAAGTCCAGGAACTTAAAGGAAGGAGATTTGGTGCTCAAGGAGAACCGAGCTCCCATCCATGACCCTAGGGGTAAGTTCAGACCCAATTGGACTGGTCCCTACATCATTAAGTCTATCTAGTCAGGTGGAGCTGTGGTTCTGATGGATCTGGATGGCTTAGAGTTTTCACAGCCGATCAACATGGACAAGTTGAAGAAATATTACCATTGAGAGGCTCGCTAGGCCAAAAACCCGAAAGGGCGACCTAGGCAAAACTCAGAGCACCAAAAAAAAAGAAAAAATTGAAATTATAAAAACTGAGCTCGCAAGGTTGAAAACCCGAAAGGGCGGCCTTGGCAAAAGTTAGAGCGTAAAAGGAGAGCAAAAATACCCGAGCGAACCTAAGCCTGAACTACGTAAGGCTTGATTCCCATATTTGGGATACGTAAACAACTTCATCCTGAAGTTCAGCCATAAACATTTTCCCCGATCAACTTTGTCCATTTGATCATCTCAGCTATCTTTGTCCATCAGCATTCATCGTGATCTCCGGTGCAGTGCTTTTCAGACTAGGGGCAACTTTCCATTGCTGTGCAGTGCCGCGGTGCTATACAGACTAGGGGCAACTTTCCAGTTGCTGGAATCCGGGGTTGTGCATCTCAATGACAGATCTCAGGCGTGTCCAGTTTTGATCCATACCGAAAATAGTTTTGAAAAGTTTTAATAAAAGTTGACTTTGTTCAAATTAATCTTTTTACAACTGAGACCATTTTTGGACCAAAGCGGAAAATTTTCAGTACCCACAACCTTCAATTTCATTGATTTCAAAACAGAGTTCTCCTGCTCTTGCATACAATTGAAGTTGTTTTTTATTACACTCATACAGAAAACTTGAAAGTACTAATAAAGCAATAAATCTGGGGCATAGTCAAGTTAGGTGTCCCTGCGCCCCCTCCCAGAGCTAGTCGAAGCCTCTGATGCCAAGCTAGGCCCAATCTGTGCCTCTTCATTGAGCCAATCCCAGCACTCGTCAGACAAAGTGCAACTGAAAGTAGGAGCGGGGGCCAGGAGCTCTCTAGTCCTCCATGCTGTGGCATATCGGGCAAGCTGTGCGCCTCGGACTAGGAAAGCAGTCGGGTACTCTATCCCTTCTAGCGGGCAAGTCTGATCATGACCAAACTGGCGTTGGAATCGGAACGGAAAGTAGAACACACAATGGGTCAGACCAATCAGCTGGATCCCGACCAGTCGGGACATGCTATAGCTCATCGCCGGGAGATTGAGCCAAGGACAACGCCAAGCAATGCGATCTGCAGACAAATTGCACATCCAGTCGAACCACCACCTCTCATCAAGTGCATCGACTAGGCATTGACGAAAGAAGTAGCCGCGAGCTGAGTAGGTTGGGCAAGAGTCCACAACCCGTAATTTATCCATCAACCATACCTGGGGAGGGATGAAAAATGAGAGAATAAAGAATAGAGAGATGTATGATGAGAGAAAAGTGAGAAAAGGGTTTTGTGAGAAAAACCGAGCCCGAGGGCCGAGTGATGTGAGCAATATATATGTGAGGTTGGGAGAGAAACATTACCTGCAGCAGTAGTGGACTCCCTGCAAATCTGGTCGTCTCCCGGCGATAGAAAGCATCCAAGCCCATCAGCGTCTCGGCCAATGTCATGGCGATACAGCTCTTTCCTTCTTTCAAGCCTTGAGCAACTTCAATCAGACGAATGCTAGATCCGCCAAAGCCTGGAGTGAGCAAAAAGTGAGATAGCATACACAAGCAAAGGGCGTGTTGCCGAAAACCTTGCCAATAATGGTTGCCGCGGTCACCAGCGTCAGAAAAGCGATGGATCAAGCCGAGAATGTCCAGTTTCCCATTGCAGATCAAAGACCGAGCATCATGCATGGTGAGCCCACACATTTCCCCTAAAGCTTGGGCGTGGCCGAAGCGAAACTGAGGCAAAATCTCTTCATAGCGTTCAGATTCCATCAAAACTTGAAAATCTTCAAAAGTTGGACACACCTCTTGCCCGCCGAAGCTGAAAACATGCGTCACTGGGTTCCAAAACCTCGCCGTGGCGTGGAGGAAGGGAAAGTGCAGCGGAGTGCGGCTCAACGTGAATAGTGCGTTCAAGCCGAAACCCCGAAAATTCAACTTTTCCGAGCCATCTAAAGAAGCCATCCAAACTGTGAGATTTTCGGTGAGAAAGGCCTCCATTTCGGTGAAAAACTAAGATGAAATGAATCAGCCCCGAAGTTGGGGCTTTTAAAGAGGATAAGACACTATTCGGGGACACGTGTCAAAAATTTGGCGGCTGCTGAGCAAAGTGGCCGGCCGGCCACCTTTTCTAGCAGGCCGGCCACCTCTCTCTCCTCAGATACAAAAAAAACTGGCTGGCCAACTCCCAAAAGTGGCTGGCCATGCTCCCATGTGTGCCATTGGTCCTGTTTTACCCTCTGGAAGGAAGTTCCTCGCATTTCCATGCATTGGGAGTGTCGAAGGCCTCAATTTCCCTCAGTTTCGGATGCGTTCCGTCACCCAGATCGTCCAAACTACACTTTGTTTATTGAGTTGTTGTTTAAGTCTTGCTTATCGAGTTGTTGTTTTGCTTATCGAGTTGTTGCTTTGTTAGTCGAGCTGTTTTGTTTATCGAGTTGTCAAGTTTTGTGTATTTGAGTTGTTACTCTTTACTTATCAATTTTGTTTTGTTTTGCTTATCGAGTTGTAAACTTGCTAAGGTTTTGTTGCTTCTTAGTAAGATAGGTTGTTTGGTTTGCTGTGTCGGTTCACTACCTGACCTGGTAAATACACAATGCACATTTTCATTTGAATCTCATTCTTGTGCAAAATGATGCGATGCGATGCTGAGAACGTAAAATACAACACTTTTTCAAAAAGTCGTTTCATCCCATCATGCTTCCTTTGTTACAACACATTTTACAAACAAAGGTACAAGTTTTACAGAAAATAAAACTGCCTAATAATGTACAATGTGCTACAACTACTAGCAAAAAGGTAAATAAAACAGGGGACTGCAGCATCAATGCTCTCAGGAGCAGGAATAAGAGGCCCTCTTCATCCTCTTCTGCGAAGCAGCCTCTGCACCGCCACCATCATCCAAATCGGAGCTACTATCCTTGGGATCCCCCTCAGCCTCGCCTCCACTCCCCGAACCAGGATCGGAGCCACTCTCTCTATCAGCAGATGTCTCCGACTGGCGATCTGCAGTCTCCTCCTCCTCCTCCTCACCGGGCTCCTCATCTATAATGTGTGCCCTACGTCTGCGAGACGAACCCCCTCCCCGGGCTCCCCGAAAAGGCCTGGATGGCCCAGCTCCTCGAGAAGGCCTGGATGGCCTGGCTCCTCGAAAAGGCCCAGATGGTCCACCCCCCCAAGAAGGCCCAGGTGGCCCGGCCTGCGGCTGAGCATATACCGGAGACATCTGAAAAACAAAGAGTTCAATTTGAATACATCAGCTCAAACATGTATATCAGATACAGATACAAGAAGACTACACGAAGTGGGTGCATGTAAGTACAGTATGTAAGTAGGGTGTGTGTCAGATGTGCTTTGCACAAGCAACCTATCAGTACAGTAGAATGCTCAAGATCAGCATGTCATCAGAAATATGATAAATGCAAGAAAACTGAACAGTACCTGGACACCCATAATGGCCAACTGTGCCTCTCTCCGCAGGACCATGCCCTCAAATGCGGCCATCATCCCGAGCATCTCATCCACGTACTCGACAGGAGGCTGTAGATACAAATGCAAAACTATCAGTAGGGGAATGAATGTCCAAGTGCCTAACTGATAAATCAAAGCTGTAAAGGCATACCGGTGGTGAGTCAGGATCTCTAACGTATCTGTGGTCAGGCAGAAGAGGCTCTATCGGGATTGGGTAAGGAGTCCCGAATCGCCACCCCGTCAACTCGGTCGGTATATCTGGCCATCCAGGATGATGGTGAGTCGGAGGAACCGGGGGAACAAATCCAACCCCACCTCTGGATGTACCAGCCCTGCTGGTGAAAGGAGCGTCTGCAGCCCGAGCCTGGGCCTGGCTCGAAGATGGCATGCCAGCAGGCCTCACCGTCGGAGTATGAACTCTCGTCAATGGAGGCATCTGGTATATGTGACGGTAAGTGGCACAATCTCCCTCCTCAAGATGCAGTAAGGCGTCAGTACCCAGCATAGCACTAGTAACATCCCGGGAAGAGAGCCTGTCAGCAATCCGCATACCAACTGGGGGTGCTGAGGGAGGGTCCTGAGAAGTATAGCCCCATACCTGACGCAAGAAGCGCTCCCCCAGAAACTAGGCTCTACCAACTGGCCCTTCGAATAGGATCCTGTACTGGGAGGCACCCCGCCCTCCGGCAAACTAGAATTGGAGACCTTCACCTAAGGGTGCCCAGGGCTACCATGTGATCTGCGGATAACCGATGCATAAACCAATCAGAAATCGGGAAAGTACAAGACAAATCAAAGATGAAAACAGAAAGGACTGAGAGTTCTGAAATACCTCCGTCGACCGCACCGTGTCGAAGTACTGCCGTAGATAAAGGAGAGACTCCCGAGGTCTCGGCCGGTGCTGGCCCTCGAATACAAGTGAATACGGGGTCACAAGGGGCCCCTCTACCACTAACTCCGGGGCTAATGTCGGGAAGTACACATAGACCTATAACTGTGGAAAACAGTGCAGAATGTAAATGCAAAGTGCTGAGGGCAAAATACAGAGTGTAGAGTGCGCCGTGTGTGCAATGTACAAGTAATGAGGAGCGGAAATGTAAATCAAGAGGGCAGAAAGTACCTCCCAGGCTCTCCAATAGCCGCCAAGTAAGTCCCCCCGTCCGCGGGAGGTCGCACTCATGTAGCAGTAAAGAGTAGCCAAGCCGGCGCCACCCTAATCATACCGTCTGACCTGTGATAGGTCCACCAAAGCACTCAACAGATATAGCCCAACAGTGTTCCCCCTATCGGCAAACAAAGTAGTCCCGAAGAGGAACATCAGAAAACCACGGGCATACTGTGCTGCCTCCTCAGGAGTCCCGGGCTCCATCTCCACCCTCCGAAAATGGGAAGAGAACCAGGTGTATCGGACCCTGCCCGAAGACCTATCAACAGGCGGGCGAACCCCCAATAAATATATCCAAGCGGCCTCCCACTCGCCCATGTCCTCGTCGTAAGGAATGGGCCAACCTCCCACGTCAAGGCCAGTCAATACGGCAAAGTCAAGCGGGGTCATAGTCAAGTCCCCCGTCGTAGAAAAATGGAAGGAGTTGGTGGTGTCCCACCATCTCTCCACCAAGGCGGCCATCAACGTCCTCCGGGCAGGACAACGAGATAGTCCAGTACAGAAGGGTCCAAACCCTGCCAAGTCAACTAGATCCCGGACAGCCTCCGGAAGCTCGGCATACCAGTCTCTCGCCGCGGTAGAGCCATATCCCCGTACAGTGCGAGAAGTCACCCGCATTCAGAATGAATACATACTTCAGCATTTTAGAATAAAATGAATAAGCTGCGTGCAAATGAAAGAAGTAAGCTGCGTGCAAATGAAATGAATAAGTTGCGTACAAACGAAATGTATGAGCTGTGTGCGAAATCAAATCAGAAAATCAGAGTTTGGGCTGTGTGTTCTACTCTCACTCAGTGTGTGCTGCTTGTTCACCTTCAATTTGGGCTGCGTGTTCAGAAAATCAGGGTTTGGGCTGCGTGTTCAACTCTCAATCAGTGCGTGCTGCGTATTCACCTTCAATTCGGACTGTGTGTTCAGAAAATTAGTGTTTGGGCTGCGTGTTCAACTCTCAATCAGTGTGTGCTGCGTGTTCACCTTCAATTTGGGCTGCGTGTTCAGAAAATCAGTGTTTGGGCTGCGTGTTCAACTTTCAATCAGTGCGTGCTGCGTGTTCACCTTCAATTCGGACTGTGTGTTCAGAAAATCAGTGTTTGGGCTGCGTGTTCAACTCTCAATCAGTGTGTGCTGCGTGTTCACCTTCAATTTGGGCTGCGTGTTCAACTCTCAATCAGTGCGTACTGCGTGTTCACCTTCAATTCGGACTGTGTGTTCAGAAAATCAGTGTTTGGGTTGCGTGTTCAACTCTCAATCAGTGTGTGCTGCGTGTTCACCTTCAATTTGGGCTGCGTGTTCAGAAAATCAGTGTTTGGGCTGCGTGTTCAACTCTCAATCAGTGTGTGCTGCGTGTTCACCTTCAATTCGAGCTGTGTGTTCAGAAAATCAGTGCTTGGGCTGCGTGTTCAACTCTCAATCAGTGTGTGCTGCGTGTTCACCTTCAATTCGGACTATGTGTTCAGAAAACCAGAGTTTGGGTTATGCGTTCTACTCTAAATCAGTGTGTGCTGCGTGTTCACCTTCAATTCGAGCTGCGTGTTCAAAAAACCAGAGTTTGGGCTGTGTGTTCTACTCTCAATCAGTGTGTGCTGCGTGTTCACCTTCAATTCGGACTGTGTGTTCAGAAAATCAGTGTTTGGGCTGCGTGTTCAACTCTCAATCAGTGTGTGCCGCGTGTTCACCTTCAATTCGGACTGTGTGTTCAGAAAACCAGAGTTTGGGCTGTGCGTTCTACTCTCAAACAGTGTGTGCTGCGTGTTCACCTTCAATTCGAGCTGCGTGTTCAAAAAACCAGAGTTTGGGCTGTGTGTTCTACTCTCAATCAGTGTGTGCTGCGTGTTCACCTTCAATTCGAGCTGTGTGTTCAGAAAATCAGTGTTTGGGCTGCGTGTTCAACTCTCAATCAGTGTGTGCTGCGTGTTCACCTTCAATTCGAACTGTGTGTTCAGAAAACCAGAGTTTAGGCTGTGCGTTCTACTCTCAATCAGTGTGTGCTGCGTGTTCACCTTTAATTCGAGCTGCGTGTTCAGAAAACCAGAGTTTGGGCTGTGTGTTCTACTCTCAATCAGTGTGTGCTGCGTGTTCACCTTCAATTTGGGCTGCGTGTTCAGAAAATCAGTGTTTAGGCTGCGTGTTCAACTCTCAATCAGTGTGTGCTGCGTGTTCACCTTCAATTCGAGCTGTGTGTTCAGAAAATCAGTGTTTGGGCTACGTGTTCAACTCTCAATCAGTGTGTGCTGCGTGTTCACCTTCAATTTGGGCTGTGTGTTCAGAAAATCAGAGTTTGGGCTGCGTGTTCTATTCTCAACCAGTGTGTGCCGTGTGTTCACAATCAATTTATGGGTTGAGTGTTCAGAAATTCAAACGATTGAACTGTGTGTTCAGAATGTAAACAGAATGCTATGTCATAGACTAAACATTCTGAATAAGCTGTGTACTCAGGATAAGCAGACAAACATGGCAAAGGCACGGAATGCGTGAAAAATTCATAATATGTTGCAAAAAAGGTAAGAACGAAGTAAATACCTCTCGTGCCTCATGGGAGAGGTGATACTTTGGCTCTCACAGAAGGAGATCCCTGGGTGCTCGCTCGTCGAAATCGGTGAAGTGATAGAAAACAGCTCGCGGAAGAATATGTGCCGGTGGGTCGTACCTCTCGGGTACGAAGGGTCAAACCCTCGGAGGCAGAGCCATGATATCGGGATCATCTCCGACGCTCGGAGGACCTCCACCATGAGGGAAATGACCAGTCATTTCAGAAAATCTGCAAAAGGGGCAAAAATGAGCAAAAATGAGCCAAAATTGGAAAAAGTCAACAAAAGTCAACTCTCGGGAAATGAAAAAGTCAACAAAAGTCAACTCCCGAGAAAATCTTCCAAATGTTGAGACAAACTCACCTCAAGTGGCGAAAATGAGAAAAGAAGCACCGAAATCAAAATTTAATCGGTTCAAAGTGCTTAAAACTGAAAGATTTCGCGAAAACAACTTGCGTGAGACGTTGGAAAACGCGTATAGAGCACAGATCTGAGAGGGAAAATGCTCTAGGAAGGTAGAGGAGGCAATTTCGGTGTTGGAGTTGTGAGGAAAAGTGCTTTGGCCGAATGGATTTAAAGAAAGGAGAGCAAAAGTACAAAATTGCCCCGGATTTGGCCTAGGTGGCCGGCCGGCCACCTTTTCTGGCAGGCCGGCCACCTCTCTCCATCAAAACTGGCCGATGGCCTCCCCTTGGAAAGAAAACTGGCCGGTGGTGTTCCCCACATGCCCCCGAGGTCCCTGCAAATTTTGAGGAGGATTAGAGTCCCCGAGACCTGAAAAAGTACAAGAGCAGTGCACTTCCTGTCGCGAAATCGCTCCGCCGGAACCTCAGCTTCAACTTCCGATGCGTGTCTTATCATTACTCATCGAAAGTGAGATATATCCTTTTGAACATGTTGTAACCTCTCCGGGAGGTGAACCGGAGGCCGCGATCGAGTTGCCCTCGCCGAAACGCGCATTTCCTTGCTCGTTGTTTTGTGACAAACATACATCCTGGTTTACGCTTGTTCTGCATTATCATGCACATAACTTGCATTCTCATGCACATACTTGCATTGTTATGCACGTCTCTTTGATATCACCAAGCCTCCGTGCTTAAACTCGCGTTGTTACGCGCGTTTCTTCCCGCATTGCGATGCACTTTTCCATCGACACCGCAATTGTCTGCATTCGATATCACATTGAACATATGTTGTCAAGTATGTTGGACCGTCCTCAAGGCTTGGACATCACCGCTTGAACACTCGGGGATTATCCATGTTTGTGTTTGTTTGGAGTTCTCGGCTACGCGCCTTGCCTCAGGATCTCCAAACTTGACTGTTTTGTGTCTGGTTTTGCACCAAACACTTATGTTTTGCCTTGAAGGGGCAGGGAATGCCTTGTGAGGCATCCCCACACACCACCGGCACTAGCTAGAGGCCACCGGCTAGTTTTTCTTGCCACCGGCAATATATATTGCCGGTCGGCACTCTTTGTTGCCGGTCGGCAGTCATTTTTGTCAAAATGACATTTTTGGCTAGCCGACTACTGTTCATCTGCTTTTTCAGATATTTTGAAACAGCTGTTTGGCATTTGCTTCCCCTCCATACACATGTATGGAGGGATGTCCCTCTTGTTTGCTTACTAGTTAAGCATTACAAGATTGCCTCCTCTATAAGAGGAGGCCTTCTCTCTCTTGTTCTAGGGTTAGAAAAATTGGAGAGGAGAGGGAGAAGAGCTCTGGTTTAGGCTTTAGGACATATATCTATCCTATATCTATACCTTCCCCTCTTTGTTGCCTTGTGTGTGTTTTAGTCCATACTATTGCACACAAGCACCTAGTGCTTCACCTTCCTTGGGCTACTGAGGTTCTAAGGGCTGGTTCTTGATATTTTTGACTGGATTGGAGCCTAAGGAGGCAACAAGAGCACCCTTTGTGAAGAAGGTCAACAAGGGTAAGAAACTAGTACTTTTTATCCCATTTTTACATCCTATTTCTACCTATCTTAGAGCTGTTTTTGTGTTTAGTGTATAACATAAAAAGTTCTGTTTTTAGGCCCTCTTGATAGTTTATTAAGAGTGTTTTGTGCTTTGGGGAAGTTTGACCCTCCCTTAGGCCTTGAAAGGCCCCATTTTGTGCTATTTTGTGCAAGTTTCGAGACTTTGGTGTTTGGGCCTCTTCACCACTGAAATCTTGAGGGATTTTAGTGGTGGAGATGGTGCCTTGAAGTCTCTAAAAGGGGAGGGCCACCCCCTCTCCTTGTTGTCCTTGAAAGGGACCATTTTGGTCTCTTAAGGAAGTCTTTGTTCAAGTGCGTGTTGAGCATGCCATGGCTGTATTTTATGCTTATATGGCCATGTTATAACTTTGTATTAAGTTGGTTTTGGTACTCCATGCATGTTTAGTATAGTTGCCATGTAATGCCCCCTTGATCCCTTAACATGCCTTAGGTTGTTAGCCTTTGTTTGAGCATGATTAGGCTTAGACTTATGAATGTTTTGTGCTTATTTTGCCATGCTTTAGGTCTGTCCATAATTGTTTGGATTGATTTCGGCATGCTTAGTATAGCTCCTTTGCATTTATGGCTTGTCGGGCTTGTAGGCCTCAAGTATGTGAATGTGTAGCATGTGTTGCTTGCATCATTTTGGTGGTTTGGAACCACCCAACATGAAATTTCAGTCCCTTTCGCATGCTCATATGCTTGCCTTAATTGCCTCTTTATTGCTTTGAGAGCATGTGTTGTATGCCTTATGTTTTGACCATTGTGCATGCCTTTGAATTCAAACCATTTAGATGCCATCTAAGTAGTCCTTTGGGCCTGATTTTGTGTGCTAAAGCTCTGATTTTAGTTGCTTAATTCTTGCCATGTTAGGTCTTGACAAGTGTAGTTCAATGCCTTTTGGCTTGCCTTAAATACTTAGGCCATTTGCATGCTTTTGTTTGAGTTGGTTTGGCACCTCTTCTAACATGATTTCGGAGCTTAACTTGCATGCTAATTGTTCATATTTGTGCCCTTTTAAATGTGTTTAAAAGTTGCCCCATTATGCTTTAAGTACTGGACCGTGAGTGCTTGCATGTGTGTGTGCACTTTGGCCTTCACTTCCTTGGTTTTGGCTACTGATTTTGGGCCTATTTGGAGTTGCCTAATTCATGTTTAAGTCCCCCTTTTATTTGGTTTGCATGCTTGCTTGTATGTTTGTATAAGTGCCTTGCATTGCCCATATTGCATGCTAGCCAACATGTCTAGGATTGCATTGCATTGTGCATGCTTGGCCTCTTGAAGTGAGTGTGATATAGGTTTGGCTCCCTTGTGTGATTATATGGTTTGCATGCATTTGAAATTGAAAGTGCACACTCGATTCTTTAGGCCATCATGCATGGAAATGCGTGATTGGTGGCCCGAGAATCGAGGCACATCCTCCCTTGAGTCATTAACATGATAGGGATTGTGTTTGGTGCATATATAGCTTGAATAGCATTGCCATGCAAGTTTTGTCCTCTGCTGCTGTGAGTTGCAGGTTCTGCAGGAATTCATTGCCGGCCGGCAGTATTTAGTGCCGACCGGCAGTCAATCAATGGCCGGTGGATTCATTTTGTGCCGACGACCACAAATTCATTGCCGGTAGTCATCCTACTTAGCCGGTGGTGATTCCCAGTATCCAGGGAGGCATCCTTAAGACTTTGGCAGTCTTCAGAGAAGAAAAGCAGGGAAAACAGAGGCAGGCTAGGCATGGCAGTGCAATTCCGAGCGGAATCCGAGCGCGCATGCATTGAGCCCTCTCCCCGAGGCGGTTTACTGTTTTTCTTAGCGTGGTTAATTTGTTAATTAGGCAATTTGTAATATTTAATTAGCTTGCGTAGTTAATTAATTTGTATATTCTTTTGGTCCCTCCGAGCGAGGGAAAATTTGTAATAAGTGTGGGTGAGTGTGTGCATGTCTTCCAACCCCCACTTCTTTCTCCCTTTTATTTACCTGCTTATGATGGTAGATGAGGGCATATTTAAATTAGCATATCTTATGCTATGCATGTGTGCATTCATACATTTGTCTTGCATGCACCGGGCTCGGCGCATCATGCTAACTGCATTATATTTCAATTCCAAATTGAATACATGTTATCTGTTGCATTTCACATGCCATGTTTAGGATAGTCGAGCCTGCCTAGATTGCATCTTTGCATGTGTTGCATTAGCCATCTTAACATGAACTAAGATCATGCATATGATTACTAACTAGTTTCTGTTTTGGCTTGGAGTACTAGGTGAGCTTTTATGTTTTAGCATACCGCATGCGTGTGAGTGTTGCCATAATTGCATGATTACCATGAGGCTAGCTGCTTATGTGATATAACTGCTTGAATGCCTGTGGGTGGAGGTTGGATTGCTTGAGTTGGAAAAACTCGTCAAAATCCATGTTTTAGCCTACTTGCGAGTAGCAAATTCCAAAGCATTTTCAAAACAAACGGATATGCAATGCTTGTTTCCAAATTAGGCAATCTAGTCTATATTTGTTTGCTGTGCGCATAACGTAGTAATTCTAGGCTAATAACCGGAATAAGAACACATAACGTTTTCAAAATCGGATATCACGGTTAGTAGAGGCCGGTCTTCGGACTGGGCGAAAGGGGGTGCTCATAGCTGACCTTCCCCGATCGTACCCAAGCTCCCGAGCCAAGACAACTTTGGTGATGACGGACACGTGGCCTTCGGCACCGAGTCAGGGTTTCCTAAATTTCCCATTTTAAAAATATTTAGGTGGCGACTCTGTATCTGGCAAAGCAGTCCATGTTTGGCACTTCTTTTGAAAATCTGTTTTTCTCAAAACGATTTGCTAGAGTTGGACTCTTTGGTTCAAGATTAAGAACCGTGGCACAAAATTGAGTCCGAACTGTAACCAGTGAGTTCCCTCGCGGACCTGTTACAGCTTCATTTTCATTGTTAGAAAGGTCGTAGAGGGGTGGGAGGCCAGTAATTGTTCTGACAACCAGTTTTATTCCTTCATCACCCTCCGTCGCCCGTTTTTCTCACTTCAAAGCCAATGTTGACCACCCTTGGGCCATTTTCTTTAAGCCTAAACCCCATATTTATGTTGTACACACCTGGGAGGCCGCCAATATCACATGGCCGGCCAGTAATTGTGTGTGACCCTTTTGAACCCCTCCTAAAAGTGGGCTTTTCTCTCTCCTGGTTCACTTTCTCTAGTTTTTGACCACATGGTTGTGTTGTGCACACATGGGAGGCCACCAATCTGGGGTGACCGGCCACTAATACTGCTTGAACCTTTTGACCCTTGGCCGGCCGGCCATGGGGAGGGCCGACCGGCCACCTGCAACTTAAATACCAGGCCGGCCTTGCTCCCCTCCTTTGGTACATTACAAATCTGTATTTTGTTTCCCTCCAGATTGTGTATCCGGGGGGCTGCACTTTTGGGGGGAAATTTGAAATCCATTTCCCCCCCTTTCTCCCCCCTCTTTTTCCTATATAACCAGCACTCCCAGCTATGTTTAGGGGTTGGAAAAATTGCCTAAGAGCTTTACATACATACACCTTCCTCTCCCTCTCTTCCAACCTTCAAACCCTCAAGTCCTACACCCCTTTTCTACACCACCACATAGCACCACCTCCCCACCATCCTTTCCAACACTTGGAGCTGGTTTTCCAGAGGCAAGGACCACCTTTTCTCAAGCCAAGAGGCTGTTGAAGTTTGGTCTACAAGGGTGAGCCACACTTTCCCTCTTTCTAAGCTTCTTTTGCATGCTTTCTAAGCCATACTTGCTTACATATTTGGGCTCCGACCCTAACTGAAAATAGCATTATTTTGAGGTCTTTTTCATGTTTGTTTTAAGGTCCTTCCATGTTTAAGGTCTCTAGCTACCACTTGCTTCTTTACCTCTCTTGTATGCCTCTTTCTTGCATAGTATTTTAGGCCTATTTATAAACTGTTTTGAGCTTGGTTATAAGCTTCAAAGTGGATTATTTTGAGCCCTTCTTCAACATTGTTGAAGGGCTCTTCACTGTTTGAGGCTTCCTTATGTCACTTGCCTCTTTACCCCTCTTTTGGCCTTATTTTTGCATGCTTTGTTAGCCCCTTGTGCTTATATTTTTGGGCTCTGGTCCGAACTGTAAATAGCCTTATTTTGACCCCCTCTTTATGTTTGATCAAGGGTCTTTTGTTGTTTGAGGCTTCCTTTTTGCTCTTTGTGTTTAAACCTCTTTTTAGGCCTTATTTTGCATAGTATTTTAAGCTTGCATGTGCACTGTTTTGGGTTTGGTAACTAACTGTAAAATACCATGTTTTGGGCCCCTCTTCAACTTTGTTGAAGGGCCCTCCTCTGTTTGAGGCCAGTAGCCATCACTTGCTTCTTTGTCTCCCTTTTGGCCCATTTCTTGCATAATAGTTTAGCCATACTTGTGTTTGTTTTCGTGGCTTGTTGTAAACTGTAAAGTGCTTCATTTTGAGCCCCTATTCAACTTTATTCAAGGGCTCTTGACCATTTAGGGCCATCAGATGCTACTTGCTTCATTATCTCTCTTTCGGGACCATTTTTGCATGCTAGCTTAGTCCTATTTGTGTTCACTGTTTGGCCTTGCTTAAAACTGTAAATATGCTTTTTTTGGGACTGGCTTGATTCTGTCTTTAGACTTCATGATCAAATAACGCATGCTTTGCATAGCCATAGGTCATCCCATGTACCTAATTTCATGTTTCGGGTCTCATTCCATGTATCGGGTGCCATGTTTCCATGTTTTGGGGCTGTTTTGCATCACATTTTGGTACTGAAATTTGCATGATTGTATACCATATTCCATGCCTTGCCATGCTTTGTCAGAGTGGCATTTGTGCCTTAGGTTCGGTCCTCGGTTTGCGTGCATATGTGCACGCATTTCGAGTGTCTCATTTTCATCTAATGGCCTCCTATGTGAGTGTGGCTGAGGTCCACTTGTGTTGGTGTAAGTCCATTATGCATTGTGTATGTTATTTCATTTCATAGCATTGTGTATGCTAGGGTGTATGTTAGCGCATTGCGTATGCCATGTTACCTCGTGCATCGTGTATGCCATTTCACAGTATTGTGCATATTAGGTTGTATCTTAGTTGCATTCATGCATGTCATGCATATTGCATTGTGTTTGGGATAGGAGTTTGCCCGAACACGGGAAACGAGGTACGTTTTGTACTCCGAGTAACGGAACGTGCCTTAATTCCCCAGTCGCCGACACTCCGGATTACCCATGATGGAATTTAGGTCTTGTTATTTTTTTATGTGCATTCATCTCATATTGAGTTGTGCAATTCGACTCCTCGGCCATCATGCATTGAGATGCGTGATTGGTGGCACGAGGATCGAGGCATGCATACATATGTGAAAATACATTGCCATGCCCCTTTCTTGCTCTCTGTTGCAGCTAATCAGAAGTCAGCAGCTTTCAAAAGCCTTGCACAGCATTCCGACATCAATTGCAAACAGAGGCTAATGGGGGCATCGCAATGGATTTCCGCGCCAAGCAACCCGAACATGCATCATTCATCATCCAGATCAGAGTTGAGGCAGTCCCTGGCTTGCATGCCAATTTATAGCTTTCCTAGTTAAATTTGTTAATTAATTAGGGTTTTGTATTTATTCGGACTGTATTTATTCGGGACTGTATATTATTTATTCGGACCCTCCGAGTGAGGGCAATGTTGTAATAAGTGTGCGTGTGTGTGATGTATGTCTTCCAACCCCACGTCTTTCTCCCTTTTATTTACCAGCTTATGATGGTTAGATTAGGGCATGTTTCAATTAGCATACAGTATGATAGCATGTTTGCATTCATTCATCTGTCTTGCATGCACCAGGCTCGGCGTATCATACTAACTGCATCTGTATTTCAATTCCAAATTGAATACTTGTTAACTGTTACATCTCATATGCCATGTTTAGAATAGCCGAGCTTGCTATAGTTGCATTTTTGCATGTGTTGCATTAGGCATTTCTGTATAATTAGGATCATGCATGGATTTCTAATTAGCTTCTGTTTTGGCTTGGAGTACTCGGTAAGTTTTATGCTTTAGCATCCTTGCATGCGTGTGAGTGACTGCCATGATAGCATGCTTACCATGAGGTTATCTGCTTATGTGATATACCTGCTTGAATGTCTGTGGGTGAAGGTTGGGTTATCTGAATTGGAATAATGCATTGACTATGAGTTTTAAGCCCACTAGATAGTGGCAAAACCATGTTTTCTAAGCCCACCTGAGGGTGGCGAAATCTGCATTTTTAGCCTACTTGCGAGTAGCAAACCATCTTTCAAAAAAACAAACATGAAATGTTTCGTTCCAATTCAGGCAATCCAGTCTATACTTGTATGCTGTGCGCATCACATAGTAAATCTAGGCTAATAACCGGAATAAGAACGTATAATGTTTTCAAAACTAGATATCATGGTTAGTAGAGGCCGATCTTTGATCGGGCGAGCGGGGGTGCTCACGAAGTGACCTTCCCCAATTGTACCCAAGTTCCCGAGCCGAGGCAACTTTGGTGATGACGGACACGTGGCCTTAGGCACGAGTCAGGGTTTCCTAAATTTCAAATATTTAGGTGGCGACTCTGTATCTGGCAAAGCAATCCATGTTTGGCACTTCTTTCAAAAAATCTGTTTTCTCAAAACGATTTGCCGGATTTGGACTCTTTGGTTCAAGATTTAGAACCGTGACACAAAATCGAGTCCGAGCTGTAGCGAGGTCCCCCGCGGGCTTGTTTCAATCCCCCAACAGGTGAAGATACAGCTAACAAGTAATTCATGGGTTCTAAGGGTCTATTCAATTTCCGCGAAAAAGCATGCGACACATAAGAATGTGTAGACCCCGAATCAATCAGTACATATGTATTTTGAGTACAAATAGAGAGGATACCTGACACAACGGTTTCAGTAGTTTGCACGTCTCCCGGTACTAGGGCAAACACTCGGCCCTGCCTCAAAGGCTCTTTCCCGGTAGCTTTAAGGTTCGATTTTGGTGCTACAGTTGATGCTGCTGCGCTTGGTGCAGCTTTATTATTAGCCTGCGGAGCAGAGGGGCAGTCTTTAACCATGTGGCCCACCTTGCCACACCTGTAACAAGCACCAGAAATTTTATAACAAACTCCCTTGTGATTCTTACACATTCGGAACAGGGCGGAATGGAACGGTTTCCTTGGCTATAAGTCGTTGACCCTGTATTTTGCTTTTTGTTCAGCGGGTTGTTCTTGCCTTTCTTGAACTTAAAACCCTACCTTTTACCACGCCATTCAGATGCTAGTGATTCAGATTGTTTCACTGCTTCGATGTTCGACTCAGCCATCAATGCTTGGTCAAGAACACTTACATAGGTTGGCAGCTTCAGAACATTTATTCTGTCCAGTATTGCAACATTAAGGCCGCCTTCAAATTTTCTGGCCTTTTTGTAGTCAGTGTCCACCATATGTGGTGCATATCTTGCAAGCTCGGTGAACTTTCTTTCATATTCGGCAACAGACATTGTGCCCTGCCTCAGTTGTTCGAATTCAGTCACTTTTCTGTCCCTGACACACTGTGGGAAATACTTTTCAAAGAAGGACTCCTTGAACTGAGCCCAAGTCACTACGGTGTTGGTGCCACGGACCAGCATCCACCACCTTCTAGCCTCTTCTTGCAAGGTGAAGGTAGCTAACAATACTTTATTTGCTTCCGAGCACGGAAATACTTCAAATAACTTTTCAGTCTCAAGCATCCAAGCTTCAGCCTTTAACGGTTCGAGACCTCCCTGGAAGGAAGGTGGTTTCATTTTACTGAACTTCTGGGTAAGAGCAATTATGTCCTCATCATTAACATTCACATTCTGTTCCGGCTATACCGGAGGAGGAGGTGGGGGCTGTTGGTTCAGTTGTCGATCTAATCTTTCAGTTATCTGTTCTATCATTCTTTCCATTCTTGTCATTCTTGCCTCAGTGGATAAGGATTCAGATTCATTTGCATTATCCATCTCACTATAAGCAGTTATAACAGTCATAGGTATAAGCAGTTACATACTTAAACAGTTTAACACATTAGCATATATTCAGTCATGTCACAGTTACACAAACTTATCATGCTTATGCGATGCCCTAATTGCTTTTCTAGGACACCCTATAGCTCTTTTGGACACGTGTGTGCGGTATAACTCGTGGTTAAGTATCGCTCTGATACCACTCTGTCACAACCCAAACCCGCCCCTATGGGTTTAGCACCGTAACCAGCCAGTAATCCGAGATTACCGAAGGCTTGCTTAACAGTAAGACAGTATAACAGAGTACAGGGGCATGGCGGAAGCCAATACAGTAAATAAACAATGTCCAATGAGCTGTGACAGTCTGTATGCAAAAAGATTTTCCATACACATATAAATGCAGTTAGTGACAAAACAGTATGTACAACATTTACATTCAGTCAGGACAGGGACTTAACCCTCATTTAATAGTACGGTACAGTGCTATACAGTAATACAAAACGGTACAGAGACAGACAGGGGAATAAAAACACCCCTAAGCCCTAGCTTGGCAGGCTCGGAACCTCGCGGTGAGGCACAGTGGTTGGCTTGACAAGAAAGGGAAAGTCTACCCCACGCTCCTAGCTCCGGTCCGGTGCCTGTACACCTACATATATATATAAGCAGTGAGCTAAAGCCCAGTGAATAACATAATGCGTAAAGAGGTTTAGAATGAATGTCCTTACAGTAATGAAAACGGTTCATTAAATCAGTATTTTAGTCTTTCAGTCCTTCAGTCAATCAGTCATATGTGGTACATCCATTAGCATAACAGTACAGTAAGCAGTAGGTCTTAAAGACCGAACAGTAATGATGGCCATCAATCAGTAAACAGTAGTGGTTCCACAAGGAAACCGACAGAGATCTCTGTAACAGTAACAGTAAACAGTAAGTGCTAAGGATGCCACAGTACAGTTCAGAATATAGGACATACATTCGTTCAGTAAACAATATCAGTTCAGTAAACAGTTTAGTTCAGTATTCTGAAGATAATCATTTTGAACATATCTTTACACAATTGTTACTCACAGAGTTCTGGGCTACAGTAAGCTAGAGCGTCTCCTCGGAATGCCAACCCTATACAGTTAACAGATTGAACACACTAAGTTTCACAGTTGGGAAAAGATAATAACTTAATCCCTAAATTTGCCTTGGTGTGTTCTACATCTATATCCTCTTTAAGGTGCCTTAAATATGCCCTAGGAATGCCTAGGATGGAAAGAGGATGCAAGGATGCACTTTAAAACACTTAACAAAATTTTCAGAAAACAGGGGTCTCGCTCGAGCGTGGCTTTCTACGCTCGAGCGGACATGCAGACAAAGGGTCTCCGCTCGAGCGGACTGCATGCTACAGTAAAAATACTGGATGCTCAAAATTCACGCTCGATGGGTGCTCGACCCTCGCTCGAGCGTGAGACACAAGTCCTCGCTCGAGCGTGGATTCTCTCACTCGAGCGGACTGTGAACTCATGCAAAGCACTGGATGCACGCATTTCACGCTCGAGCGTAACTTTTCTCGCTCGAGCGGAAGGCACGATCACAGAGTGTACGCTCGAGCGTGGGTCCAAAAGCTGGAAATTCCAGATTTGAACCTCAAGCTCAAAATCAAGTTCAAAAGCCTTAAAACTGATCCTCTTGGGCTGAAAACCTGGAAAATATTTGTAAACACATAATATTACATATTTCAAAGATCAATTTGACAAATCAAAGCCCAAGGGTGTTTCAATTAAATTCATTTTCAACCCAATTTTCATGTACAACAAGAACATGCAAACGTGCATGAATTCAAATCATTTCCAAGCTTCAATTTGATGCTCTAGTGAGCCAATTGTTCCAAAAACAAGATGAAATCATGGTTCTTAACTTTAACATGGACATGCATGTGAGATTTCATGAACATTAACTTCAAAACTCTTCAATGCACACATGCATGCAACAATTAAGCTTTAAATCAACAATTTAACTCCAATTTATGGCCTAAGGCTCTCATCTACCATGATCCATGCTAGAAGGAACTTAAACACAACAATAAGAAGGTGAATTCTTTACCTAGAACTTGAATTACAAGGTAAGGAAGCTTAATTGCAATCTATGCTCCAATTTCTTCAAGATTCAAGCCAATCAACAACTTGAACTCACTCTAACTCTCTATCCTCTCTCTCTAGTCAGCTAAACAAGGAATTGAATGATGTAATAATGTGTTGTGAGTGTGATGATAAGGCTCAAAGGTGGCTCAAGTAGTGGGCCACTAGATGGCATGATTGTAAATAAAGCAACTATTGCAATTTAACTCATTTTAATCTAATTTAATCATACCAAATCACATTTCAATTAAATATGCCATAAAATCACATAAATTATGATGGTCCCAAAACATCAATCAATTTCGGATTCGGCCGCCGATAAGGCCTTCAATTAACAGTTTAAACAAAACAAACTGAACAGATAATTAAACAGTCAAACAGATAAAATGCAATTCAAACAGATACAGGCAATCATTTTAGTTTCAGATTTTAGTCAGTCAGTTCAGTAATCCAGTCAGTTCAATTACCAATCATAATCATTCTCAGTTTAGCAGTAATCGGTAATTAATCGGTGATCAGTGATGAGGGTTGTTACAAAGACTTAAAGTTCTAGAAGGTCCAAACAAATCATTATGCAACAATTGAAGAGGCCTAGAAGTGGAAATAATATTTTTGGATTTGAAAGAAACTCTTGTTTGTTTTCCTTGTTAACAAGCACCACAAAAATCTTTTTCAAAATCAAGTTTTGGTAAACCAATAACCAAATCAAATTTTGAAAGTTTTGAAAGCAAGTCCATATGAGTATGTCATAGCCTTCTATGCCATAGCCAGCCATATTCATTTATAGTAGATAAGCACTTAACATTATGATTAGGAGATAAACTATGCAAATCAAATACATATACATTTTCATGCCTATGACCAACAAAAAGCACTTTGTTATCAGCACAATTATTTAATGGTACAGTGGGATTTTTCAAAAGTGACATGATTTCTTTTATCACACATTTGACTAATACTAAACAAGTTATGTTTCAATCCTTCAACAAGCAACACATTTTCAATAATGGGCAAAGAAGTTTTACCAATACTACCTTCGTCGATGATCTTTTCCTAACTATTTTCTCTGAAGATTACGTAACCTCCTTCTTTGGATTTAAGGGTTGAGAACATTGCTCTATCGCCGGTCATGTTCCTTGAGCACGCACTGTCGAGGTATCACCGATTGTTGCTAGATTTTGACCTAAAGCACACCTATAAAAATTAGATTTTTGTTGGCCTTTTGGTACCCATTCTTTCTTGGGGTCCATGAGAGTTAGGATTTGGAATGCTTTTGAGAACCCACTCCTTTTTCATTCCAACAAATGAGTTTCTCTTAATAGGACATGAATGAGAGATGTGACCTTTTCTACCACAATAATAACATGTGAGATGAGAATGATTAGATGATGCATGAACAAAGATCTTTTTGAAATTTTTTACTTTTGAAAAAGGTTAATATCCAATTCTCATTCTTCCATAGGTTTGAGTTTGACTTTTGAGAATTTTATCTAAGGTATCTCTACCTTGAGCAAATTCTGAGAGAACATTTTTTAAATCTTCCATGTTATTATTTAAGATAATTTTTTCATTTTTCAAAATTTTATTTTATTTTTTCAAATCATTTACTTTCTTTTCAAAAATGGAAGAATCCTTTTCAGGTGAAAATTCTTTTTCCTTTTTCATGTTCAAGACTTTATTTTCTAAAGTATCAATCTTAGAAGTCAAGGATTCCTTTTCTTGAGATAAGCTTGAGATTATTTTCTTTTGACAACTACTTTTCATACTTAATTTTTTAAATTTAGCATGCAATTCATCAAAAGTAGTTTATGATTCATCAAAGGTAAATGAGACATCATTTACCTCATTTTCATCTTCAAGTGCTATCAATCATAGATTTGCGACTTCATTTTTGCCAATATCAGCCTCTAAGTCACTATCATCATTGTCTTCTCCCCATGTTATGATCATGGCTTTCTTCTTGTCCTTCTTAAATTGTTTCTTGAGCTCCAGACATTCTGATTTGTAGTGCCCCGGTTTGTTGCACTCATAGCAAGTAACTTTAGATTTTTTTATTTTATGATTTTCACCTTTTTGAAAATCTTTGTTGAAGTCTTTTCTGAAGAACTTCCTTACACCTTGTTTCTTCTTCACAAACCTTTTGAACCTCTTTGTAATGAATGACATTTCTTCATCTTCCTTTGAAGCATCTTCTTCTTCCTCTTGAACTTTCGATGTAGACTTGAAGGTTATCCCTTTCTTCTTGTTCTTGTCTTCTTCTTCTCTTCCTTCTTGCATAATGAGCTTATGGGTTAGGAGAGATCCCATTAACTCATCAAGACTTAATGTTGATAAGTCCCTTGCTTCTATCACTGCGATGACTTTGTTCTCCCAGCTTTTTGGCAATGATCTAAGGACTTTTCTGACAATTTCTGCATTAGTATAAGTCTTTCCAAGAGATTTAAGACTAGTTATAATATCTGTAAAGCGGGTGAACATTTGGGATATGTTCTCATCAGGTTTCATCTTGAAGAGCCCATAGTTGTGTACAAGCAAGCTAACTCTAAACTCGTTGACTTGAGTAGTTCCCTCATGAATTACAAAAAGTTTATCCCAAATTTCTTTCACCGCTGTACAAGTGCATATTCTATTGAACTCACTAGCATCAAGTGCACAATACAACATATTAATAGCTTTGGCATTGGCTTGAATATCTTTATAATTAACACTAGTCCATTCACTCTCAAGTTTGGGAACTAACAGACCATAAGTTTTGGAACTAGCAGACCATATATGGTTTTGATGGGGACTTTGGGGCCATCACAGATAATTTTCAAAACCTCATAATCAATAGATTGGATATGCATGATCATACGGGTTTTTCAATAGTTGAAATTTTTGCCATTAAAGAAGGGTGGTCTGTTTAAGGCTTGACCTTCAGGAAGAGAGGAGTTAGGGGTTGCCATAGATCACTCTAAGACGGTTAAGTCACAATACTAGAGACGAGGCTCTAATACCAATTGTTACACAGGAAAGCAACCCAAAATGGGAGGTGAATAAATTTTAAATAACTAAGTGAGTAAATGCAACAGGTATTTAAAACACAAAAAAAATAGAGGAGACGGAAAGAAGAGCTCAAACACAGATTTATAGTGGTTTGACTCACCGGCCTACGTTTACTCCTTAAGGTACCTCCTTGAGAATTTCTTCACTATGAATCAATGCATCACCAAGCTTAACTTAGCTTATGAATTTTTTACAAAAAACTTACTTCAATCTGTTAAGAACCTCTCAACTAAAATGCCTCAATTTATAAGTGTTTCAATCAGAAAATAGGAATAAGAATAAGAGGTACAACTGTCCTCTTTTCACAATTTTTTTTTCTCTCTCAAAATATGGATATAAAAGTGTAAGCTCACAGGTAATTTAAGACTCACTCAGATGTGAAAGTGGCAGTATAATGGAGTATATTAAATGCTCTAGAATGCTCTGGGTTTCTTATGTTGAAGAAGTGTATTAGTTCGAACAATGAGAGCTTCATCTTTATAGCATTAATGGCTTCTAGTTATTGGAGAGAGGAGATTTGAATCTTCTAGCCGTTGGAGCAAATCATGGAGGATATCTTCCAGCTATGTTTGATCAAAGTATGGTGAATGCAGACTATAGACAGGTCTTAGGAAGAGAAGGTCATTAAATGCACAAGCTTTTATTTAATGCTCAACCTCATAAGTCAACTTCTTGGAAGAAGATGTGGTGTCAGAAGATCTACTCAGGGGTAAAAAATGATGACATATTTTGTACATAAATCTAAAAAAGTGGCTAAGAAAAGGGCTGTGTCAGTCCAGATCTGATTTGGCAGTTGGATTTTTGAAACCCAGATTTTATGGGTGTTGACCATTTGCTCTTTTCTCTTCTTTGAGTTGAGTTTCAGGTGTTTATGGTGTCAACCCTTATCATTCTTGGTGTCGACCTTTGTTGCTGGATTGCATTCTGAAATTTATTGTCGACTCTTGTTGTTCTTAGTGTCAACCCTTGCTGCTGGATTGCATACTAAAATTTAGTGTCGACCCTAGTTGTCTTGGTGTCGACCCTTGTAGCTAGATTGCATTCTGAAATTTAGTGTCAACCCCTGCTGTCTTGATATCAACCCTTGTAGCTGGAACGCTTAGGCATTGTGATCTTCATTCTGGTGTCGACCCTTGCTATCTTGGTATTGACCCTTGGACTTGTTTTAAGCATGGATAGAGTTTTGCAACCAAGTGCTAACCTCATATTTGGAAAGGCCAAAAATCATTGAAAAACAACACTCTTGAATCATATAACTTCTAGAACCATTGAAGCACAATTTGTATACTATAATTTTGAAAACTTTGAATAATAAAATGAGCTCAAAATATTTGTCAATAATCAAAATCAATACGACTTTAAATTTGAATGACCTTGGGGCTAACAAAAATTATTTCCTCATCATTGATCAACATGTGTGACAAATTTATTTGTCAACTAAAGTTATAAATATGGTACTTAATAACTATTTGGTGACGAAGATGAGGATTTTTTACGACAAAATATTGTTTTATTGGTAACAAATATTTTTGTCGCTAAAGCAATTTCATTGGACACGAAATTATTTTTCCTTATAGTGCTTTTTAGTGATAAACATTCAATGACGAAACTGGTAAGGAAAATATTTCATCACAAATATATATAGTGACAAAATTAGCTCTTTGGAGACAAAAAAAAAAACAAATCGTCATTCAAGACCCAACTTGTTGTAGTGATTAGTTTCTGAAAACTAAACCAAACATGTCCTAAATATTTGGAGGGCAAAATTATCTTTTTACTAGTTAATTCAGAGAAGGACTTTCCAAGCACTGTGTATTCCAACTCTCCTCCACGACAAGATAGTCCCATATATAGGGGACTAACAGTCCAGTTAGACTATTAGTCCAATTTACAAATTTTCAACCAAACAACAGACTACTCGATATGATGAACATGGAGTCCAATCTCCTTTTCCAATCCCTCCAAACAAACACCCCCTCAAAGTCTTGGTATTGTGGCACTTATAAGTGTCACTAACCTAAAGTCACGTGGGTATGAATGACACTTATTAAAAATATCATTATATTAAAAACGGACTACTCGATATGATGGACATGGAATCCAATCTCCTTTTCCAATCCATCCAAACAAACACCCCCTCAATCTTGGTATTGTGGCACTTATAAGTGTCACCAACCTAAAGTAATACGGGTATCAATGACACTTACTAAAAATATCATTATATTAAAAAATGTCACTAGAGATATTTTCTTATGACACTTATTAAAAATCTCCTACTTATCTAAATATAATAGTGAGAAATTGTTTTTTTCCACCCAACTAAAAAATCATAATCCTTTATTTTCCTTATTTATTTTTTTAATCTAATAATATGTGGGGAAAAATCTAACCATGCTTGGGAGTGTAAAAATGGCTCGCAGCCCGTGGGCGGCTTGAAACCTGCCAGCGGCCCGAGGTGGGCCCGCCTGATTAGGCCTGGGCCCGAGTCCAGCCCACCCCTGGGCCTAGGCCATCATTTTGAAGCCCGGTCTAGCCCATGGGCCTGTCCCATGGCCCGACCCATCAGCCCACTCAAAACCTGACCTGCTTGAGGCGTAGTGCCATTTTTAGTAGAAAAAAATAAAATTTTGATGAAAAAAATAGAAAAAAATATATAAAATGTTCAAACTCTACCCAAGCCCGAGCTCAAGCCCAAGCTCAGGGGATATTTGGGCTTTTGGTGGGCCTGGGCCTAAATTTCTGGCCTGTGGGTCGAGTCGGTCCAAATTTTGACGAGTGCCCGCGAGACCCGACATGGGTCAGGCCAAGCCCGAATAGACCAGGCCGGGCTAAATTTACACCCCTAACCACATTCGCAAATTTCATGATTGAATTAAACTCAATAGGAAGTGGTATTTTAAATATTTTGTGTATATTATAGTGAGTTTAATTATTAAAATATTTTCTTTTTTTGTTAATTTTACTTAATAAAAATAGATAAATAATTTAAATTAAAAATAAATAAAATATTATAATTTAAATTGATAAAATTTTATTTTATTACATGTGTCACATTTTTTTTTTTTTTTTTTAAATTTAGATAAATACTACTCAAAACTTATGAATAAATAAATTCAATCAATAATACTGCCAGTAATTATCCATTAAAGTTGGGCGGTGCATTCGGAAGAAAAGCCGACCCTTTGCCAAACGAGGAAAGTTGACTTAATTTTGTCGCGAGGCATGACGTATAAATGTTATTGTAAAGTAGATATTGAAACTATTTGTAAAACAGCCCAATAATCACTAGTCTTATAAATAATCTAAAAAACAAACAAAACTTCTCATTTCTGTGAAACCTTTTCACTTCTATTTTTGTTATAGCCATGTCCATGTCTACTACACCCGGTAATACCGGCGCACATATCCTCGTCTACCCATTCCCTGCGCCGGGGCACATTATACCTCTCCTCGATCTCACACACCTGTTACTCACCCGCGGCCTCACCATCACCGTACTGGTCTCCCCATCTCACCTCCCTCTTCTCCAACCAACCCTCTCTAGCCACCTGTCCTCCTCCATCCAACCCCTGGTTCTCCCTCTTCCACACTCCTTCACTTCCTCACAATCAGGGCTTCTCGGAAAAATACGCGCCACGGATGAACTTTAGGAGCCTATCCTCCAGTGGTTTCGATCCCACCCTTCGCCCCCTGTGGCCATCGTATCTGATTTCTTCCTCGGGTGGACCCACCGCCTCGCAACCCATCTCGGCGTGCCACGTCTTGCCTTTTGGCCATCTGGCGCTTTTACAGCGTCGATTTTGGATTCCCTGTGGCGCGACCTACCGAAGAACAATGATCCGAGCAATGAAAATTTTTTGATTTCATTTTCGGAAATTCCTAATTCTTCGATTTACCCTTGGTGGCAAATAACACCTTATTATCGTGATTTCAAGGAAGGAGACCCAGAACATGAGTTTTTCAGAAATGGGATGTTGGCTAATAATGAGAGTTGGGGTGTCGTGTTCAACTCGTTCACTGAGTTAGAACGAGTTTACATTGATCATATCAAGAAGGAAATGGGGCACGATCGGGTTTGGGCTGTGGGACCCTTATTGCCTCCGGAAGATAATGATCTAGTGGGACCCACTAACCGCGGTGGATCGAGTGCGGTTCCAGCTCATGAGGTCGTGACGTGGCTCGACGGGAAGGCTGATGATTCTGTTGTCTACGTGTGCTTCGGGAGCCGTGTGGCACTAACAAGTACGCAAAGGGAAGCGTTGGCAGCTGCGCTCGAGTGCAGTCGGGTGCATTTTATTTGGTGTGTAAAGGCATCCGATCAAGGACATGTTGCAGGTGATGATGGCATAATCCCAAATGGGTTCGAGGATCGTGTGGGAGATAGAGGTTTCATAATCGAGGGATGGGCCCCGCAAGTGGAAATATTGAGACATCGAGCTGTGAGTGCGTTCGTGACTCATTGTGGTTGGAACTCGGTGCTAGAGGGTATATCAGCTGGGGTACTTATGCTGACGTGGCCAATGAATGCGGACCAGTTCACCGACGCTAAGTTGTTGGTGGACCAACTCGGCGTGGCAATTCGAGCTTGTGAAGGAGGATCACAGAATGTTCCAGATGAAGACGAATTGACTTGGGTGTTGGGGGAGTCGGTAATTGGGTCTCAACCTGAGAGAGCCCGAGTTATGCAGCTGTATAACGTGGCTAGGAATGCTATGAAAGGAGGAAGCTCAACCAGAGATTTGGAGGAGTTAGTGAAGCAACTCGGTGAGCTCAATAAAAAATGTGTCGTGTGATTAATTCTGTTGCTTGGGGACTTGGATTTGAAATAAAGTTTGTTCTTTTGTGATAAATTTTGTATGATTATAAATTCTGTAATATAAATTTTGTTGTGTATATATATATTAATATAATAGAGCATTGAGTATTGTTTTGAGAAATTAATAAAAAGTTAATTTTTTTGATTTTTTTATAGTTTTTTGGCTTTTTTGAGTTAAAAAAATTAACTTTTTTGTAACTTTTTTTTTTTTGGTATAAAAAAAACTAAAAAATCAAAATGTTAACTTTTTACTGCTTTATCAAAGCGCCCCTAAATTTATGATCAGCAAAAGCAAAGAAGCTAGTGAGTTGTATTAGATGATCCACTAGGGAGGTCAGTGTTTGAGTTATAGTTTAATATGGATTTTATTTTGATAATTTAAATAATTTATTTTGTTAGAGATTTTATATATTTCATTTATAAAAAAATTAGGTGAATTCGATAATCGAAATTTTTTTAATTTATTGTATTTATCATTAAAAAATAAACAATGATTATATTTTTCAAAATAAACTATCCATATATATATATATTTTTTAATGGCAAATGCAATAATAAATTTTATATATTTTATTTGTTTGATATAATAGAGCATTGAATTTATGATCAACAAAATCAAAGGAGTGAGTGAGTTGCGAAGACTGAGTTTTATATATTTATGTCAGAAGAGAAGATGCATTCTATTGGTCAAATGTTGACTTTTGGTCTAATTTCTGAGTGAACTTAAACGTGTGCGTGAGTAATTGGATAAGTAAAGTTTGACTTTGCAAGTGCCCAGAAGATGCCCATTCACACCGACACACCAAACCAAACATTTATGCCAAATTTAGAATTAAATTTGTTATATGGAGCACACAAAATTGTTGATCTTATAGATCATTGTCAAATGATAATAGAGCACTAATAACATTTGATCTGAGGCGTGGAGTTTAGTTATGATATCATGGGATTCGTGAAAGAAGAGAATCAAAAGAGTTTAACATCATATAGAAAATGTAATCTTTATTAAGAAGCTGCTTAGAATAATTTAAACAAATATATTTTTAATTTTTTTTATAAAAAGATGTGTAATATTAATGTAGTAGAGAGATAATGTGATTTAAATACGAAACAATATAATTCAAATAAAATAAAATAAAATAAAAATAAAAAGATGTACTAAAATAGCACATGCCAAACAACCTTAAGTACCACTTGGTCATGCCCATGAATATATGGAATAAATTCTCATTGATTTTCCGATTTTCCACTTTGTATGATGGAAAATTTTGGAATAGAAAATGCATTCTTTGGTTAACTGATAGATAATACCCATCACACTTTTGCAGCACAAGTTAACAAGAAGGGAATGTGGGTAATTTGAACTTGTTTTCCAATTTGCCTCCTCCTGATGGCTCTTTGGAAACATTAATTGTTGTTTTTTCATATACCATGTTGGATGGAAAAGACTTTTCTTCTAAAATTTGTATAGAATTATTTATCATAATAATGTGTTAGTGACACTTTTAACATTAAAAAACTTATTGATGGGTTTTACAAATTGAAGTGATTGGCTCACAACTACACTCCATTTTTTATCTATATTAATCTGTATGCATATATTGTTTGAACAGAAAATACTTTTTTTTAAAAAAATTTATATGGAATCATTTACCAAAATGAGGTGTCAATAACATCATTTATATTAGGAAATATATCGATCGATTTGGTTTTTTTAGTTTTAAGATGATAGGTCCACAACTCTACCATAAGTCTCATGAAACTAACAAAATTGATACCCTCTTCAACATTTCATTATGAGAACATGAAAACCCTCTATTCTTCAACAAAATTGTGAAACAGAACTAAGCTAAGGTATCTCATTTTGTTGATGCAAAGGCTCATAATTGTTGTGAGGAGGATTACCTGCTCCTGGATAGTCTCTATTCATTAGTTTCACAATCCCAGAAGAGGTCTCATCAAGAAGCTTATGGGATTGAAGATTTTGAAATGAATCAACTAGTTCTTTTGAGACTTTAGGCATTGAACATGCCAATCTGTCCTTACTTGTGTCAACTTCAGAATCTTGGGAGCATAGTGTGTTGGGTTTGTGGAGATCAACTGACTCCTTCACTGAATTGCCCAGTCCTTTGGAGCCCAATTGTTTGGGCTTTAATAAGCTTGCATCATTCTGAGGAAAAGGTAAAGCGAAAGTTGGGTGTTGGGAGAGGAAAATACTAAACAAATAAATTTTTCTTTATAATTTTTCTTGGGTTCCTATAGTTTCATTTCCATCTGTTTGTCATTTTATTTTTTATATTGTGTCAATCTAATTCAATTAATAATATTTGTTAAGAGATTAGACAAAATTCAAGAGTCATTAAAAAATGAATGAACTATTTCAAATTAAATCTGAACCTCTCTATCACCTTAGTCCTCAAAGTGATTGAGAAGGTGCATCAAATTTGATTTGGTCCATTCATTTTTTTAAATGTATAAATTTTCTATCGATTTCAGTCCAATTTTTTAAGAGACATTTTTAATTGCATTAAATTGATATAATTTTAAAAATTTAATGCCACAATTTATGCAATTAAAAATACAATAACTAAATTGACAAATGAAACAAACCACCAGGATTACTAATGCAATTTGTCCATTTCATTTTTTTTATAGGGTAAGGTGATATGCAATAATAATCTTTTGATATTTAAAACAGATCCACTAGAATTAAAATATATAAACAACTTAAAAGAAAACAAAAGAAACTGTTTTTATCTTATTTTCCTAAAATAATTTTCATCTTGTCTGGGTATGAATGATATTTTTTTTTTCTCCTTTAACTGTGATAGACAAATTTGATATTTTGAAAGCTTACTTTCTGACTCACTAGAAAAGGCAAAATTAGGAAAGGATTGTGTGTAATGAGTTCTCTTTCTTATCATTTTTCATAAACATTGAAATGAGACAGAAGGGATACGGTAATTCTATTTTATTTCTTACCAAATCACTCAAATCAAGCCAACTTATGCATCGGTACGTGTATATATATGTCTTTGGGAATATATATTTTGTGTTTATAACTTTAAATATGTTACAATTATAAAATTGAGGGGGAGAGAGAGAGAGAGAGAGAGAGAGAGAGAGATTAACCTGATGATGCATGTGCTCTTGTGAGGTTCCAAGGGGCTCTGGCACATTCATATTCCTTCCTGCATCCAAACAAACAAATATTCAAATTGAACCCTACACAACCCATCTTCCCCTATTACCCTTTATTCTAGTTTGGTCAACAGTTGGGCACATAACCCAACATACTACCAACTATTTTAGTAGTAATCCAAGCATCCATTCAGTTGTCCAGAATCTAATTGCACCATTAAAAAAAGAAAAAAAAAGAAAATTTGAACTTTGTTGGACCTTAAAATCAAAATTTTCTATTGAACATTAAAATCTTTGTCGCATACATACAAGTATCATATTCCACACTTGTTTTCTCTTAAAAAAAAAATAAATAAATAAAAAACCCACAAAGAAGAAGAAGAAGTGATTTTTCAAAGGAATGCACACTTTTTCTCAGTTATTTTTAGGTGGGTGGGATTTGGGGACATTATAATCAGCAATGAAAGGCATAAAACTTCCCTTTTCAACCTTCATAGGAGGGCTACTACTTCTACCAAGCAATTTGCATTCTATGTTCAACTTTCCTTTCCCTTTATGTTTACAATATCGATCAGAGTAGTTTGCACCTGAAATCTTTGGAGATTCTCCAATTTTCATGCCTTCCTCTCCTTTCACCATCTCTTTCCCCAAAACCACTTTCTCCATCATTTTTCTTCGTTCAAGTTTTCCATTGTTAACTTCAACAACTGCACTAGGCACAACGTATATATTTTCCTATAACGTTTTTTTTTTTCATAATTAGGACATATTAAGTCAAAACATAGATAATCGCAAGAATCAATTACGTAACAATAGTCGGCCAAAGGCCCAAAACCCTAAGACACTTCATAATTAAAACATACTAAGTCAAAACATAAGAAACAACAAGAATCAACTATGTGACAATAGTGAGTTAGAGGCGTAGAATCGTAACACACTTCAGTAGGAAGTCAAGAGTTCAAATCCCTTATAAAATCCTGACACACTTCAGTAAGAGGTCAAGAGTTCAAATCACTCTCTTCTATAGACTTGAAAACATAGATAACATCAAGATCAATTATGTGATAATAGTCGGCTAGAGGCCTAGAACCCTAACACATTATTAGGAGATCAAGAATTTGAGTCTCTCTCCTCCGAAATAGGGCCTAAAAAAAAAAAAAAAAATCAAATTCTACCTTTTCAAGAGTGGAAGGACTATGTCTTATGGCTATGAAAGCATTTCCATCAGTGACCACGTCTGGTCTGGTGAAGCTGTTATTCTCATGGACCTGGATGGTCTAGAATTTTCCCAGTCGATCAACATGGACAAGTTGAGAAATACTATCCCTGAGAGGCTCACTAGGCCGAAAACCCGAAAGGGCGACCTACGCAAAAGTTAGAGCATGGAAAATTAGAAATAAAGAAAAGCTGAGCTCGCAAGGTTGAAAACCCTAAAGGGCGGCCTTGGCAAAAGTTAGAGCATAAAAGGAGAGAGTTAATACTTGAGTGAACCTAAACCGAACTACGTAAGGCCTGATTCCTATCTTCGGGATACGTAGGCAACTTTATCTTGAAGTCCGGCCGTAAACACCTCTAACTCAACTGTCATGTTCACGTGTTTGATCGGGTCATCTTTGTCTGTTCTTTACCTGAGAGTTCGGTTGTGATCTCTGCTGTAGGAGAAGAGCTGGTTACAGTGTTGAGCAGTGTCATTCAGTCAAGAGGCAATTTGTGATCTTTGGATTCAGGATTGTATATCTCGAAGATTGATTCCGTGTGTGTCAGGTGATGATCCTTTTTGAAAATGGTTTTGGAAAGTTTTAGTAAAAGTTGATTTTGTTCAAAGTTTACCTTTTACAACTTAGACCATTTTGGACCAAAAAGAAAAATTTCAGTGCTCACAACATTAATTTCATTGATTTCAAACATAGAAGTTCTCCAACTCTCTAATACAAATCAAAGTTGCTTTTATTACATCATAAAAACTTGAAAAGTAAGGTCAAAGCAATAAACTAGGGGCATAGATAAATTAGGTGCTCCTGCGTCCCCTACTTGTGCTTATGGAAGCTCCTGATGCCAAAGTGGGCCCGGTTTGTGTCTTATCCTTGAGCCATGCTAGGCATTCGCCAAAAAGGGCACAATTGAAACTAGGGGCAGGAGCCAAAAACTCTCTCATTCTCCAAGCTGTGAGGTACCGAGCCAAATGTGAACCTCGGATGGGGAATGAAACCGGGTACTTTATCCCCTCCTCTGGGCAGATCTGGTCATGTCCAAACTGACGTCTGAACTGGAACGGGAAGTAAAATACATAGTGTGTGAGGCCGATCAACTGTATCCCAGGTTGTCGAGTCATGCTGTAACTCATTTCTGTCAGGTTAAGCCAGAGGCAACGCCAAGCAATGTTAACAGCAGACCTGTTGCACATCCAGTGGCATCACCATCCCTCGTTTGGGAAGTCTACTAGTCGATGCTGGAAGAAATAGCCTCGAGCTGAGTACTCAGGGCATGAGTCCACTACCTTTAGCTTATCCATAAGTCACACCTGAGAAGGGATGAAAGAAAAGAGAGATTAAAGAATAAAGAGATGTATATTGAGAGAAAAGTGAGAAAATGGCTTTGAGAGAAAAAAATAGAGCATGAGTGCCGAGTGATATGAGAAACACATATAAGAAAGGGTGGGAAACAATATTTGAAGAAGTAGTGGGCTCCCCGCGAATTTGGTAGTTTCTCGCCGATAGAAGGCGTCTAAGCCCATCAAAGTCTCGGCCAATACCAAGCCAATGCAACTCTTGCCTTCTTTCAAACCTTGTGCCACTTCAACCAACCGAATGTTGGACCGCCGAAACTAGGGGCAAGAAGGAAATGAGCCAGCATACACAAGCAAAGGGCATATTGTCGAAAACCCTGCCAAAGAAGTTCGTTTTGGTCACCGATGTCAGAAAATCGATGAATTAGGCTGGGAATATCCAGCTCTCTGTTGTGAATCAAAGATCAAGCCTCGTGTAGAGTGAGCCCACACATCCGTCCCAAAGTTTGGATATGGCCGAAACAAGGCTGAGGTATTATTTTCTCATTGCGCTGGGATTCTATCAGTGCTTGAAATTCTTTAGTTGCCGGGCATATTTCTTGTCCCCCGAAGCTAAAGACATGTGTAACTGGGTTCCAACATTGAACCGCGGCATGGAGAAATGGAAAGCAAATAGAAGTGCAACTCAAAAGAAAAAGGGCATTTAGGCCGAAGTCTCGAAAATTCACATTTTCCGAGCCATCCAAAGTGGCAATCCAGTATCAAAGCCTGCTGGCAAATAATATCTCCATTTTGAGAGCAAAATATCAAAGACTTGTGAATCTGCCAGGAAAGCAACATAGAATCACCATTTATAGAGTTTGAGATGAAGCTATGCATGACAGCTGGACAGCACTGACCGACATCACATTGATGCCTGGTCGTGCATTAGTGATGGCTGGCCGTGCATCAGTGAAGCCCGACCGGGTCTTGGTGTTGGTCCAGTTCTGTGCAGTTGCAGCAAAAGCTGGCCTTTGTTTGGGTGGACTTCAACTGTTCTTTTAAGTCTTGTTTTGTTTTTACCAAGTGTTATTTAGTATTTTTGAGTTGTTTTCATTTCATTTTTCTACTATCGAGTTGTATTTTACATTTTGTCCGATTGTGGTTCTTTATCCGATTCAAGAATGAATGTAAGAATCAATAGTTGTTGTTTCAAGTCTTATGTAAAGCATTACAATGCAAGGGTTGTATCATTCATCACATGCGAGTGCCATTCATCATATTGTGCAAAGAGATCATTCAACAAAAACTTGTCTTTTATAACTGATGGGACCAACCCCGGTCATTGTTTTACAAAAAAAAAAAGCAAAAAGAAAAGTCTTCAAAAACAGGAGGTCAATCCGAAGCTAGTCTTTAAATACATAGCAAAACGAAAACAAAGGGAAAAGAAAAGCAGAGGCATCATTATCATCAGTAGCCCATTCTAGCTCTCTTCTTTCTCAGCTGTGAAGGAGGTGCATCACTATCATCGCTGGGGCTGCTAGACTGTAGGTCAATCTCCTCTCCTTCGTCCTCGAGGGTTGTGGACTCGTCACAGGACTCCTCGGAAGGCGAACACTGCCTCACTCGGCCTCTCCTCCAATCGGCTTCTCCGTGGCCCCTTCCTCGGCTCGTCTCCACCTACTAGTTGTAGAAGGTCCTGCAGGCATTGCTAGCGCTAGCTGAAGATGAAAAGAAAACAGATTTCAATAAGAGTGAACAAAAGTGTACAATATAGCAACGACAGTAGACTATAGATAGAGCATACCTTAATCCCATGGGTAACTAAGGCAGTCTGCCTCCTCCGTACCATGAGGAGTAGTTAGTCGATCGTCCGAAGGAGCTCATCACTGTATACCCGGGGAATCTGCAAAAGAAACAGAATTTGATAAAAGCAGACAGAAGTCGTCGAACAATGAATAATAATGGCAGAAAAGAATCTAAAGTACAACATGGACTAGTATAAAAGGAAAGTGTACCTGCTCAACGCCAGGGGCAAACACAAGTCTATGGTCCCTCTCCTCGATCGGCTCAAGTGGGATCTGCTCGATCACTTTATCCAGATGCATGTATACGATCTTGGTGGGAATCACAGGCAATCCAGGAATGTGAGCAACGACAGGGGCACCTTCGGCAAGTGCATCACCAACAACAGCAGTAGTAGTAGCAACCTCCGATACAGCTCGAGCCATGCCTGGGGTAAGAGGCGCTATCACCCGAGTATGTAAGAAAGTAATGAAGTCGCCAGTGTAATAACCCTCACACTGATTACCGATAAATCACTGATTGATTACCGATTACTGCTGAACTAAGACTGATTGACTGATAATTGAATTGAATAAACTACTGAACTGACTGACTGGAAACTGAAACCGATTGATTGACTGTATCTGCTTGAATTGCATATCTATCTGTTGGTCGTTTAATTATCTATTTGTATTTTTATGTTAAACTGTTAATTGAAGACCTTATCGGCGGCCGAACCCGAAATCGATTAGTGTTTTGTGACCACCATAATTTATGTGATTTTATGGTATATTTATCAAAATGTGATTTAGCATGATTAAATTAGATTAAAATGAGCCAATTACGAGAGTTGCCTTATTTACGGAATTGCCATGGTTAGTGGGCCCTTTATTATAACATATTAGAGCCTTGTATCCTTGATTCAAAACTTTCCATCAGCCTTACTCCTTGCTTCAGCCGACCATAGAGAGAGAGAAATTGAGAGAGTTAAATTCATCTTGTGTTTTGGCTTGGAACTTGAAGGAAATTAAAGTGTAGTTGCTATTTGAGCTCCTAGACCTTGAATACAAGACCTAAGGTAGTGTAATTACTCTCTTGTTTGTGAATTGAACTTGTGCTTGCATGATTCATGTCAAATTTGGTGGATTAAGTCATGAGATAGCTTCACATGTTGAAATATAGTACCTATCATGCATGCATGTCTAGAATGATGCATTTGAAGTTGTTTTCATGGCAAAATTGTACATGCATGCTCATGGTTATGTTAAGCTCATGATTTTACCTTGTTTTTGGAACAATTGGCTCACTAGAGCCTCAAATTGGAGTTTTGAAATGGTTTGAATCCATGCATGTCATGTTTACAGCATGTTCTTGAAAATTGGTTTGAAAATGGGTTTGGATTAAACACCCTTGGGACTTGATTTTATAAATTGAGCTTCAACTCATGTTATCCTATGTGTTTAGAAGTGTTTTCCAGGTTTTTGGCCCAAGAGGATCGATTTTTATACATTAGAACTTGATTTTGAGCCTAGGACTCAAATCCGGAATTTCCAGATTTTGGACCTACGCTCGAGCGAGGAAGTCTACGCTCGAGCGTACACTCTGTGATCATGCCTTCCGCTCGAGCGAGGAAAGTTATGCCCAAGCGTGAAATGCGCGCATCCAGTACTTTGCATGAGTTCACAGTCCGCTCGAGCGAGGAAACCTACGCTCGAGCAAGGACTTGTGTCTTACGCTCGAGCGAGGATCGAGCGTCCGTCGGGCGTAAAATCTGAGCATCCAGCATTTTTACTGTAGCACACAGTCCGCTCGAGCGACGAAGTTCACGCTCGAGCAGAGCCCCTTTGTCTGCATGTCCGCTCTAGCGTAGAAAGCCACGCTCGAGCGAGACCCCTGTTTTCTGAAAATTTTGTTAAGTGTTCAAAAGTGCATCTTTGCATCCTCTTTCCATCCTAGGCATTCCTAGGGCATATTTAAGGCATCTTTAAGAGGATATAGATGTAGAACACACCAAGGCAAATCTAGGGGTTAAGTTATTATCTTTCCCAACTGTGAAACTTAGTGTGTGTTCAATCTGTTAACTGTATAGGGTTGACATTCCAAGAGGACGCTCTAGCCTACTGTAGCCCAGAACTCTGTGAGTAACAATTGTGTAAAGATATGTTCAAAATGATTATCTTCTGAACTGTACTGTTTTCTTAACTATTTACTATTTACTGAATGAATGTATGTCCTATATTCCGAACTGTATTGTGGCATCCTTAGCACCTACTGTTTACTGTTACCGTTACAGCGATCTCTGTCGGTTCCCTCGTGGAACCACTACTGTTTACTGACTGATGGCCATCACTACTGTTCGGTCTTTGAGACCTACTGCTTACTGTACTGTTATGCTAATGGATGTACCACATATGACTGTTTACTGTACTGAATAACTGATACACTGTTTGAAATGAACTGCTTTCATTGCTATAAGGACATTCATTCTAAACCCCCTTTACGCATTATGTTATTCACTGGGCTTTAGCTCACTGCTCATATATATATGTAGGTGTACAGGCACCAGACCGCAGTTAGGAGCGTCAGGGTAAACTCCAGTTTTGTCAAGCCAACCACTGTGCCTCACTGCGAGGTTCCGAGCCTGCCAAGCTTTGGCTTAAGGGTGTTTTATTTCCCCATCTGTCTTGTACTGTTTTTGTAACACTGTCACTGTACTGTTTAATAGGGATTAAGTCCCTACACTGTATGTTGTAAATGATGTATGTACTGTTCTGCACTGTGAATATATATATGCATGAAAAATCTTTTTGGCATACAGACTGTTACAGCTCGTTGGACATAGTTTATTTACTGTATTGGCTTCCGCCATGCCCCTGTACTCTATTTTACTGTACTGCTGTTCAGTAGGCCTTCGGTAATCTTGGATTACTGGCCGGTTATGGTACTAAACCCATAGGGGCGGGTTTGGGTCGTGACAGCCAGGCTCATGGTGACGATTGCCGTCCTCGCCTATCATTAAGAGGTCGAGCTCAAGACTGTTTTGTAGATTATCCACTGCCCTCATTCCAAGAAGAGGAGGATGTGGAATGTCAGGGTCAGCAACGCCCTATGTCTGGCGGATGAACCTCTCTCCCAGGTAGTATGCCTGGCAAAAGGGGCCCTCGAACAAAATCCTCATCGTAGAGGTATGCCATGCAGCAGTCTAGGTCGCCCTCAACACCTCGGGAATACCCGCCCAAGGGTACCAGTCCGTCTGTGAAGACAGCATCAGATGAGGAAATTAGTGCAGTTTGAAGAAATCAGTGCAGTATCAGATGTCAGTGCAGTGTCAAAATGGCCATGCGGTGTCAGAAATCAGTGTAATGTCAAATGTCAGTATAGTATAAGACTAGCAATATGGTACAGATGCAACAGCATGAGAGTGACCGTATAGTATGGGAAACAGTGCAATACTTGGTCCACCATGATGGTGTCAAAGAAGCGGCGGAAGTACGGGAAGGTGCGATCTACAAGGCGGCACCGCTCGAAGCGTGAGTTATAGTACCGGGAGCGGGGTACTGACAACTCGATCGGCCTCACTGGAACTAGAGCCAGGGAAGTGAAATATGTGTAGACCCAAAGCTGCAAACAAAAGACGAACAGAAGATATGAGAAAATAGATCAAATGAACAAGAGATGCAACGGTGAATAGAATGTAAAGCATATCAAAAAGGTGAGTGTGAGGTATACCTCCGAAACCCTCCAGTAGCCGCCAAGTGAATCTGCCTTGTGGCAGGAGACGAAACTCATGTAGCAGTATAAGGTGGCCAAGCCAACACCACCCCAATCGTACTCCACCACCAGAGGAAGGTGTACCAGCGCCCCCTAGAAAGTATAACCCCATGGTATTTTCTCTGTTCACAAACAGGGTAGTACTGAGAAGATATATGAGAAAGTCGCGGGTGTGCTGGGCAACCTCGTCTGTAGTGGCTGGCTGAGTACTAGAGAAGTGCTCTAAGAACTAGTTGTAACGCACCATCCCGTGGCTAGTGGTGTCTGGGATCGCCTCAAGAAGTTGGAGTTGTGCAGCTCTCCACTAGGTCATGTCCGGATCAAAGGGGACTGAGCTGCCGACCCCAACCCGCAAACCAGTCAGCATCGAGAAGTAGTATGGGGTCAGTGTCATCTCCCTGGTCGAAGAGAAGTGGAACGAGTCTATGGGGTATCCCACCATCTCTCAATTAGGGCCCCATAAAGCCAAGACTCAACCCTCATCTGTATGAGCCCGGAGCAGAAGGGCCCGAAGCTAGCAGCATCTACTAAAGTGCGGACCTCTACGAGAAGCCGCTCATACCAACGCCGGGGACCAGATATAGAGCCGTTGCCGCTTATCCTCTTGGCTATCACCTATCAATTGGAAGTTTTATCAGTATATGTATAGCAGGGACAACTGATTTGGTCATCAATTTCAATATTTCAACATGTGTGCAAAGTAAAATGCAAAGTAAAATAGGAAAAAAGTTACGAACCGTGGAGGCATCGGCAGATATATGCTCCATGGGCTCTTGCAGGAAAGTGTCCTCATCTAGCCCTGGGATGAAGCCCTCAAATCTCAAGATGCCGCCTGGGGGTGGCACATGTGTACGTGGCTGGTGTGTAGCCTTATCAAAGGCCTTTCGGTAAGGGGAAGCAATGCAGCAGCCTCCTCTGCCTCCATGTCTGCACCAAGGGCAACACCAATTCCTACGGCAGGGTCAAGGATAGGTACTTCGTCACTAGCCAGAGAGAGAAGTTGAAAAAAAAGTGAAGAAAAGTGAGTGGTTAGGTGTTTTTGGAGTGAAAATCACAAAACTAAAACCCTAGGAGAGAGAAAGTAAAGAGGGGATGGGAAATCAAAGGGGGACCAAGATAAGTGTGGGTAAATGTGTGACAATCTAAGAAAAACTAAGCGAAAACTCAAAACTTCACCAAATCAAAATCCAATCGGTTCAAAAGGTGGAGGACCAAGAGGGTTTCAAGGAAAAATTTTGCAAAAGTTGTTTGGTAACTCAAGAAAGAGAAAATCTAGAGAGAGATGAGGGTTAGAGAGAGAGGAGGAGGTATTTTCGGATGAAGAAGTGTGAGGAAATGAGAGTTGTTTTGTGTTTTAAACAGCCATGGGCATGGCTTTTCTCGATTCTTCCCTTGTCGCTGTCAAAGGTCGGCTGGCTGTATCGAAGCCCGTCCGTGCTTCACCGAGGCCCGGCTGGCCCTTGGTGAATTTGTTTTGTGTTTTGTTGTTGTGTGTTGTTTGTTATTTGTATTTATGTTATGTTAGTTCATTATTATTTTATTTCTGGTATTGAACAAATAATATAACAAAAACAAAGAAAACAAGAAAAAAGAAAAAAATGTTTTTTTTTTTAGAAGTGAAAACAAGCGAAGAGAATGTATTGATTTGATCTACTTTGTTTGAGCTTGTTTGCTTTCATTATTTTGCTTGAATCGTAGTTCGTTCCGTTATGGTGTAACCAAACGATATTGTATGTACGGTTCATTCAGAGGAGTTCTAGATAAGTCATTCGCATAGCTTTGTAGCTAAGTCTTTGTGCATCTATCGCACTCGTTCACTTTCACTTGTTCACTTTGTGCATCTATCGCACTTGTTCACTTTATGCATCTATCACACTCGTTCACTTTGTGCATCTGTCGTACTCGTTCACTTTGTGCATCTATCGCACTCATTGACTTTGTACATCTATCGTACTTGTTCACTTTGTGCATCTATCGCACTCGTTCACTTTGTGCATCTATCGCACTCGTTAACTTTGTACATCTATCGCACTCATTTACTTTTGTACATCTATCGCACACCCCTCTATTGTTTTACCTCAGGACGTACGAAGTACGCACCCGAGTGGTTATTTCTCAAAATGTGTGAAGCGCGGCCCTGGGCGGGTTTTACCTTAGGACGTATGAAATACGCGCTCGAGTGGTTGTTTCTCAGGATGCGTAAAACATGACCTCGAGCGGGTTTTACCTCAGGATGTACGAAGTACGTGCCCGAGTGGTTGTTTCTCGGGACATGTGAAACACGACCTCGAGTGGGTTTTACCTCAGGACGTATGAAGTACGCACCCGAGTGGTTGTTTCTCAAGATGCGTGAAACACAACCCTGAGTGGTGCTTTCTTTCGTCGTCTTATCTTGAAGCTGCTCATTCATATGTTATCTTATTATCTTGCTTATTGCATTTTGTTATTGCTTATTGCATCATCTCTCATGATCATAAGTTTTCAAAACCATCGGCTTCGCGTAGCATGTAAGTCCAACTTTCAAAATTGCATTGTACATATCATTTGCATCTTGCCCTTGAACTATGCTAGTTTGATTCATTGCAAAGGGATATGTAGGCAGCTTGCGAGCGCAACCAATTTAATTTATGTCTTGTTTGTTTGTCTAAGTTTTGCTGCCTCGTCAAATGGGTCGTCTCTGGGCTTTGACATTCACTTGCGTCATTTCATGACTTCGAGCTCTGTCAAAGAGGGGCAACTGTAGACACCCCATTTTTGACTGCTAGCAAGACTTAGGCACTTGGTTCAGTACACTGGATGATGAAAGTTGAATTATGTGTTTTGAATTTGCAGCGATTCGGAGTCAATCAGGCTTTCGAAATGACCTCACATCTTCAACATTTACCTTTTTTGAACTTGTGAGTTTCATTTTTGGACCTTTTTCCACTCTGAGCTGAGTTTAAACCAAAAAACAGGGGAGGGTATCAAAGCCCGGCCGTGCATCAGTGATGGCCAGTCGTGGCTATAAATGGTCGGCCGGGCCTCAATGGCGATAAACACTGTTTTGGGCGGAAGCCTGCCAACTGTCTATTTTTGAAGATATTTATCACCTTTTGAGCTTTAATTCTATATAAATGCAGCTCTGGGATTGTTTTGAGGGCTGAACAAAATTTAGAAACCATATATACACCTTGAGTGCTCCTCCTTCCTCCTTCTTCCATTGCAAGCAATCTTTGAGCTAACCTAACTTCTTTGTGTCATCTCTATACTCCATATACAACCTTGTCTTACCACCTTAGAGCCTTGGTTAATCTTGGAGAAGCATAATTCAAGCTTGAGAGTGAGTTGAAAACAAGTTTGGATCATCAACAACAAACTTACCCTTTGAAAGGTATAAGCTTGTTTTCTTCACTCATGCTTTCATTTCTTTCACTTGCTTCATAATTCCTACTATTTTGTGTTGTTTTGAGTCTATTTGAAGTGTTTAAGGTTGGGTTTGAAGAGCTATCAAAAGGGTAGACAGAGCTTACTCTTTCTATACCTTTACTTATAGCTCAAATCCTTCCTTTTCCACTCTTTTTCTTTGATTTCTACACCGATTTTTAGAGTTTTCAAAGGGCCAAAAATCATGTTTTGAGGTTTCAAAAGTGGAGGGGTTAGCCACCACTCCTTCTTGCTTACTAGCCTTCATTCCTCTCTTTTTTGTTTAGCTTTTTAAGCTCTTTTCATGCATGTTTAGCCTCTGTTTTTCATATATTAAGGGTTGTTTTAGGGCTGTCCAAGCCTTTTAAATTGGTTCATGCTTTGTTTAGTTCATTTGTGGTCTCATAAGTTATCATACATAACTTGGTGCATGTTGTTCCAAGCTTTCTTTTACTCATTTTCATGTTTAAGAGCTTCATTTTAACAATCAATCCATCATCCATCTTTTTCATTTTTAAGAATGATTTCAACCGATTGAGGTTATTCAAGACATGTAAGAGAGACTCTTACTTAATGACTTAATCTTTTCGAAGATTCATTGCCAACGGTATAGTCTTTCTCTCGTGCTTTCGAAGAACCTCTTGTTTGACATTACTTATTGTTTAGAGGACTTTAGCATCATTATGGACAAATGGACTAAAGAATGGTAAGGTTTAGTAAAAATGAGCTTAAAACTTGGATCAACACACATAAAGAAAGTGGATTAAATTGCTTCAACTTGGCCGAACGTTATGCCAAGTTCCTTGTGTCAAGAGTCGTCACATGCTAATTCATGGCATTTTGATGATTCTTGAAGCGTTGCAACCTCTCTTTTTGAGTTCATACTATAACAAGAGGGAGGGGTGGTCTTACTCTTTGCATTTTATTAACTTTTGTCCAAAATTGCATTCGAGATCATCAAGCAATCAATTTGCACATTGATGGCCTTGGAAGTAATTTCAATCTTCTCTCGAGGTTTTCCTATGACAAAGAATGAAGAAAGGACAAACACAGCTTGAGAATGCTCTGTCTGCACTGGTTTCACCTTAGAACATAAAAACAGAGTTTTGCACCAAATTATGCACGGCCGATCATCTGTAGACCCGGCCGGCTGTCAGTGATGCACGGCCGGCCCTCGGTGTGTTACCAGCAGTGCAGTTTTGCAAACACAAAGGCAGTGGCTGAAGGTGAAACAGAGTTGGCTTGGGCAGACAGAGTAGCTTTCAGGCACTGCGCATACAACCTTCATCCATCTTCCATTACGCTCTTATCAAATGCGATTAATTGTTTCATTAGTATTATTATTATCATAGTTGTGAATAAATCTTGTTGTAATAACTAGTTGATTTTATTCAAGTGTTGTAATTATTTTAGTTAACTAGATAGCTAGTTAATTAATTCAAGTGTTGCAATAATTAGTTAAGTGGTTTAGCTAATTTCATTTGTTTTGAAATAAATAGATTAATTAGCTTAGCTTAACTTAGTTAGATAGCTAGTTTAGTCATTCGGACCCTCCTGCGCAAGGGCATCAATGTTGTAATAATGTGTATATCTTCCAACCCCACATCTTTCTCCTTTTTATTTATCCACTTTTGATTGTTAGATTAGGGGCATCACATTTTGATTAGCATATCGCATGTTTGCATTCATTCATTTGTCTTACATACACCGAGGCTCGGCTCGGCTCATCATTCTAACTGCATTGTTATTTTAATACTTCTTTGAATACGTGCTTAGACCGCATGCTATTTAATTGTTTCATATGCCCTATTAGTAGCCAAGCCTATTAGATTGCATATCACATGCGTTGCATTAGTCATGTTGCATAAAGTTAGGATTATGCATTTTTCTAACTCTCATGTTTATATTGGCTCGGAGTACTAGGTGAGCATTTTCGCTTTAGCATATCGCATGTGTGTGGTTGTTACCATGATTCGCATGCTTAACATAAGGCTAAGTGCTTAATTGCCAAATTGTTTATATGCCTATGGATGAAGGCTTGTTGCTTGAATTGGAATAATTTGAGTGATGTTTATATGCGATCACTTTTTCAAGTGATACATATTTCGAAACAATTTTCAAAACGAACATGACTTGAAATGTTCCAATTCTTGCAATTTAGTCTATACTTGCTTATGCGTATCACATAGCAACACTAGCCTAACAAACCGGAACAAGAGTATATAATGTCGATAAAAATCATATCATGATTAGTAGAGGCCGATCTTTGATCGGGTGAGCGGGGGTACTCAAAAGTATTCATGACCTTCCCCCCTCGTACCTAAGTTCCCGAATCGAGATAATCTTGGTGATGACAGACACGTGGCCTTTGGCACAAGTCATGGGTTTTCTAAATTTTCTCAAAATAAAATATTTAAGCGGCTACTTTGTGTAGCTCGGCTTTTTCGCGCCCCCCCCTTTCGGAAGGTTTGAAAAGAAAGCCCTACAGTTTGGACTTCCGCAGTTTTGAATCTAATTTCATATGTGTAATGTAAAATTGATAAACACCAAAGGGTCTAAATCCGGTAAATCTTTTGGGAAATTAATTTTAGGATCAAAAATGCCAAAATTGGACTACTTTGCTAGATACAAAGTCACCACCTAAATATTTTGTTTTGGAAAAATTTAGGAAATCCATGACTCGTGCCAAAGGCCACGTGTCCGTCATCACCAAAGTTGTCTCGGCTCAGGAATTTAGGTATGAGAGAAGAAGGTCATGAATTGAGCACCCCCGCTCGCCCGATCAAAGATCGGCCTCTACTAATTATGATATGATTTTTATGTACATTATGTGCTCTTGTTCCAGTTATTAGACTAGTATTACTATGTGATGCGCACAAGCAAGTATAGACTAGTTTGCTCAAATTGGAACAACTCAATTTCATGTTTGTTTTGCGAAAAGGGTTTGATTTTGCCATCTCAAGTGGGCTTAAAGTTTGCGAATTTTCCACTCAACAAAGTGGGCTTAAACGTACATTTATTGAATCATTCCAATTCAAACAACAAGCCTTCATCCACAGACATTCAAGCAGTTTAGCAAGTAAGCATTTAGCCTCATGGCAAGCATATTAGTCATGGCAACATTCACATTCATGCAAGTATGCTAAAGCATTACCCTATCATGATTAAATGCAAAACAAGACACTCAAGAACCATCACCCTATCATGCATGATCAAGGGCAATGGAGACCTAGGAAATTTAGCACATTTCATCACTTTGAGTATGAAATGTCCCAATTTTCCTTATTTTCAATTAACGTCCGATTGAACACACAACACACAAGTCATTATCTTACTCAATTTTAGTCTTAAGTTGTTAGTTACTAATTTTAATCCAATTAAGTCCATTGGTGAGAGTTCTCTGAAGAGAAGGAAGTGTCAACCAAGGGGTGGTTTAAGGCATGAGAGAAGCTTTATGCCATTGGTAATGAACCCTCAAAAGAGGATTAAACCATTAAGCATGGACCTCAATATCTCAAGCTTAAAGAATCCCAAGTTTGAAACACCCCTCAAAGCAAATTAAAGAGTGAAGAAATGATGGAGATTGCACAGATTATTAAGTGCTGAAATTAGGTGGGAAAAACACTAAAACATGCAATTAACTCAAACAAGGAGTGTCTAATGGCCTAAAATACCAAGCTTGTGAGGACCTTTACACTACAACCATGCAAAACAAGACTTAACTGACCCAAACAGCCCAAAACAGAGCTAAAACAGTCTAAAACAAAGGCAAAAACATATTGGAATATAGCTACAAAAAAGCTAGAAAATCACGCTAACATATAAAATTAACTAGGCTAGTAAACATGACACAAGGAAGGGAGGCTAACCCCTCCAATTTAGGACCTCAAAACATGTTTTTTGCCACTGAAAATACTCTGAAATTCAGTGGTTAAAGGCCCAAAAAAGGTTGGTTTGAAAATGGGAAACAAATGTGCAAAAGCCTTAGAAGCAAGGAATAAAGAAGTGTGAGACACCCCCCTTAACCTTAAATGGCTTGAAACACCAATTACAGCCCATTAAAACAGAGATTTTTACAGCTCAAAGATGGCCCAAAAAGATAGAGAAATAAGTGTACTAAAACAAGTTTCAAAGACAGGTGTTATACCTCTTGAAGCCAAGCACAACTTTAGGCATAAATACAAGTCAAAACCACCTTCAAGAGCTCCAACAAGACCTTAAAAGACCTCAGCTAAAAGGTGATCAATTTTGGTTAAGGATGTATATGCAAATGAGTGATATAACTAGGCAAGTGTGCACAAAATTGCAAGAGAGATAAAAATCTAGAAAGAGAGAGAGATATTTTGGTCCCAAATTTTCTAACCCTCAAAAATGGGGGAGGACACCCCATATATATAGAAAAACATACAATCTATACAAGGAGATCCAGCCTTCCATGTGTCGACAGATGCAAGCATCTGTGCAAACAGCTGGCATAAAATATCTGCAGAAAACACTGGTGGCCGACCGACCATCAGTGATGGCTAGCAAGGCATCATTGATGGCCGACAAGGCATATCAATGGCTGACAGACAAGAAGTACTGGTCGGCAGCTTCCAAAGATAGCCGGCAGGCCACCAGAGATTGTAGGCTGGCAAGACCAAGGCATGGTCCAAAAATGAGACACAATAGATGCAGGGTTTGAAAGGCTCAAAGCTGTGGCGTTTTGCTGAGGACTTCGAGCGCTCGGCTAGCAATCAGACTCATCATCGGATGTACCTGCAAGAACATCCAAGTATTGAAGGATCGTCAAGATGGGGTGTCTACACTCTGTATCTGGCAAAGTAATCCAATTTTGGCATTTTTTATTCAAAATCAATTTTCTAAACGATTTGCTGGATTTGGACTTTTTGGTGTTTATCAATTTCACATTGCACTTGTGAGATTAAATTCAGAATCGCAGGAGTCCGAACTGTAGGGCTTATGTCAAACTTCCGAGAGGGGGCACGAAAAAGACAAGTTGCAATATGATTATGGATATTGTGAGAACCTTATGATCATCTATTTACACTGCTTTATTGTATTATTACTTATTGAGTTTTGCTCACCCAATATTATGTATACACATGTAGGTGATCAACAACATGGAGCACGCCCCTAGAGTCAGCTTCGGGAGCTTTTTTTGTGACCCAATCGAGTCATGTCTCCGAGATGGAGTTTTGTCTTTGACTCACACCACACCTCGACCTTATTTTGTTTTTGCTGTTATGGTCTTAGGTTGTAATCAATATATACAAATTTCTTATGGCACTTATATTTTTGTTTGGGCATGAATATGTATTAATGTGTTTTGAGGTTAACTTTATAATTTTGTTCATGATTGGTACAGCTCAATGGACTTCTCATTATTATGCTTCCGTTTATGGCCCCATTACTATAAATATTTTGTATGATTGTTTGAGGCCTTTGGTAATCTATGGATTACTAGCTGGTTATGTCCCAAACTTTTAGGGGTGGGTTTGGGTCATGACACGTGATAAGGAAACAAAGTAAATACTATATAATTTTAATAAAGTTATTTTGACTATCAACGTCATCACCCACATTCCCCTTCCCTCAACAACCCAATTATCCCAACCACCATCACCTCTGCCATCCATCACTATTACTACTATCACTAATACGAATACTAATGTATTAGTTTTAAGGTCACAATTCAGTATGGAAAAATATTTTTTTTTTAAAATTTAATGCATTCGTCGAAATAATTAGAACATTAATCTTTTTACCATTTAGTTTCGAACAATCTTATTTTTAGCTAATGATCGCAAAAATATTTGGTTAATTATAATAGATGTTGAATGTCATTGAACTAGATGGAATGAAATGAAATTATTATTATCTAATAAAATAATCTTTCTATTATATTTTTATTCTATTAAAACAAGCATTATCTTCAAGTAAAAAATTTAAATCAAATTCTTAGAAGGAAAAGGTTTGAGATCCACAAAAAAAATTTACAATTCGACCCACAATAATATAGTATGATAAGTATTGATTTTTCATTTCTTACACACCTAATGATATAAGACCCAACCATTATGGGTAAATTTGTGATTTTAAAATTATGAATTTTTAACATTTCTCTTTTGAAAAATATCAAATATTCTATGCAAGTAGCCTGTGCCTTACAGTTCACTAATATATATATACAGACATAGGTTCGATGTTGTGGGGATCAAAGAAATCAAAGAAACGGACAGTGGAAAAGCGAAAGTCAAACAAATAATTGATTAGAGGTTTAAAAGGACGATCATGCAATCAGTCGGTCTTCATAATTTGGTATATAAGTGAGTTATATTATATTTTAAGATACTCTAAACTTTTTTATGTTAAATCATAGTTTTTAATGTAATAATCTATTTTGGGAGATCGCTTGAGCAATCAATCGGTTGCTCGAGCGATGATACGAAACTCCCAGTATCTTGCATGTTTTTAGGCGAGACTGCTTGAGTAGGAAAGTGGTTGCTCGAGCGTAGAAATGAGTCTCCTAGTATTTTCATTGTAGCTCTGTGTAGACACCCCATTTTTGACCGTCCTGAAGACATGGACGTCACCTCTTGAACACTCGGTGATCACCCATGTTCGTGTTTCGTTTTGAGTTCCCGGAGGTCTTGGCTGCGCGCCTTGCCTCAGGATCTCTCAACTCGGCTGTTTTGTGTTTGGTTTTGCACCAAACACTTGTGTTTTTGCTTCTAGGGGTAGAGAGTAGCTTGTTAGCTACTCCTGGCACCCACCGGCCGTGGCTTGAGGCCACCGGCCATGTTTTGAGGCTACCAGCCATTGGTGAAGTATACCATTGGCCGGTCGGCATTCGGTGCGGCCGGCCGGCCATATGTTTGGCCAGTGGCCTCCTTTTTTAGCTGGTAGCACTTTTTTGCCTTTTTCAGGCATGGTGCATGCCAGCTGTGCCCGCTGGAATGCACTAACCCTGCCCCGTGCATAAGTGTGGCTGTTTTGCCCCTTTTGCACCCTTTTGGTTTAGCTTCTTGAGGAAGCTTGGACCTTTGTCTTAGCTTTCTCAAGAAGCTTGCCAGCTGTCCCAGTTTCCTTAGGAAGCCTTGCCCCCCTTGCCCCCTTTGACCTTTTTTTGTTTAGCTTCTTTGAGAAGCTTCAAGTCATTGGCATTGTCTATATAAGAGCCCCTCCTCCTCCATTGTTAGAGGTTGAGCAAAAAACCAGAGCAATATACATACATATATCTGCCATATAATTTCTCTCTCTATATCTCCCTCTCTCTCATCCTTTGTGTGTGTTTGGAAGCCTAAAAGTGTGTTTTGACCTTAGTTTTGCACTAAGACACACACCATTCCACCATACTTTGACCTTGAGAGGCTTTAAGGGTTTGTTCTTGAGGTTTTGGACTGGTTTTGACCAAAGGAAGGTGGCTGATCTTCCTGTTCTTCGAAGGTTCTTCAAGGGTAACCTTTTCACTTTAGATTCCCCAATCTTGCACTAGACTTTTACCTATCTTGCTTATTGTTTTAGACTTTGTGTATAACTGAGAAAAGTCTTGTATTTTCATGCTTAAGATACTTCATTAAGGTTATTTTGTTGTTTGGGTCGACCTCCCCCTCTTAGGCCTTGTTTGGCTCTTTTGGTGCTTCCTTTGTTGAGCTTTGGTTACCTTGGTGTATTGGCCTTCTCACCACTAAAATCCAGTGGATTTTTAGTGGTGAAGAAGAGGGTTTGAAGTCTTGTATAGGGGAGGGACACCCCTCTCCCCTTTGTGTCCTATTTGTCCATGTTTTTGGCTCATAAGGGTAGCATGTATGCTTGGCTGTTTTAGGCCCCATTTCAGAGGTTTTTAGTTGTTGTTGAGTCATATATTGCCTCTGTCTTTGGTTAGATTTATGCCCCTTTACATGCATATTGCACTTTGTATTCCCTTATTTTGCCTAGAAGTGTATCATGCCATTTGACCACCATGCTCTCATGTTTTGACCTTGCTTTGTGAAGTTCTCGGTTATATTTTGCCATGCTTGAGGTCTGTTAGGTGCTGGTTTGGTCATATTTGATATGCTTTGTATGGCTCCTTAGCATTCTAGCATGTTAGCATCGGGCAGTACGAGTCAAGCATGCATCATCCAAACATTTTGAGGCGGGGGCTCTGGCCACTTTAATTCTGTATTTAATTTGTTGATTAAATAGGAGTTCTGTAATAATTAATTAAGTAGATAATTATTTATTCGGTTGTGTAATATTTATTCGGACCCTCCGAGTGAGGGCAATTATGTAATAAGTATGTGTGAGTGTGTGCATGTCTTCCAATCCCACGTCTTTCTTCCTTTTTATTTACCCGCTTATGATGGTTAGTCTAGGGCATGTTTCAATTAGCATACAGTATGATAGCATGTTTGCATTCATTCATTCGTTTTGTACGCACCGGGCTTGGCGCATCATTCTAACTGCATTTGTATCTCAATTCCAAATTGAATGCGTGTTAGTTGTAGCATCTCATATGTCATGTTTAGGTTAACCGAGCCTATCTTAGTTGCATTTTGCATGTGTTGCATTAGCCATCTTAACATGAACTAGGATCATGCATGTGATTACTAACTAGTTTCTGTTTTGGCTTGGAGTACTAGGTAAGCTTTTATGCTTTAGCATACCGCATGTCTGTGAGTGTTGCCATAATAGCATGATTACCATGAGGCTAGATGCTTATGTGATATAAACTGCCTGAATGCCTGTGGGTGAAGGTTCGATTGTTTGAGTTAGAACAACTCATTGAAATCCGTATTTTAGCCTACTTGCAAGTAGCAAATTCTAAAGCGTTTTCCAAACAAACGGACACACAATGTTTTGTTCCACTTTAGGCAATCTGGTCTATACTTGTTTGCTGTGTGCACAACATAGTAATTCTAGGCTAATAACCGGAATAAGAACACATAATATTTTCAAAATAGGATATCACGGTTAGTAGAGGATGATCTTTGGATCGGGCGAGAGGGGGTGCTCATAGCTGACCTTCCCCAATCGTACCCAAGTTCTCGAGCCGATGCAACTTTGGTGATGATGGACACGTGCCCTTTGGCACCGAGTTAGGGTTTCCTAAATTCCCCCATTAAAAAATATTTAGGTGGCGACTCTGTATCTGGCAAAGCAGTCCATGTTTGACACTTCTTTCAAAAAATCTGTTTTCTCAAAACGATTTGCCAGATTTGGACTCTTTGGTTCAAGATTAAGAACCGTGACACATTTTCGAGTCCGAACTGTAGCACGGAGGCCCTCACGCGGGGCACGTCTACAGTTTCTGGCGACTCTGCTGGGGAGTTTAGAGAACTTGACTCGAACTCGTGATATCTTGTTTTGACTACACTCATGTGTTTCTTTGCATTGCATGTGCATTGGTGCGCCTAGGACACAGTGTTGGCCATCTACTATTCCTGAGCTGTTTGCTAGAGGCTCGCTTCGAGAAGCGTGCCATAAGGCTGACTGGTTACGGGCTCTGCCAGTATGGGAACACAACCCCGGTTTTACCGGGGCACCCTTTTCGACCATTCGACCTAGTGCATATCGAAATCCATAGTGACCATTCCAAACTAGGATAGGTTGCTTACCCGATGTTAGGTTGTTTGAAACCGCTGCGTGCGTAGTGAAACCCTAGCTTCTGACAAAATAGGACAGGGAAACCCTACCCCAACATAAGGGTGTTTTGGCTCTCTTTTACTTGCTATGTGCTTTTAGAGTGTATCTCTACAGGAACACACATATCAGTTTGCAAGTTTGAGTATCAGGCCTACGGGCATCAGTGTTTTTGGGAATCAGTTATCTGCAGGTATCAGATTCAGACTTAGGGGCAACGATTTGGAAACAGTGATCAGTGATTAAGGAACAATATATTCAGCTTATTGGCAGGATGTTGTGATACCCAACTGTGTTATTTTACGCCGTTACGCTATCCATTTGTCTGTTTATTTATTTCCTTATACGCTCTATTTATCTTCTTGCTAGGGTAGTTGAGCACGATTGCTTCTGACCCAGTAGATATTCCCCAACCACTCTAGACTAGAGGTCGTCAACTCCATCGATCTGAGGATCTGATAGACGGATAACCAGTGTACCACTCCCTACCCCCGGTTACTAGACGGAGGGCTGTTAGGCAGAGGGTATCAATTCAGCAGTCAGTTCAGAGGGCTTTATCTACCCCACCTGAGTACAATAGGGATCAGGGTTCTGTTTCACCTACAGAGAGGGAATATATACCGGCAATTCAACTAGAGCAGAACAGTATGGCCAGCTTAGAGGAGATGGTGTGCCAGCTCCCAGAGAGTATGAAAACAATGCAGCAAGATGCTGTCCGACATGCAGAGTTCGCCAAGCAGCAGGCCACGGTTATGAATGAACAAGCAGAGTTAATCGTGAGGTTACAGCAGCAAGCCGGAGCATCTGCTTCGCAGCAAGCTCCTCCTCCGCCAGGAGTTCCAACCCTCAGGGAGACAGCTAATGTTCAGAATGATACAGACATTCCCACAGGACCGCCTCCACCCCCGATCCTACCCCCAATCCCACCCCAGTTATCCAAAACACCCACCAACCTACCGGACTCTCCCTTTGAGTTCGAGACAGATCCCACAGCACTGAAGTTGAGCAAGCTTGAAAAGCTGTTCAAGAGATCCCAAGGAGTCAAGACCATCCCTGACATTTAAGATGGATATACTGACGCAGCTGTGACACTGCCTGACAGATTCAAAATGCCTCATATTGACCGATTTGATGGATCCGGGGACCCCATGGTGCATCTGAGGTTGTTTTCAGATATTTTAAGGCCGATGGGCCTCACCAGACTGCAGAAGCTGTCTTTATTCGATCGGACCCTGTCGGGTGTGGCGGCTATATGGTATGCCAAATTAGAAGATGACGTCAAGAGAAACTGGGACGAGATGGCTGAGGCCTTCATTGCACAATACTCATATAATACACAAATCGAGATTACGACCCGTGATCTTGAAACAACAAGGCAAGAGCCTAAAGAGAGCTTCTCAGAATTCGTGACAAAATGGAGGGCCAAGGCTTCGATGATGACCTTAAGGCCCACAGACAAAGATCAGATTCGGATGATTGTGCGCAATCTTCAGCCGAAGTTGATGCAAAAAATGATTGTACTCCCCTTCCCTACTTTTTCTGATCTACATGAGATGGGGGTACATATTGAGGATGCCTTGAAGCAAGGCTTAATTGATAATGACCGGGAGCAACCCTGAAGAACTTTCAACCACAACACTAATGCGGGCCCGAGCGGCGCTACAACTACAAGAGCCTCCGAAGTGAGCATGGTCACCACCAACCTCCCTCCAAGAACCATGGCAGCTACGCCATTCTCCGGTGCGTCCGGAAGCCATACACAAACAGCCAAATACCCACCTAAAAACACAAGAACCTTCGCTCCACTGTATATGTCCCTGTCCAAAGCTTTGGGGGTTTTAATCAGAAAAGGGCACTTGAAGCCCCTAGAGCCGCGGCCATTACTGGAAAAACTTTCCCCTACCCACAATCTAGCCAAATATTGCGCATTCCACCAACAACACGGTCATGACACCGATCTGTGCTACCGATTACGTCATGAGATTCAAGATCTCATCGATAACGGGGTGATTCTGCCTCCCGAGAAACCCAATGTTACAGCAAACCCTCTCCCTACACACAACCAAGCTCCACTTCCCAAAAGGATCAACTTCATCCAAACTGGGGTCGTGACTTATGATCCTAGCATCTATATCACTCCTTCCCATTTGCCTAAACCGAAGGTACTAAATCCTGATTGCACTGACTTGTGCATGATGGACATCTCCATAACCCAACCTAAGCCAATGGTGGTGACTGTCGAGGACAGAAGAGGGGAGATTTCAGAGGAGAAGAGGGTTGTTGAGCCAGAGTCTGCGGAATCTGGAAGTTGTGTTGAGAAGACATATAGTCCGAGTGACTACATTTCGTCAATAGGCCAGGATGGGCTAGGTGTGGAATTACCGACGGAGGCAGAGCTGTGTGTGATCCAAGGGGATGGTTTGGGACAGGGGATAGATGATTTGATGGCTGTGGAAGAAGACCTTGCCAATCTCCAGTTTTATAGTGGCCAAGACCCAGGGGACGCAGCAGTCAATTGGTTTGACTATGAGGAATCGGCAGAGGCTACAGGGTGGTTGGATGATCAACCAGATGTGGTGGAAGAGTTCCAACCAGAACAGGGCCCGGCAGGAGCAAGAATGTCAGTGACGGCCAGAAGGGTCGGAGAGCAGAGTACATCGCCGGAGAATGCCGGTGTCAAGAATTTCGCTCAGGATTGGAGCATTTTGAATACAGGAATTATTGAACAGCCAGCTGTATTGACACAGTCGGAACAGGAAAGATTTGAAGATTCCGAGAGAATCAGGAAGGCAAAGGCCCATGTGGGGACTGAAACTACTATGAGCACAGAAACAGAGAATACTGCGAGCATAGGGATGGAAGGTACCGCGAGTACGAGAGTAGTCATACCAGAGCTGGATAGGTGTCTGTCGGCCGCGGATGGAATGTGGTGGGAGCACGATGATTTATGTCTTGCCCACACCGATGAAGATTGGGGGAACAACTAACCCGACGACACCTGGTACATTGGAGAAGTCAACCATATGACAAGGAGCGGGCGGTACTTCAAACCCCCGCACCTAGATCAACCAGAGGCTTCTGGGAAGATAGGGAGACTGAGAAACAGAAAGAGAAACAACTTGAAGAGGAGGCTGTGCTCAAACAGTTAAAAAATATACAAGCAGACATCTCCATTTGGGGACTGCTTATGGCATCACGACTGCACAGACAGGTTGTCTTATTGGCCATGGACAAGGCCAAGCTTTCGATAGAAACCACGCCAGAACAACTGGTGGGATTAGTCTTTCCGGGAGGAGCTACCCCGATGTTGACTTTTTTCGACAAGGAATTGCCACCCGAGGGGGCAAACCACAACAAGCCACTCTACATCTCTGTGGAGTGTAAGAATAAATGGATATCGGTGGTTCTTGTTGATACCGGATCCGCCATCAACGTCTGCCCAGCTAAGACAGCGTATGCAATCGGTTTGAAAACCACGGACTTTGTACCGACAACCCAGGTGATTAGGGCATACGACAACACGAGCAGAGAAGTCATGGGAACGGTGAAAATTCAGACTAAAGTTAGGCCAGGACAGCATGAGATAGATTTCCATGTCTTAGAAGTTCCGGCAACTTTCAACCTACTTTTGGGGCGGCCGTGGCTGCATCAGGTAAAGGCAATGTCGTCCACTTTGCATCAAATGGTGAAATACCCCCTTGGGAAGGGAGTAGCCATTGTTTTTGGAAATTCATCAATTCATCCACCACCGGAAATATCTACTCCTGTTCTAGAAATTGAGCATGGTATGAAGGATGTGTTCATATCGGGTTTTACCCTGGTTGAGGCTCGAGTTGTACAGAACATCATGAACAAGCTCCAACACATCCCCGGGATGGGATTGGGAAGGAGCGGCCGGAAGGGCGTCGCAGCATTGGCCAAAGTGCCACACAACCCTCACACCTTTGGCTTGGGTTATCTGCCCACCAGGGAGGATTGGGTAAGGAAAGGAAAGGAGATGGCCGGGAGAGCCAGAGCGAAAAAAATGGGGAAACCTTTTGAGCTGATGCACCGACCCATCCAGGGTACCCTAAACAGACGCTTCGTTCGGGAGGGGGAGGACTTTCCATTCTGTGGCTTTCCGGAGCCGTGGCTGAACGCGGAAAGGAAGCGCGTGCCGGGGTTCGAGATTTTCTTTGACCTACAGTTATCTGGGGATGATGTTGCCAAAGAGCAGACAGACCCGACAATTAAGGGTGAGCAGAGCAAGGAAATGGAGTCTGAGGACACCAAACTTGAAATGGGGGTAGCACTGGCATGTCTGCTTTCAGATCCTCCGATCGAACAGAAGTGCTTGGGGGATAACTTCTCGGTGTCCATGATCGGGAATGAAACGGCTGCGAGCCTACCATCAACTATTTTGGATGCATCCATCGCACCCTCTCTCGTTTGGCAGTACGATCAGGGATTTTTGTCAAACAGCACCAGGTCAGGTAGTGAGCCGGAATCTGATTCCACCGAGTCTTGTGAGTCGGAATCAGGTTCCAGCTCAACTGAGTCTGAGTCCAGTATTCCTGGGGGTGATAACCCGGATGCCACAGTCCTGTCCAGGTCGTCTTTTTCTTTCTCTTTCGAGTCTGTTGTAACAGAAGAATCGGACGGGTTGGAAGTACATAATGAGAATGATATGGATGCGGTCTCGAAATACTTTTCTGTGCCTTTGATTTATTGCTTGAATCAGGACTTTCAAAATTTTGACAAAAACGACGAGGAAGAAATTCCTCCGGTTTTGTAACGATTAATTGATCAAGAGCAGGAAAGATTTGTTAAACCTTTAGTTGATGAAATCACTACTGTGAATGTTGGTACTAAGAAGGACCCGCGGCTGGTCCAGATCGGGTCCACGTTGTCTTCAGAGGAACGCGAGCGTTTAGTCAAATTATTAAAAGATTTCAAAGATGTTTTCGCGTGGTCCTACGAAGACATGCCTGGAATCGATCCTGAGATTGTACAGCACCGGATCCCTCTTGACCCCGAGGCCCGACCTGTCAAACAGAAACTCAGAAGGATCCGCCCTGACTAGGCTATCAAGATTAAGGAAGAGGTCACCAAGCAAATCGATGTAAGCTTCCTGCTGGTATCCGAATACCCGACTTGGTTGGCCAACATTGTTCCAGTGCCGAAGAAAGATGGCAGAATCCGAGTATGCATGGATTTCAGGGATTTAAACAGAACTAGTCCGAAGGACGACTTTCCCTTGCCACATATTGATGAGTTGGTGGATTTCACAGCGGGGCATGCTTTGCTTTCGTTTATGGATGGCTTCTCAGGCTACAATCAGATAGTGATGGCACCTGAAGACCGGGAAAAGACTACTTCACCACCCCGTGGGGGACCTACTGCTATAGAGTGATGCCATTCAGGCTAAAGAACGCTGGAGCTACATATCAACGGGCTGCGACCACAGTATTGCATGACATGATCCACAAAGAGGTTGAGGTGTACGTGGACGACATGATTGTCAAGTCCAAAGAAAGAGAGGGCCACTACACCACCTTGCGAAAGTTCTTTCAAATGATCAGAGAATTTCGGTTGCGGCTGAATCCGTAGAAGTGTACGTTTGGTGTTACCGCAAGGAAAATGCTAGGGTTTTTGATTGCACAAAGGGGCATCGAAGTCGACCCTTCCAAAATCAAGGCCATCCTAGAAATGCCACCACCAATGACTGAAAAGGAGGTGCGAGGCTTTCTGGGTAAAGTGCAATTCATAAGACAGTTTATCTCAAAATTAACCTTGACTTGTGAACCACTTTTTGGTCTCCTAAAGAAAGGAAAAAAATTCCAATGGGACGGCCGATGCCAAGCTGCTTTTGAACAGATCAAGAAATACTTACAAAACCCACCTGTGTTGTCACCACCAGAGCCAGGGAGACCGTTGATATTGTACCTTTCAGTGACTAAAACCACAATGGGCTGTATGCTCGCACAAGAATCAGAGGACAAGGTAGAGAGGACTATCTACTATCTGAGCAAGAAGATGCTTGAGTATGAGACTCGCTACACACCGTTGGAAAAGGCTTGCTTAGCCTTGGTATGGGCTACCAGGAAGCTGTGGCACTACTTGTTAGCTCACTCTGTAATGTTGGTTTCACGGCTGGATCCCATCAAATATCTTTTCGAGAAACCGGCACTTACGGGTAGGCTAGCTCATTGGTTGCTGTTGCTTTCTGAATTCGATCTGAAATATGTGACACGCAAGTCAGTCAAGGGAAGAGCAGTAGCAGAATTCTTAGCCGATCATCCAGTAGAAGGGGGTGAAGCAGTTGAGTACTTATTCCCAGATGAGGCCATTTTGCACATCGAAGATGAAACTTGGACGATGTACTTTGACGGAGCGTCAAACCAGTACGGGTATGGGATAGGAATGTTGTTGATAGCACCCGACAATTCCCGTATCCCTCTAGCATTCAAACTCCGGTTCAAAGTCTCAAACAACCAAGCGGAATATGAGGCATGCATTGTCGGTCTAGAAGCAGCCCTGGAACTAGGGGCAAAACGGTTGGACGTCATTGGGGACTCGAACCTTGTTGTGTCTCAAGCAAAAGGAGATTGGAAAGTCAAAGAAGAAAAGATGATAATGTACCACCAGACCTTGGATTTGTTAATTCCTCGGTTTGAAAAGCTAAACTTTGCTCATCTAGCAAGAGAGAGCAATAGGTTCGCAAATTCACTAGCAACTCTATCTTCCATGATAGACATCCCGTTTGGAGTCTGGATGCGTCCAGTCATTATTGACCAGAAATTTGCACCAGCCTACGAGTCGATTACTGTTATAGATGAGGTTCAGGACGAAAACCCCTGGTATTACGACATTTGGAACTTCTTGGAGAAGGAAGCATATCCACCGGGGGCAAATGCCAAAGACAAAAGGGCAATCAGAAGAATGGCCGTTCAGTTCATCATCTGTGGGGGGAAGCTATATAAGAGAGGACATTTGGGGATGTATAAGCTGTGCGTTGAAGCTGGAGAATCGAAATGCCTGATGGAGGCCATCCATGGAGGAGAATGTGGAGCGCATATGAATGGGGTAATGTTAGGTCGGAAGATCCTTAGACAGGGTTACTACTGGTCCACCATGGAGGAGGATTGTATCTGCTTTGTTCGGCGATGCCACAAATGTCAGATCCATGCAAACCGCATGAACATCCCGCCGTCAAAGCTATACAACATGACTTCGCCATGGCCATTTTCAATTTGGGGAACTGATGTGATCGGGGCCGTTACTCCAAAGGGGTCGAATGGGCATGAGTTCATCCTGGTAGCGATAGATTACTTTACGAAGTGGGTCGAGGCCCAATCTTATGCGGTGTTGAAGGCTTCACATGTCGCGAAGTTCATTAGAAACAACATCATCTGTCGTTATGGGGTCCCAAACGAGATTATTTCGGACAACGGTTCCCACTTCAAGAAGGAAGTGATTGACTTATTGGGGAAATATAATGTGGTGTTTCATAAATCATCCACATACCGGCCGCAAACGAATGGAGCGGTTGAGGTCGCCAACAAGAACATCAAGCACATACTGCAGAAGATGGTGGAAATCTACCGGGACTGGCCAGACAAGTTGCCATTTGCTCTGTGGGGCTACCAGACTTCAATCAAAACTTCTACTGGGGTGACTCCGTATTCATTGGTTTATGGGATGGAGGCCGTTCTACCTATCGAGATTGAGGTTCCGTCATTGCGAGTATTGGCTGAGTGTCAAATAGCCGAAGCAGATTGGCAGCAGAGCAGGTTTGAGGAACTCATGCTCTTTGATGAGAGGAGACTGAAAGCACTATACCATGTTCAAGGTTATTAGCGCAAAATTGCCCGGGCTTTCAACAAGAAAGTTATGTCCAGGAATCTAAAAGAATGAGATTTGGTACTCAAGGACAACCGAGCTCCCATCCACGACCCGAGGGGCAAGTTCAGATCCAATTGGACTGGTCCCTACATCATTAAGTCTATTTGGTCGGGTGGAGCTGTTGTTTTGATGGACCTGGATGGCCTAGAGTTCTCACAACCGATCAACATGGACAAGTTGAAGAAATATTACCCCCTGAGAGGCTCACTAGGCCGAAAACCCGAAAGGGCGACCTAGGCAGAAGTTAGAGCATTGAAAAATTTGAAATTATAAAAACTGAGCTCGCAAGGTTGAAAACCCGCAAAGGGCGGCCTTGGCAAAAGTTAGAGCGCGAAAGGAGAGTGAAAATACTTGAGTGAACCCAATCCTGAACTACGTAAGGCTTGATTCCCATCTTTGGGATACGTAGGCAACTTCATCCTGAAGTTCAGCCATAGACTTTTCCCCGATCAACTTTGTCCATTTGATCAGCTCGGTCATCTTTGTCTATTCAGCATTCAAGAGTTCGATTATGATCTCCGGCGCAGTGCTTTTCAGACTAGGGGCAACTTTCCGTTGCTATGCCGTGCCGCGGTACCATTCAGACTAGGGGCAACTTTCCAGTTGCTAGAATCCGGGGTTGTACATCTTAGTGACAGATCTCAGGCGTGTCCAGTTCTAATCCATATCAAAAATAGTTTTGAAAAGTTTTGATAAAAGTTGACTTTGTTCAAATTAATCTTTTTACAACTAAGACCATTTTTGGACCAAAGCGGAAAATTTTCAGTACCCACAACCTTCAATTTCATTGATTTCAATACAGAGTTCTCCTGCTCTTGCATACAAATTGAAGTTGCTTTTTTATTACATTCATAAAGAAAACTTGAAAGTACTAATAAAGTAATAAATCCGGGGCATAGTTAAATCAGGTGTTCCTGCTCCTCCTCCCAGAGCTGGTCGAAGCCTCTGATGCCAAGCTAGGCCCAATCTGTGCCTCTTCGTTGAGCCAATCTACACACTCATCAAACAAAGTGCAACTGAAAGTGGGAGCGGGGGCCAGGAGCTCTCTAGTCCTCCATGCTCTCGTATACCGGGCAAGCTGTGCGCCTCGGATCGGCAATGTAGCAGGGTACTCTATCCCCTCTGGTGGACAAGTCTAATCATGACCAAATTGGCGCTGGAACCGGAATGGGAAGTAGAACACATAGTGAGTCAAGCCAATCAGCTGAATCCCAGGTTGGCGGGTCATGCTATAGTCCATTGTCGGTAGATTGAGCCAAGGGCACCGCCAAGCAATGCGGTCTGCGGACAAGCTGCACATCCAGTCAAACCACCAACCCTCATCAAGGGCACCGACTAGGCATTGCCTAAAGAAGTAAACTCGAGCTGAGTATGTTGGGCAATAGTCCACAACCTGCAACTTGTCCATCAACTACACCTGGGAAGGGATGAAAATGAAAGGATGAAGAATAGAGAGATGTACGATGAGAGAAAAAGTGAGAAAAGGGTTTTATGAGAAAACCGAGCTTGAGGGCCGAGTGATGTGAGCAATACATATGTGAGATTGGGTGGGAAATATTACCTGCAGTAGTAGTGGACTCCCCGCAAATTTGGTCGTTTCGCGAAGATAGAAAGCATCCAAGCCCATCAACGTCTCTGCCAGAGTCATGGCGATGCAACTCTTACCCTCCTTCAAACCTTGGGCAACCTCGATCAACTGAAAACTAGATCCTCCGGAGCTTGAGGCAAGTAAAAAATGAGATAGTATGCACAAACAAAGTGCGTGTTGCCGAAAACCTTGCCAATGACGGTCGCCGCGGTCACCGGCATCAGAAAAATGGCAAATCAAACTCGGAATATCCAGTATTCCGTCACAAATCAAAGATCGAGCATCGGATATTGAGAGCCCACACATTTGTCCTAAGGCTTGGGCATGGCCAAAACGAAGTTGGAGCAGGATCTCTTCGTTGCGCTCGGACTCCATTAAAGCTTGAAAATCTTCAAAGGTAGGACATACCTCTTGCCTGCCGAAGCTAAAAACATGTGTCACCGGATTCCAAAACTTTGCCGCGGCATGGAGAAACGGGAGGTGTAGCGGGGTACGACCCAAAGTGAATAGTGCGTTTATGCCGAAGCCCCGGAAATTCAGCTTTTCCGAGCCATCCAAGTTGTTAATCCAAGTTGTGAGATTTTGGGCAAGAAACTCTTCCATTTGGAGCAAATCAGTGTTGAATTGGAAAGAACCACGAAGCTGAGGCTTTTTTGTAGAAGATAAGGTTGAGTGGAGGACAGATGTCAGCATTCTGCTGGTTCTGCAATTCATGGTCGGCCGGCCAAATATAGTGCCGACCGACCACCACTTTTGGCCGATTAATCAAAGTTGCTGGCCGATGGCCATTTCTCATGGCCGATGTCCTTTACCCCTGGCCAGTGGTCTTCCTCCTTGTTCTCTGAGCTGTTTATGCTGAGGATTGGGGAATGCCACCACTTCTAATGCCCTCCGGTGATTGATTCTTGCGGAGTCACGCCTATTTGCTTATCGAGTTGTTGTACATTTGCTTATCGAGTTGTATTTCACTCTCTTTAAGTCTTTGATCTGCTTATCGAGTTGTACTCGCACTTGGTTGGTTATGTTGAGTCTCTCTGTTTTGCTTATCGAGTTGTAGATTGGTTCACTACCTGATTATTACGATGCGAATGCTCCATTTTCATAACGAAGTTCAATTTCATTCACCATGTTGTGTGATGCGATGCGATGCGATGCGTAGAACGTGCAAATGTATCATCTTTTGAACAAAATAGCTGTTTCATTTCCATCATCTGTTTTGTAAAAAATACACAGTTTTGAGAAAAACTAAAACCTGCCTGAGGCAGTGCAATGTGCTTAAACTCCCAGTAAAAAGGAAAAGTAAAGCAAAAGGAGAGTAGGGCAGCCGAATATCGAGGTTGGTACTGATAGCCCCCCCTTCTCTTGAGGTCGATGCGCCTCTCACGTCCTTGTTTGGATCAACTATATGGTTTGGCACCGTCGTTACTCAAGATAGTGCAAGAAAGCGCACTTTTGAAACAATTAGTAGACCTTCGAGTTGACCTCAGGCCGTGTCCTCTTTAAGCGATGCTCCGTACGTACGAGGGACATCCCTTCCCGTATCCTTTATGTATCGTGTGAACTCCACGAATCACCTCAATCATACTATGTCGCAGTGCTCTGCATTTCAACATCATGAATAGCTTGTCTTTACCACGCTTCAAGTTTTTATACACATTGCATGCGTTGTCGCATTATGCTTTACTTACATGTGTTCAATTTCAAGTTTCTATACACATTGCGTGCATACGTGCATTGCTTTACTTACATGTGTTCAATTTCAAGTTTCTATACACATTGCATGCGTTGTCGCGTTATGCTTTACTTACATGTGTTCAATTTCAAGTTTCTATACACATTGCGTGCATACGTGCATTGCTTTACTTACATGTGTTCAATTTCGAGTTTCTATACACATTGCGTGCATATGTGCATTGCTTTACTTACATGTGTTCAATTTCAAGTTTCTATACACATTGCATGCGTTGTCGCATTATGCTTTACTTACATGTGCTCAACTTCAAGTTTCTATACACATTGTGTGCATACGTGCATTGCTTTACTTACATGTGTTCAATTTCAAGTTTCTATACACATTGCATGCGTTGTCGCGTTATGCTTTATTTACATGTGTTCAATTTCAAGTTTCTATACACATTGCGTGCATACGTGCATTGTTTTACTTACATGTGTTCAATTTCAAGTTTCTATACACATTGTGTGCATACGTGCATTGCTTTACTTACATGTGTTCAATTTCAAGTTTCTATACACATTGCATGCGTTGTCGCGTTATGCTTTACTTACATGTGTTCAATTTCAAGTTTCTATACACATTGCATGCGTTGTCGCGTTATGCTTTACTTACATGTGTTCAATTTCAAGTTTCTATACACATTGCGTGCATACGTGCGTTGCTTTACTTACATGTGTTCAATTTCAAGTTTCTATATACATTGCGTGCATACGTGCATTGCTTTACTTACATGTGTTCAATTTCAAGTTTCTATACACATTGCATGCATTGTCGCGTTATGCTTTACTTACATGTGTTCAAGTCCCTTTTATACACATTGCATGCGTTGTCACGTTATGCTTTACTTCCATGTGTTCAAATCCCTTTTATACACATCGCATGCGTTGTCGCGTTATGCTTTACTTACATGTGTTCAAGTTCCTTTTTATACACATTGCATGCATACGTGCATTGTTTTACTTACATGTGTTCAAATTCATTTTATACACATTGTATACATTGTCGCGTATACTTTATTTACATGTGTCTACATCTTCACACATTGCGCACGTTGTCCCGTGTTCTTTACTTACATGTGTTTGTGCCTTCACAGCATTGTTATGCTTCCCACTTGCTTTGCATTGTCGCGCACTTTCAATTGCATTGATGTGCACGTTGTGCGTATTGCTAACAATATTGTACCTATTAAGTTGCTTTCTTTCGCAGGCACGATATTGTATGTACGGTTCATTTGAGGCTGGTACAACCAGACGAACCAGACAGGTATTGTATCCTCCGAGTGAGACGTATCGAGAATTGCATAATTCTCTTACATCATTTCTGCATTGTAGTGTAGTTTGGTGTATGCTAGCTTAAAACTGTCGCATGTTATGCTTCGTTACAGCTTTCTTTGCATGATCATAAGTTATGCTCGGCTCCTTGCATTGTCGGTTGCATTTTGCCCCTGCCTTCGGGCACATATCTTTATCTGCAGGTTGTATGCTTGTCTAAGTCTTCGGCCTTGTCAAAACTGTGTCGTCTCTGGGCTTTGACATTCACTCATGTCATTGTTATGACTTCCGAGTTCTGTCAAAGAGGGGCAACTGTAGACACCCCATTTTTGACCGTCCTCAAGACTTGGACGTCACCGCTTGAACACTCGGTGATCACCCATGTTCGTGTTTCGTTTTGAGTTCCCAGAGGTCTTGGCTGCGCGCCTTGCCTCAGAATCTCTCAACTTGACTGTTTTGTATTTGGTTTTGCACCAAACACTTGTGTTTTTGCTTCTAGGGGTAGAGAGTAGCTTGTTAGCTACTCCTGGCACCCACCGGCCGTGGCTTGAGGCCACCGGCCATGTTTTGAGGCTACCGGCCATTGGTGAAGTATACCATTGGCCGGTCGGCATTCGGTGCGGCCGGCCGGCCATATGTTTGGCCGGTGGCCTCCTTTTCTGGCCGGTAGCACTTTTTCGCCTTTTTCAGGCATAGTGCATGCCAGCTGTGCCCGCTGGAATGCACTAACCCTGCCCCCGTGCATAAGTGTGGCTGTTTTGCCCCTTTTGCACCCTTTTGGTTTAGCTTCTTGAGGAAGCTTGGACCTTTGTCTTAGTTTTCTCAAGAAGCTTGCCAGCTATCCCAGTTTCCTTAGGAAGCCTTGCCCCCCTTGCCCCCTTTGACCTTTTTTTGTTTAGCTTCTTTGAGAAGCTTCAAGTCATTGGCATTGTCTATATAAGAGCCCCTCCTCCTCCATTGTTAGAGGTTGAGCAAAAAACCAGAGCAATATACATACATATATCTGCCATATAATTTCTCTCTCTATATCTCCCTCTCTCTCATCCTTTGTGTGTGTTTGGAAGCCTAAAAGTGTGTTTTGACCTTAGTTTTGCACTAAGACACACACCATTACACCATACTTCGACCCTTAGAGGCTTTGAGGGTTTGTTCTTGAGGTTTTGGACTGGTTTTGACCAGAGGAAGGTGGCTGATCTTCCTGTTCTTCGAAGGTTCTTCAAGGGTAACCTTTTCACTTTAGATTCCCCAATCTTGCACTAGACTTTTACGTATCTTGCTTATTGTTTTAGACTTTGTGTATAACTGAGAAAAGTCTTGTATTCGCATGCTTAAGATACTTCATTAAGGTTATTTTGTTGTTTGGGGTCGACCTCCCCCTCTTAGGCCTTGTTTGGCTCTTTTGGTGCTTCCTTTGTTGAGCTTTGGTTACCTTGGTGTATTGGCCTTCTCACCACTAAAATCCAGTGGATTTTTAGTGGTGAAGAAGAGGGTTTGAGGTCTTGTATAGGGGAGGGACACCCCTCTCCCCTTTGTGTCTCATTTGTCCATGTTTTTGGCTCATAAGGGTAGCATGTATGCTTGGTTGTTTTAGGCCCCATTTCAGAGGTTTTTAGTTGTTGTTGAGTCATATATTGCCTCTGTCTTTGGTTATATTTATGCCCCTTTACATGCATATTGCACTTACTTTGTATTCCCTTATTTTGCCTAGAAGTGTATCATGCCATTTGACCACCATGCTCTCATGTTTTGACCTTGCTTTGTGAAGTTCTCGGTCATATTTTGGCATGCTTGAGGTCTGTTAGGTGCTGGTTTGGTCGTATTTGATATGCTTTGTATGGCTCCTTAGCATTCTAGCATGTTAGCATCGGGCAGTACGAGTCAAGCATGCATCATCCAAACATTTTGAGGCGGGGGCTCTGGCCACTTTAATTCTGTATTTAATTTGTTGATTAAATAGGAGTTCTGTAATAATTAATTAAGTAGATAATTATTTATTCGTTTGTGTAATATTTATCCGGACCCTCCGAGTGAGGGCAATTATGTAATGAGTGTGTGTGAGTGTGTGCATGTCTTCCAATCCCACGTCTTTCTTCCCTTTTATTTACCCGCTTATGATGGTTAGTCTAGGGTATGTTTCAATTAGCATACAGTATGATAGCATATTTGCATTCATTCATTCGTTTTGCACGCACTAGGCTCGGCGCATCATTCTAACTGCATTTGTATCTCAATTCCAAATTGAATGCGTGTTAGTTGTAGCATCTCATATATCATGTTTAGGTTAGCCGAGCCTATCTTAGTTGCATTTTGCATGTGTTGCATTAGCCATCTTAACATGAACTAGGATCATGCATGTGATTACTAACTAGTTTCTGTTTTGGCTTGGAGTACTAGGTAAGCTTTTATGTTTTAGCATACCGCATGCGTGTGAGTGTTGCCATAATAGCATGATTACCATGAGGCTAGATGCTTATGTGATATAAACTGCCTGAATGCCTGTGGGTGAAGGTTGGATTGTTTGAGTTGGAACAACTCATTGAAATCCGTATTTTAGCCTACTTGCGAGTAGCAAATTCTAAAGCGTTTTCCAAACAAACGGACACACAATGTTTTGTTCCAATTTAGGCAATCTGGTCTATACTTGTTTGCTGTGTGCACAACATAGTAATTCTAGGCTAATAACCGAAATAAGAACACATAATGTTTTCAAAATAGGATATCACGGTTAGTAGAGGCCGATCTTCGGATTGGGCGAGAGGGGGTGCTCATAGCTGACCTTCCCCAATCGTACCCAAGTTCCCGAGCCGAGGCAACTTTGGTGATGACGGACACGTGGCCTTTGGCACCGAGTTAGGGTTTCCTAAATTCCCCCATTAAAAAATATTTAGGTGGCGACTCTGTATCTAGCAAAGCAGTCCATGTTTGGCACTTCTTTCAAAAAATTTGTTTTCTCAAAACGATTTGCCAGATTTGGACTCTTTGGTTCAAGATTAAGAACCGTGACACATTTTCGAGTCCGAACTGTAGCACGGAGGCCCTCACGCTGGGCACGTCTACACTCTGCAAAATTTCTGAGACATTGCGTTTATCGCTTAAGCGGTGGAAATTCACTTGAGCGGTCTGTTCAGGACAACACATTTAAAAGTCGATCTAAATTCGTTTCTCTCTCACTTTTTCACATCCTTTCTCTCTCTAACACCATTTTTCGAAGCCCTAACCCTAAAACATTTGATTTCCCTTAGTTTTACCCAAGATCCACTTTAGATCTTCGAAAAAGGGTTGAAGAACAAGCTTGATTTTAAAGTTCTACCAATTATTTCTCTTTTTCTTGAAGTTTAAAGTTGGGTTTTGATGTCTTGTCTTCAATCTTGAGGTAGGAGTGCTTTTAACTTGTTATATCCGTGATTTGAAACACAAATGTGGTATTTTCATTAAAAAATTTTTTTTTAAAAATCTAGATATATAGAAGGGATTTGATCAAAAAGGGGCCATATCTTATGATTTTTGGAAGAGTTTAATTATATTCTTGATGATTATTGTTAGTGATGATGAAAATTGGCCTTCAAGTTCTGTGAGAGTGAAAAACCCCAATTTTCATAAAATCTTAGTTTTCAATTTTGTTCAATGAAGGGGATTTGACTCAATTGGTTTCTTAATCCTAAAATGGGAGGTATTGATTTGACTTTAGTGTTTGAGACATGAGGATTTTGAATTCTCTTGGATGTATATTGAGATTGTGAAAATTGTGAAGTTGGAGAAATTCTTTTATTGTAGATATTTATATTATGGTTTGTTATATATTGAAACCACTTTAGGGAAATTGAGATTTGGAAATTCATGCATCGTATGCATTTTGAGAGGGAGATTTATGACCTGGAATTGGGCCGAGGTAACGGCCGAGCAGGTTGAGAGCCTAATGGTGCATCGGGCCGAGATGACCTGCGATCTGCCCAAAGATGGGCTGCCAGGACCTGGGCCGGGCAGGTGCTGGGCCGAGTATGTGCCGCCCCAGACCGTACAGAAGCTGCCCGGCAAGGCAGTGCTCGGTTGGACCGAGCTGCTTGATCAGGCGATGGGGGAGCCAGTCAAGCTGAGTGACCGGCGCCCGGAAAGGCGTGGTCAGCCGAGGTAATCATTTGATCGGCAGGAAGGCCGACCGCAAGAGATGCCCCGGGCTCGGCTTTGCCGAGATACCGCCTAGCCCGGTTCTCCTTGGGCTTAGCCAGTGAAGTGCTTGGGTATGAAGCACAGCACGGCCGTGGATGGAGCAACTCGGCTGCCGAGCTCCAGCTGAGAAGGCAGGCAGTTGAGATTAGGTGATGTTCAGCAAGGTTTACGCTGACAGATGGGATAGCGGAGCCACGTGTCAGGAGATGACTGGGAGTGGATATGGGGCGCAGAGGGTATAAAGGCATGTCTGCGCCCCCCATACGAGACGGACGAACATTTTTGTAAGAAACTCTTACACTCAAACACTCTCTCCTCTTTCTCTCTCTATCCCATGGTGTGTGCTAACTTGATCGTCGGAGGGGTTTTCCGGCCACACACCGCCGGGTAGCTCACCGCCGTTGTGCTCGCAGGTGATCGGACAGAAACGGAGCTTGGAAGAAAGGAGTACGGGCTTGCCTGAACATTTGCTCCCCGTACACATTTATAATCTTACCTTGTGGATCTTAATTGTTAATGTTAGAATAGTGTTGCAATGGGGTAAATAACATATGAGTTCGGGTAGTGAGTTGGATTTTGGTTTGTGTGATGTATGATATAATGGTACCCGCGCGAGGAGTCAAGATGCCCAATTGCCCTGTCTTGTGCATATCGCTAGACGAATGTGGGAAAGGTTTTAGGGCGTCCACAAGCCTACCGTTTATAGAGTCAGCAAATGTGGAAAACATAATTTTGGATGTTCACGAGCCTGCCGTTTCGGGAGTCGGTAAATGTGAAAAAATAAAGGTCTTTGGTGCCCATCGCCCCGCCGTTTTGAGAGTCAACAAATGTGAGGACTATTTTCAATATATAAATCTATATTTAGATATATGTATAGTATACAGCTCTTGTATCGAGACGTCATAGTGTATTTACACCCCATGGTTTGGTTATGATATGTTGTTGGTATCGACATATCATGGTTTTATAAAGGAAAAGGCTTGGATTTTCTCATCTCTAGCATGACATGATCATATATGTTTTGATTAATTATACAACTTGTTAATGGTATTTTCTACTAGGCAACTGCTCATCCCAAAACTAACAACCTTTTAGGAGATGATGCTATTGTGCTGCCAAAGTGAGTTGGCTAGGGATGGATTTTTGGATGGGAGCACGGAGGCTCTATGAATGTTACCTATTGAAGCCTTGGGCTATTTTTGTGCTGGAGATAGAACTCTATCATTTGTGTATTCAAGGAAATTCCTTCAAAAAATGTAAGCCCTTAGGGCATTATGTTTTGTATTATCTCTTACGTTTTGAACTATTTATTCCATCAATGAATGTACTTGGAAATGATGTAATCACTCGAATAGTTCAATGAGGAAGAGATAACTTTTGAAATTATGAAATGGACTTATTTAATGAATCATCTTGGTTTTATAAATCAAATTGCTTTTGAACTAATGTCATGAAAGGATGATAATTTTCGAGGTGTTACAAATTAGTATAAGAGCTAACTGGGTTTGAATACCTAGAGCTCGTGAGACATGACTTTTGTCACAATGAGTTTATCATGCTGAAAAGAGGACGTTAGTTACATTACATGTTTATGTGGTTACGTGATTATGTGGATATTGGATCAAGTTTCTAAGATACAACTTGCATCCATTATACTGATTGAAGTCTCTTTGGAAAGGCACTTGATCAATACTTTTTCCACTTGGAAGTCCTTGAGTGTTGTGGGACAAGTTGATATCATAAGAGGGGGATTCGTATGTGCTTTATGTACTTATGTGTTTATGTGGTTTGCTTTATGTGAAATACATGCATGAGTAGGGTTGAGATTATTCAAGTGCAACGTGTGGAATGATGTGTGAGTACGTGAATTGTGAGTTAATTCTACTCTACCTTTACTCTTACATAGGATGTCTGAACATGGTCACGTGGCAGACCTCATCGGGGTGGTCGGGGTATTCTGGACCAACAAGATCTTCCTTCCCAAGAATAAAGAGTAGGACAAAACAACGTGATCGCACCTACGGCCCAAGATACAATGGGGGTAATTGGGTGATGTTAGACTAAAGTATTTTTGACGTCACATCTGTATATATATAAGTTTGTTTTGAAAATTTTCGTCCCATGTATGTTTGCACAGCTATATGGACTATGTTAATTTTATATATTTGCGTTTGCAGCCCCTATCTTATGTTTTCATGTTCAGAGGCCTTTGAAGATCCAAGGATTACTGGCTGGTTATGACACTAAACCTATAGGGGCGGGTCTGGGTCGTGGCAGGTGCTCAATTCATGACCTTCCCCTCTCGTACCTAAGTTCTCGAGCCGAGATAATCTTGGTGATGACGAACACGTGGCCTTTGACACAAGTCATGGGTTTCCTAAATTTCTCAAAAATATTTAGGTAGCGACTTTGTATCTGGTAAAGCAGTCCATTTTTGGCATTTTGATTCAAAATCGATTTTCCAAAAGATTTGCCAGATTTGGACTCTTTGGTGTTTATCTATTTCACATTGCATTTGTGAGATCAGATTCAAAACCGCGGAAGTCCAAACTGTAGGGCTAGTTATATTCGAAAAGAGCACGAAAAGTCGAGCTACAACTGCGCATGCAACGTGATTTTCCAGAGAGGCAAGGAGAGGTAGTGAGAGTAGTGGCGAGGCGGCGATGAGTATACATTCACAAAAATTGATGAATGGATTGCTTGCTTTTAAGATCATTGTTGTTGCGCTGGCTTCTCAAAAGTACAACAGAGCTTTTTCAGAGCCAAAGAAAAAGGTTACAAATTTTTTTAAAAAAAATTTACTCAAAACTAAAAAACTATACATACATATATACATACACACACTGATATATATGTATTGTTGTCTGGTTTTGAAGATTGATTCTCTATTAAAGATGATGATCAATAAAGAGAGAAAGAGCAGCAATAGAGCTTGATTTTTCTTGTTAATTTTCTCACCGGTGAGAGTTAACAAAGGTTTGTGTATTTTTTTTTTGGAGAGAGAGAGAGAGAGAGAGTGGGGAGAATTTTGTTATGTTTTGTTTGTGTATTATTTGGGCGATTTGTGACTGTATAGATCTTGTTGAGAATCAATTTGAATTTGAAGTATGTTTATTTATTTATAAAAAAATATATATTATTTGAAGTGGATTGAGTTTAGTGACTGTGGAGGATTGGCTTTCAATTCGAAGATGTTTTTCATGATAATCTAAAGACAGTTTCTTTTGCGGCTTGTGTTCTTGAAGCTGAGTCAGAGTTGGTCTGAAGACCAATTTTTCCACTTTAATTTGTTTTCTTCTTCCTCGTCACCTAGAGAGAGAAAAGAGGAGCCAGAAAAAGAAGAAGATGAAGGGAAGGCTATGCTCTACTTTATTTTATTTTATTTTGAAATTTTATCCCAAAACAACGTCGCTTGGCACACCCCAAATTTTGTCCCAAAATGACGTCATTTAGCACACTATTTTACTTTTTACGAAAAGATGTGCAGAAAAGTAGAGAGGTGATATGACCCAAAAAAAATAAAAAGATAAAAAGTGTGTTTATATAGCACACTCTGAATAAGCTCTAAATCGTGACGTATGTATTAAGATTTTCAATTGATGAAAGTTTAAGCAAAGTGTAGAAGAGGGGACTGAACTCAACGTATTAAGATTTTCCAAAAAAAAAAAATCAAAAAGTGTGTGTTTGATTTAAGTTTTTTGAATCAAGTTTTTTGAAAATTGAATTTTTTATTTTTTGTGTTTTTTTTTGTTTTTGTTTTAGTGAATATTTTTAAAATTTATCATTTTGAGATGCACCTTACTTAGATATATCTAAAAAGTAAAAAATTTGTGAAAAAAATATTTTAAAAAATTAATAAATACATAAAAATATGAAAAATATACTGGAATTCTCATTTTTTTTTTTTGTATTTTTAGTATTTAGTGAATTTTTAAAATATTTTTTCAGAAAAATTATACTTTTTATGTATATTTATGTTAGATGTGTCCTAAAATTGAAAAAATTACTTACAATATTAAAAAATCAATAAAAATAAAAAAATACGAAAAATAAGAAAGTAAATTTTCTAAAAATATTTTTAAAAATCCAAAAACAAGCAAATGTGATTTTCAAAGTTTTACCCGCTCAAGATTCACTTCAAGTGTCAAACTACCATTATGGCAGACGTAGGATTTATACCTAGAAAGCGTCAAACTATATCCAAATATAATTGACGAAGAATGCTCACCAACTAACCAAAAAATCATAACCTCATTAATATCAAGAGTAATTATGTAATAATAAATTGGAAAATGTCTCGTAGCTCAAATTTTGTGGCTCAAAAGTGGCTCAAATGGCCAAAACAACGTCGTTTTGGCCATTTGAATGTTGTTCTGTACTCAAAACGACGTCGTTTTGGCCATTTAAGCCACTTTTGAGCCACAAAATTTGAGCTACGTAGCATTGTCGTAATAAATTTTATAAAAGATTTTTAATCCATTTTGCATTAAAACATTTACCAGTGTTCTTATAATTTAAATGGTAAAATTTATTTTAACCTCTTTTGATTTGAGATTAAAGTACTTTACCTCCCTATGGTTCAAATATAATTAAAAAGTTTTTATGTGATTTTAAACTAAAGTACAATTATTAATACCGTTAACAATAGATGTGAAATGACTATAATATCCTCAAAACCTACAGGTTTCTTTTTTTTCTTTTTTTCTTTTTTTTTTATCCCACATGAGGTAATTACTTACAAGTCCTATCACAAGAACCTGTGCACCATTAATATAGATAAAAAGTCCTAAAAATTGATAATTAATTTTTTTTTCTAAATTTGTCACCAAAGTTGACAATTGATAACGTTTTTTGTGATAAAAATTTTAAACTGTCTCTAAAAATTAATAATTAGTAACAGTTTTTATAAAAACAATGATAAAAAAATAAAATTAAAAATTTTGTGGTAATAATTGAAAATGAATAAGACTTTTAGTGCACCAAGAGTTAAGAGGAGTTATTAGTGCACACATCTTCTTAATAAGACTTGTTAAAATAAACTTTCACATAATTTACTAAGATATAAATGTAACTAGTGTATGCCCGTATTTAAAGATACGGAGTAAATAATAATAAGATCAAAATGTAATTGAATATAAAATTATTAGGTTTAAATGTAATTTATCCCATTTGTTGCTAAAAATTTAAAGTCAAAATATGAATAGAGGTTTGGTTAGTTTTGAAAAGATATATTTTTTAAAAACTTGAAAATATGTTTAGTTGTATATTTTGAAAATAAACATTTCCCAATCAACAATTTGAAATACGGCAAATAACTCAACCATGAACATTTCGTTCTTATTAACAAACTTTATAACTCTAAAGTATAAACTTCATATGAACACAAAAATTAAGGTGTCGTTTGGCAATCGGGTTGGGTTGGTTTTTTTTGGTTAAATTAGTCACAAAAAGAAAAAATATGTTAAAAAATTAATAAAATAAAATGTCACATCCGAATTGTAATCATTTCACTTTTTCTCTCATAAAAGTCAAAAAAGTCAAAAAAATTAACCTAAATTAACTTTTTAGCATGGGCTAAAATAACCAAAAAGCCAACCTAATTTCCCAAATGAAGCCTAAAAATAAAAGCACCATTGCTAAGCAAGTCAATAAAAAATTGTAAACACAACAAAACTTACAAACCAAAGGTATTGTACTTTTGTTAGCGCTCTATAATCCAAAAAAATTGCACAAACAAAAACAATGCACACCAGTCAGTGCTCTGTAATTCCAAAAAAATAAAAATAAAATTAAATACCAAACAATATATACCACCCAATGCTCTGCAATCTATGAAAATTGAAATTGAAATGCACACCAATCAGTGTTTGGCAATCTAAAAAAATTAATTTTTAGATTAAAAAATTATTAGTTGACAACTATTTGATATCTATTCAAAATACAATAGCAATAATACAAAATTGAACACAGTGATAAAAGAAATAGTATGATTACAGATTGACAAATAAGTACACAATTTACTTAGGAAAAAAGTCCTAGTTATGCATAATCTAGTTTTTTTTTTTTCAAAACATGCCATAATCAATTCTAAAAAAAAAAAAAAAAAAACATATTGGACTCAATTCCATAAAAATAAATAACCTATAACTTGGGGTTTCTTTCTTGATCACATTAAATTTAAGTGACAACTTCAAAAAAAGGGAGAGCTCAAATGGTGTTTGTTAGGACCCTTTGTTGTCAAACCATGGAACAAAACCAAGGTTGTAACAATTTCTTATTTTCCAGATTTTCTTGTTTTGGTCTTCCCGCTCGAGCGGGGAAAGTGACGCTCGAGCGGGGTTTTCACCCTCCCAGTATCTCTCTCATGCCTGCAAAAATACTGGATAGTGGGATTCCACGCTCGAGTGTGGAAACATCCGCTCGAGCGTGGACCTTGTATGAATCGCAGAATATGCAGTCTCCGCTCGAGCGGGAATTCCCATGCTCGAGCGGACCACGCGATCTCAGGTTCTTTAAATTCGCATGTTGGGTCTGTTTTAGGATTACTTCTCCAAGATCTTGTTTAAGGTTTTTTAGGGTTTTGTTTGAGGTTTTCTTCTGGAGATTTTTGTGAGTTTTCCTTGATAAATTTGAATGAGTATTCAACTCATGAATTGAGAAGCACATATCAAGGAGATTGTTCGTATACATACAAGAGAGTTCTCTTCGGTGGATTCCGAAGATTCAAACGTGGAGTTTCAAAGGAGTTTGATTCTGTACGTAGTCGTTTATTTGACAAATGAAGTTGTGGATTCAACTTCAGATCAATCAGTTCCGAGACGAAGGTGTGGTGAAAGAGTTACAGAAGGTGTAAAGACAAATTTACTGAGTTGGGTAATTTGTGTATTATCTTTGTAATCTTTCTTTCTTCAGTAGTGGATGAGAAAGTTTGGCACTGCGTGATCTATGGGTGGAGTGAACCTATTGTCACCATTGATGGTGTTGATGTTCCTAAACCCCTTGATAAATGGGACACAACTGATTACCAAAACTCGAGTTGGAACAGTAAGGCTCTCAATTCCTTGTTTTGCTCCGTCACACCTGAAGAATTTCGTCGTATCTGTACGTGTGAGGTAGCAAAAGAGGCCTGGGACATTCTTGAAATGATTCACGAAGGTACTACTTCTGTCAAAAGATCAAAACTTCAACGTCTCACCTCCGCCTTTGAAACCCTTTTTATGCGCGATAATGAGACGTTTGATGATTTCTATGCAAAACTTAGTGATATCGTGAATTCCTGTTTCACACTCGGGGAAAAAATCCCGGAAGCTAAAGTTGTGGAAAAATTTTGAGGTCCTTACCCGAGAGGTTCCAATCAAAAGTGACAGCCATTAGGAGGCTCAGAATGTTGATACCCTCAAGCTTGATCAATTGGTTGGAAACTTGCAGACTTATGAAGCCCACCAGATTTCAAAAAAAAAACAAAAAGATAGTGTGGCTTTCACTAGTGCTCATGAGACTGCAAAAACTTCGGAGATTGAATTTGATTTAGAGTCTAAGATGACGGCTATGTTTACTAAACAGTTTAAAAAAAATTTGAAGAAAAAGAAGCCTAATTTCAGAGACCCTGTTTCAAAAGATAAGAATAATGAAAAACCCAAAACTTTTTCACCAAAACTTGCTCAAAAAACTGAAAAGAAGATTGTAAAGGGGCAAAAGGTCAAGTGCTATGAATGTCAAGGGTTTGACCATATTGCCCTTGAATGTCCGTCGAAAAAGAATCGAAAGAAAGTCTACACTGTGACTTGGGATGATGAAAGCGGGTCAAAGCAAGAACCCGAAGAACCTGAATTCGGGGAAGACGGGGATAATGCTTTCATAGCATTTTGGTCCACTTTTACTCAACCTCTTCCAAAGCTAGCGGAATTAGCTCGTGGTCAGAACCTGCATCATGCTCCCACCTTTGACGGGAGTAACTACCTGTATTGGAAGATCAGAATGAGAGCGTTTCTGAGAGCTTTTGACCCAGAAGGCTGGCAAGCCATTGAAGAAGATACAAAAAGTGCTGACAATCCGAGCAATCAGACAACCCTGATTTCTATTCGTGGTGCAATTTCTGATGAAGAATAGCAACGGGTTGCTCACTGCACAAAGGCTAAAGATGCATGGGAGATTCTGAGCCAATTCCATGAAAGAGGAGATTCACCTTCATCACCATCTAGCAACTTTTCTGCCTTAGTTGCCCGACTGGATGAGGTCAAGAAGAATGAGGAGCAAAAAGATGATGATGACACATCTACATCTGAAGACAATGATGAGATTACCGGTGATGATCTACAACAAGCTTACGAAAAGCTTTATGATGAATCTCTTAATCTGTCTAAAATCAATGACAAACTCACTCTCAAGCTCAAAGCATGTGAAAGTGAGAATGTCAAGCTGAAAGGAGAACTTGTAACAGCAAAGCAGAATATCATCAAGATCTCAAGTGACAAGCAAGACTTATGTGGAAAACTTCTATCCCGTGAAACTGAAAGGAATGAACTTCTGAAGGTGTATTCCACATATGAAGAGAAGCTTGAAAGTCTTGAGATGTCACAAGCTACATTGGAAGAGATAGTCTGTCAGAAAGATGAAGAACTCCATATTACTAGAGCCACTATTGCCATGTGGAACAAAGGTTCCAAATCTCTAGAAGACATCCTCAGGTCTCAACAAATGGGTTGTGACAAAAGTGGGCTAGGCTATGGTGCGACAGCTCACAAGGGACAGGCCTCTACCTCACATAACTTGAAGACTCAAGCAAAGGGAAAGTTGAAGATAGACCAGGATGATTCCTCTCTTCATCTACCAAAAGTGGGTAAGATCAACAAAAGGGAGGTAAAACCTGTTTTTATTTGTCATCACTGTGGTAGGTATGGCCACATTCGTCCTTATTGCTTTGAATTGCTTGGTAAGGTGTCTCAAAAGGGTAGAAATTCGAATACTTTTTGGGTTAGGAGACAACCTTACATGTCTAGGCAGAATACCAAGATTCATGAGGGTGTTCACAATGCCAAGACATTGACCAAGACTAAAAAGATTTGGGTGAAAAAAGATGATTTGACTTGTTTAGTTGTTCACACTGCTCTAAAAGCACGTGACTTACACATGTGGTATCTTGATAGTGGGTGCTCTCGTCATATGTCCGGTAACAAATTCTATTTCACCTCTCTTGAAAAATATGAAGGAGGAATTGTTACCTTTGGAGATGGCGACACTTCTAAAGTCATTGGTAAGGGCTCTATAAGTGTTGCTGGTCTTCCCAAACTAGATAATGCTCTACTTGTTGATGGTCTTAAAGCAAATCTTTTAAGCATTAGTCAAATGTGTGATTCCCATCATGAAGTATTGTTTTCAAAAAATAAATGTGAAATTTTGGATAAAAAGGGAAATACTGTCTTACATGGGGTTTTCACATCTGATAACTGCTATGGGATTGTTACTACTAATGATCTCACTTGTCACTCTGCCATCATAAGTAACATTGATTTGTGGCATCAAAGATTAGGTCACATGAATTTCAAAGACCTAACTAAGATAGCCAACAAAGAGCTTGTGAGAGGAGTACTTAAACTGAGTAAGAATTTAAGCCATGTGTATGGACCATGTCAACTTGGAAAGCAAACCCGTGCCCCTCATAAAAAGGTGAACATCTTTACAACCAAACGTCCTCTTGAATTGGTTCACATGGATTTAATGGGTCATACTCGCACTGAAAGCATTGGAGGTAAAAGATATATTTTTTTAACTGTTGATGATTTTACTCGATTTTCATGGATAAATTTTTTAAGGGAAAAATCTGATACGTTTGATGCTTTCCAGGCTTTAGTCCTTAAAATTCCAAATGAACAGGGTGTTTTCATTGGGCGTATCATAAGAATCCGAACTAATCATGGTCATGAATTTGAGAACAGTTCGTTTTCGGATTTTTGTGATATGCATGGAATCAAGCATGAATTTTCTGCACCTATTACTCCACAACAAAATGGAGTGGTTGAGAGGAAGAACAGAGTTGTTCAAGAAATGGCTAGGGTCATGCTCCTTAGCAAGAAACTTCCTCCAAAGTTTTGGACTGAAGCCCTAAATACTGCTGTTTATGTCATAAATCGCGTGTATTTAAGGCCCAACACACTACAAACTCCATATGAATTGTGGAAGGGATTGAAATCTAATGTAAAATACTTCAAAACTTTGGGGAGTAAGTGTTACATTTTCAAAGATAGAGAGCCTTTAGGCAAATTTGACTCCCGAAGTGATGAAGGTATTTTTCTCAGGTATTCAACCACAAGTAGGGCTTTTCGAGTCTATAACCTGCGAACTTCTTCTTTAATGGAATCAATCAATGTGGTTATAGATGACACAGGTTCACCTACTCCAGCAACAAATAAGGATGACAATGGTGAGTCTCCAATCTTGGATACTGAACCACAAAGCAAAGAGAAGTTGAGGTCCAAGCACAAGAAGTTGAGACGGCACCATCCTCACAGGTAAGTCAAAGTCCAAATAGTGCACAAAGAAACATCACTCCTGATGCTTCTGTCACCGCAAGTCCTGAGTTCAAACCATCAGCAAGGGTGAAACTGAATCATCCAGCTCAACAGGTGATTGGAAGTGTATCGGATCGAATGAAAACCTGAAGACAGATTCAGGATGAGGTATCACATATGTGTTATGTTTCTTTAATTGAACCTAAGAATTTTAAAGAGGCATTGCTAGATGATAGTTGGGTCAATGCTATGCATGAAGAATTAGGTCAATTTGAACGTAACAATGTTTGGACTCTAGTTCCCAGACCTAAAGACATGAATGTGATAGGTACCAAGTGGATCTTTAAAAATAAATCTGATGAGAATGGTACTGTGGTTAGGAATAAAGCCAGGTTGGTTGCTCAAGGCTACACACAAGTAAAGGGTGGTGACTATGAGGAAACGTTTGCCCCAGTTGCACGTCTCGAATCTATTCGTATTTTGCTTGGTGTTGCATGTTATCTTGGTTTCAAATTGTTTCAAATGGATGTGAAAAGTGCCTTCCTGAATGGGTACTTGAAAGAAGAGGCATATGTTGAGCAACCAAAAGGGTTTGAGGACCCTAAATGTCCAAATCATGTCTACAAGTTAGACAAGGCTTTGTATGGGTTGAAACAAGCCCCTCGGGCTTGGTATGATAGACTTACTACATTTCTTCTTGATAATGATTTTCAAAAGGGTAGTGTGGATAAGACCTTATTTGTGAAACATACTAAGTCTCATATTCTTGTTGCTCAGATTTATGTTGATGATATTGTGTTTGGATCCACTGTTGAACATCTTGTGAAATATTTTTCGAATTGCATGACACATGAGTTTGAGATGAGCATGATGGGAGAGTTGTCTTATTTTTTGGGTCTTCAAATTAAACAGTCTCCTTCAGGTATGTTTGTTTATCAGTCTAAGTATGCCAAAAATCTTGTGTCTAAGTTTGGTCTTGAGTCTGCCAAACATGCACGCACTCCCATGAGCACCAATCTTCACCTTTCCAAAGATTCTTCTGGTATTGATGTTGATCCTACCCTTTATAGGAGTATGATAGGGAGTCTTCTTTACCTCACAGCCAGTCGTCCTGATATTGCTATCAGTGTAGGTGTCTGTGCCCGTTACCAAGCCAGTCCTAAAGAGTCTTATCTTCTTGCGGTCAAACGCATCGTCAAATATGTTAATGGGAGATTGGGTTATGGGGTTTGGTTCTCTACTGATACTACAGCTAAAATTACTGGTTTTTCTGATGCCGACTGGGTAGGGTGTGCTGATGATATGAAAAGCACATCCGGGGGTTGTTTCAACCTTGGGAATAATCTTGTTTCCTAGCATAGTAAAAAGCAGAATGCCATCTCCCTTTCGACTGCTAAGGCTGAGTACATTGCTGCAGGGAGTTGTTGTGCACAAATGCTATGGATGAAGCAAATGCTTCATGATTATGGGATAGAATAGAACACTCTCACTCTTTTCTGTGATAACACAAGTGCCATAAACATTTCAAAAAATCCTGTCCAACACTCTCGCACCAAACACATTGACATTCGTCATCATTTTATTCGAGAGTTAGTGGAAGAAGGCCTTGTTGTTTTGGAACATGTACCTACTGAGCATCAAAAAGCTGATATTTTTACAAAACCCCTTGATCTTCTTCGATTTAAGTTTCTTAGAAAGACCTTGGGTGTAGTGCTCAATAACTAAGGTGTTTCCTGTTTTCTAAAATGGGTGTGAGTGGTTGGTTTTTTGTATACATGGATATGATAATCTCATTGTCATTGAGTTCTGATATCTTTGCATCAAACTTTTTTATGAACACTGCTCATGTTGCTTACAAGATCTCATTTGTCTTTGTTCATAGCTCATTCTGAATGCCCATACTCATTTACTTCATGATCTCATTCTGTACACATTCTTGAGATAAACTGTTGCAGAGGTTTCCACACAAGTGATCAAAGTTCTCTATGGACCACTAACAGTGTTTCTGGTACTTTTTCAGAGAAATTGACCTAGACTAGTATATCATGGGTGATGTTGAGTCTCTTAACCATCTACCATCTTTGTCACTTCCATGGTTTCTCCCTCAGTTCATTGAAATCCGGGCATTAGGAAAAGGCTACCTCAGAGGCACCAACCAGGCCATCCTTTTTGATTTCATTCTTCTCTGGTTTGGTCTCCATACTCTTGAGCGTGCATGCCACCAGTGAGTGCCCCCAAGAAAGAAAAGTTCAAAAACATAAAAAAGAGGGAATCATTGATTGAGGGGAAGCCTCCCCCTTTACTCAACAAATACCCCGTGATTCCTAGTGGTTTGACTTTTCTTTGTGATGGTCCGTTACTCTTGTCGGAGGTCTAGCCATCCGATCACTACGAGGATTAACTCTAGCTTTGTTGCTCTCAAGGATTACACACACACACTGTCTATTTGTGAGCTCTCATGTGTGTTTTTTGAGTTATACATTCTTATGTTGCTTATGGCTTTGATTAAATTCTATCTGTCTTGTTCTTGACCTGGTGCTTCAATTTTTTTTAAGTTTTCAGGACTCATGATTGATGGTATATCTTATCTTTGTGGTACAGTCTTTCCATTGAACCCCCCGCTGGTAACAGGACATCTTTGGTGTTTTTTATTTTTATTTAAAAAAAAAAAATTGTTTTGTCCCCGCTCGAGCGGACATTCCGACGCTCGAGCGTGGTTTTGAGCCTTGCAGTATTTTGCTCTTAGTTTTACAGTTCTGCGGAGGGTGAATTGACGCTCGATCTTCCGTTTTTGCGCTCGAGCGTGTCTCCGCGTGTTTGTCTCACGCTCGAGCATTCACACCTACGCTCGAGCGGACTGGTTTGTTTAAATTCTCCCTCCTTCGTCCTTTCAGTTCATTTTTCGAAAGTGCTCTCTCTCTCCTAGGGCTTTCCTTGTGATACCAGTCCTCTGCACTTCCTTGGTGTTTCCTTGGTGTTTTTTTCGTGTGTTTACACATCCAAGGTATATATCTCATCTCTTTCTCCTCTTCTTTTGTGTCGGATTTCTGTCCCTTTGCTCTATTTGTATTTGTTTGAGTTGGTTTTACAATGTGTAGATGGGTTTATTGTGTTCGTTTTGTCGAAGGCCCTTCATTGTTGATTTTGTTTAGTTAATAATGGACTAGTGTCTCTATCTTGCATCAAGCGTGAGTAATTTGGGCCTTTTGCTAGGTTTTTATTTGTCTTTTAAATTGGGGATTTTGGTCTACATCTATTGCCTTGTGTTACTGTGATCCTATTTTTTGCTGATTCAGTTCCTCACCATGCTGGCTACCTATGTGTTTGATTGCTATTTTCTTGGTCCTAGTACACATCTCATTTACTCTGCTTCATACTTGCAACATTTTGGTTCTCTTACGCTTACATTTTTGCATCATCAGATATCTTTCATTGCCTCATGTTGCTATATCATTGTGATACTAATGTTTTGTGGTTTCTCTGTTGGTTGTTGTTTGGTCTTGGGTTGAGGGTTGTTTGTCTTGGTTTTTTTATCTTGGTTTAGTCATGTCCTCCTTTAAAAGACAAAAGTCTACTGCCTTTCGCCCCACCTATAACACTGACTGCTTTCCATCAACTAAAAAAGCCAAGTTATACAGAGAGTCTTATCCAGCTCACTCCATACATCTTGAACGTAATGTTCAACCCTCCACATTCGAGTCTATACCTATCCGTTCATTTTTTGAACCTTTGGGGGGGGGGATAATGTTCTTTTATTTTCTGGTTCTCAAAACCTCACTTGGGTGCGAGAATTCTATTGCAACATGGAGAGTCTGGATAATATTGGGCCCTCCTTCAAAATATGGGTTAGGTCTAAATCCATTCTTGTTACCACCGCCCTTATTTGCGAGCTCTTAGGGATTAGTGAAAGATTTCCTATCTTCTACCCTTTTCCAGTTCGGCCTACTTGTGACTTTGATGAGGTAGCCCATACTTTGTGTGGTTTTCCTCGTTCTTGGCCTACCGGTTCCTTGATCAAACAGCATGAGCTACTTCCCCAATTTAGGTTGCTCAACCTAATTGTGTGTGCCAATATCATTGTTACCACCCACAGCTCCGAAATTAATCAAGACCAAGGGTTTGTCCTTCAGTGCCTTGCTCACAATCGTTCCATAGATCTTGCCACATTGATCATTCAAAAGATGGTTGCTGCTTTTGAGTGCAACAATCTTGGTTTACCCTATGGTTGCCTTATAAACCGGCTTCTTGCCAAACTTGAGGTCCCTGCTTTCGATGAGGATGAGTTTGCCTCTCTTTCCCGGCCTTTCACCAAGAAGACTATCTCCCAGAGTCAGTCTCATATTCGGGGGGTTTCTTCTGGTTTAGGTAGATCTGGTGCAGGTCCTAGTGATGCTGCAGCCATGGCAGAGGAGGCGGAGTATGATGCTGCTACTGGTGGCGGAGATATTGGTGAGGGGGAGCAGCATTCTCCAGTTCGTACCGTTTGTGGTCAGCTTCAGTCCTTTGAGAGATCTGTTGCTTCCCGATTTGACCATCTCAAGGAGATGATGGATATCTTTGAGGCCAGGCTCACCGATCTTGAGACCACAGCTGATACCCGGTTCAGTACCTTGGAGGCTTTTTCCTAGAGGATTGAGGCATCTGTGGCACAGACTTCATCTCAGCTGGCTCAGATTTTATCGTTGCTTCAGTTGCAGTCCCAGGCACCAGCTCCTTGATTTTTACTGTTCTGTTTTTCTTATTTTTGATCCCTCCCGGACAAAAAGGGAGAGTGGTGTTTTGTTCTGGTACAGTCATTGATGGTACAGTTCTTTTGTTTATATCCTTCTTTGGTACAGTTGGATCATTGTTTGGTTTTGTGGTTATACTTGTTATTTGGTACAGTTGGATTTTGTGGTTATACTTGTTATTTGGTACAGTTGGACATGAATATGTTTTTTTTTTTTTTTTTCTTTTATGGATGGATAGTATATTTGGATAGTATATTTTGTCTTGTGGATGGATTTATATTTTGCTATTTAATACAATTCCACAGATTTTGGTTGGTTTGTGTGGTTTTTTTTTTCCAGGGTAATTGATCAAAAGCATGGATTTTAGTTTTCATGGTTGTTGGTGCTTGTTAGGAAAATTGTTTTAGTGATTTTGTTAGGACAATTGTTTTAGAGTAGTTTTGTCCAGGATTTGACAAAGGGGGAGATTGTTAGGACCCTTTGTTGTCAAACCATGGAACAAAACCAAGGTTGTAACAATTTCTTATTTTCCAGATTTTCTTGTTTTGGTCTTCTCGCTCGAGCGAGGAAAGTGACGCTCGAGCGGGGTTTTCACCCTTCCAGTATCTCTCTCATGCCTGCAAAAATACTGGATAGTGGGATTCCACGCTCGAGCGTAGAAACTTTCGCTCGAGCGTGGACCTTGTATGAATCGCGGAATATGCAGTCTCTGCTTGAGCGGGAATTCCCACGCTCGAGTGGACCACGCGATCTCAGGTTCTTTAAATTCGCATGTTGGGTCTGTTTTAGGATTACTTCTCCTAGATCTTGTTTAAGGTTTTTTAGGGTTTTGTTTGAGGTTTTCTTCTGGAGATTTTTGTGAGTTTTCCTTGATAAATTTGAATGAGTATTCAACTCATGAATTGAGAAGCACATATCAAGGAGATTGTTCGTATACATACAAGAGAGTTCTCTTCGGTGGATTCCGAAGATTCAAACGTGGAGTTTCAAAGGAGTTTGATTCTGTACGTAGTCATTTATTCGACAAACGAAGTTATGGATTCAACTTCAGATCAATCAGTTCCGAGACGAAGGCGTGGTGAAAGAGTTACAGAAGGTGTGAAGACAAATTGACTGAGTTGGGTAATTTGTGTATTATCTTTGTAATCTTTCTTTCTTCAGTAGTGGATTGATTAGTGGCATTTTGCCCATGGTTTTTTATTACAATTGAAGGTTCTTCAATTATGGTTTTTCCACGTAAAAATCGTTTGTGTCGATTTACTGTTTATTCATAAAATAACAATCTAAATCACTTTCGTAAGCGCTTGTTGATTTAGATTGAGTGTTTTAAATATTTGGGAATTGGAATATTTTAAATCCTGATCTAATCACGAATCACTTAGGATTTTCAATGTTCTCCCTTTGGAGCATTGGAATCCATGCCAAAAAAATAATAATAATAAAAGAAATAAAAACCCAAAACAAATAAAATACCTTTTGTATTGAGCAAAAGTTGGAATGAATCTGAACAATAACAAAAAATTATAATAGGTTCTGCTCCAAAAAAATAAAATAAAAAACAAAAATAAAAAGAGCATAATAATGGGTTGTGCTCCAGTCAGTAATAAAACTTTAAGACGACTCAAACCTTAACCTTTTACAAAAAGCATCCTTAGAACTCTAAAGACAATATTAGAGATCCAATCAAAATTATTAGTAAAAGACAATAATTTGGGACTCAATCAGAAAATAAGAGATACAATCAATCAATACCGAAATGTAAACATCCCAATTCATACTTACAAATTTATTCAACTTTTCAACTCAACACCAAGCATTGATAAAGTAACCACAAATCTGTAAAATAGATCCTTCCAATGAACCTTGAGATAAGTGAAAAATATTGTAAAGCTTCCTATCAATTAAACAATCAACTAACAAAAACAAAAACACAGATCTATACATACATACATACATACATATATGAACCCTAGGCAATTGAAGAAATCTGAGGCTTTGAGAGGAACCAGAGTTCGGTTATAGAGTTTTGCATCTTTACAACGCAAAGTTTTTTTCGCTAGTGAGAAGCCAACTAAGAGCTCAATTTCTTCCCCAATAGTCGATAAGCATAGTCGATTGTGATGACTCTGCTCTAATCGGTCTAAAAAGCTAGTGTTTTAGATTTTCCAATTTGGTTGCTCATCGCGTCTCCGTCAGAAATGTACATTGAGCATAGTTTTTGGGTATTTTTGAAAATCCTGGGAGCTGAGTGGAAAAAGAAAAAAGAAAGGTCAAGTAAAGGAGAGAGAGGAGAATAATGGGCGAGAATCAAATTCTTGGCAAAAGATCTCAGCCATTCCATTAATTATTAAAGTGATCTCAGCCCTTGAAGAAAATATAAGAGAGAGACATTTTGAAATTTATATGACACATACGACATTTTTTAAAAATAGTTCTGCCATATTATATAATTTTTTTAAAAACAGTTCTGCTATATTATATAAATATCTTATATTTGTAGCAATAACATTGTCTATATAATCCACACTTAATAAATTACATTGATTGAATAGAAAGAGTGAGGGCAGAAGAGAAAAAGGCAAAATAAACCTTCATGTGGGAAAAAAAATTAAACAATTAAGGTTTCGTTTAGCTAAATAGGTTGGGACTAAATTAATCACTAAAAGATAAAATAGATTAAAAAGTTAAGACAAAATATTATATTTAAATCATAATCATTTCACTTTTCTCTTACAAAATAAAAAAAAAAAACCAACCCAAACGAACCTTTTAGTTCCAAGCTAAAAAAGTCCTAACTCCAAAAAGCCAATTAAAATTTTTTTTGCCAAATGACAGCTAAGAATTAAATGCTTAAAAAGGTTAACTCTTTATTAAGTTCTACTTTTAAAAAATAAAATAAAAATATAGAAATGATATATAAACAAAAAAATTATACAGAATGATTTGACTTCTTATTATTATTTTTTGTTTTAATCAAATATTCATCGTTATTCTCGTAATTTCAAAAATATCATTAACACGTCAATTTTATTTATTTATTTATTTACTTTTTTGTATAAATTTTATGTTTACAAATCATTTTTGACACCATGTTATTTATTTAACAATTTTAATGATGTCAATTTATAAAAGTCTTTTTAAAATTTACTTAATCCTTAAAAAAATTTGAATGTTCAATGGGTTCAATTAAACCCACTAAACTACACATAGTTGCGCCTCTGTATGAGAGCATAAATCATGAAAGTGGAACTTAAATTGCCACCGCTGGTGCTCTCGGTACGACTGGAACCTGAAAAGATACAGGATTGGCATATCAGATGTAATGTATAGTTGCAGATGTAGTATAATGAAAGTGGTGGAATGCAATGAGCCAGATACAATACAAATACAGTATAGTGTGTCAGTGTAGCATATCAGTGCGATGTGACAAGGGGCAAAATGCATGCCGTGATATGAATATCAATTGCTTCAGTGAGACTGATGTGCACAACAGTGTGGAAAATGTTGAAATGCAGACGAAAAATAGGGGAAATTACCTGGATGTCGTGGAGACTAAGCAGTGCCTCCTCTTTAGTATCATGCTCTCGAACGAAGCTAGTAGGTCGAGCAGTCCCTCAGTGTACTCCACGAGTGCCTGTAAATGTATTGCGAATGATCGGTATTCGGAAGGAACAAATATTAGAAAGAAAATGCAAAGCTGGAGAAAATGTGGTACATACCGGAGGTACGTCGTGAGCTCGAACGTATCTATGCCCAATCTCTGCCAGCTTAATTAGAATCTAGTAGGACGTCCCGGCTAGCCTCCATCATGTCAGCATAGTCGGGATCTCTAGCCAACCGGTAACCTGTCCAACGGGAGGGGCCCCTCCAGTCCTAGCCCTCGTTGCCCAAGTCTTACCTGCCATGGAGGCATCTGCTGCTCTGTTTGCACGAGTACCCGTCAAGGGAGGCATGAGATGTGTCTGGATGAATGTCGAATAGTCTTCCTCCCTAAGGAAGTAGTTAGCATCCAAGCCCCCGATGAACTGAATCATCTCCTGGAAAGAGAGGCTCTCTATCGTCCTCATAGATGCTGGGGACGTCATGGGAACTACCGGCTCAAGCAAACCCATAGTCTGGCACACGAACCGCTAGCCTAGAAACCAAGCTCGGCAAATTGGGCCCTCCAACAGAAGCCGAAAACGGGAGTCTTCCCAGGCTCTGGTATACTGATCCCTAACTCCAGCCGGCATCGTCGCCCAAGGCTGCCAAGTGATCTGCAAATAGGGAATATACAGATTGTTAGTCGTCATCAGTTGTTGATAAAGCAAAAAAAGTCGTGAGTTTTGGGTTACCTCCACTGCAGTCATTGTGTCGAAGTACCGGCGGAAGAATGAGAAGGTGTCCCGGGTCCTACGTAGGCATCTGCCATCATACCGATGAAAGTACGGTACAACAGGGGGCATCTCCACCTCTGGCTCCGGAGCAAGGGTTGGGAAATATGCATATACCCAGAGCTGCAAGGAAAATGCAACAGTGAGTGTACAAAAAGTATAGATACAGAGAATGCAGAATGCATAGTACAGTGTACAGAAAGTACAGCTACTAAGAATTCAGAATGCAAAAAGCAAAAGACAACAGTGAGTGTACAAAAAGTACAGATACAGAGAATGCAGAGTGTAGAATGCATAAATACAATGTATAGATACAGAGGATGCAAAAAGTGCAATGTATAGATGTGTAGAATACAGTATACAGTGTACAGAAAGTTTAAAGCAGAAAGCATAGAAACAAAAGATAGAAAATGTAAAGCAAAAATATAAAGCATACCTCCCAGGCTCTCCAATAGGCTCCAACCTTATCTCCCCTATTGCGGGATGTCGAGCTCATGTAGCCATATAGTGTGGCGAGGCCAGCTCCTCCCCAGTCATAGAGTCGGACCTGAAAAGATATAGTACGCCAGAGCCTAGGGAGCCTCCGATTTTTGGCTTTTGCTAGGGGGCCCAGTTTGCCAAGCTTGGTTTCTAGGCGAGCGGTTCATGCGCCAGACTATAGGTTTACTTGAGCCGGTAGTTCTCATGACGCCCCCAGCATCTATGAGAACGACAAAGCCTCTCTTTCTAGGAGATGATTCAGTTCACTGGGGGCTTGGATGTTGACTATTTCCTCGGGGAGGGATACTATTCGACATTCATTCAAACACATCTCATGCCTCCCTTGACGGGTACTCGTGCAGGCAGAGTAGTAGATGCCCCCATGGCAGGTAGGACTTAGGTGACGAGGGCTAGGACTGGAGGGGGCCCTCCCGCTGGACAGGTTACCGGTTGGCCAGAGATCCCAACCATGCTGACATACTGGAGGCCGGCCGGGACGTCTACCAGATTTCGATCGAGGCAGTGGAGGCTGGGCATAGATATGTCCGAGCTCACGACATACCTTCGGTATGTACCATATTTTCTCCAACTTTCCATTTTCTTTCTGATATTTGTTCTTTCCAGATACTGATCATTCGCAATACATTTATAGGCACCCCCGGAGTACACTGAGGGACTACTCAAGGTACTAGTTTCGTTCGAGAGCATGATACTGAGGAGGGAGGCACTGCTCAGTCTCTACGACATCCTGTATTTTCCCATATTTTCCGCCCGCATGTCAACATTTTCCATACTATTGTACACATCATTCTCACTAAAGTAATTGATATTCAGATCACAGCATGCATTTTGCCCCTTGTCACATCGCGCTGATATGCTACACTGACACACTGTACTATATTTGTACTATATCTAGCTCATTGCATTCCACCACTTTCATTATACTGCATTTGCAACTATACATTACATCTAATATGCCAATACTGTATCTTTTCAGGTTCCAGCCGTACAGAGAGCACCAATGGCAGTGACTGGGCCCGCACCAATACCACCTCCTCCAGTAGCAGAGGGGACGAAGAGACGGGCCCTAGCACGCAACCGAGAGGAGCGTCATGGTCGAGGTCGGAGGAGCCCTTTGAAGCTAGTGTTGAGTGACGATGATGCTGAGACTAGTGGCTTCGGGGAGGTAATGAGTCCACAGTCTGAGTTCTCCGAGAGTGGAGATGATGGTGGCTCGAGATCTGAGAGTGGAGGCGATGCTAAGTCGAGCTCTAAGGCAGAGAGCGGCAATGATTTCAATTTCGGTTCGGCATCTGAGTCAGACAACGGCGTTGATGGAGACAGCTCTGAGTCTCCACCTAGGAAGAAGACGAAGAGGGCCTCTCGAGCCTGAGATGACTGGTGCTGATTTATTTGTATTTTTGCTTAATTTTTTTTTTTGTTTGGTAGCATTAGCACATGTATAGCTTTAGGAAGTTCTATTTTGCTTAAAAACTTGTACTCCTCTTTTGTAAAAAGCTATGATCGGAATAAAAACCGGTGTAATTTTTATGAAAAGTGTTGTTATTTTTGCATCACGAGCACCATATTTGCATGAAATGGACACGGAATTGAATTGAATTGGCCACAAGCGCTTGATTAAAACAAAATGCTTAATCGGGTAATGAACTGACCAACAACCAAAATACAAAATGCAATATACAACTCGATAAACAACATAACAATAACTCGATAAAAAAAAACAACTCAAATACAACTCAATAAACTTGTTAAAAACCAAAGAACTCAAAACAAGACCTTAAAACACGTAAAGAGCAGAACATGACACATATTTTCAATATTGTTCAACACAAAGGTGGACAGCAGACCTGAGAGGAAGGGTGTTGGCCAGAAGAAATGGCCTGCCGGCCACCAATGTGGCCTGCCGGCCATCAGCAATGGCCTGCCAGCCACCAAAGTGCAAAACCTCCAGATTGTTGACAGTTGGCTTCTACTCACTGCCTTATCTTCTACAAAAGCTTTACCTTCATCATTTCTTCTCCAAAACTCATTCTAGCTATTGTTTTTTTGCCACAAATGAAGCCATTTCTTGCTCAAACCTCGCAGATTGGATTGCAACTTTGGACAGCTCGAAAAATGTAAATTCTCGGGGTTTCGGCATAAATGCACTTTTTTCGTTGAGTCGGACTCCACTTGTTTTCCGTTCCTTCATGCCGCAGCTAGATCCTAGAACTCGATTACACACGTCTTTAGCTTTGGGGAAAAGAGATATGCCCAACAATTAAAGAATTTCAGGAGCTAATGGAATCCCGGCGTGATGAGGAAATCATACCTCAGCCTCATTTCGGTCACATCCAAGCTTTGGGACGGATGTGTGGGCTCACTCTACACGAGGCTCAATCTTTGGTCCACAACGGAGAACTAGACATTCCCAGTTTGATTCATCGCTTTTCTGACGTCGGTGACCGAGGACCCTTTTCTGGCGGGGTTTTAGGCAACACACCCTTTGCTTATGTATGCTAGCACATTTTCTTCTCGCCCCAAATTTCAGCGGGTCTAGCATTCGGTTGATTGAAGTGGCCCAAGGTTTGAAAGAGGGCAAGAGTTGCATTGGTTTGGTGCTGGCCGAGACTTTGATAGGCTTAGACGTCTTCTATCGGCGAGAGACTACCAAATTCGCAGGAAGTCCACTACTTCTGTAGGTATTGTTTCTTGTCCTTTCTCGTATGTGTTTCTCATATCACTCGGCACTTATGCTCTATTCTTCTCTCAAAGCCCTTTTCTCACTTTTCTCTCAACATACAACTCTCTATTCTTTAATCTCTCTTTTCTTTCATCCCTTCCCAAGTATGGCTCATGGACAAGCTGAAGATAGTGGACTTTTGCCCTGCATGCTTAGCTCAAGCGTACTTCTTCTGCCAATAGCTAGTGGATTTCCTGAATGAGGGGTGGTGGTGCCATTGGATGTGTAACAGGTTTGCTGTTGACATTGCTTGGCATTGCCCTGGCTTAACCTAACCGAAATAAGCTGCAGATGACTTGGCAACCTGGTATTCAACTGATCGGCCATACACACTGTGTATTCTACCTTCCATTCCTGTTTAGACGTCAATTCGGGCATAACTAGACCCGCCCAGATGAGGGGTAGAGTACCTGGTTTCATTCCCCATCCGAGGTTCGCACTTGGCTAGATACCTAACTGCTTGGAGGACAAGAGAGCTTTTGGCCCCTACCCCTAGTTTCAGCTACGCCCTTTCTGGCGAGTGTTTAGCCTAGCTCAAGGATGAGGCACAGACCGGGCCTACTTTGGTATCAAGAGCTTCCACAAGCACAAGTAGGGAACGCATGAGCACCTGACTCATTTATGCCCCTAGTTTATTACTTTGACCTTTCTTTTCAAGTTTTTTAAATGTAATAAAAACAACTTTGATTTTTATTAGAGAGCTAGAGAACTTTGTATTGAAATCAATGATATTAAAGTTGTGAGTATTGAAAGTTTTCCTTTTTGTCCAAAAATAGTCTAAGTTGTAAAAGGTAAAATTTAAACAAAATCAACTTTTATTAAAACTTTTCAAAACCATTTCCGAAAAGGATCACCACTTGACACACACGGAATCTATCCTCGAGATGTACAACCCCGAATCCAAATATCACAAATTGCCCCTTGACTGAATACCACATTGCTCAGCATTGTAACCAGCTCTTTTCTCAGAGTAAAGATCACAACTAGACAAAGATGACCTGATCAATCACCTGGACAGGACAGTTGAGTTAGAGATGTTTATGGACGGACTTCAGGATGAAGTTGCCTACGTATCCCGAAGATGGGAATCAGGCCTTACGTAGTTCGGTTCGAGTTCACTCGAGTATTAACTCTCTCCTTTTGTGCTCTAACTTTTTCCAAGGCCGCTCTTTAGGGTTTTCAACCTTGCGAGCTCAGTTTTTCTCTATTTCCAATTTTTCATGCTCTAACTTTTGCCTAGGTCGCCCTTCCAGGTTTTCAGCCTAGCGAGCCTCTCAGGGATAGTATTTCTTCAACTTGTCCATGTTGATTGGTTGGAAAAATTCTAGGCCATCTAGGTCCATGAGAATAACAGCTCCACCCGACCAGATAGTTTTGATCATTTAAGAACCAGTCCAATTGGGTCTAAACTTGCCCCTAGGGTCATGGATGGGAGCTCAGTTGTTTTTCAGCACCAAATCCCCCTCTTTAAGATTCCGAGACTTAACCTTCTTGTTAAAAGCCCTAGCAATCCTGCGTTGGTAACCCTGAACATGGTACAATGCTTTCAGCCGTCTCTCATCAAACAACTTCAGTTCTTCAAACCTGCTCTACTGCCAGTCCGCCTCTGCTATTTGATACTCAACCATGACTCACAGCGATGGGACTTGTATTTCGATTAGCAGGACAACTGCCATCCCATAGACAAGAAAATAAAGAGTTGCCCCTGTAGATGTCCGGATTGAAGTTCTATAACTCTAGAGTGCGAATGGCAATTTATTTGGCTAGTCCCTGTAGGTCTCAACCATCTTTTGCAAAATATTTTTAATGTTCTTGTTGGCGGCCTCAATAGCTCCATTGGTTTGCGGCCTTTATATAGATGACTTATGGAAAGCCACACTGTATTTCTCCAACAAGTTTATCACCTCCTTCTTGAAGTAGGAGCCATTATCTGAAATGAGCTCGTTTGGGACTCCATATCGGCAAATGATGTTATTTCTAATGAACTTAGCCACATACGATGCTTTTAGCACTGTGTAAGACTGAGCTTCCACCCACTTTGTAAAGTAGTAAATTGCCACCAGAATGTATTCATGCCCATTCAACCCTTTCGATGTAACTGCACCGATGACGTCAATTCCCTAGACTGAGAAAGGCCATGGTGAAGTCATATTGTACAGCTTCGACGACAGGATATTCATGAAATTGGCATGAATTTGGCATTTGTGGCATCGCCGAACAGAACCAATATATTCCTCCTCTATCGTAGACCAATAGTAACCCTGCTTGAGAATCTTCCGGGCTAATATTACTCCGTTCATGTGCACTCCGCACTCTCCTCTATGGATGGCCTCCATCAAGCGCTTTGATTCCTCTACTTCGACACATAACTTGTGCATTCCCAAATGACCTCTCTTGTACAATTTACCTCCGCAGATGATAAATTGAACGGCCATCCGCCGTATTGCCCTTTTGTCCTTGGCATTTGCCCCTGGTGGATAAGCCTCATTTTCCAAGAAGTTCCAGATGTCATAGTACCAAGGGTTTTGATCTTACGTTTGATCTATTGCAGCGATAGTCTCATAGGCCAGTGTATATCTCTGCTCAATGATGATCGGACGCATCCGGACTCCAAGAGGGATGTCTATCATAGAAGATAGAGTTGATAAGACATCAACGAACCTGTTATTTTCTCTCAGTAAATGTGTGAAAGTCAACTTTTCAAACCTTGGAATCAGAACGTCCAAGGTCTAGTAATAGATCTTCATATTTTCTTCTTTGACCTTCTAGTCTCCGTTTGCTTGAGACACAACTAGGTTCGAATCCCTGATCACATCCAACCTTTTTGCCTCTAGTTCCAGGGCGACTTCCAAACTAGCGATGCACGCCTTATATTCTGCTTCATTATTGGATACCTTGAACTGGAGTTTGAAGGCTAAAGGTATAAGGGAATTGTCGTGTGCTATCAGTAACACACCGATCCCATAACCATACTAATTAGACACTCCGTCAAAGTACATTGTCCAAGTCTCTTCCTCAACTTACAGAATGGCTTCATCTAGGAACAGGTATTCTACTGCTTCATCCCCTTCCACTGGGTGATCTGCTAAAAACTCCGCTACAGCTTTCCTCTTGACTGATTTGCGAGTAACATACTTGAGATCGAATTCGAAAAGAAGAAGCAACCAACGAGCTAGCCTACCCATAAGCGCTGGTTTCTCGAAAAGATATTTGATGGGATCTAATCTCGAAACCAAAATTACAGAGTGGGCTAACAAGTAGTGCCTCAACTTCCTGGTAGTCCACACCAAGGCTAAGCAAGCTTTCTCCAACGGAGTGTAGTGGGTCTCGTAGTCCAGCATTTTCTTGCTCAAGTAGTAGATGGCTTTCTCTACCCTATCCTCAGATTCTTGAGCAAACATGTATCCCATTGTTGTGTCTGTGACTGACAGATACAGAATCAATGGCTTCCCTGGCTCTAGCAGCGACAACACAAATGGATTCTGAAGATACTGCTTAATCTGCTCAAAAGCGAATTGACATCAATCATCCTATTGGAATTTCTTTCCTTTTTTCAGGAGACCAAATAATGGTTCACAAGTCAAGGTTAATTTGGAGATAAACCATCTTATGAATTGCACTTTACCCAGAAAGCCTCGCACCTCCTTTTCAGTCCTTGGTGGTGGCATTTCTAGGATGGCCTTGATTTTGGAAGGATTTACCTCGATGCCCCTCTATGTGATCAAGAAACCCAGCATTTTCCCTGATGTTATGCCGAAAGTACACTTCTGTGGATTCAACCTCAGTCTATATTCTTTGATCCATTGAAAGAATTTATTCAAGGCGGTATAGTGGCCCTCTCTTTCTTTGGACTTGACGATCATGTTGTTCACATACACCTCAACCTCTTTATGGATCATATCATGCAGAATTGTGGTTGCAGCCCTTTGATAAGTAGCCCCAGCATTCTTCAGCCCAAACGGCATCACCCTGTAGCAGTGGGTTCCCCACGGCATAGTGAAGGCGGTTTTCTCTCTGTCCTCAGGTGCCATCAGAATCTGGTTATACCTAGAAAATCCATCCATGAAAGAGAGCAACGCATGACCTGTGGTGAAATCCACCAATTCATCAATATGTGGCAAGGGAAAATCATCCTTCGGACTAGCCTTATTAAAATCCCTGAAGTCAACACAGACTCTGATTCTGCAATCCTTCTTTAGGACTGGAACAATGTTGGCCAACCACGTTGGATATTTAGACACAAACAAGAACCCTGCCTCAATCTGTTTGGTAATGTCTTCCTTAATCTTCAGAGCCCAATCCGGATGTATTCTTCGCAACTTTTGCTTGATGGGTTGGGCCTCGGGGTCAAGAGGGATCCGATGCTGTACAATCTCAAGATCGATTCCAGGCATGTCCTCGTAAGAACATGCGAAAACATCTTTGAAATCTTTTAATAAAGCAACTAAGCGCTCGCGCTCCTCCGAAGACAACGTGGACCCAATCTGGACCAAACGTGGATCCTTCTCAGTACCCACATTAAAAGTAATGATTTCATCAGCAAGGAGTTTCGCAAACCTGTTATCCTCCCGATTAATCAAAATTTTCAAAACCAGATGAATTCCTTCCTCTTTGTTTTTATTAAAATTTTGAAAGTCCTAATCAATGCAATAAACAAGCGGCATAGAGAAATACTCAGAATCTGCAGTAGCATTCTCATTCATAAAGTCCAGCTCATTCAGCTCTTCGATTATAACCGACTCAAAAGCAAAAGAAAATGATGACCTGGACAAGACCTTGGCATCCGGGTTATCACTCCCAAGAATATCGGACCCAAACTCAGAAGAACCAAAATTTGATTTCGACTCCACAGACTCTGTGGAATCAAATTCTGGCTCATTACCCAACTCAGAACTACTAGATAGGTAGCCCTCCTCCAGCTGCCAAATGAGAAATGGTGCTTCAAGTGCACCCAAAATGTTCCTAGATGGGTTCATAACCGATTGGTCCCCGATCATGGAGATAGTCAAGTTATCCCCCAAGCTCTTTGGGTCGATCGGAGGATCTGAAAGGAGACATGCCAGTGCTGCCCCTACTTCAAGTTCGCTGTTGTCCGAATCATTTTCCATGCTCTTTTCAGCTTCAGTAGTTGGTTCAGTATCTCCCTCTGTATCACTGTTTTGCAGCTGCAAGTCAAAGAAAATTTCAAAGCCAGGAATACGCTGCTTCTCAGAATTCAATCGGGGCTCAGGAAAGCAGCAAAATGGAAACTCTTCCCCTTCCTAAACAAAATGACCATTCAGTGTTCCCCAGATCTGTTTGTGAACAAGCTCATAGCACTTCCCGGCCTACTTGGCTCTAGCTCTACCTGTCATCTCTTCTCTCTTTCTGACCTAATCTTCTTTGGTAGGCGTATAGCCAAGACCAAAGGCATGTGAATTATGTGGCACATTAGCCAATGCTATGACACCCTTCCAGCCGCTTCTTCCAAGCCCCATTCCAGGCACATGTTGTAGCTTGTTCATGAAATAGATTGATTGGGCGCTAACATACAAGCCCTCATCTGCTGCCAAGATGTTCTGCACCACCCGGGCCTTGACTAGGGTAAACCCTGAAAGGAATACATCCTCCTCGCCATGAACAATTTCCAGCACAGGTGTAGTTACCTCTGGCAGAGGATGTTTGGACGAATTCTCGAACACAATAGCCACCCCCTTCCTATGGGGGTATTTCAGCATTTGGTGGAGGGTAGAAGAGACAACTTTCACCTAGTGCAGCCAGGGCCTCCCTATCAGTAAATTGAAAATGACCGGCACATCCAGGACATGGAACTCAATATCTCGTTGAGCTAGACCCACTTGAACTCTGATCTGTACTGTGCCCATAACCTCTCTACTGGTATTGTCATATGCCCGAATCACCTAGGCTGTAGGCACGAAATTTGCTGGTTTCAGGTCGATGGCATAAGCTGTACGAGGTGGATAAACGTTGATAGCTGACCCAGTGTCAATCAATACCACTACCACCCACTTTTCTCTGCACTCCACTGATATGTACAGAGGTTTATTGTGTGCTAAGCCTTCTGGCGGCAGTTCTTTGTCTGAGAAAGTTAAAGTTGGCGCAGCGCCTCCCAGGAAGACTAATCCCACAAGCTATTCAGGAGTCGTGTCAATGGACAATTTTGCTCTATCCATCGCTGATAGTACAGCATGTCGATGCACGCAAGAAGCCATGAGCAGGCCCAGAATGAAATAACGGCTTGAATTTTCTTCAGTTGTTTTAGCACCTCCTCTTCTTCTAACTGTTTTTCCTTATGTTTTTCAACCTCCTTGTCTTTCCCAAAGGCCTCGGCTTGGTCTAAATATGGGGGTTTGAAATACCGTCCACGAGCACCATACACCTCTGGCAACCGACAAACAATTGTCCAGCTCCGTTCTAATCACTCTCACATCAGAAACATCCCCCGCAGGGTGTTGGGCTTTTCCAGCTTCCTGTTTGTCTTGATCCTTTTCTTGCACAAACTGCTTTAACGCAGCTTCCTGTTTTGTATCCGCGGTACTCACAATGCCCAATTCCTAAGATAAATTCTTGATACCGGTGCTCTCCGATAGTTTTTCCTTTTCCTCGACCATTCTGACGACTGCAGCTATTCTTGCTTCATTTTCTTCAGGTTTTGATTCAATTTCTTCCTTCCTGTTAGGTTCATCACTTAACCACCCCGAGTTGTCCGTCGACCCATTTAGATTAAACCAGTCAATTTGCACGTCTCCCTAATCTTGTTCGTCATAGAACTGCAGATTGTCTAAGTTCTCCTCTAGCTCCGCTAGATCGTCCAGTACCTGACTTGGGCCATCCTCTCTAACTACATTGACCTTCGCTGCTATCGGCAATACCACTTTTGGTTTGGCTTGATTGGTCGGCACAATGAAACAGCACGGGTCATACACTTCCTCAGCTAAGTCCACAGAGCTCTCAGGCAACGGACTGTCATTTTTCTCCAAGGCCAACTTCCCTTCTTCTGCCACTATTACCACCATGGGTTCGGGTTGAAGTGTGGACGTGTCCATCATGCATAAGTCCGTGCTTTCAGGGATGAACAACGTCGGTTTGGGTAGGTGGAAAGGGGTAATATATACGCTGGGGTCATAGGGGATGGCCAGTGTATGTATTAGGTTTAAGTTCCGATGTGGGGGAACTTGGTCGTGAGCAGGGAGAGGGTTGGTGGTTACATTTGGCTTTTGGGGTGGTGTTATCACCTTATTGTCGATGAGATCTTGAATCTCATGACGCAGCTTGAAGCATTGGTCGGTGTCGTGACCGTGCTGCCGGTAAAAAGCGCAGTATTTAGCTGCGTTGTGTTTAGGTGGGAGAGGATCGGGTAGTGGGCAAGGCTCTAATGGTTTAAGATGCCCCTTTTTGATCAGCACCCTTAAGGCTTGTGATAAAGGCATGTAAAGTGAAGTAAAGACCCTTTGGGATTGGGCTTGGTTGTTTGAGGTTTGTGGAGTTGTACGGGTGAAAAGGTTGGCGGTCTTAGCTGTAGTGGTGACAACATTCAGATTAGATGGCTGCGCAGTTGTGCTTCCACTAGTGGTTGCATTGCAATTGCGAGCAAAAGGCCTTTTGGCCTGCTCCTTCTCATCGGTTATCAACCCCTGTTTCATTGCATTTTCAATTTGAACCCCTATCTCATGAAGCTCAGTGAATGTGAACAACGGTAAGACGATCATCTTTTGCAATAATTTCCCTTGCAGATTGTGGACCACCATCTTGATTTGATCCTTCTTGGACGGCCTAGTAGACATTATCGAAGCCTTAGCCCTCCACCTCGTTACAAAGTTTGAGAAGCCCTCCTTTGGCTCTTGACGAGTTGCCTCAAGATCATGGGTAGTGACCTCAATTTGTGTGTTGTATGAGTATTGTGCAATGAAGGCCTCAACCATTTCCTTCCAGCTTCGCTTTACTGAATCCTCCAGCTTTGCATACCAGATAGCAGCTATTCCGAACAAGGTCCGACCGAAAAACAAAAGGTTTTGAAGTCTGGTGAGGCCCATTGGCCTTAGAATATCGGAGAACAACCGCAGATGAACCATGGGATTCCCAGAGCCATCGAATCGGTCTATGTGTGGCATTTTAAACCGGTCTGGCAAGGTTACTGCAGAGTCAGTATATCCATTTTCGATGTCGGGGATAAAGTTCATGTCCTGTGCCTGCTTGAAAAGCTTCTCCAGCTTATTGAGCTTAAGTACAGTCGAGTCAACTTTGAATTCAAACGGAGGCTCGGTTTGGTACACTGGTGCCTTGGAGGCTTGTGGTGGGATGGGGTCTACTGGAATAGCCAGATTCTCTTGGCCATTGGTAATGATTCCAGGTGCTGGGATACCCGCAGGAGGTGCATGGGAAGCAGAAGCCGCTGCCAGCTACGGTTGCTGTTACTGCGGCCTATTTATCAATTCGGCTTGGTGGGCTGTAAGTTTAGCTTGGCGAGCAGCATCTTGCTGCATGGTTTATACTGTTTGCTGGAGATGACAAATCAAGTCCTTTATACCGACTGTAGGGTACTAAGTCATCTGAATTGGCGAGTGATCTCTTGCTGGCCTAGATATAGAAGATTGAGCCTAACTAGATGCAGGTGATTGCTGAAATGGTGAATTGTGCCTAACTCTCCTCCGTCTAGTAACCGGTGGTAGTGAAGCAAACATAGGTTGTCCCCTAACAAGATCTCTAGATCTGTAAAGTATCCTTACATGGGTCCAAAGTGCTTGGGGGGCATCCGAACTGTCTGAAGCAATTGTGATAAACTACCTTGCAAAAAGAAATAAAGCAAAAAGGAAAACAATAATCAGAAACCGCACAGCACCTTAGCTCAGATGTTAACAACACACAGTTGTAATCAAAAGCTACAGAACTACACTAAACACTAATTTCTACCCCCAAATCTGATACCCAAACTTGCAACTAATACGCACATTCCTATAGAGTCTCACTCTAAAAGCACACACCAGTTAAGTGAGAGCCAAAACACCCTATGAGGGGGTAGGGTTACCCTATCCTAGTTTCGTCAGGAACTAGGGTTCACTATTCAAACAATGCGGTTTCATGCAATCCTCTATTCGGCTGAGCAACCTACCCTAGTTTGGAACAGTCTCTATGGCTTTCGATATGCAACTAGGCCAAATGGTCAAAAAGGGTACCTCAACAAGACTACCTAATATACCTCTCACACCTAACACCGAGAAGCGAAAGGAGGATCAAATGGTACAACGGTAGTCCAGATCCAAGGATTGTGTTCCCATCGTAGCAGAGCTTGTGACCGATCAGCCTTTTGGCAAGCTTTTAGGCAAGCCTCCAGCAAACCGTCCAAGAATAGCAGATGGCAAACACAGTGACTTAGGTGCACCAATGCAAACGTAATGCAAAGAAACATATAAGTATAAATAAAATTTAATATCATGTGTTCGAGTCAAGTTTTCTAATTTCCCCAGCAGAGTCGCCAGAAACTGTAGCTCGACTTTTTTCGCACCCTTTTTGGAAGTTCGAATATAAGCCCAACAATTCGGACTCCGACGGTTCTGAATCTAATCTCACAAGTGCAATGTGAAATTGATAAATACCAAAGAGTCCAAATCTGGCAAATTTTTTGGAAAATCGATTTTGAATAAAAAATGCCAAAATTGGACTGCTTTGCCAGATACAGAGTCGCCACCTAAATATTTTATTTTGAGAAATTTAGGAAACCCATGACTCGTGCCAAAGACCATATGTCCATCATCACCAAGATTGCCTCGGCTCGGGAACTTAGGTACGAAGAGGGAAGGTCATGAATACATTTAAGCACCCCCGCTCACCCGATCAAAGATCGATCTTTACTAATCATGATATGATTTTTATCAACATTATATGCTCTTGTTTTGGTTTATTAGGCTAGCATTACTATGTGATGCGCACAAGCAAGGTATAGACTAGTTTGCCCGAATTGGAACAATTCAATTTCATGTTTGTTTTTCAAAAAGGGTTTGATTTTGCCACTTAACAAAGTGGGCTTAAATTAATTTGCCACTTGACAAAGTGGGCTTAAACGTACATTCATTGAATCATTTCAATTCAAGCAACAAGCCTTCATCCACAGGTACTCAAACAGTTTAACAAGTAAGCACTTAGCCTCATGGCAAACATGCTAGTCATGGCAGTCACTCACACTCATGCAAGTATGCAAAAGCACTAAAAACTCACCTAGTACTCCAAGCTAAGATAAAACAAAGAGTTAGAAAAATATGCATGTTACCTACCTTATGCAATATGACTAATGCAACGTATGCAATAATGCAATAGGCTCGACTACTTAACGTGTTATTTTCAACAATTTCATAGCATGCGTTTAAACACATATTCAACAAGGTAATAATCGATAATGCAAGTTTGAATGATGAAACGAGCCTTGGTGTATGTAAGACAAATGAATGGATGCAAACATGTGATATGCTAATTGAAACGTGAAACCCCTAATCTAACCATCAAAAGCGGATAAATAAAAAGGAAAAAGACATTGGGTTGGAAGACATGCACATAATTACAACATTGATGCCCTCTCGTAAGAGGGTTCGAATGAATAAACTAGCTAAGCTAAACTACTTAACTAATTATTACAACACTTGAATAAATAAGCTAGCTATCTAAGCTAATTAAATATTACAACAATTAAATAATTTAACTGGGCTAAGCTAATTAAATATTTACAACACAAACTAATTTAATTAATCAATCTAAACTAATTAAATAAGTACAAAACAAACTAATTAGCTACAACTGATTAATTGCAACATGGATTAATTAACTAAGTATAACACTTGCTAATTAGCTACAACTAATTAAGTAGTTCGGGAAAGCGAGGGAGGCCCAATGCATGCTCGGTTTCCACCCGAATAATGTCCACTATCTACCCCCAAAAGCCTCTGTTGCACAACCCTTGCACGGATTTTCCATTTCCAAGTCAAATCTGCTCTGCTTCACAAACATTCTGCTCAAAATTCACTGGTGGCCGGCAGGCTAGAAGTGGTAGCCGGCCGGCCACCAATAAGGGATTGCTGTCCAACACTGATGACCTGTCGGCCAGAGACAGTGGCCGGCTGGCCATTGATGATGCACCATTCGTTGCTGCAACAGAGGGTAAACGGGGCAAAGAGAGGGTATTCTTATAGATTGTTTGTACTGTGTATCCCTCCTTATCATCAAAACCTCTCAAAGGAGTGATATACTTGGTTCTCAAACCATCAATTCAAACAATTTCATTGCATGATGGCTAAGGAACCCAGATGTACAAGTTTAATAAATGCACAAACAAGACCAAAAACCATCATCCTATCATGCATGATCAAGGGCAATGAAGACCTAGAAAACTTGGCACATTTCATCACTTTGAGTATGAAATGCCCCAATTTTCCTTGTGTTCAATTAACATCCGATTGAACACACCAAAACACAATCAAATTCTTATCTTTGCACAATTTTAGTTTCCATTTTTGTTTACCCATTTTAATTACCCTTCCATTCTTTAACCAATTAAGTCCATTGGTGAGTAAGTCCTCTAAAAGAGAAGGAAGTGTCAAACAAGGGGTAGTTTAAGGCAAGAGAGAAGTGTCATGCCGTTGATAATGAACTCTCAAAAGAGGGTTAAACCATTAGGCATTGACCTCAATCTCAAGCCTAAGCTATCCTAAGGTTGAAACAACTCTCTCAAAAGATGATTAAACCATTAGGCATGGACCTCAATCTCAAGTTTAAGCTATCCTAAGGTTGAAACAACCCTCAAAGCAAACTAAAAAAGGTCAAGAAATGAGGGACGTTGCAGAGACTAATGAGTGCTGAAATTAAGTAAGAAAAGCACTAAAACATGCAATCAACTCAAACAAGTAGTGTCTAAAGGTCTAAAACACCAAGCTTGTGAGAACACTTACACTACAAGCATACAATACAAGACTCAAATGCAATAATCAACCAAAAACAGAGTTAAAACAATCCAAATCAGAGCCTAAAACATGCTGGAATTAGGCTACAAAAGACATAGAGCTATCTAGGCTTGCAAACAAGACACAAGGAGGGGAGGCTAACCCCTCTAAATTTAGACTTCAAAACATGATTTTCCCTACTGAAATTACTCTGAAATTCAGTGTTCAAGAGCCCAAAAAAAGATGGTTTGAAAGTAGAAAACAAAGGTGGAAAGGCTTTACAAACAAGAAATAAAGAATGGTGAGCCACCCCCTAACCTTAAATAACCTGAAACCACCAATTTCAGCCCACCAAAACAAAGTTTTTTATAGCCCAAAAACAGCCCAAAATCAGTAGGAAAAGATAAAAATACAAATATGCAAAATAAGGTAAAAAGGCAAGTATTATACCTCTTGAAGCAAAGATCAATTCTAGGTAACAATTCAAGCCAAAACCACCTTTTAGAGCTCCAAGAAGACTTCAAGGAAACTCAGTCCAAGGGTGATCAACTTTGATTAAGGAGGTGTAGGAAAAAATGTAGTATATGTAGGCTATTGTGCACAAATTTACAAGAGAGAGAAAGAGAACTGTAGAGAGAGAGAGAGAGATAATTTTTGCTTCAAAAATTCTAACCCTCAATAATGGGGGAGGAGACGCCCTATATATAGAAAAACACGCATTTGGCTGAGATATATCCCTCCATACACGTGTAGGGAGATGCAACCAACTGTGGTAACAACTGGCACAGCTGTCAACTGGCAGTCCACCAGAGAAGGCTTGCAAGTCCCAGGGTCTTGAGGTTTGAAGCACTAAGGTTTTGGTCCAAAACAAAGCATAGAATGGACAGGATTTTAAGGCCCAAAGACAGGGCATTCCATCGAGGACTTCGGGCACTAAAACGAGCACATGTAATCATAATCATCAAGTGCACAAGAGACGACGTTCATGTCTTGAGAATGGTCAAAAATGGGGTGTCTACAGGTATGTATTAAGATTTAGGTAAATTATCAATAAATTTTAATAGTTAGACTTAATTTTTATCAAGTTCTAATAAAATTATCGCTAAAAATAATTTTTTGTGACAATTTTTTGCATATGTTGTTAAAAAATGACAAAGTTGAAAATTAGTAATATTTTTTTGTGATAATTTTTTTAAACTGTCGATAAAACGCATAATTAGTGATATTTTTTATGACAATTTTTAAATTGTTGCTGAAAATTAACAATTAGTGACGTTTTTTAATAGTATTTGATGAAAAATATTATTAATTATCATAGGACTTATTGGATAATAAGTCTATTTATTATGACCTACACGTAAGTCTCTCTTAAGATTTTCAATTGATGAAAGTTTGAGCAAGGTGTAGCAGAGGGTACTGAACTCAATGATGAGCTACTTCATGCTTTTAGAAATTTTTTGATTTTTTACGAAAAGATGTACAAAAAAATAGAGAGATTGATGTGATAATTTATAGTGACTTTTTGACTTTTTTGCTAAAATATTCCTTTCCCAAACGAGGCTGTCATTTTTCAATTAGAAAAATAGTTTGAAGAATTTTTCACTAATTTTTTAAAAAAATCTAACACACACAACTTAATCGCATATTGATGATATGATTTTGTGAAAGGGCATGGCTTTTGTCTAGTCCGTAATCGGACTGGACCGTGGGGTTGGGCCCGTGGCGGCCCATCACGGGTCCCGTTTTGATAATCTAAACCGTTCAATGTGTAGAACTCGTCGAGTACTATATGCCTATAAAAAATCACGTTAATCGGATATCGATAGCTATGTGATCAAATCAGTTTTGTACAAAAAAAAAATTGGACGGCGAATAAATTAACGGTTGACAAAAATCTATTTTGATCACATAGCTATCGATATCCGATCAACGTGATTTTTTACAGGCATATAGTACTCGACGAGTTCTACACATTGAACGGTTCGGATTATCAAAACGGGACCCATGATGGATCTCCACGGGTCCAACAGCACGGTCCAGTCCGATTAAAGACTGGACAGAAGCCATTCCTTTGTGAAATTGTTTTAAACTTTTTAAGAGTCTGTTCAGTTATTTTTTTTTTTAATTTGATTTGATTTTATCTTCTGCTTTCATGCTTTTAGGGAAACAAAAAGTATAATACCAATTTCAAAAATATCTACTAGTTTTAGGTCGTTTTAATTTGTACAAAACAGTTTTCAAAACAATCAAATATATATATATATATAGTTCTTAAGACACGAATTGTTTCTATAACAATTTATTTTTCTAAAAAATAAAATAAAACAAAACACAAAATAGTCACAAAATATTTGCACGGAAAACATACGAGAAGAGAAAAAGCACAAAGAAAGATTGCAAATAAAGAAATTTCAAAGTCGCCCAGTAATAAACATATATAAACAGAATAGTAATTTTTACTAGTTTTAGCAGAGTTTTAAAAGGTTTTCTGAGACTCGCCTTGATGTTCGCCTCGCCTCGAGACTAAGGTAAAACGCATCAAGACTTTGATTCTTAGGCATTACTCCCCAAAGGCTTGCGCATCACAGTTTGAGACATGCGCCTTAAGTACGTTTTGTACGTTTTTTGCGCATAAGCATGTGAGGAGTACGCACATGCAGAGGTTGCCTTGGGTTTTTATTAAACTTAGTCTATTAGATTGTTTAAACATAAAAAATAAATAAATAAAAAGAAATCTTTTTTGCAACTATATTCTACAGGGAAAATTAAGTAACTGATCAATCCAAAAAAAAAACACAGTTAATGGTCAAGTGAGAAGCTCAATCACTAAAGTCAAGAAAATCAATCCCTTTCAGTGAAGGAAAACTTCCTTTTATGTAGTAGAATGTTCAAAACCTTAAGGAGAAAAGTATTTACACATTTATAATTAATTGTTTTTATTTTTTTTACTATTTTAAAATATTTAATTTATTCACTAAATATTAAAATTTAAAATTTGAAATGCTTACGCCTCAACGCCTTGAGGTTTACGTCTCGCCTCATGAAGGGTAAAATGCCTCGAGGTACGCATTCGCCTTTAAAAACTTTGAGTTTTAGTGATTTTTTTAAAAAAAATTCAAAAAGCTCTAGACTTTAAAATCTGCTCGACTATGTGAACTAGAAAACTGAAGAATAAAAATAAAAACATTTGAAAAAAAAACAGTAAAATTTGCTTTTTTTCATTTTTTTAAAAAAAATTTTGCATGTATATTTACTTTTTATAATCTTTTATACTTAGACTGAAATTGTAAAAGATTTTGATACAAATTAGAAAAAAAAAATTACCAAAAAAAAAATAAAATAAATAACATTGTTAACTGGATGCCAAACAAAGCCAAGTCAATGGCGAATTAGACTCATTTTTTTGACCTTCTATAAGTAATAAAACCATGCGTGGCATATGAAGTTATTTCATCTAACTAAACTATCAAAAATAGAAGTGATTTATATTCATTGATCTACTTAATCAAATCTACTGTGTTGGCATGATGGGTTGGGATAGAATGGACTGGGCTAAAATAGTTTTAAAAAGATAAAATAAGTATTTTAATTCAAGACAAAATATCACGTTTAAACTATAATTATTTTATTTTTTTATCAAAAAGTTTATTTCAAGCAAGATTTTTTTGTCCAGTCAAAAAATTAAAAAATTAACCGATATCCCAAACAAAGCCTAACATTTTAAATTAAAATGTGTGGTATAAACTTCTTTTTCTTTTTTATGAGACAACAAAAGATGAGAGTATAAAATAGATTTTTTAAAAGTAACAAAGAGAACGTGACTTTTAAGTCTCCATCGAAAAGCAAACAACTAAAATATGACATTAGCTTTACCTACTCAACTATTTTTTATTTTTGGGTCAAAAAAAAAAAAAAATGGTGGTTCTGACTTAGTCAGACCCCAACTCCGGGCAAGGCCTCTCAGCGGTCGAACCAACAAGCTGAAATTGAAAGGACGCAAAAACACTACACTGAGAGATAATGGGAAGTTAAAGCAGTTTTACGTTGCGTTTAGTTAGGAGATTTGGAGAGAAATTTTAAAAAGAAAAAGAAAAGATGTGTAAAATTAGGTAAAATGTAAGTATATTTTATTCACATTTCACCTACATTTTTTATTTTTTTTTCCAAATCCCTCCTCAAATCCTTCAACCAAACACAGCATTAGTGCTGAGCTTTACCTACTCAACTATATCCAACTTTAAACTCACACACATAGCTTAATCCAATTGGGATAGATTTCTTTATTTTTTAATATTTTTTCTAAAGACTGGGAAAGGCCTGTAGCCAGATACAAGGGATTTGAAGTCAAAGCTTAAGCATAAACGATACCAACCAGGATCGTGGGATTTCTTCAATCCCGGGTTAGATATTTAAAATTGGAAATTCATTAAAATTATGTATGAAATCATTATTTTTTTGGGCTTGGGGGTATGAAATCGTAACTTAAATACGGAAGTGTTTAACTATTGCTCTGTTTAATCATATCTAAGTATTAAAGTTTAAAGTTAGCACATGTAACATAATTCTATTAGGTAAAAATCACAAGGGATTGGCCTAAGTACAGCTTGAGATTTGAGGTGTGTTTTTTTTTTCAGATTTTGGATTCAACTTCTATCAGATATTATCAATTTTTTGGGGTCACCCTTACAAGTTCTATCCAAAATTTATCTGATTGACGTGGAGGGAATGTTTTGTGTGGATTTCGAAATTAGTCGATATATGAATAAGCTAGGCCGAATACGTAATCATAAAAGAAAAAGAAAAAGAAAATTTCTATTATGTCAAAAATTTTAAATCAATTCGATCAATATGTAATCATATGCAAAAAAATGCGTAACTATATGGGAAAAAAAATGTGTGACTTTAAATTCATAGCACTTCACCTCACCTAAATTAATTGTGTCAATCAAATATAGTTTTTGATTTTATCTTACATAAGTATATCATTTTATCCCATTAGGGGGTGTTTATTTGTTAGGATAGAACCATGGGATTGGACTTCATATTCAATGGAATAATTAATCCAAAGTTTGGATAGAAAAATGAAAATTGGACTAATAGTCCAATCGGACTAATAGTCTCCCATATATAGCTCTATCTCATGAGAGAGTGTGGGATAGAAATGGACGGATTGAGCCAACCTTTGAATGAACTAGTTAAATGATGAAATTGACCTTAAAGTATATAATATTTTAAAAAAAAATATTTTTAGTAAACATGTTGAATTTTTTTAAACATGTATAAATTAATCTCATAATACATAATTGTTTTCTCTTTTTATTTTTTTTTATTTTTATTTTTTGGTATTAGTAAATAAATAAAAGAAAATATATTTTCAATATTTAAAAGGAAAAGAATATAGAACATATTTTTTCTTCATTTTTTAAAACTTTTTTTAACATGTCAATTTTTATTTTTTTTTAACATATGTAAATTAATCTTGTGATATATAATAGTTTTTTTTTTTATTAGCAAAATTATAAATGAAAATGTATTGCTAATGTCGTATTTAAAAAAAATTAAAAGTAGTCTTAGTAAAATAAAATAGAATATACTTTTATTAGCAAAATTATAAATGAAAATGTACTGCTAATGTCGTATTTAAAAAAAATTAAAAGTAGTCTTAGTAAAATAAAATAAAATATACTTTAAATTTAACATTGTCATTGTAAACAATTCAAAAAAAAAAAAAGATCTTTTAAGAAGTTATAATTTTTCACAATTTTCAAATAAAACATGAGATTCACTAAAATATTAATTTCTAAATATCTAATCTCATAAAAAAATAAATATATTATACACATCATTTTTAACTAAATAGTTTATTTATCCCAACAGTAACAGTTTATTGCATCCTAATTTCCTATGCAGTCCGTTCAAACAGCCGTGATCTTAAAGATTAACCAATGTAGGGACAAGTAGGCGCTTTGGAATTGACTGACGTGCTATTGATTCAAGTCACATATTGAAATTAAATTCAAAACTTTAGCCAAACTTAAGTAGTTTCTTAAGCAAGTAAAATGTGTTGTACAAAATGTATATTTTAAATAAAATTAGATGATTTAGAAATGAATAAATTCATATTATAGAACAAGAATTCAAAAACTAATTTAAACTAGACATTATAAGTTGATGAATAGAAATATAAAACAAATATATTGTGGAATAAAATAGTAAACTAAAATAAGAAATAGGAAGTAAATCGAAACCTATGTAACCACAGTTTTTTTAAAACAGATTTGCCGCTTCACTGTGAGTGCTAGAGGTACGTTGGCATTTGTTTACTAAGATACGACAATTAAAACCAGTTAAGGCAGAAGCATATTTTGTATAACTTCAGCGAACTGACAATTGGAGAACTCTCTCATACAAGAACATAACATATGCAAACTGACTATATAACTTAAGAGCAAAAATTCTGAGTAAGAAATCAAAGGAGGGTGGTCTCTATTTATATACAAGGGGGAGAGAGGAGATGCCTTTCACTTGTGAAAGCTAGCAACAAATGCAGGAATAAAGACTGCAAAACTAACCAATAAATAAATCCTGCAAAACTAATGAAGTGTAGAGGTTACAACTTATATACACGTGTGTATATTTGTATGATGGGCCACCAACATGGCCCAACCCAAACTTTATTCTGTCCAACAAGCCTCAAGCCCAAGTCAAGGTCTACGAACTCAGACTTGGCCCCAGCTCTGTGATACCCCTGTTCCGTAATAGGCTGATTGGTCCTTAATTTGAATATGATTATGTGTTTAACATGATTTTGTATACCATTATGTGAATGTATGTAATTTTGATTTTCTATCTGTTCACCGTAGGAATATCTGTCTGAATAATCTGCTTTGGAACTTAAATTGAGGGCCTCATCGGCCACGGAACCCGAAATCGATTACGCCATTGTGATTGGCATAATTTTTAGAGTCTACGGTGAAGTTTAATTAGAAACTGATTCTGGTCAGATTAAACTGGTTAAATTGAGGAATTAAGTGCCCAACTATTTTATATTAAAATATTATATTAGTGGGCCTTGTTGTATGTTAGCACTACACTCCCCTCTAGCTCTTATGAACTCAAAAATCTGAGTTAGACTATTGTGAGGAAGAGAGTCGGCCGTAGAGAGGAAGAGAGAAGAGAATTGTGCAAACTTAGCTTAAAGCTTGGGAACCTTGAAGATTATTCAAGATTTGATTATAGATTGTGAGAATCAAGCTCCTAGGTGAGTAATTCTTGGATTATAATTTGTAATTTTGTGTGTGTCCAAGCTAATTAGGTGACCAAGAGTAAAATTGAATGAAATTGGGTTGGCTTTGTTGAATTAAAGCTTGATATATGCATGCATGTAAGAGATTGTTTTGAAATAGCATGTGTAAGCTTGAAATACATGATTCAAGTAGAGTTTTGGGTTGAAACTCATGTATTGATCACCATTTGTGTTGTCCAAGTTGAGAATGTGGCTAGTTCATCACATGCATGTACAATTTATGAAGATATGAGCTTGAATGTTTGAATTTGAGCATGTTGGTGATGAGTTGTGATATTTTGGGACATGCATGCAAATAAATTATGAAATTGAGCTTCAATATATTGTAATTTATGCTTGTACCATGTTAGTACATGTCTATGAGTAATTTGAGCCATAATATGCATGAATTGTTGGTTGGAAATCGAAATGAAGCTCAAGAACACAATTCTGGGTTTTCCAAAATTTTGAGGTCCGCTCGAGCGGGGAAACATGACGCTCGAGCGGGAAAATCGTGCTCCCAGCACTTTTTGCAGAGTTGGACCTTCGCTCGAGCGGGATGGTTCACGCTCGAGCGGGGAGCTTTTGTAGACAGGCCTTCCGCTAGAGCACCCTAACTCACGCTCGAGCGTAATTTTGAGGTAACTAGTACTTTTGTAGGCCTCTTGGGTCCGCTCGAGCGGGGACCCTGCTTTCTGAAATTTTGTTCATGCGTTCTGTGTTTCGTTTTCCGTTCTCTTTCACTTGTGATCACTCTTAGGCATACGTTAAGCATCGTAAATGAGTTAATGAGATAAGAATAAAGCCTAAAGAGGAATATGTGAATTAAGGAACGGATTTAATTGTTAATGATCCTTTTGTGTTCGTGGAATGTGTAGGGTCAAGCTCCAGAGCGAATCCACAAGCCGATCACTGTGAGTAATATCGATATTTGAAAGCTTGTCAATGTTCAATTGTTTATTCCCTTATAAGCTTTATGAGTTACAAATTGGGATTGTGGACGAAAGTCTGATATGAACGGATGAATGGACCAAAGGTCGTTTTGATAAGAAATAAATGAACCTAAGGTCGTTTTGATAAGAAATAAATGGACCTAGGGTCGTTTTGATACAAATGAATGGACCAAAGGTCGTTTTGATAGAAATGAGTGGACCGAAGGTCGTTTTGATGTATATGAATGGACCTAAGGTCGTTTTGACATGAATGAGTGGGCCGAAGGCCGTTTTGACACGAATGTATAGGCCGAGGGCCATTTTGACGTAAATGAATGGGCCGAAGGCCATGTTGACAGAAATGAACGGGCCGAAGCCGTTTTGCCATGAATGGAAACCTGAATGGGCCAAAGGCCAGAAAGTCTGAAACTACAGTTACTTGGTTTGAATTTCGTATAGTTATATATATATATCTTTTAAATAGAAGAATGAATTGGGCCCAAGGCCGTTTGGAGCATGTTGTTCTGTATATTGTTACGTAACCTCTGTACTTGATATTATTCACTGAGCTATCGCTCACGCTCATTCATGTTTTTGTAGGTGAGCCAAGAGAAGTCCAAACCCAGCCCCAGTGAAGCCCGCTAGGAACAACATGAGTTTTGGAGAGTCAGCCTTGTGTCTCACGCACGAGACCCAACCTTGCCATATTTGTTATATATTTATATTTTGTCTTGTTGGCAAGGAATTTGTGTATACCTGTATATAGTTTTGATATGGGTTGGCTCAGTTTAGATGATCCTGTCTGTAAAGAAGTTTATGCTATTGTACTTTTGATGTGGGTTATTAACGTATATGAGTATGGGTTGTTTAATGTGCATATAAGCACAGCTCTATGGACAAAGTTTTTAATTTTTGCTTCCGTTTGGCCCCTTAGTCTGACGAGTTATGTCTGTTTTGGTCTGAGGCTGTAGGTAATCACAGGATTACTGGCCGGTTATGTCCTTAACCCATAGGGGCGGGTTCGGGTCATGACAAGCTCGGTCCAGGAGGGCAGCGCACGACACTTTTTGCATAACCAACTTAGACTATAATTCTGACTCAAGCCCATTCTTAAAGCATCCATAACTCCATTCTTTTGGAAAATATGGATGCCCCAAGGGGCTCATACCCCTATCAAAACCTTGGGATTTAAATACCCATTAATAATTTATGATTCAATTATTAATGGTTTTTAGTCATTCTTTTTATGGTGTAAAGAACTTATTGCAAAGTATCCAAAACCACTTGGGTCCACCTCAACCTACAGTTGAGACCCATTTTAATTTCACATTAAACTCACCATACACTACAAAAAATTTGATTTTTTCTGACGGTAAAATACCGTCGCAAATACTCATTATGCCGTCTCAAAAAACTTTAAGCGACGGCAAATGACTTTTAGCGACAGCAAACAGGGGGTCACAATAGAGGGCGTTGCAAAAACTTTTTATTGACGGCATCATGCCGTCGCCTTTTTTTTGCGACGGCATATGTTACTATTTACGACGGCATTTTATTGTCGCAAATAATGTGTAAAAATACAGACCTTTTTGCAACGGCACTGTTTTACCGTCGCTAAAAGTATTATTTGAGATGATAGAAATTGCCGTCGCAATTTTTTTTTTTTTTTTTTTTTTTTTGCGACGGCATATTTCTTTTTGCGACAACATTGATTATGTCACAAAAAAAGGTTTTTGATTTTTTGTGATGGTGTGGTGCCGTCGCAAAAAATGCAATATTTATTAAAAATTATAAAATACCTGTTTTTTGCGACGGTTTGGTACAGTCGCAAAAAAAAAAACACTAAAAAACTAAAAAACCTCCTATAAATTAATTAAAAATATTAAAATTGCCTGTATTCAATGAAAAAGAATTTAAAAAAAAAACAAAAACAGAAATTGCATAATAATATAAAAATTCCTCTATATAAATAATAATTTCTCCATAATAAACATATTCTTAGATTCATAACTATACATTAACAAAATTAACCCAGTACATAATGTTTCATAATACATATATAATGTTTAAATATATAATGTTCTTCATAATTCAAAATAACATAAATCAAAATTAAAAATTTTCCTCAACATTCTCCGTGGTACAAAAACAAAAATTAATGGCATTCTTCACAGGCATGAAATCCACAAGAAGCAAACTCCTACTCCGGAAATATCTGGGAAAAAAAATAAAAATAATTAATTACAATATAATTATGTGTTAAAAAGAAAATTTTCAACAAGAAAATAATTCAGAATGTAAAGAAATATTTTGAATGAAGCAAAGTAAAGAGGCTAGTGCCATGACCTCTTTGTTTTGATGAACTATATTTTCTAAATATATTTTCTGGACAAAAGGCTCCATTTATATGTAGCCCATAAATCTACTTGAAATGTGAAAAAATAGATCAAGCCTCTTCAAAAAGCTTCACAAAATCTCTTACATATACTTTCTTCTCCTCGACGAAAATTTCCCTAAAATATTTTGAAGCAAAAACAACAGAGGGTTTAGGGTTTAGAGTGAGTAATCCACAGGTGACATGAATCAAAGCTTCAATTTACTCAAATGCACCAGTGAAACTTAAGATCCCAGTATTACCAGTGAGCAAGTGGCAAAGGAAGCCTAAGGGACAAGCGTACCTCAAAAGAGTACGCTCTCACAGCTGCTAACTGAGAACCATATTGGATTACTTGAGAAATGCCACCCCATAGTGAAATCAATCAGATTGTTCGGTAAGCCAAGTTACCAATTCATGTAGGAGAGGCGAAGTTCATCCAAGTCAGATTTTTACATAGAACATAAAATAGGTTGGCAAACCACCACCACCAAAAAAAAAAACAAACAAACAAACAAACAAACAAACAAACAAACAAACTATATTTATTATTTGTTGATGTTCTTACTAAAAATCGTTTGACAAAAATTGACTTCTTGTCAGGGTCTCTGGCTCTAGGTTTCAGTCTGAATAATTCAGCACCAAAAAAAGAAAAAGAAAATGGAAATATAGAAACAGTCCATAATTGTTATGTTATTTTAAATTTAAAATCTTCCTTAACTGTTTATGATAAATGAAGGAAATAATTCATAATGCTAATAAGAATAATAAGTTATAAAACAAATAAGTCCCAAAAGTAAGCACACAAATGTGTGTTTGAGTGCCATGTGAACATATGCAAGGGTGCATTAGCCATGCAATGGAAAAATAAACTAAAATTTCCCAAAAGCATCATTTGCTGCCAGTGTACATATCAAGTCCAGTTTGAAGAATTGGTTAATGTCACACCCCAAGTAACCTACTGGCCAAACAACTTGAATGAAGTGGGTAACGGAAATTTTAAGTGTCCTGTTCAGTCACATAAACTACCATTCTTTTCAATTCAGACTACCCTTCTTTTCAATTCAGAGTACCCAAATCAAAGCTAAGAACGTTCCAACACCAAAAAAATTGTTTTTGTTTCCGTTACCATAGCCACTAAAAGCAATCCTACAAGAATTTAATCAATCCACTTCTCCAAGAGCCACCCAAGTTAACCTTGCTATGGTATATTTCAATCAAGAAATATATTTCAAACTTCATCAAGTATTTATTGATTATCCTATCAAAAATATAGATTATAATTAAGGATGGACTTCAGTGTTTAGGAACCTTAATTGTATTGGGACCCTTTTGGGGACCCATAAACTAGCTGCAAGAGGAACAGGAACTCCACACAAAAACCCTGTTAAACCTTCAACGTCGTTACCAGACATTGCAGGCTACGCTGAGCATCTATTTCTTGTATATCATTCCACACCGAGAAGAGGGATGTGTACCTCTAACAACAAGAAGAATGGAGTATTATATTAGAAGTAGGCCCTACTAAGTAAAAGGCACAAGAATCAAAGACGAACCACGCATCCATCCGGGTTGCCTAGGCATTGGCATTGGGAGTTGAATCTTAGGGGAAAGGAAGTTGTGGTTATACAAGAGAAGTATGTTGCTCGATGCGATTTTTACATGGGTGATCAATGGCACAGTGTTTTAGCCTCAAGCAGAGTACCATTATATGCATGAGAAGAATAATTACATGCATATGTATCTGTTTAGTGTAAATTAATTTCGCAAAACTGATTAGCAAAGATACATGAAGGCAATAGTTGAATTAAAAGCTCCAAACAGACTGCATATTAACAAGTGAATTGTTTAGTTAATAGCCCATAATAAATGGTACTGATTGCATATCTATTCATTCCCCAAGAAAAGCTTCAGTGATCAAGCTACATGGATGTAGAGCACGAATAATGTTGCAATTGAAAGAAGCATTTTGAAATTTCTTTTAGACAAATATTCTTTATCTTTATGCACTCAAATTTCTCTTACATTTCTCCCACACATACAACTAGCTCTACAGTTACAACTAGCTTGTAAACATTTTTTAGCTTTGGGTACTCAAACCCACTATGTCCAATGCTACAACAACAACTTGCAATAAAAAATCATCCAGGAAGAAAATGGCTCATGCACTCAATGCTCTTGCAGCAACTATCTTCGTGCACAACCAGTAGTCTAACAGGACCTAACTATTTTTCTTTTTCTCCTCTTTTTTTTTTTTTTTTTTGGATCCGGACCCCAATCTTCAAAAGAAATAATTTTTAATAGAAAAATTGATCGAGACCAACATTGCTGATAAAATAAGGAATAAAGTTAACTTATCAAAAAATATATAAGAAGCACACTTAGCCTACTAGCAGTTTTTTAAGTGAGGTTTAGGAATTCAAGTGCTAGATCTTGAGTTCCAGTTTTCTTGATTGTTATTCTAAATAACCACACTCACTCATGCACATAAACACATTACTGTTGTTGTTTGGTCCAGCAATTAGTTGTAGTAGCCTCAAGACTCGCCATATGGAACAAAAGAATTGTCTCATTGATCTAATATCATGATACGAACAGGACCTGATCATTTCCAATAACTAGCAAGGAAACAAAATAAAGCAACACAATGTTCAATGTCTTACTTTGACAAACGAACCATGCATTTTCAGCTTTTCTAGGAGACTTTTCCTCAACTGACTAATCCCAATCTTAGCATCATCGTCATCTGCGCAATCCTCCGCTGACTCATACCTATAAATTAAAAAATAAAGCCAAAAATAAATAAATAAATCAAAATCAAAAGACCCACAATTCAATAACCTTAGCCAATAATCTATACATAGACAAGGATATGGAACTACAATTTCCTATCTGAAGGGGTGTGTAGACACCCCATTTTTGACCGTCCTCAAGACGTGGACGTCACCGTTTGAACACTCGGTGATCATCCATGTTAGTGTTCGTTTTGAGTCCTCGGAGGTCTCAGCTACATGCCTTGCCTTAGGAACTCTCAACTTGACTATTCTGTGCTTGGTTTTGCACCAAACATTTGTTGTTTTGCTTCTGAGGGTAGGGGAAGGCTTGTTAGCCATCCCCACACCTCACCAGCCATGGCTTGAGGCCACCGACCCTGTTTTGTTGCTACCGGCCATTGGTGATGGCCGGTCGGCACTCTTTCTGGTCGGTCGACCATTTCTTTGGTCAATTTGTCATTTTTGGCTGGCCGACCACTGTGCATCTGCTTTTGGCAGATATTTTATGCCAGCTGTGATAGCTGGCATCCACAATGCACCCCCTCCATACACATGGAGGGATTTCACTCTTGCTTAGCTTGTTTTGTAAGCTTTGCAAGATTGGAATTCCTATAAAGGGAGGGCTTCTCCTCCCTTCTCAAGGGTTCCAAGAAGTTCCAGAGGTCTGGTTTTAGGGTTAGGAGTCTTGTATCTATCTTATCTCTATATCTCCCTCTCCTTTTGATTTGTTTGTGTATAAGGTGTGTTTGTTCTTAGTTTTGCACTAAGGCACCTAGTGTTACACCATACCTTGGTTGCTGAGGTGCCAAAGAGTTGTTTTTGGAGCTCTTGGGCTGGTTTTGACCTAAGGAAGGTGCTGGAGCTCTCTTCTTGAAGAAGGTCTTCAAGGGTAAGAACCTTACCCCTTTATTCCCCATTTTTGCACAAGGTTTTGACCTATCTTGCATCTATTTTTAAGCTTAGTGTATAACTAGTAAAAGTTTTGATTTTACTTGCTTTTGAACTTTTCTTAAGGTTGTTTTTGGGTTTGGGGTTGTTTCCCCCCTCTTAGGCCTTGTTTGGCCTCCTTTTTGTGCTATTTTTGGTAAGCTCCAGGACCACCTTGTATTGGCCTCCTCACCACTGAAATCCAGAGGGATTTCAGTGGTGGGGATGGTGTTTTGAGGTCCTAAGAAGGAGAGGGCCATCCCCTCTCCTTGTTGTCTTCAAAACTTGTCATTTTAGCCTCATGTGTGAGCACCTTGATTAAGTCCATGTTGGCCATGTCTTAGTTGGTATTTGTGGTTACTTTGCCATGTTATAGCACTATTTTAAGTTGGTTTAGACACACCATGCATGCTTTGCATACTTGTCTTGTGATGCCATGAAATTGCCTTAACATGCATCATGATGTACCATGACTTTCTAGCATGATTTTGGCTTAGCTTTGTGAAGCTTTTATGCATGTTTTGATGTGCTTAAGGTCTGATTTTGGTTATTTGGGTCATTCATGACTTGCTTTGTATAGCTACCATGCAATCTCCCTTGTAAGCTTTGAGTATTGGATTCTCTAGCATGCTCTATTTGCATCATTTCAGTGGTTTGGCACTTGTAGTTATGTCATTTCAGTCCATATGGCATGCTTGTATGCTTGCATTTGATGCTCCTTTAGTGCTTTAAAAGATTGATGTCTTATGCTCCATGTTTGGACCCTTGTGTATGCCATCATGTGTAGGGCATTTAGATGCCATCTAAGTGTGTCTTTGACCTTGTTTTGGTCTACCTTGGGACTGTTTTGAGTCCTTTTGGCCCTTTGAGGCTTGGTTTGTATGGTCATGGCTTGAGCCCCTTGGCTAGCCTTGAGTTTTGGACTTGGTTGCATGCTTTGCTTGATTTATTTAATTGGTTTGACACCTTTTCTAACATGATTTCAGAGCTTACAATGTATGCCATTTGTCCATGTTTGTTCCTTTTAAGTGTGCTTAAAAGTTGCCTCTTTATGCTTAAGTATTAGACCAATCACCATGCATGTTTGTATGTGACTTTGTCCCTCATCCTTTAGCATTTTGGCCACTGTTTTGGGCCTATTTGAGAGCCACCCAAATTGGTTTAAGACCATCCTTCGCATGTTGTTTCATGCTCGCCTTGCATGTTGTCACATACTTGGCCTATTAACATGTTGTTGCATATTTAATTGCATTTTGCATGCTTTTGTTAAGTTGCTTTGCGTATTTGCATGCATTGGCCCTCACATGTTGTTACATGTCCTGCATGCTTGCATGCTTAAGCTACATTTTGCATGCTTGATAGCTTGCATCTTGTCATATGCTTGATATGTTGTCACATATTATCGCATGCTTCCATGTTTGTTTGCATGCTCATATTGCATACTTAGCTCGCATGCTTAGGTTGCATTTTGCATGCATGCCTTGCCTCTTGAATCACCATGATAGAGGTTGGGTCCCTTGTTTGTTTGGTGTGCATTTCATTTAACATTGAAATCGCACACTTGGCCTCTTGGGCCATCACGCATTGAAATGCGCGATTGGTGGCCCGAGGGTTGAGTACCATATTCCCATGAGTCTTAAACATAATAGGGAGGGTGGTTGTGCAAATATTTGCTTGAAAATGCATTACCAGGCTTTGTCTGCCCTCTGTTGCTATCAAAATAGGGTTCTGCAGGAAGAGATGGTCGACCGGCCATTCTCAGTGCTGACCGACCAACAATGGATGGCCGAGAACATCATAGATGGTCGATGACCACTTTTCCATGGCCGGTGACCATTCCTCTTGGCTGGTGGTCTCCCACAATCCTCGGGGAGTATTTTAGAATTAACTTTGGGACTTGTGCAGTCTTCAGAGGCATAAAACAGTGCAAACAGAGGCAGCTTGTGCATGGTGGTGGATTTCCGAGCAGAGTCGGGCACGCATGCATTGGACCCTCTTCCCGAGGCTGTTTTACCGCTTTATTAGCTTAGTTAATTTGCTTAACTAGTTAAGTGGTCTGTAACTATTTAATTGGCTTGTTAGTTAGTTAAATTTGTACTATTCTTTTGGTCCCTCCGAGAGAGGGTGAATTGTGTAATAAGCGTGCGTGTGTGTGATGCATGTCTTCCAACCCCCACTTCTTTCTCCCTTTTACTTACCTGCTTTTGATGGTTAGTATTAGGACATGTTTTGATTAGCATACTTATGATAGCATGTTTGCATCCATTCATTTGTATTGCATGCACCGGGCTCGGCGCATCATACTAATTGCATAGTATTTCAAATCTAACTTGAATACATGTTATCTGCTGCATTTCACATGCCATCCATAGATTAGCCGGGCCTATTCTAGCTGCATTTTGCCTGCGATGCATTAGCCACCTTAACATGGACTTGGATCATACATTTGATTACTAATGTGTTCCTTGTTTTGGCTTGGAGTACTAGGTGAGTGTTTATGCTTTAGCATCTCGCATGAGTGTGAATGTTAACATGAAAGCATGCTTGCCATGAGGCTAACTGCTTAGCTGATACAACTGCCTAGTTGATACAACTGCCTAAATGCCTGTGGTTGAAGGTTGAGTTATTTGGATTGGAACAATTCACCAATTGAGAGTTTTAAGCCCACTTGAGAGTGGCAAAATCATGTTTTATAAGCCCACCCAAGGGTGGCAAAATCCACGTCTTAGCCTACTTGCGAGTAGCACCTTCAAACCATTTTTCAAAATGAACATGCGATGTTTTGTTCCAATTTAGGCGACCCAGTCTATACTTGTATGCTGTGCGCATCACGTAGTAAATCTAGGCTAATAACCGGAATAAGAGCACATAGTGTTTTCAAAACTCGATATCATGGTTAGTAGAGGCCGATCTTTGATCGGGCGAGCGGGGGTACTCACGAAGTGACCTTCCCGAATCGTACCCAAGTTCCCGAGCCGAGGTAACTTTGGTGATGACAGACACATGGCCTTAGGCAACGAGTCAGGGTTTCCTAAATTTTCCAAAATAAAATATTTAGGTGGCGACTCTGTATCTGGCAAAACAGTCCATGTTTGGCACTTCTTTCAAAAAATCTGTTTTCAAAAATGATTTGCCGGATTTGGACTCTTTGATGATTCATCGGTCTTGCATTGCACTCTGCGAGATTAGATACAGGACCGTGGCATTGAGTCCTGAACTATAGTGAGCCCAAATGAACAAAACGAGATTCCCTCCCTGGACGTTCGAGGACGTCTACAGGGTGAGAATGATAATAAAAAAATTTTAGTAATTGAAATTTTAAATATAAATTTACAAAAAAACAATGAGCTAAACATTATCAAACATAACTGGGTTCCTCTGCATCGCTCAATAGGTCCTATTCTTGCTCGTACTCGGATGAAACCGCGGCGTTTTGTACGAACTTGGAAGGCGAGGAGGCTTCGAAGGGTCTAGAAGGAGAGAGAAGAAATGAAGAACTTTGTATTCGTCACACGCTGCTCGATGACGTCGTCTGCCGCTCACCCCCACCTGCCGCCACTCGCCGGAGAGAGAGAGCCGTAAGAAGAGATTAGGGATTTTTGGTTGAATGAGATTTTTGGTTGAAGAGATTGGGGATTTTGGTTGAAGAGATTGGGGGTTTTTGGTAACTCGAGCGGGAATGGAAAAAAAAAGGACGGGCCGAGGGGGGGAGATTGGGGGTTTTTGGTAACCTGAGCGGGAATGGAAAAAAAAAAAAAAAAAAAAAGGGGTTGTGTGAATGGAAATTTTTTTAATTTTTTTTTATTTCTAATTTCCATCACAAATGAATATTTAAAAATTTTATTTTTTGTTAAAATAATTTTTTTTTATAGTTAATGAAATTTTTTGTTTTTTTATTTTTCGTTTTCTTTTAGTTATTAAGATTGAAAATTTATTTGTTTCATTTTTATTTTAATGAATAAAAAATTATTATTATTATTATTTTCATTTTGAATAAAAAATATTTTCCATTAAAATAAAGTTAATTTTTTGTCATCAATGAAAAATATTTTTCTGCGACCCTTTTTTTTTTTGTTACTAAAAATCAAGAACTAATTTTTTGTGGTAGAGGATAGGGAGCGGCAGTAGTGGTGAAGGTGGTGGATAAGAGGTGATAGTGGTGGTGGTGGTGATAGCGAATGAGATTAGTGGTGAAGTTGTGGTAATGGTAGAGGAGATAGAGTAGCGGTGGTGGATGAGAGGTAATGGTAGTAGTAATGGTGGTAGTAGAGTGGTGGTGATGGTGGTAGTAATGATAGTCGTAGAGGCAGAGTGGCAACAGTGGTAGTAGTTGTGGTAGTGGAATGACATTTGCAGTAGTGATGAAGGTGGTAGAGAAGATGGGTGGTGAGAGAGAAATGAGTGAGAGACAGATAGAGACAGAGACAGAGTGATGAGCGATAGAAAGACAAAGTGGGCACCAAAAGTGCATTTCCTTGTAGTGTTTCAATAAATCGAAAGATAGCTTGGTAAATAGAGAAGAAGAGAGAGGGGAGTAAGCAAGGCGAACACAATAAGGGAGAGACAAATAGACAGGCAGATAGAGAGAAAAAGAGATAGAGAAGAGTGCTGAGTGAAAGAGAGTGAGAGACAGAGAGACAGAGAGAGAAAAAGAGAGAGAAAGAGAGAGAGAGACAGAAAAAGAGAGAGAAACAAGAGATGAGCGAGAGATAGACAAAAAGAAAGAGAAAGAGAACAAAAAGAGATGAACGAGAGAAAGACATAGAGAGAGAAGAAAAATGAGCGAGAGAGAGATATATATAGAGATGAGTGAGAGAAACATAGAGAGAAAAGAGATGAAAGAGATATAGAGAAGAGAGATGAGCGAGAGAGAGATAAAGAGAAGAGAGATGAGTGAGAGAGGCAGAGAGAGAAAACAGATGAGAGAGATAGAGAGAAGAGAGATGAGCGAGAGACAGAGAAAGATAGAGAGAAGAGAGATGAGCGAGAGATAAAGAGAGACAGAGACAGACAGACAGAGAAGAGTGATGAGTTAGAGAAGAGAGAGAGAGAGGGGGACAAAGAGTGAAAAAGATAGAGAGTGAGAGACAGAAAAAGAGACAGAGAGAGAAGAGAGATGAACGAGAAAGATAGAGAGAGAAAGAAGATGGGAGAGAAAAAGAGAAGAGAGATGAACGAAAGAGACAGAGAGAGAAAAGAGATAGATGAGTGACAGACACAGAGAGAGAAAGAGAGACAGATAGACAGACAGACAGAGAAGAGTGATGAGTGAAAGAGAGAAAGAGAAGAGAGAGAGGAAGATGAAAAATGGGTGAAAAGAGACAGAGATGGGGGTAAGAAGAGATTATGGATTTTTGGTTTTGGGCGAGGGGGTTTGAGATTGAGAATTTTTTTGTTTGGGTTGGGGGGGTTACAGAATGGGAATGGAAAAAAAATGGGGGAGGAATGGAAAAAAAATGGGGGGAAAACATAGCGGGAATGAAAAAAAAAAAAAAAAAATTCGGTCACAAATGAAATTTAAACAACAAAACCTGGTTTAACCTTTTCTTTTCTTTTTTTGTGACGGGGGTTGCCGTCGTTAAAAAAATTTATTTTTTGTTAAAATAAATTTTTTTTTTGTAGTTAATGAATTTTTTTTAAAAAAAATTCATTTTAAAAAAAAAAATCAATTTTTTTAGTTATAGATTGAAAATTTATTTGTTTTATTTTTATTTTAATGAAAAAAAATTATTATTATTTTTTATGAAAAAGTCACATTTTTTTGCGACAGCAAGTTGTGCTGTCTCAAAAAGACACATTTTTCGCCACAGCAAGTTGTATCGTCTCAAAAAGTCACATTTTTTTTTGCAACGGCAAGCTGTGCCGTCTCAAAAAGTCATATTTTTTGCGACGGCAAGTTGTGCAGTCTCAAAAATGCACATTTTTTGCGACGACAAGTTGTGCTATCTCAAAAAGTCATATTTTTTGTGACGGCAAATTGTGCCGTCTCAAAAGGTCATATTTTTTGCGACAGCAAGTTGTGCCGTCACAAAAAATGACTTTTTGCGACGGCAAATGTGCCATCGCAAAAAGTTCCGTCTCATAAGCCCACTTTTCTTGTAGTGATAAAACCATTTTTTCCAACAAAATGAACATGAAATGATAGTCATATAGCCTTATTTCAACTTAGCATCTTCTTCTTTATTCTTCTTTCATTTAATTATCGTTTGACAACATGATCTTTGCATTTTATTTTTCACTTACTACACTATATATACTTTGGTCTATGAAATCATTGAAATGTTAAAATGAAAATAATTTGTACGAAATATAATATTCCATATACAAATGCAATATAAATTGAAATAACACATTTTTTTTTATATAAATTTAAATATATATTTTGTCCCGTGCATAGCAGGGATAGATTGCTAGTATATCTATATAAGAAATGCTAGAAATCTCAATTTTTGACCCATAAATTCACTTACAATGATATAGCAAAGGAGTTAGGCCTCATAACATCGAGTGTGTAACAAATTAACAGTTGACACATAGCATATCACTTCATTATGAGTCAAATTATGAGAATTTTTCGTGGTCTAAAAAATTTTCCTATTTGAAATTTGGATTATAAACTCCTTCACCAAACGTCTCATCTAACTTATGTTCACATACAAATACATTATATCAAATTTATCATTTTTTTTAATATTTTTAATTTATTTGACATACATTATAATTTGTATTGAAAATAGAATTTTATAATTTTTGATTTGATTCTAAGATCTAAATGAACTCAACCGCTATTTTACTTTTAATTCCTCCATTATAAATCTTTACTAGTGTAAGGATATATTACTTACCGATATAAATTCTTCAAGAGTACGTTGCTTTTTGTTTGGACGAAAATATTTTTATTAAATCTCAACACTTAAAAGAGCATAACAAATACGACGTTATGTTGTTTTCAAAAGTGAAATGGTTTTCAAAACTTGAAAATTGGGGGGGGGGGGGGGGGGGAAATTAAATCTAAATCTTCATTTTTTGTAAAATTTATGTTTTCCAAAATTTTTGACGAAATCTATTAAACAATATGTATATAATGAAATTTCGAAAACAAAATTGTCAAAATTTTACTGAGTTGGTTATCTACGGTCTAAGTCAGTGAAATTTCTCAAAATATTCTCTAATTTTAATTGTCATGAATCTTTTCTAACTTTAAACAAAGTGAAATTTTACTAGCTCCAAAAAATCAAATTTAACTGTTCATTAAGGAATTTCATTGTGTATTTCAGTGAAATTTTTTAGTTACACAAACTTCATACAATAAAATTCCACTTCTCTGAGTTAAGTTCACTGTGTTTTACATTGTATAAGCTTTCCACGGAATTTTCTCATTAGTGAAATGAGATAGAGAAATTTTGTATTCCGACTGTAAATTTATATGTTTTAATAGAGAGAAAGAGAGAAGATATATATAGATGGAAAGATGAATGAGAAAAAAAAAATGAATAAATAAAACAAAGAAATAAAAAAAAGGAACAAAAACAAAGATGAGTCTCGACTACGGAGGAAGACGGTAGAGCAACAGAGCAGTGTTGGTGGCAATGGCAAAATGGTAGAAATTGTGGCTCTATCCATCATCATTTCTTTCATACCTTTTTTCTCACTTCTAGAAACTCGTGAGTGGATCCCATATGCATTTATTGATACGGACCCTATAGGTTTATGTCTTAGAGGGAGAAAAATGTGTAGCATCACTCTTGATTTGTAAGTTATGTGTGGATTATAAATTTTGATAAAAATTTAGATTAACACTCCGTTTGTTTCTACAAAAAATATTTTTTGAAAAAAGTTTGTCGGAAAATATTTTCTGTAGAATTTTTTTGAACATTAGTGGTGGTGGTAGTGGCGGAGATAGGGTGGAGGTGAAAGTAGAGGTGTTAGGGACAGTGGCGGCAGTAGTGGTGCAACGGGGTGACAATGGTAGTAGTGGTGTGGTGGAAATGGTGGTGGTAGTAATGAGGTAAAGATGGCAGTGGTGGTGGTTGTAAGGCGGTGGATTGGTGGTGGCGGCAACAGTGGTAATGGTGGTTGTGGCCGTGGTGGCGGTGGGGCTACTGGTAGTTGCGGCAATGTAGTGGCACTAATAAAAATTTTGGTTCGAAAAACATTTTATGCATTTTAAATGAGGAAAACATTTTACTTCCAAATAGGTTTGTTTTTCATTATCCATAGAAAATATTTTCTATTGGCTTTTATTTTTCATTAGACCAAATGGTAGAAAATACAGAAAACATGTTCTGTAAATGTTTTATGCCCAAATAAATACAGAGGTATCATTTTTTATCTTTATTTTTAAATTTATGATCTAAATACAATATATGTTCGAACTTAGGGTATAATTTTACTATCGCCATGACGCACTCTTTCTGAGGAGATTATTAAAGAAACAAATATTAAAAAGAGAAGAAGAAGAATGAAGAAGCAAAATATAAATGGAGCGGATACAAGCCCCGAGCTGGTCGAAACAATTAGGCCCATCTCCACATGAATCATCTTCCCAAGTCCTCAAGCACTTAGGCCAAGCATATTGAGATAAGACCAGCCCAAGCACAATACTAAGTTAAGCTGAATTGATGGGGCGAACCTATCAACAGAATCGAAGTGGACCGAACCCACATAAGGTCATCCAAATAGGCTGGCCCATCTCTATGAACAATCTCATGAAAAGCCGAGCTAAGGCATGATTGGAACCGAGTTAAGTAACCTTTGAGTATTCGTGGAAGTTGTGAATGCATACATGTGCAGAATGCCACCTCAGCTGGTCCCCCTTCCTAGAATCACATAATTAGTTGATAAAGAGAATGTGATATGTTATATGCATAGTTACTGATTTTTTTGTTTACACACCAAAATATTCTATTTAAAACCAAGTAATAACTACAACTTCGAAGTATAACGGTTAAGATCAGGTGTCGATCCTCAGGGATTAATCGAGTTATGCCGATACAAAAAATAATAATTAAAGCAGTTAAAAATATAGATTTTGAAAATATTAAAATTAAAACTAATTAAGATAATAAAACATAAAATAAAATAAGAAATATCTCAGGGTTTTGAATCTACCACTAACCTTATAATTAGGGATTATTGTATTGGTTTTCAAAAAATCATTAATTTGGATAAAACGATATAAGTTGATCAGAAATAGATCGTCAAGAGAATTTGTATATTAAAACCAGAAAGACATGTATCATCTTCACTTAGCACGGATCATCACTATTAAATTAAACTAAACTATGGTTGATGCACGACTAGTCTTATTAGGTATGACTTGTCCAACAATTTTAATACACAAGCAGTGAAAACAATTGTATGACATAATTTAAATAAAACATTTATTACACAAGTAATCTTAAAAGTCATATAATTTATCCAAATCAAATCAAAACTAAAAATACTAAATAAAATAAATCTCAATTACTTGATCAAAATTTCATCTCTACCATAAGAAAAAAAAATATTAATTCCATATAATTATAAACACACTCTAATATATTTAAACTACTCCCCACTTTTCCCCTTTGCCGAAGCCTTTTTTCCCTCGTTGAACTCTAGCGTTGCCTTTTATAGGCAACTTCACCTGCAAAATAAAACAAATAAATTCATATCTATATAATAAGGCGCAAAGGTTTTTGAAAATATGTTAGAGACAATTGTCCTACTAGGACATTTCAATGGTCCTAATTCATTTCTATATTTAGATGGACAGTTAAGATGAAAACCTTATCTCTCACTCTACCTGAATTTCCTGCCCAAGAGCCACAAACTTTGCAACCACCCATCCTTATCTGTCGCACCTCACCTTTTCACATTTTAAATTTCAAAACACACACATCCACTCCCTACAAAAAAAAGACCCACGCTCATTAAACTCTCTCATCTCACCCTTCCACATTTTAAATTTCAAAACACACCCATCCACTCCCTACAAAAAAGAGACCCATGCTTATCGAACTCTCTCTATAAACTCTCCTCTTTTTTTTCTTTTAGTCTCACTCACAATTTTTAAATTTCAAAACACCCACGCTCATCCAACTCTCTCCCCTACTACTACTCTGCATCAATCAAATCTTCTAATTTTGTTTCTCTTTTTCAAATTCATGTACCTTTTTTTCTTCTTTTTTGTGTGGTGGTTGGTGAGATTGGCAATGTTGTTGCGGAATTATGTCTATGTGATTACTGTTAATGAAGGTTAGACAATTTAAAGATCTGGGTTTGTTTTGCTCTTTTTTTTTTTTTTTTTTTTTTTTTTTTTTTTTTTTTCAGAGAGACAAAGTGCAAATCTATGCATACAAGTTATGTGGCTGAGATGTTTTAGAATATTTGATCTTCATAAAATGGGTTTTGATTTTTGTTTGATTTATGAAATGGATTTAATTCTTTAATGGAAAATGAGTGTTGATTTTTTATGATTTTGAAAAAGTTTTTGAAATGGGTGTTGAAAATATATTTGTTTGGTTTAATTTTTCAGAAATTATTTTGAGATTGGTTTTCGTTTGTTATTACTCAACTTTTTTTTTCTCCATATTTTAGTCTTTTTTTTTTGTACTTTAAAAAAAGTAAAATGCGAAAAAAAAAATCATTAAAAAAAACAAAAATCCAAATAAAAATGCACAGATTTTTGTTTGAATTTTTTTTTGGTTAGAATTTTTTAATATTTTAGTCAATTTGTTTTACTTTTCAAATATATTTAGATTAGGTGCATTTAAAAAGTACAAAAAAAATGAGTGAAATACAAAAAAAAAAAAAAAAAAAATCATGTACCTTTTTTTTTTCTTTTCTTTTTTGTGTGGTGGTTGGTGAGATTGGTAGTGTTGTTGCGGAATTATATCTATGTTATTACTGTTAATGAAGGTTAGACAATTTAAAGATCTGGGTTTGTTTTGCATTTTCTTTTTTTCTTTTTTTCTTTCTTTTTTTCAGAGAGGGACAAAGTTCAAATCTATGCATACAAGTAATGTGATTGAGATGTTTTAGAATATTTGATCTTCATAAAATGGGTTTTGACTTTAGTTTGATTTATGAAATAAATTTAATTCCTTAATAGAAAATGAGTGTTGATTTTTTATGATTTTGAAAAAGTTTTTGAAATGGGTGTTGAAAATATATTTGTTTGGTCTAATTTTTCAGAAATTATTTCGAGACTGGTTTTCGTTTGTTATTTCTCAACTTTTTTTTTTCCTTCATATTTTAGTCATTTTTTTTTGGTACATTTTAGATATATCAAAATTAGATGCATTTAAAAAGTAAAATACGAAAAAAATTCATTAAAAAAAACAAAAATCTAAATAAAAATGCACAGATTTTTGTTTGAATTTTTTTATTGTTAGAATTTTTTAATATTTTAGTCAATTTGTTTTACTTTTCAAATATATTTAGATTAGGTGTATTTAAAAAGTACAAAAAAATGAGTAAAATAAAAAAAATCCAATAAAATAAATGAAAATACCTTTAAAACAATTTTTGAAAAATCAAACCAAACAATTTATTTTTGTCAAATTTATTTCTATTTTTTCAAAAAAAATAAAAAAATAATTTAAAAAATCAAATCAAACCGCTATATCATGTATTATTTTTAATATACATTCAATAAAATTAATAATTTTTATAAAAAATATTAACTTTCATATTAGAATAATTTGAAGACATTTCATCATAAAATACTAATATTTAATTTTATAATTTTTTAATAAAAATTTTAAAAAATTTAATGAGCTAAATTTTTAATACATATAATAGCATTATAGTAGAAATTAAAATTTCCTCACAAAACTTAAGTAAATTTGAAAAAGTTTTTGAAATGGGTGTTGAACTAAGGGGACTCATCTCCACTTCCGCTCTGTGACTGTCCACCACCATTGAAAAGGAAAATCTTAACATTATGTTTTAATAATTTTATTTTGATTTATATTTTAATCTCATTATTAATTGCACCGTGCCTTCATCGCCACTAATCGCCATTGATTGTTTTTTTTTCTATATAATATGGGAAGAAGGTTTTTGAATTTATAGTAGAAACAATTGTCCTACTAGGACATTTGAATGGTGAAGATTCATTTGTCTATTTACATAGATGGCTGAGATTATCCCTTAAATATATATCAATATATACCTACACTTGCTTCCCGCCCAAAGAAAGAGTAAACTTCCTACTCTCCCACGTCTCCTCTCTATTCTATCCTTATCTCCCTCTACTCCCCTTCCCGCTTGCCCACGTCTCCCCTCCCTTATATCTTTATCCCTCTCCGTTCTCTGTTCTCATCATTTTGTTCTTGCGATCAGATTGTAACCGACGCTCCTCTTCATCACAAGGTATTCTTGTCCTCCTCCCTCTCTCTGTTGTATTTTTTTCCCCGAAATACAATCAGTTTCTGAATGATCAAGAACAGATTAAATGGGATCCCATTTAAGTGAATCAATCTGCAGAAATTAAATCAGTTTGTTCTTGCGATCAGATTGCGCCGCTGCTCATCATCACCACTCGCAAGGTTCCCTCTCTCCCACCCTTGGTTGTTCCCTTCGCAAGGTAATTTTGGTCTCTCTCTGTTGTATTTCACATTCGAAGGAAATAGGTTATGCTTTAGGGTTTTGACAATTTTCCTTCAAATTGAATTTTGACAAATCGAAACCACTATCTGCTCCAAAATTGAATTATGAAATCGTGATTTCCCTTCAAATTGAAATTCTGACCGATCGAAATCACGATCTGCTCCAAAATTGAAATTCTGTTTTCTCCTCTTCATAACGTTTCTAATTCAGAATTCCCTTTTTGTACCAGTTTACAAATGTTCACTTTAATCAGTTTAAATGGGATCAGATTGTAGAAACTGGTTAAATCAGAAAAGATTGATACTCGGCAAGAACAGATTAATCCCATTTAAGTGAATCAATCTGCAGAAACTGATTCAATTTTACTTTAATCAGTTTGTTCTTGCGATCAGATTGTATCTTTAATCAGTTTCTAAATGAAAATAATCGGTATGCCTTAAGTATGAACATATTACTGGGATGACAACTTTGGTCTCCATTGGCTCTAATGTGGCCCAGCTATGGTGTCTCTGCTTAGTGCAATTTTATCCAAATGAAATGAATCACATTAAAGTTTTAATATGTTAAACAAGTCATTCTCATATATACATATACCTTGAACTGATGACAAAAATCAATGCCCACGTCTGCATTACTGCCATCGCTAATTTTACCTATCATTTAACATTTTTAACATTTTTTTAGAACAAAAGGACATCGTTCATGATATACAAATAAACCAAAATTCTAGAGCATTCATGTTAATCTTTTGTGAAGAAAAAAAAACCCAATGTAAATAGCAATCCTTTTTGCAGTTGCTTTTCTCTGCTCCCAAAGAATTTTCATATTTTGATTGGAAAAAATATGAATGATATTTGGTGATTGTGAAGTAGGCTTAGAAATTTTATCTTCGGGAATTGACACATATAGAGATGGGCTGAATTTTTAAAAATAATTCAATTACTTTTAGCTAATTGCAGTGAAGTATTTTATTATTTATTTATTTATTTAAATTTATCCATTACACATATATAATTGCAATGAAGTATATATATATATATTAGTGATTTTTCAAGATTTAGTGATGTCAACTGACCGATACTAATGTATGTGGCATAGTGGCATGATCTATGGTTCAATGCAACTGATAAAGCAATGGGTAAAAATCGACAAAATATTTTTTATTTTTTAAAGCAACTTGATGCTTTAGACAAAAAAGTATCAAATTGCTTCTTAATATAAAAATGTCTAATATCACATTATTTTGCACATATCTATCCTATCAATTTATACTATTATTCATGAATTTCCTTCTCTCTTTTTACCAAGTAGACTTCTCTTCTTATGTCAAGTGTTAATTTCTACTAAGACTATTTACTTGACTTACTAAAAAAATGCTTCTATATAATAAAGCAGAACGGTTTTTGAAAATATATAAAATGTATCAGAGATACATTTTATTTTAAGGGCTCAGATCAATTGTAATACACATCAATGGTTGAGATTTTGCTTCAATTCCCGCCCAAACACTCTGTGCTCTCTCCCACCTACCCACGTCTCCTCCCCCATTCCATCTTTATCTCTTCTCTGTTGCACGTCTCCTCCCATTCCCTCCTTATCTCTATTTCCCTCTTTGTTCCTCTTCTTTATCTTTCTCCTTCTCTCTCACCCGATCTCTGCCTTTCTCCCTCTCCCCCCACCCTCCCGTCGCTGCCTCTCCCCCTCCATCCGATCTCTGTCTCGCTGCCTCTCCCCCTCCACCCAATCTCTGCCTCTCGCTGCCTCCCCCCTCTCCCCCCACCCTTTCGCAACCCGATCTCTGCTTCACTGCCTCTCCCCCTCCACCCGATCTCTGCCTCTCGCTGCCTCTCCCCCTCTCCCCCCACCCTTTCGCAACCCGGGTTTCCGATTAACAACCGCGATACCAAGGTAATATTTCTGTCTCTATTCCCCTCTTTCAATTGATCTACTGTTAATTTCTGAGTTCTATTCAAACAATCTGCTCTATTTTTATGTTAATTTCTGAGTTCTGAGTTCTATTCAAACAATCTGCTCTATTTTTATTTTGTCTCTATGGTTTAAAACTTCTGAGTTCTGAGTTCTATTCCTTTAACATAAACAGAGTGATACACAGACCACCCTTTCGCAACCCGGGTTTCCGATTAACAAGCGCGATACCAAGGTAATATTTCTGTCTCTATTTCCCTCTTTCAATTGATCTACTATTAATTTCTGAGTTCTGAGTTCTATTCAAACAATCTGCTCTATTTTTATTTTGCCTCTATGGTTTAAAACTTATGAGTTCTGAGTTCTATTCCTTTAACATAAACAGAGTGATACACAGAGTGATTAATCTTCAGAATTATTTTGGGATTAATTTTCTGAATGTTTATATAAACAAACCACAAAGACTGATTAACAACCGCGATACCAAGGTAATATTTCTGTCTCTATTCCCCTCTTTCAATTGATCTACTGTTAATATCTGAGTTCTGAGTTCTATTCAAACAATCTGCTCTATTTTTATTGTCTCTATGGTTTAAAACTTCTGAGTTCTGAGTTCTATTCCTTTAACATAAACAGAGTGATACACAGAGTGATTAATCTTCAGAATTATTTTGGGATTAATTTTCTAAATGTTTACATGAACAAACCACAAAGAAATAGGTTATGTTATGTTAAATAGTTTTGGTGGTCATAGGTTATGTTAAACATGGCTTAAAGTATTTTTTTCCAAACTTATAATATGTTAGGTTCTTATTTTGTATTCAAAATATGTTAGCCATCAATATATAAATACAATTAATTAATTAATACCACTAACAAATTTAATTCACAACCTTAATACAGGCTATTGCAACCAACTCCAAGGTAAGGCTATTCATGCGGAATTGCATTAAGTTTGAATTGTGAAAATAAACGCCAATTGGTTATTAATGTGTTATTTTTTTGTCTAATCTCTATTTAACTGGGTATAGTTTCATTCTCTTTGGCTTCACTTCCATTTGTATCATATAAATTTTGTGTGTTTCAAATAAAGACACTTGCCAACATACAAATATTCATAAACTTAATTTTCAATTTCTTTTCAGATCTTCCCTCTGCTGCTCTCCAGCCCTGTTCTTCTTCTTCCATACCCTCGCTTCCGAAATTGCTGCTCTCCAGGTAAGATCACTCTTTTCATTTTATGTGGTGACTATGTACTAGATTTAATTTGTTTATAGATTGATACTATTTTCCAGCGTATTTGTAGAATCTAACAACTTTCTCCTTGATAGCTTTACATTCCACCAATCTGTTGCCTTGCTCATCAGAAATGTTGAGAATTTTGTTACTCATCATATGAGAAGCCACTTTCTTATGAAAAAGCTTAGTAATACTGTCACCTGAAGCAAGCCGCTACACTCTTGATCTCTGTCGTTTAAATTTTTCTTTAGCAGTAGGCAAATCAATGTAATTTGCCAAACCTTCTTTATTTTTTATTTTTTTTATATGCTGTAGGGTTTTGATTTATGTGAAATGTGTAAATGAGTAAATGGATTTTAATTTATGTGAAATGAGTAAATGGGCTTCATCAATGAACCAATAATTGAAAGAACATGTATTTTATTTATTTATTTTTGTCTCCGTACCCATTGCTTCTCTTTCTCTTACTCTAATCTTCTTTTTCAGTTCAGGGCTTCGCACCCATTAAGTGTTTGTTTGAATGGGTCTGAGAGGTTGTTCCATTTTTTAACTAAATCGACAGTTGGGTTTTCTTGAGCTGTCCATTTCATGGGTTTGTGCTGCTGGGTTTTCTTGAGTTGTTTTCAGTGATCAAGATGGTATTACCATTGTTCTCTAGGGGTTTTTTTATTTTTTATTTATTTTTATATGCTATAGGGTTTTAATTTATGTGAAATGAGTAAATGGGTTTCATCAATGAACCAATAATTGAAAGAACATGTATTTTATTTATTTATTTTTTTGGTTTGTTTATTACAAAAAAATGGCATGACTCTACTAGAAGTAAGCATCTATAAACTTGAAATACCTTCCTGGGTTGGTTTGCATGACAGATGGAAGTGTTTCAGCTCCCACTGTATTGTTCAACTTTGGGTCTGGGTTGGTTTGGCTGCTGGCTCATGCAACTCAGATAGCTGGGTTGGGCTAGCTGTTTTTGTTCTGTTGGGATTTTTTTTTTTTAATTTTTTTAATATATTATTTTAGGCTATATTTGTTTGGGTATACTACATAATTTTTCTTAAGTAGTTTTACGAAAAATCATCCAGGTCGATTGATTGATCCTAAACATTTTTTTGTTGTTTGATCACAACTTTGAGACACTTTTCATAAAACATTTTTATGGTCGTTAACATTTTTGCAATACATAAATTGTAATATCATAATTTTATTAGATAGCTGGGGGTCTTGCCCTGGGTGCATTTATAAAAAGTACTGAATATAGAAATCAAACCTTGCGCCTTTACCTTAGGAGTGAGGAGAGAGACCACTTATGGTAGCAGCTGATGGTTGGGAGTATAAAGTATGCATGTATTATGTTATAGACAAATTTAAAAGAAATGCAAAAATGTAAACATTTTAAAGCATTTTAGATTGTGCTATTATGGGTCAACTAGGGAAAAAATGGCAATATATTGTATGCCATTATCGATTTTTTCATTTGATGACGTTGAGGCTATTAACCAGAGTTGATCTCGCTACAGGCCATAACCTACTTGCCAAGTAAACTTTTGCATAGATGGTGTAGCAAAAATTAAAATTTTTATATTTTGTGGTAATGATACTTAAAAAGATTATCTATCATTTTTGATATTATGAAAGAATATTTGAGATGACACCATCGTCCTCCTGATGAGGTTTATAAAGAGTTATATTATCAACAAGTACTTTTAGGTCAATATTTCCTTATATTGGATGAATAAACTTGCAGGGGCTTCCCTGTGTGGCTACGTGATGTGCCTGACATAGTATTTCGAACAGACAATGCACCCTTCAAGGTAAAGCATCATCAAGAGCTTTGTTCTTTTTCACATTCACAAAGTTTGTTGCTTGATGCTTCTTGATTGTCTGTACTAAAACTTTTCGTATGATTTAAAGTTGATGTGATATTGTTACAAGAAAAGGAGGTTAAAATATATAGAGTTTGGTGATAAATGAGTAGTGTGATTGTAGTCATGCTGAGTACCTTTGCTTCAGTGGTACCTTTACTTTGTATTGGTGGTTTTGCTTAACAGATTGGCAATACCTCATTTCATTGCAGGATGAGATGCAGCAGTTTGTTAAGAAGATTGTGGATCTGATGCGAGAAGAGATGCTCTTCTCTTGGCAAGGTGGTCCGATCATTATGTTGCAGGTTGTAGGATAATTCTTAACTTACAGATTGAAGTTAGTTAATATGATTAAATATGTTTGAGGCACCTAGATAATCAATGCTCTTTTTCAGTGATGGACAAGGTGTGGGTTCTGTGTTCCTAACCATTAAATTGATTTTTTTTTTCTTTTTGATGTCTGTGTTCTGTTTGTTTTTTTATTTATATAGATTTTTTTATTTTTTATTTATTTTTAATGTAGCTTATGGATTTGGATTTAATTTTTTAAAAAGTTTTAGGTTTGAAATAATGGTTGATCTTTATAAAATAGGTTTTGATTTTAGAAATATATTTTTATTTTTAGTTTGATTTATGAAATGGATTTAATTTCTTAATGGAAAATGAGTGTTGATTTTTTATGGTTTTGAACAAAGCTTTTGAAATGGATGTTGATTTTTTTTTATTTAACAAAATCAAATCACAAATTTAAGATAAAATAGAGTGAAAAAAAATACAGAGAGAGGAAGATCGAACAAAAGAAATAAAGGGTTTGTTATTTGAGCTCTGAGAGGAGATGTAGTGTTTGTTAAGAAATGAGAGAGAGGAGGAAATGAGAAAAAGAGATGTTAGAGAGAGAGAGAGAGAGAGAGAGAGAGAGAGAGAATGAGTATTTTAAATCCTATACTTTTTTAGATGGTGAAATTCTATAAAAAGTTTAATAAAAATTTCAAATACAAATTAATATTTTAATTTAAACTTTTACCAATGAATTTGATAAATTATATTTTAACTTAAACAAACTGCCATTGTACGATATCTTAAACTGATTTATTATAATTGATTTCTATAACAGTGAAATTATTATCATTTTGAATTGATTTTTTTGTAAAGGATGTGATACCAATATTAATAATTTATGTTAATTGATTTTTTCAATATATGTGTACCAATATTATTTATACCGTGCCTTCAGGCACGGGCATACGCTAGTCTATATAATAAGGCAAGAGGCTTTTTGAAAATGTTTTAAAATGTATGAGAGATACATTTTGAATCAAGGGTTTAGATCCATTCTAATAAATATCAATGGTTGAGATGTGTTTGATTCCCGCCCAAATGCTCATCTCTCTCTCACTCCCACGTCTGCCCAAACAGACGCCTCTCTTTACACATTCTCTCTCTACACATCTGACCCTCTTTACACGTTCTCTCTCTACACATTCGCTCATCGCCGCCATTGAAAGGAAACATCGAACTTGGCTCATCGACACCTACCCTCCTCGCACTCGCACCCGGTCCCTGCAAATGATCTCTTTGAGCCCCACAATTCATTCTCCCAATCCTAATCAGACGGCTGAAGATGATGATCAACCCATTTCCCGGCGAATCTAACGGCTGTCCTTGCACCTAAACCCACCGCCGATTTATCCTAACCGTCAAGTGACCGACGCCCTCGAGCTGCAATCGTGCGCGAGCAGGACGAAGCTGAGCGTGAACACCCAACAGCTGTCGAACTACATGAGAGGGAAACATAGGGACATACAAGAGAGGGTTTTTGAGTACTTCAATTCTAGGCCCGATCTTCAGACTCCGATTGAGATCTCCAAGGACGATCATCGAGAGCTGTGTATGAGGCAGCTTCTGGGTCTGGTCAGAGAAGTTGGGATTCGCCATTGCTAAGGCTGTTGGCAGTGTTGACATGTCGCTCGGTATCAAGATGGGGGTTCAGTACAGGTATTTTCTTTTCTCTGTATGCTATAATAGTAATACCCTTTTCCCTTTTTGGGTTTTTGCTTTTCAAATTTGAATTTTGTGTTTTGTACTTCTATGTGGTATTGGGTTTAAGACTCTCTATTTTCATCTTTTGGGGATTATATTATATTACTACTGTATTGGATTTTGAGTCGAATGGAAATTGGGTTGTGTGTTTATTGAAATTATTGTTCAAGCAATTTGCTCATTTGGTTGCCTTGGGAATACATATTTGGCCTCTTGGTTGTGGATTAATTATGCTTATTTGATTTTAAAAAATTGTATCTTTAGTAGTCATATTATACATTGATTTTGAAATAGTGAATTCAAAGTAATAATCTGCTTCAGTGGCTTTTCGATACCATACTGGTTTAATTCAATTCAAATTGCTGTTTTTAAAATTGCTGGCACATTTTTATTTTATTAATCGTAGTAGAGTCCAACGCTTAGTAGACACTCTTATGCCTGTCAATGCTATAATCACACACTAATTACACTTAGCCACTCACCTTCTTAAAGAAGTAAACATTGTTTGCTTGGTCCAACGTTTGTATAGCGATTTCATATTTTTCATCTACTAATTACTTACAGGGAGAGATGATACTTTGTGAATTTGAATTGTTAGGTCATTTAGTAGTATTTTTTTTTTTTTTTGGGATTAATCCTAAGAGCCATTAAATTAGTTCCTAAAGTTTGATCCATGCTTTTTCTAAGTTGTTGATCCCATATCTGGATCAATAATCATTTCTAAATGCTTTTGAATTTTTCTACCTATGGTTTTTTCTACCAATGGATTTTTCTTTTCTTGATGCTTGTAAAATACCCCTTAAGTCGGTATTATTTCAAAGTCCAAATTCATTTGTACACCTCTATGATGTGTCCTGCACTTCTATACATGGTTGTTTCCCTCAATTATAAGTCTCCTTTGCAACTTTTCAGATGTTCCCCTAGCACTATCATTTGTTCACGTTTGTAGAACAAATGAGGTGCAAGTCAGTGATGAATGCAATAGTCAGACTCTGCCATTTTTTGATTATAGGAAATGGCTGCTACGAATTATTTAGAAAATTGGATTCAGTCAGGGGTCTGTTAGAAAACTGATTCGTTGCTGCAATTCAAACCCATTGTTGATTGAGTTCCACTCATCACCGCCATTGAAGATCGACACCCACCCTCCTGGCTGCACTCATCCCTCTTTGCTCGGCTCCCCATCGTTGCTTCAATTCAAACCCATCGTTCTTCGGTTCAACATAGGTAAGTGCTTCAATTCAAACCCATCGTTGCTTCAATTCAAACCCATCCCTCTTTGTTTATGGGTCATTTACAATGGGCTCCATAGTAAAACCCACAAAACTGATGACCATGTTGAGATCGTTAGGAGTGCGCACAGAACTGAATGAACCCATTTAAGGTTAATTGTGAAATTGATTTTTGATTACTGTTCCTGAACTGAATGAACAATGCTATGCATTTTGTGGATGTATGTCGATAATTGATTTTTTATTTTTGATTACTAAACTGAATGAACACAACTACTGTTTGAACAACAACATGAATTGTGATTACTGTTCCTGAAAATTAGATTGGAATTGGAATCAGTTTTTCATCAAACAATGCTCCGCATTTTGTGGATGTATGTAGATAATTATAATTTCTTTCGTTTATCATTTTTGAAAGAAAATTAAATTTTTATGAATTTACTAATTCACGTAATTTTATATAAAATTACATATAAATGTATTACACAAAGAAATATTTCCTCCTTTTGAATTGTAGGGTGCTTGGAACCATGGTAAAAGTCATAATTTTTTTTAACTTTTATTAAAATTATATCAAAAAAATTAAATTTTAGCCGGTCTTGCGGACACAAATTTAATTTAAAAATTCCAAAAAAGGAAACTATTAAGAAATTCAATTGCTTTGAATTTTTTTAATTTTTTTTTTTGGGCCTTTCTAGACTTCTTTTCAAACTTTTTTTTTAAAAAAATTATTTTTTCAATCCATCTAATCCAGTAAAATTCAAAATCCTAAAGCTTATTTACATTTTTCTTTAAATTCAGTAACGACGCAAAATAAGTCCAAAAAAAAGAAAAAGAAAAAAATCTTATAAAATGCTAAAGATAGCCATGAGGCTGTAAATAGTGTTGACGTGTGTAAAACTTGAATGTACCATGGCTTTGCTCTTCTTCTGCTCTATCCTGTTCACCGGTCCTAATTTCCCTTTTCATTGGAGGCCGTAACGACGACGATGACCCTACTCTTCTTCCAAGATTTATAGAGAGTGTGTGCTATTATTAGAGGAGAGAGAGAGAGAGAGAGAGAGAGAGAGAGAGAGAGATTGATATTTATAAACAGAAAAAACTATACGTATATATGTATCTATTTTAATATATTAAATAGAGAATTTTAGAGAGAGAAATGTTGGGTCTGGAGCGGTAGCTAATATGGAGAAGGATTTTGATTCAAAACTAAGGATTGAGAGCAATTCTTCCAATGGAGGGAACATACCCAGATCTAAGAGCTTTGAATTGGACAGTATCTATGGCGTTGGTTCTTATTCCAAGGTCTCATTTTTCTTCATCATATTTAATTTTTTTACTGTATTTATTTATTTATTTATTTATTATTATTATTATTATTATTATTAATTTGATTTATGTTGATTTATTATGGTGTTTTGATGATTTATGTTCATTAGAGGTTAATTTGAATGTCATGTTTCATCTATCTTTTAGGGTTAGTTTAGATTGTTTATAGGTCATTTAAATTGGGTTTGAACATTATTAGCTAAAAATACAAAAAATCAGCTTTTAACCAACTTTTCAAAACAACTCATAATTATTAGGATTGGTTATAATAAGTGTACATTAAGATTAAAGTATTTTCGAGTGCAAAGCCAGTACCAGTGTTTGATTTTGGATTTTTGAATGGATTAATTATTTTTTTGCTGCTCAATCACTCTGCAGCAGAGCGCGTCCCAGGCACGCTAATTTAGCTTCGTATCTAGGTAATCGTCTATTTACTTATAGGCTTTTCTTTTTCTTTTTCTTCTTCTTCTTCTTTTATTTTTTTATTTTTTTTTCTTATATTAATTATAAGTATATGTTAAAGTTTGGTAGGCTTATATGCCACCAAACTGGTTTCCATTTTTTTTAAAAAAAATTTGGTGGGTTTGGATCCGGATCAGCATCCTTTATTTGTTTATTTATTTTTAAATTGAATGTCTAAATCTAGGGAATCACTATCCTCAATTGGGATAGTAATCCCATCTATAAAATAAGGGAGAAGGGTTTTTGAAAATGTGTAATTTATCTTAGAGATACATTTTGATCCAATGGTTTAAATTGTTTCATCTAAACTTCAATGGTTGATATTTCCAGCCCAAATGCTCTTTGAGCATCAACGGTTGAGATCAATTATGATAAAGATCTAATGGTCCAAAATGTAAATTGAAGAAAATCTCTCTCTCTCTCTCTCTTCTCTCCGTCACAGGTATTCATCTCCTCTCTCACTCTTATTTCAATTTTTGAACTCTCTCTCTCTCTCTCTCTCTCTCTCTCTCTCTCTCTCTACCTGCATCGAAGTCCATCCCGTGTGACGACCACCGACCATCGCGACATCGACGACCACCGACCACCTCTCCTCTGTGTGTCATCCTTTCTCGACGACACCACCGACCACCTCCTCTCCTCTCACCTTCCTCTTTCGTCTCTCTCCCCTTGCAAGGTAAACTAGAACTTCCAACTTTTGCAATTCATGATGTTTTTGTGGGTTTGGTTGTAAAGTTGCAATTCATGATATTTTTTTGCTTGAATCTGAATATTTTTGTGGGTTTGTAAAGTTGAATCTGGATATTTTTGTTGAATCTGGATGTTTGGTTGGTTGAATCTGAATAGTTTTTTGCTTGAATCTGAATATTTTTCTGGGTGTTTGGTTGGGTTGATGTTTTTGTGATATTGCATGTTTGCATTACCTGTGTGTGTTCTGTGGCAGTTGAAAGGATGGTACAGCAAAGATGATGTCGTTGCTGAGTGGAAGGAAGTGAAAGCGGATATGTATTTAGACGTCCATTGTTATGTGAGCGGGCCTAATCTCTTGCTAGACCTCGCTGCAAAGTTTACGTACCACATATTCTCAAAGGAGTTGCCATTGGTAAGTTCAACTAGGCAACACCGATACCTCATCTATGTAGAAAGCACTTGACACTACCAAAGAAACAAATGATAGAAATTTGACAGGTTTTAGACCTTATTATCAGCAATTCAATGAGTTGGAATGCTGAGTTTTAGACCTTATTGAGGATTTTAATTTTTAATTGAATAGATTATTGAGTTGGGATGGATGATATATAGCTGAACTCTTCTCTGTCATGGCATGGCAGGTTTTTAAGGCTGTGATGCATGGAGATTCTCTGCTTCTCACTGAGCATCAAGAATTATTGGATGCATTTGTTCGAGTTTATTTCCATTCCAGTTTGAAGAAATACAACTGCGTGGAATGTTGGGGCCCACTTAAGGATGCTGCACATGTACTTTAACCTGCGCACGCATGACTAATACACTGAGACATATCTTAGATTGAAGAATGTTAGATAAAATGCCATTTTCTTAGCAACCATGCCTTACCAAGGTAGCACATGTTTGTTTGTAATGTCACCCTTTAATACTCGATCAAATTACAACCAAATGCAAATTCTATAATTTCCATAAATGATCCTGAGCTGAACTTTCATTTGAATTTGATCATATAAAGTTTTGAACAATCAATTATGACTGTTTAATGTTACAATCACAGAAACAGTTTAATGCATATGAACAATAGTTTTGAACAATCAATTCTATAAATTAATGTTACAATCAATTCTATAGTTTTGAACAATCAACCAAATGCAAATTCTATATATGCATATGAACAATCACAGAAACAGTACAGTTTAATGTTACATTGAAATCTCAGCAACCCAGCAGAGGGTTTTGTTTTAACAATTGGTTACTACAATACCCAGAAGAAAGTTTTGATATTTTTTGCTTTTAAATATTTTGGGTGTTGTTTTGTGGTTCAGAATTTGTGAATTTTGTTGCTGCATTTTAGGAAAGGAAAGTTGTGTTTGGTAGGATTCACTAAACAGTGAAACATGTTCAGTTTAAGTGTTGAATTTGGTGTTTCCACTAAATCACTAGTTGAGGAAGTTTATGGTTCAAATTGGATTTTGATCTCATCCCTATGTTTAACATTTCCATAGATATGATATTTACTGTTAGCTTTGGCCTCCCTAAATTTGCATTTTCTTAGCCTAGCAAAAGAAAAGAAAAGAAAAGGCAGGGGGATTAGAAAGGAATTTTACAACTCACATGTGAGTTAAATCTCTCAGTAATGTAGCATCACTCTGCTAAATTTTAATCCAAATCAAGAAAAAACTAAAGAAAACAAATTGGCAGCAATCTACAAATTTGACCTATTAGAGGTGTTTTAAATTATTTGTTTTCTTGAGCTACATTCACCAAGGATTAGTAAAACAATGGAGTCACGAATGAAGTGTTTAGGCATATAGACAATTACTTGAAGTGATTATGGGCACTGTATATGTCACGACCCAAACCCCCCCTATGGGTTTAGTACCGTAACCGGCCAGTAATCCGAGATTACCGAAGGCCTACTGAACCGTAATACAGTAAAACAGAGTACAGGGGCATGGCGGAAGCCAATACAGTAAATAAACTATGTCCAATGAGCTGCGACAGTCTGTATGCCAAAAAGATTTTTCATACATATAGACATTCAGTACAGAGCAGTATGCATCATATATATAATCATTCAGTACAGGGACTTAATCCCTATTAAACAGTACAGTACAGTGCAAAATATTCAGTCTACACTATAGTACATCACAGATACAGAGACAGGCGGGGAGATTAAAACACCCCTAAGCCATAGCTTAGACAGTACTGGAACCTCAAAGTGAGGCACAAAGGTTGGCTTGACAAAACTGGAGGTTACCCCGACGCTTCTAGCAACGGTCCGGTGCCTGTACACCTACATATATATATGAGCAGTGAGCTAAAGCCCAGTGAATAACATAATGCGTAAAAGGGGTTAAGAAAGAGTGTCCTTTCAGTATTTTAAACAGTTGTTTGCCTCGGTAAATCAGTTATACAGTCGGTGGCTTATACTTCATGTCATATCAGTCATTTAGAAAATCATAGTAATCGTATGTAGCACATCCGATAGCAAAACAGTACGGCGGTAGTAGCAGTGTCAGTACGATGTCAGTACAGTAGTAGTAACGGTAACAATACAGTACAGTAACAGTACAGTGACAGTAACGGTAACAATACAGTACAGTAACAGTACAGTGACAGTAACGGTAACAATACAGTAACAGTCACAATGACAGTAACAGTACAGTTCTTATGGACTCAAGAGGTGTCTCGCGCAGATTCTAGAGGTGGCTCACACTGTAGCACTTAGGTTCGTGCAGCACTTTGCTCCAGATTTCACAGATTGGCTTAAAGCCCAGTATGGACTCAAGAGGTGTCTCGCACAGATTCTAGAGGTGGCTCACACTGTAGCACTTAGGTTTGTGCAGCACTTTGCTCCAGAGATATCTGTGACAGTAGCAGTACAGTAAACAGTAGGTCTTAAAAGACCGAGCAGTCAATTGATGGCCATTAATCAGTAAACAGTAGTGGTTCCACCATGGGAACCGAATCGCTTAGACAAATCCACCCGTTCATAGACCGTCGGTGGGGCCATCCGTTCACAGACCGTCGATGGCAGAGATTTCTCAAACGGTAGCAGTAACAGTAAACTGTAGTTGCTAAGGATGCCACAATACAGCTCAGAATATAGGACATACATTCATTCAGTTAACAGTAAACAGTTCATAAAACAGTTCAACTCGGTAAACAGTTCAGTTCAGTAAACAGTTTAGAAGATAATCATTTTTGAACATATCTTTACACAATTGTTACTCACTGAGTTTTGGGCTACAGCAAGCTAGAGCGTTTCCTCGGTAAGCCAACCCTACACAGTATACAGGATGAACACACACTAAGCTATACAGTTGGGAAAGATAATAACTTAATCCTTAATTTGCCTCGGTGTGGTTCTACATTTATATCCTCATTAAGATGTCTTATACCAGGCCTAAGAATGCCTAGGATGGAATGAGGATGCAAAGATGCATTCAGAAAGCGGTTTCAGAATTTCCAGAAAAACAGTTCCCCGCTCGAGCGCAGGTTTCCCCCGCTCGAGCGGACATGCAACAAAGGTCCCCGCTCGAGCGTCAACTCCCCCGCTCGAGCGTGTGACACAAGCCTCCGCTCGAGCGTACAATACCCCGCTCGAGCGGACTGCAAAGCAGTGAGAGATGCTGGGAGCTCGATTTCCCCGCTCGAGCGGCACCTCCTCCGCTCGAGCGGACGACCAAAATCTGGAAATTCCAGATTTGAACTCCAAGATCAAAATCAACTTTCAATGTATCAAATTCGATCCTTTTGGGATAATTTTCTGGAAAACACTTCAAAACTCATAAGATAATATGTTTCAAAGATCAATTTGCAAAATCAAAGCCCAAAGGGAGTTCAATTAAACATGATTTCAAACCAATTTTCATGAACATGATGAACATGCAATATTCATGAATTCAATCAACTTCAAAGCTTCACACACTTGCTCAAAGAGCCAATTCTTCTTAGAACACGGTGAAATCATGAATCTTAGCTAGAACTTGGACATGCATGTGAAGATTTCCATGAAATCAACTCAAAATTCAACAATGAAAACATGCATGAACTTAGTCATCTTCAAGGTTTTAAATACAAACTCAAATGAGCTAAATCTTACAAAATCATGAGGGATTCATGGACTTGAATATAAACATGAGCATGCATGTAACAATTAGCCATGAAAACATCTTTAAATTCCTCATTACAAACATGCATGCAAGAGATGAGCTTCAATTCAACATTATAAGCCATATCTTGGCTCTAATCTTTAATAATCCTCTAAGCCATGCAAGGAGTAATTCAATTCATAAACAAGAAGGTAATTTCTCTACCTTAGGTCCTCAATCACAATACTAGAAGCTCAATTTGCCAATTTATACTTCAATTCTTCAAGTCTCCAAGCAATTACACAAGATGAAACCAACTCTCTCCCTTTCTCCCTCTCTTGGTCGGTTGGGAGTAAGAAATGGCTGAAGAAAATGTGTTGCCTAAGTGTATAAGGCTCAAACATATTAATAAACAAGGGCCCACTAGATGGCAATATGGTAATTAAGGCCAATTCTTTGATTTAGCTTATTTTAATCTAACTTAATCAGGCCAAATCAACTTTTCACTGAATATGCCATAAAATCACATAAATTATGATGAACATGGAACATCAATCAATTTCAGATTTGGCCGCCGATAAGGCCTTCAATTTGCAATTGAATGCATAAGACGAGAACAGATAATTTGACAGTCAAACAGATAGATTATGCATTTAAACAGTTACAGTCAATCAATTCGATTACCAATCATAATCAGTCTCAGTTTAGCAGTAATCAGTAAGCAATCAGTAAACAGTGATGAGGGTTATTACAGTATAGTCGATTAGGCTACTGGGTTTTATTTACATGGACTATTTGATTTGAATTGATTAGATTCACTACTTAATTGAAAAAGGCCAGCTTCTTATAGTTTCAATACATGTTTCTGTTTAGAACACATTATGATGTACTGAAGGCTAATATGGCAACATAGCTTCATCGATTGCTTCCCTGCAAGTACTAGACTATAGCATATTATTTTGGATGCTAAACTCTGAGCCAATTTTTGCAGAGCAAGCTCTCATTTATCAAGGTGGATATGGAGGAGATTATGGTGGAATGTCTAATGAATTTCAGAGGTGAGGTTCAATAATGACTTACAGAATATTGATTTTCTAAGGACCTATTCAATAATTAATTGGGGTGATAACTTCATATTTTTTTAATAATTGTGGGTTCAATTGCCCTTGCATTGGGGCTCTATTGTTTTAGCCAAGAATGAAAGAAAAAAGGCTAATTGGGATGCCATGGGAGTAGGATACGTTACCATGCTTCTTTTTTTTCAACACTATTTATTGAGTGTTAACATAACATACATTATTGGGCTCATCTATTGACAATTTAAGCTTTTGGGATAACTGGTGTTCTATCCATTAATGAATGAGAGCATGGTCACATGTGAGTGGGAGTGTTAAGGATACAAATAATGAAGTTACCCATACATCTTGATGAAGTTACTCCTTTCTCTAATAGCATAAGCTTTCAATGTCATGATAGTGAAACTTGCTTGGTTGTAGCAAACAAGGAGACTGGTTGAAGATTTTTTCTGTGTCTTTACTTACAGTAGACGGTTTAATAGGATTAGGTAGTTCTTTTGATTTGCTACATCGTGTTTTAGTTAAGAGTGAAGTGGCCTTTGATATGACAATAAATAAATGCTTTCCTAAGCTTTTATGCTTGAAATTCCTTTACTAAATACTGATTGTGAGCATATTTTCTTGGTGTAGGTGCGAACAATTTGATTCCCATGGAAATTGCACTTAAAATTGCTGAGAAAATCAGAGTACGTGAGAGGTTTGCAGCTTATATTGTTATTCCAATGTGGCCAGAAGGCAATCCAACAGGTGCTGCTACACAAAGGATTTTATTTTGGCAGCTAGGAACCAATTATGACTTCAACGCATAGCATTGTACTTCTGCATTTTAAAGGCAACTTCAGAGATGGATAACTTTGTTGCTTTTTTTTTTTCATTGGATTAATTTATTTCCAATGGGAAATCAAAAAATTCTATTAATCTGCCCATCAGTGTATATACTTCAGAAGGATCAATTTTTGATTTTGAAATTATCTCTCATTTATTGTACAGAACAAAACAATGCAAATGATGTATGAGACCATTTACAAGGCTTTAGTGGAGGTTGGGCTTTAGAATGAATACACCCCACAAGACTATTTGAACTTACGTTCACATTTGGAAAGCACTGGTGTGCATTATTTGTTGTTTGTTGTTTGGTCTTAAATTACAGATGATTGGTTGGTGTGCATTGTTTGTTGTTTTGTTTTAATTAAATTATTTTAGAATTGCAGAGCACTGGCGTGCATTGTTCGATATCCAATTTTAATTTTTTAAAATTGTAGAATATTAGCTGGTGTGCACTGTTTGGTTAATTTTATTTTATTATAATTGCAGAGCATTAGTTTACCATTTTAATTTTAATGAACATTATAAATTTTATATGTTTATTCCTTAATTTGCATTAAGACTAGGGAAAGTTGTTATTTTTAATTGAATTCTGTAGAGGGTATAGTACAAGCAAAATTATTAAAAGTTCTTTAAGAAGAAAAAATGTTACAGACTCCACATGTTTTAACATGATACGTATATAAATTACAAATATATTTCGATCTCAATATTATTTACACCGTGCCTTTAGGCACGGGCATACACTAGTATATATATATAACAGGAGTGGGAAGGGGGTATCGGCAAAGTCGATCCTCTCATATATATATTTTTATTATTTTATTTAATTTATTTTATAATATATATAATACCTAAAATATATTATTTAATGCACGAACACAAAAAAATATATAAAAAATATACAAAAATATGTAAAATTACAAAATAGTAAAAATAAATAAAGGGAGACTTATTTATAAGTTCTTTTTCAGACACTTTATGGTAGGCTAAGTGCTGTGTAATTTCTTATAGAGTCTTAAGTCCTATTTAGATAGGAATGTATTCCACAAGATCCTACATAAATGTAACGTGACGTGACACTTACATAAACGTAACGTGACGTGACACCTATATAAACGTAACGTAACGTGACACCTACATAAACGTAACGTAACGTGTCACGTTACGTTTCGCAAACTTAATGAGTTTTTATTTTTTTAAATTGAATGTGAAAATGTTGCTGGTTTATGTTGGTGTCACGTTACGTTTCATATAAATATGATTTATGGTAACATTCAATTTCCTATATAGGAAATTGAATGTTGCCACAGATTATAGGTGTCACGTTACGTTTATGTAGGTGTCACGTTACGTTACGTTTATGTAGATATGATCTATGGTAGTAGGAAATTGTATGTTACCATAGATCATAGGTGTCACGTTACGTTCATGTAGGTGTCACATTACGTTACGTTTATATAGATATGATCTATGGTAACATTCAATTTCCTATATATGATTTTACTATTATTTATGATATTAACAACTAATATTGAGGGTAAATGTGTCAACAAACTTCCCATAGAACTTATGGGAACATAAATTTTTTAGTAGGATCATATGTAGTATAAGGTCAAGTTTGGAAAGACTAAATAAGTGCACTTTTTGACTTTTTATGAAATATGGGTTAGATTTGGGTTGGGTTTAAAGTGATGTGTTAGAGAGGTGATGTGACTTAAATAGAATAGTGACTTTTTGACTTTTTAGATTTTTTGAAGGATGCCAAACTTGGCCTAAGCCTCTCTAATAGAACTTATAAATAATTTTCCCATAAATGGAGTAGTAAAATGTATTTTAGCCAGCCAATCAGTTACAGTGAGCACATGACTCATGGTTAACCACTTGAGTTCTTCCACGTTAAGCAATGATAAAGTGAACCGTGAGGCACACAAATTCTATAAACTTGAACAAGCTAATTCTTCTATGTAAGTAATACTCACATCTCATCTTATCATACATAGAACATACTTTCTCTTCTTCTCTCTACACCTAGAGAGAATTTCATCTTCTCCGATTACTTATTCCTACACCAGAAGGGTTTTCCTGCCGGGCAGCTCTCACAGTATCTCTGTTTTGCATGCCCTTGATTCCTGGATAGTACAATTCAGCCACAAAGAAGAAGAAGAAGAACGAGCGCAGATGGCAGTGCCAACTTCGTCACGTAAAAAAACGAAAGAAGAAAGCCAGAAGAAGAAAAAAGCAATGCATCAACGGGTCAATTTGGCTCCAGGATTTATGAAGCAATTAAAAATTGAGGCCTGGGTGAAAAAATTCAGGAAGCAACTTGAAGACATCAAACCATGCCAAGGAGGCGATTCGGAAATCTTTGAGGTTCCCAGTAGACTCCGAGTCCTAGAACCCGCTGCATTTATGCCCCGCATTGTTTCAATCGGCCCTTATCACCATAAGAAGCACGAGCATCTCATGGAAATCGAAAATCATAAGTGGCAGCTTCTTCAACATGTCCTCAAACGGACACAGTCGCCACTTCACGACCTTTGGACTTCGATGCATCTCCTAGTTAATGATACAAAGAAGTGCTATGACAAGCCCATAGAAGGTCTCACTAAGTCACAATTCGTGGAAATGATGTTGCTCGATGCTTGTTTCATACTTGAGTTGCTGCGAGGCTCTGCCAATGGGTGGGAGAGTTGCGGGTATGCCTCCGACCCATTGGTTGTGTTTAACTTGCGGGGTTTCATACCTTTCATACAACAGGACTTGCTAATGCTTGAGAATCAGTTACCATTTCTGGTACTCCACAAATTCTTTACCATCGCTTGGGACGAAAGGGCAAATCATGAGTCAATTGTTGAACTAGTCCTTAAATTTTTCGATCCACTCTTTCCTGGGATTTCCAAAAATCTGTCCAAGCATTCAAAACCCAATGAAACACCTCTTCACATCCTAGACATTTTTCGCATGTCCCTCGAACCATCCCGAAAAGCTGTCGAACAAAGCTCTGAAACAAATAAGCGGATTCGCAGTTGTTGTCCAGGTCCCTCACTCTGTCACTTCCCCGGTCCCAATTCCTTTTCCTTCCCTTGTTGGCAAAAAACCAATCATGGTCATGATGCAGCAAGAACTGTTCAAGACGAAGAAGGCGAGAGAGGGAGTCTCCAATCCCCCCCAACCACCACCACCAACTGTTTTCCAGTTCAGGATCGTACAGGAAGGACTGTTCAAGACGAAGAAGGCGAGAGAGGGAGTCTCCAATCCCCCCCAACCACCACCACCAACTCTTTTCCAGTTCAGGAACGTACAGGAAGGACTATTCAAGACGAAGAAGGCGAGAGAGGGAGTCTCCAATCCCCCACTACAACAAAAAAAGCTTTTGGTGACAAACAGATTTTGTCTCCAAACATCAAAATTTCGTCACTAAAGTGATTTGTGACGAAAAAAATTCGTCACCACGTTCGTCACCTATAGGTCGTCACAAAAAGTACCTGGTGACGAAAAACAATTTCGTCACCTATTTTTCATTTTTAGTGACGAAATGTTTCGTCTCCAAATGTTGAATTTTTCGTCCTCTAAAACACCAATTTCGTCACCAAAACTAAATAATATTTTATTTTAATTGTTTTTTGTGACGAAATATTTCGTCACCAAATATATTTTAGTGACGAAAGTTTTCCTCACCAATGATATGGATTAAGGTGACAAAAAAATTCGTCACTAAAATGAGCAAAAAAGAAAATTATTCAATGACAAAAAATATTTTGTCACCAAATATTTCAATTTAGTGACGAAATATTCAGCAAATGTGACGAAATTATTTGTTTTTTGAAAACTAATAGCGACATTTTTTATTTCGTCACTAATAAAAATTAAAAAATTTGAAAATAAGAGTACTATTTTCTTCCGAAATTTTTTCTTTTCAGTAACAATTCCCTGCGCATTTCAATAACCTGTTCAATAAAATATATATTACAAATCAATACAAAAATCTATTCATTTTCATAAACATCACAATCGAATTTTAGCACTATCCACAAAAATACAATATGAACTGCATGCGAATTATAAACATGTCTCCTAATATCCACAAAAAAACGTCTACTAATATCCACAAAAATATAATATCAACCGTATGCAGATTACCAAACACATCTCCTAATATCCAACAAAAAACATGTCTACTAATATTAACAAAAATAAAATATCAATGGCGGATTACCAAACATGCCCCCGTAATACTAACAAAAATATAAAATTTACAACACAACCAAAATACATGTAAGGTAATATGAACAAAAACACAAAATGAGCTACCATCGGCCCTTCAAATTACCAAACACGTCCATATCAAATCTCGAATCTGCAAAAAAATGAAACATCAAAAAAAAAAATCTCAGTTAGACAATTATTATCTTATCCATAACATATACAATTTAACATGCATTTTTGGACTTAGTTTTCAAACCAGGAGTCTCGTGCTAGTTCCGTAAGTTTTCACAACGCACATTGGTCCATCCCGAGGTGTTTGAGGTGTTTCCCGGGCTGTCTCGTGGCTGTTGCACGATTTTGGCCCGCGAAGATCTATTTTCAAGTTTAAGTGTGGAAAAATACATTTTTGGACTTAGTTTTCAAACCGGGAGTCCCGTGCTAGTTCCGTAAGTTTCCACAACTCATATTTGTCCATCCCGAGGTGTTTGAGGTGTTTCCCGGAACGTCTCGTGGCTGTTGCACGATTTTGGTCTCCGAAGGCCTATTTTTGAAGCTTAAGTGTGAAAAAGTGCATTTTTGGACTTAGTTTTCAAACCGGGAGTCCCGAGCTAGTTTCGTAAGTTTCCACAACTCACATTGGTCCATCCCGAGGTGTTTGAGGTGTTTCCCGGGCCGTCTCGTGGCTGTTGCACGATTTTGGCCCCCGAAGGCCTATTTTCAAGCTTAAGTGTGGAAAAGTGCATTTTTTGACTTAGTTTTCAAACCGGGAGTCCCATGCTAGTTCCGTAAGTTTTCACAACTCACATTTGTCCATCCCGAGGTGTTTGAGTTGTTTCCTGGGCCGTCTCGTGGCTGTTGCACGATTTTAGCCCCCGAAGGCCTATCTTTGAAGCTTAAGTGTGAAAAAGTACATTTTTAGACTTAGTTTTCAAACCGGAAGTCCTGTGCTAGTTCCGTAAGTTTCCACAATTCACATTGGTCCATCCCGAGGTGTTTGAGGTGTTTCTCGGGCCGTCTCGTGGCTATTGCACGATTTTGGCCCCCGAATGCCTATTTTCAAGCTTAAGTGTAAAAAAATACACTTTTAGACTTAGTTTTCAAACCGGAAGTCCCATGCTAGTTTTGTTAGTTTCCACAACTTACATTAGTCCCTCCCGAGGTGTTTGAGGTGTTCCCTGGGCCGTCTCGTGGCTGTTGCACGGTTTTGGCCCCCGAAGGCCTATTTTGAAGCTTCAGTGTGAAAAAGTGCATATTTGGACTTAGTTTTCAAACCGGGAGTCCCGTGCTAGTTCCGTAAGTTTCCACAACTCACATTGGTCCGTCCCGAGGTGTTTGAGGTGTTCCCCGAGCCATCTCGTGGCTATTACACGATTTTGGCCCCCAAAGGCCTATTTTCAAGCTTAAGTGTGGAAAAGTGCATATTTGGACTTAGTTTTCAAACCGGGAGTCCCGTGCTAGTTCCGTAAGTTTCCACAACTCACATTGGTCAGTCCCGAGGTGTTTGAGATGTTCCCCAGGCCGTCTCGTGACTGTTGCACGATTTTGGCCCTCCGAAGGCCTATTTTCAAGCTTAAGTGTGGAAAAGTGCATTTTTTGACTTAGTTTTCAAACCGGGAGTCCCGTACTAGTTCTGTAAGTTTCCACAACTCACATTGGTCTGTCCCGAGGTGTTTGAGGTGTTTCCCGGGCCGTCTCATGGCTATTGCACGATTTTGGCCCCCGAAGGCCTATTTTTAAACTTAAGTGTGAAAAAGTGCATTTTTGGACTTAATTTTCAAACCGGGAGTCCCGTGCTAGTTCCGTTAGTTTTCACAACTCACATTGGTCCCTCCCGAGATGTTTGAGGTGTTCCTCGGGCCGTCTCGTGACTGTTGCACGATTTTGGCCCCCGAAGGCCTATTTTCAAGCTTAAGTGTGGAAAAGTACATATTTGGACTTAGTTTTCAAATCGGAAGTCTCGTGCTAGTTCCGTAAGTTTTCACAACTCACATTGGTCTGTCCCGAGGTGTTTGAGGTGTTCCCCGGGCCATCTCGTGGCTGTTGCACGATTTTGGCCCCCGAAGGCCTATTTTCAAGCTTAAGTGTGGAAAAGTACATATTTGGACTTAGTTTTCAAACCGGGAGTCTCGTGCTAATTCCGTAGGTTTCCACAACTCACATTGGTCCGTCCCGAGGTGTTTGAGGTGTTTCCCGGGCCGTCTCGTGGCTGTTGCACGATTGTGGCCCCCGAATGCCTATTTTCAAGCTTAAATGTGGAAAAGTACATTTTTGGACTTAGCAATTCTCTGAAGAAGAACTATGTTTGATTAAATGTACAAATGGTATACACCATTATATACTAACATGATTCTCATCAACTATCTGTAAATACTCTGTATCCTTTTTGTAAGAAAGAGAAGAGAGCAATTCTCGCAAAAAGAACTGCTCATATTTTTCACCTAATAATTAAATCCTTGATCGGACCTTAAATATACTCAAAAAATTGTGCATTAGATTAATAAAATCAAGGTCCATGCACTCCAAATGTATTTTTGAGAATCATTAGCAAGCTTGAATCGTTTATCAAAAGGTAATACCTGAACTGAACCTTACGGTTTCAACCTATCAGTCATGAACTATAACACCACACCATGGCATGCTTTGTCAACTTATTACATTATATCAGTCATAGATTATGATTTCTAATTAAATTTGTACACACATAGGATTGAATCATTCTATGCATGGGTTGTAGAATATTTGACATGACTATGATGCATACCAATCTAGTTTTACAATTTTTTTTTGGATATGTAACTTTAGATCAGACTTTGAGAGCTGAGCATTCATTTGATAAGTGTATTTACTTGTCATTGGTGCTTCATAAATGGACAAATACAAAAGAGGAGAAAAGCATGACTAGAAAATGACAGCAACTTATTAAAGCTATCATATCCACCAAGGAAAGGGGCTAGTTTGTAAACCTTATTGTGCACTCTAGGGGAGTCTGATGCTAGCCATGTATCTTGCGACTCACTTTGGCAATGCGCAAAACATGAGTTTATGAACATCCCTCTTTTTGAGTATTTAAAAAATAAACTCAAAGCTGCAAGCATATCTTTCCGGAACCCTGAAGAATAGAAATTTTAATAAACATGTCTATCATAAAGGATAACACATTAAAAATTACATGCAAAATTTATGAAAGTTTTATATTTAATATGAGAGATATGCTCTCTAAATTGAAGATAATCATCATTAAAAATAAAAATGAAAAGAAAAAAGAAATTTTAGAAAAGAATATTGAAAGCAATTGAAATTTAAGAATGTAGGACAAAAAATAACCTTGCAAGATATTTGTCTTGTTTGTATTACATGCCGCCGGATTAAGCCTACAATGATTCCAATGCCCACTCAAATCAGCAGAAGGTGGCACCAATATGTGATGGAGCTGTGATAAGAAAGTAGTAATCATTTTTCACTATTACCTCAGAAGCACTGAAAAAATATATGTCATAGGACTTTAATTTATCTACATCATATGCTGAGTTTAAGATGAAAAATGGTGTCCTCATGTATTTTAACGCATACTGCGGAAAGAAACACTGCCAAAAAAATCATGTCAAAACCATGCCAAGCAAAGTTGTGTTTTTAAGTTAAGTCAAGGAACAAAAAGAAGCACATTAGAAATCGTACTTGTTTTGGATAATAAAGAGAACCTGTGCAATTTTTGTCTAGATTTTGTTCTACACCCTGTCAAACAATTTTTTCACACATAAACAACGATGACAACGGTGAAAAACATCAAATGCAGTAGAAATTTAATAGGAAGTGTTGATCTTTGAGTCTAGTAAAGACCAAATGCTTTGCCTAAACCTATGAATAAGAAATATATCTTGAATATGAAGTTTCTTGGCATGCTTTGCATGTTTGTTTTCATTCATTAATATGTTATATGTGTCCTTGCCTTTAGCTTGAGATGGGAATAGCAGGCAGATGCAAAACAGGAATAGAGTAATGAAATATTTAAACTCATTGAGATAATTAGAAGACTAAACATAAAGCGACAAAACACAAAGAAAGAAAAGAATGACAGCAAGAGAGTAGATAATCCGGTAACACACTACTCAATGTCCAAAACCAAAAATTCTTTATTATATGTAGTGGAGCAATAATATGCATCATCAAAGCACAAATTACATAATCTTGGATAACAAGTTTATTATAATCTTGGATGAGAAGTGGCAACTTCTACGTCTCTATTAAAAGAAAGTTAAATTCCTAGACAAACCAATGTTTCAAATAACCAATCATAACATTAATCTAACTAAATTAAAGATATTGAACATAAAAATAAAAAAAACCTATGTTTAGAAAAACCAATGTTTCAAGTACATCATGAAAAGCATATTGTTCCAAGGAGAAGAAGTCAATTGCTCCAACAAAACCTATAAAAGGAAAAAGAAGTGTTGTGTAATGACCACATGTTTAGAAAAGCCAAAAGCACCTAAATTGGCATGTGAAGTATCTAATACTAAAAAATGGTTAATTACACAAGCACCCCCTAAAAATTCACTGAAGTATCATTTTACCACCCTCACCTTCAAAATTGTACATTTAAATTGCTTGACTATAATACAAAACGGTCTAAATATACCATTTTGAAAGTGATAGCTGAGGGGTGTCCGTGTAATTAACCCCACAAAAATACAAAAAAATCTACACATGGAAAGTTCGGCACACTAAATGCACAGATGTAAAACAAAATCTCCCCTACTATAGATTTAAATTAGTGATGGTTATTCTTAGATGGCCTAGCAAATTAGTTGTCTATTATTGTAACAATCTGCCTTTTGGTATTTAAAATACTCATGAAATGAAGAGCTAAATCTACAAGTCACTTTATATGCTCCACAAAACCTAAAATGCTTGCATGGGTAAATCATAAGCTAGGTTATGAGATGATGATAATCAATGTTTGGAACGTGACCTTGCTATTGATTATAGAAGTTGGTCAATTATTTAAAGTTACAATTTTTACAAGTTAATTTTGTGGAGTAGTGACTGAGATTTGATACCAAATATCATTTACAACATGATAATGCATTTTCCATCTACTGAGTTAAATGACTATACCAAATTCAAAGAGTCTAAGAAATCAACTGAACTATAACTTTTAATTTTCACTAACGTTGGGGGGCTATTAGAGAACAGTCTGACCAACTCAGCTGAATGAAGTACTGAAGTACTCTTCTTTACATATTATGAATGCATCAACACAATCCCTGCAGTAGGAGCAATAAAGAGTTTGATATCATTATAGCGAAGAGTTTGGGAAGGTAAGAAAGACAGAGATGAACAATGATGTGGTATGCTTTGGTTCTCAAGTGGTATGCTTTACAATTTGGCTTCTTACTACAATTTGGGTACATTTATGAGAGCTCTTCCCTCCGGCATCATTAGCATCTTCTAGTTTGGTAATCCCAGTTATCCTCTGTCTCTTTGTCCCATCAGTTTTCTTAAGATCCTTGCTCTGCTTAAAATCTGCCCATGACAAGAGACTTTCCACTATTCCAGACTTGGACACTACAGGAGAATTGACCACAAAAGCATCAAAATTACACTCACAAAAGGAGTAAACAGCTTTTCTTTTTTGAAATTTATAATAATAATAATAATAATAAAGATTTCAAAATAATAGAACAAACCTTTCTTTAGGAACTCTTATGAAAGTTCACATTTTGACCCAAAACTGCTTTGGCGAATTGTCAAAGTCTCTTTGGTTTGAAAATCAAAAGTTGGGTTGTCAATAAGAGCATTGACAAAAACCCATAGATGGATCTTCACTGCGTGGGCTTTGAGATTAGCATTCTTATTCTTTTTATTAACAATACGCATTACATAGTTTGTAATCTGGTTGGTAACATAATCAAGTTTCCCTGCATTTATATATATATAAGACAAATGTGGCCCAACATTGATATATGTATTATAGATGTATACATTTCAATCTTAAAAATTATAAGAAAATGCAAATGGTAGGAAAACAACTACGTTGCAAAGTCCCATTATTTGATTTCACACACACACACACAAAACACACACAAAACACACACACACACACACACACACACAGAAAATTACGACAAAAACAATGAAAAAAAAAACCATAAAGGCTCTAAGCTTCTTGTTTAATCTGAACTAGAGAAAATGGGGCAAAAAACAGAAACGAAGCATATCCTCTTACTCAAACTAGGTTCAACCAATCCCATGTAGATTTCAAAAGCGTTACTTGTAACTGTGTTTCCAAGCATATCCTCTTACTTAAGCATACACTTAATACTGAATGGGAAAGTCGACATCATTCATGTTAACAGTTCATTTTCATCAGTTTCTACCTACTCACCTGATCCCTTCTAGGTCTTTGTAACAAGTTTCTAGTTCAACCGATCAATATGGACAGAAACACAGCCAACATGTTTTAGTTTAAGAAAATGTTTGAGCCCTAAGATAATTAACCACTAAGGAAGAACATACAGACCAAATAAGAGTATTATACCTTCAAAGATAGCAGAAGAGTAATTGTTTCCAAGCTGTGCTGGCCCCGATCAACATAGTCTCCTAAGAAGAGATAATCGATATATCTGATAGTCATACATGAAATTAGCATCATGATAAAAGGGTGGGAAAAAAATTGCTAGTAATTGCATAATCTCACTGAAGGACCTAGAAAATGCTTTAAAAAGGCCAAACAGAAGTAATCACTTTCATTAAAGAAAAAAACATAATACGCAGACAATAGACCTGTAAGAGCAATAGAAAAATGTTGTTCCATGGGAATGCCCATGGAAACATGACAATAAACAACAATTATTTCTAGCATTTTATGCATAATAAAAAGACCCTGCATCTAGCCAAAATCATATGTTGCCTCATATTATTGCACCTTGGACTCAATTCACAGTAGCCAGTACAAAACAGGGTCTGAAAAGTATCGTAGATTTTCAAAATTCAAATCAAGCTTCACAAGAAGCAATATTCAAATCAAAGAAACCACCATCAGGCCACCTGATCAAGCTCCTCGATGAAGAAATATTCGAATCAAAGAAGCCACCATCAGTCCACCACCCTCAGGTGGTTCCGGTCTATACTTTTGACTATTGCTTTGTTTCAATGAATGCTTTTTACATATTCAATCCTATTAATTAACTTTTGATTGTTTGCATCACATCTCAAGTCTAACCAAACACCAGGCCGTGGTAATGCCATACTGATTCTTACACCAATAACTTAAAAAATGTATCCACGCAATATGTGATCAAGGCACAGATTTGTCAAAATTTCAATATAAAAACAAAAACACACAAAACAAGTTACAGAGGCTAATGTTTGCCTCCGAAACATCAGAAGAAGTTGGGGCCAATGATGAACTCTTTGTTAAAGGATGGAAACAATATTGGAATAAAATGTCAAAAAATGAAACATAATCTACGATACCATTAAATTGAAGTCGGCAAATGTGTAATACCATTAAATTGAAGTTTTTTCACTCCAGTGATCTTCTGAGCTATTATATCACTACTTCCAATCAAAACCCCATAAGTAATTGCCTACCCAATTCAAAAAATTACCAAATAAATCACATCTAACAATAAAAAGATCGATTGAAATTATATATATTATTATGGGTATGTGAGAAAGACAGACCTTGGTTCTGAGAGGGTTGAGTTGAATTTGAAGCAGGTACTTGTTCCAACCTTTTTTGACGATCTCAGACATGTTGTGGGATCAATGATCAATGACCTAAAGCAGCTCAAAACTCCATTCACCACGTCCTGATGTTGAAGAAAATAACAACCGAAAACAACAAACGGAAGAGGACTCCGACGCTGCTCCTCCTCCTCCGACGCTGCTCCGACGTTGCTCCTCCGCCGCTCGCCGTCGATCGAGAGAGAGAGAGGGGGGTGAGGAGATTAGGGATTTTTGGTTTGAGATTGGGATTTTTTGTTTGGTTGGGGGGAGATGGAAAAAAAAAGGGGCGGGAATAAAAAAGTAAAAAAAAAAAATTTTTTAGTCACAAATGAAATTTAAATAACAAAACAATGCTGTTTAATTTGTATTTATTTATTTATTTTACGATAGGAGTTGTCATCGTCAAAAAATTTTATTTTTTGTTAAAATATATATATTTTTGTAGTTAATAAATTTTTTTAAATTTTTTTTTTTTTCAGTTACTAAGATTGAAAATTTATTTGTTTCATTTTTATTTTAATGAAAAAAATATTATTATTTTTTATTTAGTAGAAGTACGGATAATATTTTAATGAAAAATATTTTTCACTAAAATAAAAGTTAATTTTCTGTAGTCAATGAAAAATATTTTTCTGCGGGCTATTTTTTTTTGTTACTAAAAATCATGAACTAATTTTTTGTGGTAGAGGAAATGGAGCGGCAGTAGTGGTGAAGGTGGTGGATAAGAGATGATGGTGATGGCGATGGCGAAAGAGATTAGTGGTGAAGTTGTGGTAGTGGTAGTGTAAATGAAGTGGCAGGGGTGAAGGAGAGGTAATGGTAATAGTAGTGGCAGTAGTGGAGTGGTGGTAGTGGAGTGGTGGCGATGGTAGTAATAATGGTAGTCGTAGAGGTGAAGTGGTGACACTGGAAGTAGTGGTGGTGGTGGAATGGCGTTTGCAGCAGTGGTGAAGGTGGTAGAGGAGATAGGTGGCGAGAGAGAGAAATGAGTGAGAGACAGATAGAGGAGAGAGAGAGAGAGAGAGAGAGACGGGGAGCTCAGAAAAGTGAGAAGAGAGAAGAGGGAGCTCAGAAAAGTGAGAAGAGGGAAGAGGGAGCTCAGAAAAGCGAGAAGAGGGCAGGGGAGAGAGAGTGAGGCAAAAACAGGGCGCGCGCGAGAGAGAGAGAAAGCGGCGGCTGGTGACATGCGGGTTGACCGATGCGATAAAGATAAACGGACGGTGTGACGGAGTTATATAGGTGAGGGAGTGATAGAGAGATATCTATGGTTCAATTTTATTTTTTATTGATTTTAAGCATTTGGTGACGAAATTTGGTTTTCCTCTCTAAAAATAATACATTTGGAGACGAAATTATTTCCTCTCTAAAATTTTTTACAATGGTGACGAAAAATTTCGTCTCCAAAATGGCTCCTAATCTTCCGCCAAATTTTCCAAGGGTGGGAAATTGTTTTGTGACGAAAAATAAAATTTAGAGACGAATAAAATTTTCGTCACCTATTGTTTTGTTTGATTTTAAGCATTTGGTGACGAAATTTGATTTTCGTCTCTAAAAATAGTACAATTGGAGACGAAATCTTATTTTCATCACTAAAACATGCATATTTGGAGACGAAATATTTTTTCGTCACGCGTTTTCGTCACCATAGACCTTTTTTGTTGTAGTGCCCCCCAACCACCACCACCAACTCTTTTCCAGTTCAGGATCGTACAGGAAGGACTGTTGTTCAAGAGGGCGAGGGACATGATGCAGCAATCCAGGAAGAAAAGGAGGGGACAACACCCAAGTCTCCTGAAATAGCAATGCACTCTGTTACAAGGCTAAGGGGTACAGGCATTATATTTGAAACAAAGGATTCCACAAAATTCACAGATATTGAGTTCAAAGAAGGTAAGCTCTTGATTCCACCCCTTTTGATCCATGACTTAACCAAATCAATCTTTCTCAATCTAATGGCTTTCGAGCAGTGTTATCCGCATTGTGATAGCTATATCACCTCTTACATAAGTTTCATGGATGAATTAATAAACTCCCCCAAAGATGTGGAGCACTTGCATGAGAAACGGATTATAGTTCACCAGTTGGGAAGCGAAGAGGATGTAGCTACCCTCTTCAACAATCTTCGCAAAGAAATAGTGTTTGACACCAGCGATTACTATCTCCTTGACGTATCCCAAAAGCTGAATAAGCATTACCAACAAAAATGGCGGACTTGGAAAGCCATATTTAAGCATGAGTATCTCAAAGACCCTTGGAAAATTATCTCTCTCGTGGCAGCAAGTTTTCTAATTCTTCTCACACTGGCACAGACTACCTACACTATAATTAGTTATCACGTTCCCAAGCCTTGAATTGCTCAAAAAAAAAAAAAAAAAAAAAAAATTGGTAGTACTTTCTCTCTCTAGTTGAGAGCTTCTCACTCTACATTTTTTTTCTCCTAGGGTTTCCAGCGGGCTGCTGCAGTCGGGGTGGGGGGGGGGGGGGGGGATTCCGGCGGCCTCTGGCCTGCTCTCCCCTCCTCCTACCCCCCCTTTTCTCTTTCCTTTCCTGGTTTCCTGCAAACAATATGGAAGCTTGGGACTTCCATCTTCTCCCTCCTTTGTTGGGTGTTTCATCTTCCCTCCGCTTCATCTCCGGCCATGGCCTCACCGGATCCGCCGCCTCACCTTCGCCGAATCTATTGTCACTGCCGCCGCTGGATGTTGTTGGTGTGGATTTTTTTTTTTTTCTCTTTATGCTATGCTCTGTTTTTGTTTGTTTAGTTATGGTGTCTATCAGGGAGTTAGGGTGTCTATCAGGGAGTGTATGCTCAAACTTACCCATTCTGTGATTGGGATCTTTCAATATTTTAGACATGCTCTAATGCCGACTCTATGATCGGTTTTACTTCGCAGTACGAGCACGAACACATGACGTGGGTCTAAATATTTTTTTAGATTTCTCTCCTTTGTGCTCCTTGCAAAATTTTTACTTTGGTTGGTGTAAGTTTTGGTTTTGATGGATCTTGTAAGTGCCGTTTGACCTTTTTAAATGAAATTATCTACCGTTCAAAAAAAAAAAAAAGCCTTGAATTGTTCTTATATCTTTTCCTCTTCAGAATATTGTATGATATAATCTAATAAAGTCAGTAAATCATTTACTGTGCCTTTTTATAATCTCATCAAAAACTTCCTTATAAGTCTTATCCGAATAAAAATTGAGTTGTATTGAATTTTATGTATTTGATTATTTTTTTTCTGTACTTAGTAAAATCAGGGAACTAATATAATTATTTAGTTGTAGTGCATGGTATGATGCTCTTAACAATGGTGCTGCAAAATATTTTATTAGATAAATCATATTGAACCATCTTTATTGCGCAGTTGAAAGGAGCAAGGATCCTCTAGAGTTTTTTTTTCTTAAAGTTTCCTAGAGTAGTGCATTGTGTGGTTGAGATTTAATGACAAGTCACATCAATTTTTCAGCATTAAATCTCAACACACAATACACCACTTTAGAAAACTTTAGGAAAAAAACACTCTAGAGGATCCTTGGTGAGTTGAAAGATAAGGAATAAAGAATAACCCACCTATTCTGTTTGAGAAATGCTATTAGCAATCGGTTTAATCCACTAGATTTATTTATCCGCACGTTCATCACGTGAATTCTTAAGTTGTGTTTGGATCGCACATTTGGTTATAGATTTAGAAGAAGCAAAAAAAAAAAAAAAAAAAAAAAAGAATCAAATAAATGTAAATAAAATATATTTACATTTCATCCATCTTTTATCTTCCTTTTTCAAATTTCTACCTAAATTTATTATCTAAATAATAATTCCCTTTTCAATTTGCCAAATAAATGAACAAAGGCAAGAACTAAAACAACAACAAATATTTAAGGATGGTATTTTCTCACATTAAAAAATGAAAATTTCTCCAGTTGTAGAAATTGTCTCCCTAGAAGAGAGGGAAAGCCATGAGCTGCATTTTTAACTGTTAGGGTCCTTAAAAAAATTAAATTGATCGAACAATTATAGTCACGTGATCAACTCGAATTTTATTGAAATAGAGAGATGCATCATTGTTGTTTTTTTAGTGGAAGGTGGTAATATGAGGTAGTTGTTGACTGTTAGAGTTGATGGCTGGTTACTGATAATGAGTGGTGGGTAGTAGCTGCAGGGGGTTATGGACAGAGAAGGAATGTAAATTTATTTCTAAAACCAGTGAAATTATTTTTTTTTTGAGTTTCAAAAATTTAGTAAAATATGTAGATTATTTATAATTTTTAGAAAAACAAAAAAGATATCAAATAATTTTTATTTACAATTTTAAATTTTTTTGTAAATATAAATTAAAAAAATTATAACTAGAAATGTTTTTTAACAAACTTAAAGTATTTTTGCTTTTTGTTTTTTTTTTAAATTTTTGTTATATACTACGTCTCATGTTATTTAAACAGTTTTCAAATTCAAATACTTATATCACGTATGTCTAACACAAATTAAAAATTGACGCCTAATTTATCATCATATTATTGAGTGTCAAATTATAAATTATGTATACGTAAATTATATTGATTTTTTCTGATATTTAGAGAAAATATAATAAATCATACAATTTTAACATAATTATACCAAATTTTTTTTAACGTTTTAATTAACGTAAGATTTAATCTCATTTTTTCAGTAATTTGATAATTATATAGATAAAAAAATGATATTATCATTTCTTTTATAGGACAATGTATATTTTATCTTAGTTATTTTTATGTTTTCATAATTATGATCCATTTAACTTTAATAAAAAAAATATCAATATAATTATGTTAAAATTGTAAAAATTATGATATATATATATTTTTAAATCTTATCAATAACTAATATAATTGACAACCTTTTTTGTTTTTTTAGAAGTATTGAACATTTTCCATAACCATAGCCACCATGAACCATCATGAACGTTGGATCGTTTATAATAGAATTGAATGGCTCAGATGGACAATAGTGGAACCCTTATTCATCCATTATTGCTGGGTGGGTCCGACAATAATAGAGCTTTTGACTAGTCTATATTGTTGGATTATTGTGGGTTTATCATGAGACGTCTTATTTGGAAATGATATATATATATTTTATACAAGAATTTTGAAAATAAATTTAAATTTTTTTTAGAATTTTATAATGTACTCCACTAGACATATCAAAAAAAAATTTAAAAATAAAATATTTTGAATATATATATTTTTTTACGAAGGCTATATTTGATTGGATTTTTTGCACACACTTTTTCATTTTCCTTTTCTTAATCTAATTCCAAATTCATGAACCAAACAAATAATTAGGTTTTTAGTAATTGTTTTGGATTTTTTAAATTTTTAAAAATTTTAAAATTATTACACACTAGATGGATTGAAAAAGTAAAATTTTAACACATTTGAAAAAGAAAAATATTAAAGACAAAATGTTTAAAAAAAAAATTTCACGAATCACAGTTGTAACATCCAAACTGTGTTCGATTTAGGGATTTAGAGAGAGATTTAAAAAAGAAAAGGGAAAATGTGTATGAAATTAGGTGAAATGTAAGTACATTGTATTCACAATTCACCTAAATTTTTCTTTTCCCTTCCCAAATTCCTACTCAAATCTCCCAAACAAATAAAACTTAAGCGATTTGATAAGAAATAATATATATATATATATATAAGAAAGAGATTTCTCTTATGTTTGGTTTATAAATGATTAGAAATTAAAAGATAGGGGGAGCTACATGCAGATGAGAGAAGGGGAAAAAGTTGACGAACTCATGGGGGGTGCAAGTGTGCAAGTGAGAGAATCAGAAAAAAATTACCAACTCATGGGGGGTGTAAGTGTGTCTGTGATGGAGTGCAAATGAAAGGCTGTGGGAGTGCGAGTATCACTTGCACCTCGCATGTATTGGTTTTTTTTTTTTCCCTTCTCCCACCCGCCTCTAATTCCCTCTAAAAGAAATGAAGAGAAAGAGAATTATCTAATTATGTCAAATTTAGCTCTCATTGAAAATTATGAGATTTGATGAGAAATAAAATTGATTAGTAACATATTTTTCATAATAACGAGAATGCCAATCAAAATTTAAAGGGGGAAAAAAAAAAAACAAAAGAATTATCGTATGTTAGTTTCAGTTCTTTTATTTGTTATTATTTTTGTTTTTTATTCATGTGTCATTTATTTTTGGACACTTGGGCCAAAAGTCCAAATTTGTATGTTGTTTTACTAGAGGTCTAAGCGCTAATTTATTATATCCATAAGGACAAATTCACACAAAATGACCAAAATAACCCACGTATATATATCGTACACACTCATTAAACCCTTATTTTTCTCTCCGACTCTCTCATCTAGATCTGTGCACAATACTGTCAAAATCGCCAAAACCGCACCGAATTGCACCGAACCATGCAACTTTTCAACTTTGGCAGGCGGGTTGGGCGGGTGGGAGTCCCAAGAGTGGCGGGTCGGCATGGGTAGCGGTTGGAAAATTCATACCCGCCTACAAAACCAACCTGACCAGCCCCTCAGACAACTTTTCAAATTATCCTATATACACCATCCAACAAGTTACATTTCAACCATTTGATTACATTTATCATACCAAATGTAGATATAATCACAAACACACACAATAATTTCTCAATTAAACCTAATTGACACCCAAACATCCCATCTCATTCATCATTGCCGCTGGTCTCATTTCTCTTCCTTACTATGCGATCGGCGCTACCATAGCCTTGTTGTCACCGCTATTGGCCTTTCCACCGCTACTTTTCACTCGCTATCGCTACTCTCCACTCACCGCCGCTGCTTTCTTCTCACCGCCGCTGCTCTTTACTTGCTGATTGGTACGTTGCTTTTTGTTTTTTTTTTCTCTCTCTCTCTCTTTCTCTGCTCTTTATTCTCTCGCTCTATTTGTTTTCTCACTCTCGCTCTCTCTGTTCTCTCTCTCTCTCTCTCTCTTTGCTCTCTCTAGTTTCTTACTTTGTGCTCTCTCTCTCACTCTCACACAAATAAATGATAATGAGAGTGGATTCTATCTTTTGTACTCTCTATCTCTCTCTCTTTTTTCTTTTTTTAAACCCATATTGATAATTTTTATTTATTTATTTGGGATTCACAGCTAGAATTTATGTTACTCTCATAAATTTATGTGGATTAGCTTTAGAATTTATGTTACTCTCATCTCAGTTACTGTTAAATTGTTATTGCATAAATTGTTTGGATTGTTGGATTTTTTAATTTACTAGTTTGCCAATGTTTAATGTTAGATTAGATGAATATTTTAATATTGATCATTTTAATTAATTTATAAATTAGATACTTTTACTCTTTGATTTAAGTTTTATAATTTAAATTATATTTTTTATAAACCGCCAATCCGTCCGAACCGCCAAGTCAAAACTGCCATTATTTGCCAACCGAACCGCCGGTTTTTCATAAGAAAAATGGCAATTTCTAATGACACTTTTATCAATCTGCCACCCATCGTACGATTTCTATTTTTCTCTTAAACCGCATCGACCCACATCGCGCACACCCCTACTCTCTCTCTCTCTCTCTCTCTCTCTCTCTCTCTCTCTCTCTCTCTCTCTCTCTCCTCAAATCACCTCTATCTTCGACCCATACGCGCCGCTAGTCTAGCAAGCCGACCTAGGGATGGCAATATGAACCCAGCTCGATGGGGACCCAAATTGCCCCGCCTCGATAAATAGGGTTTTTTCCGAACATTATTTCCCATAGGGTCGGGGCTGGTATTGAAAAATACATCCCCGATGATTTTCAGGCCGGGGACGGGGATAGGTTCCTCGGCTCCGGCCCCGCCCTGAAATTTCCCCAAAGCATCCCCGTGTTTAGTTGTATTATATAAATATCTCTCTCTGACTCTCTTATCTTCTCTCTCTCAACTCTCTCACTCTCTTGTTCTTTTCTCTTTCAACTGTCTCACTCTCTCGTTCTCAACTTTTTTACTGTCTCACTCTCTCTCTCAACTATTTTATTCTTCTCTCTCTCTCTCTCTCAACTTTCTCACTCTCACAGTCACCGACACGACGACGACACCACCACCACCGCTGGCCCCGACCCCCTTCTCTCTCTCTTCTCATCGCCTCGATTTCTCTTTCTCTCTCTCCACTTCGTCTCTCTCTATTCCTCATGGCTATCGCCACCACCACCGTAGAAGGTTCGTCTCTCTCTTACCACCACCAAACCCACTGCCATAACCACCGTCGATCTCACCATAAAGCCTGGTCATTGGCGTCGCTCAGATCTGTGCCAGACGATGGAGGTGTACTCAAATCTGTTAGATCTGTACTTAGATCTGTTATCTCTCTTTCTCTCTAATCTGATAATGATTGTTAAATCTGTATTGTTGATGATGATTGTTAGATCTCTAATCTGTTACTCAAATTTAATTTAAATTTGTGAAATAATTTAAATCAAATTTAATTTAGATCCGTTAGATCTGTATTGTTGATGATGATGATTGAAATAATTGAACAAAATTGATTTGTTGATTTGTGATATATATTGATTAATTAGTGATTTGTTGATTTGTGATATATATTGATTTGTGATATATATGAATTAATTAAACATAACTGAAATAATCAGTGATATATATTAATTTGTTGTTCTTGTGTTGAACAAAATTCAAAAAAAAAGAAGAAAAAGCTTGAGGATTTGTCAGGGTCGGGGAAATCCGATCCTCTTTAGGGGATGGGGACGGGAGGGTGATGGGTTCCATCGCTGGGGATCGGGGGCAGGGGCGGTGATTTTTTAATCTTCGGGGATTGGGAACTGGGAGTGTAGTCCCCGGCCCCGGCCCGGCCCGTTGCCATTCCTAGGCTGACCTCATCGTCCCTAGCGGTGTTTACGACGTCCCGTCGGTGTCGATCATCGTGGTCATGATCTATTTATCTGCTGATCTCTCCATCTACTGTTTTCATTTGCAGGAGGTTAGTAGGATTCCTCATAGAGAAATTTGATGGCAACGGTCGTATCGAGACACGTGTCGTCGGAAGAGATTGTGAGGTAGATCTAGATTGCCACGGCTAGGCTCAAGGACGAGTTTCGTAATATCTTGATTTCACATACTGGACCTGTTGTGTGACAACCCTCACCTCTGATTAGTGCTAATCTCTGATTAAGCATGATAAGTAATTGATTATGATGAAATCCTGAGTTGATTGTATGAGTGTGTTGCTTTAATTGCATTTCTATCTGTTGAACCACAGAATGATCTGTCCATGTTTTAATTTCGAATTGCGAATTGAAAGCCTTATCGGCGCTCAATTCAGAAATTGATTAGTATTTTATGCTAATTAGGATTTATGTGATTTTATGGTAAGTTTAATTAAAATTTAATATGGAACGATTAAATTAGAATTGTCAATGTTTAATTAATTGAACCTAGTTATTTACTTTATTGCTATTGAGTGGGCCTTTCTCAAAAACACTGTTTGGGGCTTAATTCTTGTATTTGTTGCATCATCTCATTCATTTCCTCAAGACCAAAACCGTATGAGAGAGGGAGAGTAGGAGAAAAAGGTTGAATTCACTTAGAATTTGCTTGAACTTAGAAGATTTGAAGGATAATTACAAAATTGAGCTAACCTACTTGGATTTCAAGACCTAAGGTAGGGAATTCTTTCTCTTAATTGTGAATTTAAGTTGTTTCTTGCATGGTTCATGGAAATATTGGAAACTAGAGTCAAGTTATAGCCTAAAGAGTTGAATTGAGAAGCAATATGTGCATGCATGTCCATATCATTGAGTTTTGAGATCGATTACATGAGAATTTCCACATGCATGTCCATATTTTGGTTGAAGTCCATGAATTCACCATGATTTTGAGCTCAATCTTGCATTTTGGTCATATTTTGGAACATTAGAGTTCATGGGAACTCATGCATGTTATGTTCTTGCATTGTTCCTCAAGTTTCTTTGGAATTGGTGTTCAATTGGCTTACCTTTGGGCTTTGATTTTGTAAAATGATCTTCAAAACATGTTGTATTATAAGTTTCCAAGTGCTTTCTAGAAAATTGGCCTAAAAGGATAAGTTTTGACATGTTTAATTCTTGGTTTGAGCTTTGGAGGCAAATCTGGAAAACCCAGATTTTGGTTTCCTCGCTCGAGCGAAGGATTCCACGCTCGAGTGAGCACCTTTGTTTTCTGAATCCCGCTCAAGCGACGGAATGCTGGCTCGAGCGTAGATGGCAAGCTCTCAGGTTTTCTGCGTGTGCAGACGTATGCTCAAGCGAAGAAACTTACACTCGAGCGAAGGATTGTGTCTCACGCTCGAGCGAGCATCGAGCGGAGAATTTCAGCAACCGGTACTTTTACATTTTTACAGACCGCTCGAGCGAAGGAGTTTACGCTCGAGCGACCCCTCTATTTTCGTAAGCTCGCTCGAGCGAATAAAGCCATGCTCGAGCGAGACCCCTGTTTTCAGCAAATTTTGAAAAATGTTTTAAAGTACATTTTTTCGTCCTCATTCCATCCTAGACATTCCTAGGCCATGTTTAAGGCATCTTAATGAGGATAATGTTATAGAACCACACCAAGTCAAGTTATGGGCTAAGTTATTCATCTCAAATGTGTAATTTAGTATGTGTTCGTTCTGCAACTGTGTAGGGTTGGCATCCGAGGACGCTCATTAGCTTGCCTATAACCCAGTACTCTGTGAGTAACGATGTTGTAAAGATATGTTCAATTATGATTATTTTCTGAACGATTGACTGTACTACTCTCTGAAACAACATGGTTTACTGAATGAATGTTTGTCCTATTTGTGAACTGTACTCGTGGCATACATAGCAACCTACTATTACTGTTACTGTTACTGCTACTGTACTGTAACTGTTACTACTACTGTTACAGAGATTTCTGTCAGTTCCAATGCTTAGAACTATTACTGTTTACTGTTCTGGTGGCCATCAACTGACTGTTCGGTCTTTTAAGACCTACTGTACTGTTTTGCTATTGGATGTACCGCGTATAACTGCTATGATTTCTAATTGACTGCTATGTCATGAAATATGAGCCACTGATTGAATAACTGATCTACTGATGCAAATGACTGTTTTAATTACTGAAAGGACATTCATTCTTAACCTCTTTACACATTTGTTATTCACTGGGCTTTAGCTCACTGTTTATATTTATATGTAAGTGTCTAGGCACCGGACCGAGGCTAGGAGCGTCAAGCTAAGCTCTTGTTTTGTCAAGCCAACCATTATGCCTCACTTCGAGGTTCCAAGTCCATCCAAGCAAAGGCTGTTTTGGGGTGTTCAGATTCACCCTCTTGTCTCTGTTTTGTAATGAATGCATAAGACTTTTGACTGTACAGTTATGGTGGAGGGATTAGGTCCCTCACCTAGATATTATGTGTATCTGACATGTATATATGCTTTTGGTTATGAATGTTCTTTTCTCACTCAGATTTTCACAGCTCATTGGACATCTTTTATTTACTGTTTGGCTTCCGCCAGCCCCTTACTCTGTATTACTGTCATTACTATTAAGTAGTCCTTCGGTAATCACGGATTACTGGTCGGTTACGATACTAAACCCATAGGGGCGGGTTTGGGTCGTGACAGAGTGGTATCAGAGCACGAGTTATACCGCACACACGTGTCCAAATGAGCTATAGGATGTCCTAGAAAAGTGATTAGGGCATTGCATGAACATCGTGAAAGTGTGTGTGGCCATAATGTGAATATATGTGCTAATGTACTTAAGTACGCAACCTCCTATGTTTATTATTACCGTATTGCATATAGTGAAATGGAGAATGCAAGAAATGCCGATGAATCTGAATCAGCTTAAGCAAGAATGGCCAGGCTGGAAAGAATGGCGGAACTATTGACTGAAACCCTAAGGCAACAACAAAACCAACAGCCCCTACTTCCTCCAGTACAACCAGAACCAAATGTTCATGATGATGTAATTGCCTTGACACAGAAATTCAATAAAATGAAGCCGCTAACATTCCAAGGAGGCCTTGAACCACTAAAGGCCGAAGCATGGGTTTTAGAAACTGAAAAACTGTTTGACGTGTTTCCTTGCTCGGAGGCACACAAAGTGTTATTGGCCACCTTTACTTTACAAGAAGAAGCTAGACTGTGGTGGATGCTTATCCGTGATACAAATAATGCCATGGCTTGGGCTCAGTTTAAAGAAGCTTTTTATGAGAAATACTTCCCCCAGTGTGTCAGCGACCGCAAAGTGACTGAATTTGAGCAATTGAAGCAAGGAACCATGTCAGTAGCAGAATATGAATCTAAGTTCACTGAACTCGCTAGATATGCACCACACATGGTGGACACTGATTATAAGAAGGCTAGAAAGTTTGAAGGTAGGCTCAATGTGGAGATACTCGATCGGATCAATGTTCTGAAACTGCTTAAATATGTGGATGTCCTTGACCGAGCAATTATGGCCGAGACAAATATCACTGCATTGCAACAGACTAAGACTCCGATGACCGAATGGCAGGGTAAGAGGCGAGGCTTCAATTTCAAAAAGGGCCGAAATAACTCACTGAACAAAAAGCAAAACACCGGGTCAACAAACAGCTCCAATCAGGGAAACAGTTCCATACCACCTTGCTCCGAATGTAGCAAAAGACATAAGGGGGTCTGCAACAAAATCTCTGGTGCTTGTTATAGGTGTGGCAAAGTGGGCCACATGGTCAAAGATTGCCCTTCCACGTCTCAAGGCAATAGTAAGGCCGCAGCTAGTGCTGCAGCATCAACTGTTACACCAAAACCCAATCCCAAAGCTATTAGAAAGGAGCCTTTAAGGCAAGGCCGGGTGTTTGCACTTATACCAGGAGACGTGCAGAACACCGAGACAGTTGTGTTAGGTATACTCTCAATTTGTGCTCAAAATGCTTATATTTTGATTGATTCGGGGTCTACACATTCGTTTGTCTCACATGCTTTCTCACGAAAATTAAATAGACCACTGGAACCCATGAACTATTTGCTAGCTGTATCTTCACCTGCTGGGGGGATCCATGACTTGTGCTTACATGTATCCTGCATGTGAGATTGTTATTGGGGATGTACTTTTATATGTTGACTTGCTACCATTGAATATTGATCATTTTGACGTAATTTTGGGAATGGACTGGTTAACGAAATATCATGCCTCCATTGACTGTGTAACAAAACAAGTTGTCTTTCGTCCACCTGGATTGCCTGAATTTGTATTTAACGGAGTTGGTGTAGTACCTCCCTCATATCTGATTTCGTCCATGAAAGCATTCAAATTGATTAAAAAGGGGTGTAAATGGTATTTATGTTGCATATTGACTGTACCTGCTGATGCTAAAGCTAATGTGGACAGTATTCCTATAGTCAGAGAATTCCCAGATGTTTTTCTAGATGACTTGCCAGGGGATCTAATTGATAGGGAGATTGAGTTCACCATTGAAGTGTTACCGGATACACAGCCAATTTCCAAAGCTCCTTACAGAATGGCACCTACTGAATTGAAGGAATTGAAGATTCAGTTGCAAGAATTGTTAGATAAGAAGTTCATCAGACCCAGTACTTCGCCGTAGGGCACACCAGTTTTATTTGTGAAAAAAAAAGACGGCTTATTGAGACTTTGCATTGACTACCGTGAACTGAACAAGGTAACAGTGAAAAACAAATACCCACTGCCTCATATTGATGACTTATTTGACCAATTACAGGGTGCTCAGGTTTTCTCGAAAATTGACCTTAGGTCCGGATACTACCAGTTAAAAGTCAAAATAGAGGACATTGAAAAGACTGCCTTTCGGACGAGGTACGGACATTATGAATTTCTTATTATGCCTTTTGGAGTTACTAATGCGCCTGCTGTATTTATGGACCTTATGAACAGAATTTTCAAACCATTCCTCAATGAATTTGTGGTTGTTTTCATAGATGACATTTTGATTTATTCCAAGAGTAAGGAGGAATATGAACATCATTTGAGAATTGCTTTACAGACCTTAAGAGAACAGAAACTGTATGCAAAATTAACGAAGTGAGAATTTTGGCTTGACAATGTTATGTTTTTGGGATATGTGATTAGTAAGAGAACAGAAACTGTATACAAAATTAACGAAGTGAGAATTTTGGCTTGACAATGTTATGTTTTTGGGATATGTGATTAGTAAGGATGGCATTTCAGTTGACCCACAGAAGATTGAAGCAGTGGTAAATTGGCCTAGACCAACAAATGTTACTGAAGTTCGCAATTTCTTGGGTTTAGCCGGATACTACACAAGGTTTGTGAAAGATTTTTCCAAAATTGCCTTACCATTGACTCAATTGACTCAAAAGGGAACATCATTTGACTGGACCGATCAGAGAGAATCAGTTTTCCAAGAATTGAAGACTCGACTTGTGACTGCACCGATTCTCACCCTACCCTCAGGTACCGATGGATTTACTATTTTCAATGATGCTTCTAATAAAGGTTTGGGATGTGTATTAATGCAGAATGGTAAAGTTATTGCGTATGTGTAATAACCCCGGTCCGTAATTAGCCACTAATCGACAATTAAGGATGTTAATTAGGTGAATAAGATAAATTATGAGATTAATACGTAATTTGCATGATATTTGGCTTCTATCTATTACTTGTAGAAATATCTGTTTAGAATTCCGCTTTGATATGAAAATTGAAAGCCTTATCGGCGTCCGAAACCGAAATTGACTACACCGATGCGTTAATTGGAATTTTTAAAATCATTTGGCAAATTTTATTAAAAAGTGATTCAGTCTGATTCATTAAGTTGCGTTTGGCTAGCTTAATAATCCAATTAATGCATCTTTGACATCATAGCTTTCAAAATGGGCCTTCTCATTTCGAGCTCATTTCTTTTACCCCTTAGTGCAAAAATCTGAGAATACATTCTAGAGTGAGAGTGAGACTCCATTTTAGAGAGAGAGAGATTTCATTCTAGAGAGAGAGGAGGAGGAGATTGAAGGTTTTGTGTTGAATTCATCAAGATTGTGCTAGAACAAGAGTGATTCAAGACTATAGGTATGAATTCAACCCCTAATTTATGAATCTAAGTCATCAACATGTAGATTATGAGTTTAAATGTGTACATTGAGCTTAGAATAAGGATTTGAGTTACAATTCATACATACATGCCCATGTAGGTGTTAATTTACCATGTTAGTTTTGCATTTTACCAATGGTGTTGAATATGGAGGTTGAATGGTACATGCATGCATATTTCATCAAGTTTTGTAAGTTAATCCCATGTTTTTGAAGTCTTGAAAGAGAATTTGGAAGAGAAATCTACATGCATGCATGAATGAATATATGGAGCTTTGGCATGTTAAGTTTGATTTTGAGCATCTAAGTTATATTAGTAAGTTAATTGGTACTTGTATGTAAGACTTGCCATGTTAATCACTTAAGTTCATGTTTTGCAAGAGAATTTCGTACATGCATGGAGCTTATGAGCTCAATTTGCTAGTTCTTGAGTTTTGAAGAAAAGAGTTTGAAAGATTTTACATGCATGCTTTGTTTCTTAAATTTCAAGTTGAAATGTGAGCTTTTGGCAAAACCTTGGGCCATGATTTTATGAAAAGATCCTAAATTCTTCATGTTTCACAAGTTTACTATGTTATCTCAAGTTTTTGGGCCCAAGAGATGTGTTTTGGAAGGTGGAATTCGAGTTTTGAGCTTGTAGGTGCAATCTGGAAATTCCAGAATTTGCATCTACGCTCGAGCGTGGGAGTTCACGCTCGAGCGACCACTCTGAGTGCGTGCACTCCGCTCGAGTGACCAAAAGTCAACTCAAGCGTGAATTGCAAGCTCCAAGAAGTTTCATGTCTTTTACAGATCGCTCGAGCGAAGGAATGTGCGCTCGAGTGACCATTCTCATATTTGCATGTCCGCTCGAGCGTGGAAGTTGTAGCTCGAACGTAGATTGAGACCAACCAGTACTTTTTCCCAAGTTTACAGATCGCTCGAGCGAAGGAATGTGCGCTCGAGCGACCCCTCTCATATTTGCATGTCCGCTCGAGCGAGGGAAGCCACGCTCGAGCGTGGACCTTATTTTCAGAATTTTGTCTAAGTGTTCCAAGGCATGTTTTGGCATCCTCATTGCATCTTAGGCATTCCTAAGCCTTAATTAAGCCATAGTAATGAGGTTATGGGTTAGAAACACACTAAGAAAAGAATGTACTAAGTTCCGAGGCTGCAAGGGTATGTGTGTTAAGTAATGTGTTAAGGAAGAACAAGAATCAATGTAATGAAAGCTAAGCCTTAATGGCCACTTGAATGTGTATTGATAAGATACGTTTGTGTTTTGTGCCTTTGTGTTTGTAGGTCAACGTCCGAGAGTTGATTGACCGCTTACTGGAACCACTGTGAGTAACGTTATCGTAAAGATACGTTCATATGAATTGTGTTCGAAATGAAATATGATAAGTTCTGATTTCTGAAATGATATCTGTTTTCATGAACGAATATTCCATGTTTGAAATCTATTATGGCATCCATAGATAGTCCCAAGTCATGGGAGACGACATGAAAATGCGGGTCCATGACATATAAGTAATTACGAGATCTCGTTAGCCACTTCATTGTGGTGATATGTGTTTAATCGGTATCCGGAACCAATTACTCTAGTTGGAAGACGTTTTGTGATGTGTTCTATGGGATGTACCATTATTATGTTCTGATATGAGAATGATTATACTATGATCTGTTTTCTGCTTATGATATATTCGGATTTCGTTCACTAACCCTTTTACTTTAATGTTATTCATTGGGCTTTAGCTCATTGTGTGTATATATACATGTATAGGTGAGCATTTTGGAGCCGAGCCTGAAGGCTTTTGTCTGGATCTGTGTTCTGTTGTCAGCCAACCATAGTGCCTCACGTGGAGGTTCCCGAAGCATCATGTGTTTAAGTTCTGTGGTTTCTGTTTATTTAAGACTTGATTTGATGTCGTTGGTGTACTTAAAATACTGTAATGTGTGTGGGTATAATGTATGTTGACTACCGGTTATGTATATAAAGTTTTAAATATTCCGTTTCATATAAGTCAGCACAGCTCATTGGACCACTATATTTATGTATTTGCTTCCGCTAGCCCCTTAATTTTGTTAATCTGTTCAAAGGCCTTCGGTAATCCAAGGATTACTGGCCGATTACGATGCTAAACCTATAGGGGCGGGTTTGGGTCATGACAGTATGCTTCCCGACAACTGAGGCCACATGAAAAGAATTACCCGACTCATGACTTAGAACTTGCTACAGTAGTATTTGCATTGAAAATCTGGCGTCACTACCTATATGGGGCAACATGTGAAGTGTACACCGATCATAAGAGCTTGAAATACTTCTTTACACAAAAAGAGTTGAACATGAGGCAGCGGAGATGGTTAGAACTAATAAAAGACTATGACTTGCAAATTTTGTACCATCCGGGAAAAGCTAACACCGTTGCTGATGCACTTAGTCGAAAATCAATTACGAACTTGGCCTGTCTACTCACCGGACAGAAAGGACTACTATGTGATCTTGAAAAATTTGAGGTTGAAATTGTTTTGCGAGAACAAGGCGGGACATTGGCTGCTATTTCTACTCAACCGGCACTCATTGAAGAGATTAAAGAGAAACAACGCCAAGATGACTTTCTGAAAAGGATCATTGATGAATAGGAATCCAAACCAAGGCCGGACTTTAAATTTGAAAACGATGTATTAAAATTTCAGGGAAGGTTGTGTGTACCAAATGACTCTGAACTGAAAAGGCGAGTTTTGCAGGAAGGCCACAATTCAAAACTTTCTATCCATCCAGGAAATACAAAAATGTACCAAGACTTGAAACTCAATTTCTGGTGGCCGGGAATGAAGAAAGAAATTGCCGAGTTTGTGTCAAAATGCCTACATTGCCAACAAGTCAAAGCCGAACATCAACGACCCGCAGGCTTACTTCAGCCCTTACCCATACCGGAGTGGAAATGGGAACATATCACTATGGATTTCATTGTCGGATTACCTTGCTCCAGTAAAGGTATGGATTCAATTTGGGTTATTGTGGATCGATTGACTAAATCTGTTCACTTCTTACTTGTCGAAACAATTTATAATGCGGACAAATTGGCTACACTTTATATTGATGAGATTGTTAGATTGCACGGAGTGCCTGTATCTATTGTTTCTGATAGGGACTCAAAGTTTACATCGAGATTTTGGCAAAGTCTACAAACAGCATTGGGTACTGAATTGAGACTGAGTAGTGCATACCATCCTCAGACAGATGGCCAGTCAGAAAGAACAATCCAGACTCTGGAGGACTTACTGCGTATGTGTGTTCTTGATTTCCAAGGAAATTGGGAAAGTCATTTACCTTTAGCTGAATTCGCCTACAACAACAGTTTTCACTCGAGCATTGGCATGGTGCCTTTCGAGGCTTTATATGGCAGAAAGTGTTGATCTCCTATTTGCTGCGCAGAAAAGGTGAAACCACAGAAAAGGTGACACTAATTCAGAAAAGGTGAAACTAATTCGAGGCTTTAGAGATGGGCCTTTACTTGGACCCGAGATTGTACAGGAAACCACAGAAAAGGTTAAACTAATTCAGCAAAGATTGAAAACCGCACAAAATCGACAGAAAAGTTATGTGGATGTCTGAAGGCGAGACAGGGAATACGAAGTGGGTGATCATGTTTTTGTTAAAGTGACACCAATGAAAGGTCAGACCCGTTTTGGGGCTAAGGGTAAACTGGCACCAAGATATGTTGGGCCGTATGAGATTATTGAAAAGATTAATCTGATGGCGTATCAAATAGCGCTTCCTCCTGAAATGGAGCATATGCATAATGTCTTCCATATTTCAATGTTGAGGGATTATCTTCGGGATCCCTTCCATGTCATTGAACTTACCCGTGTGGTATTGAGTGATGATTACACTTACGAAAGAACGGCCTATTCAAATTGTAAACCGACGGATCAAAAAGTTGAGAAATAAAGAGATCTCGATAGTGAAAGTGGATTGGCAAAACCATGGTGGCGTTTATGCCACTTGGGAAAGGGAAGACGATATGATAAAGAGATATCCTGAACTGTTCCCCCTAGATCCAGTGTTCTTCCAAAATGAAGGTAATTCGAGTTTGGAGACCAAACTCTTTTAAGGGGGGAAGACTGTGACAACCCTCACCTCTGATTAGTGCTAATCTCTGATTAAACATAATAAGTAATTGATTATGATGAAATCCTGAGTTGATTGTATGAGTATGTTGCTTTAATTGCATTTCTATCTGTTGAACCACAGAATGATCTGTCCATGTTTTCATTTCGAATTGCGAATTGAAAGCCTTATCGACGCCCGATTAAAAAATCGATTAGTATTTTATGCTAATTAGGATTTATGTGATTTATGGTAGGTTTAATTAAAATTCAATTTGGAATGATTAAATTAGAATTGTCAATGTTTAATTAATTGAACCTAGTTATTTACTTTATTGCCATTGAGTGGGCCTTTCTCAAAAACACTGTTTGGGGCTTAATTCTTATATTTGTTGCATCATCTCATCCATTTCCTCAAGACCAAAACCGTATGAGAGAGGGAGAGTAGGAGAAAAAGGTTGAATTCACCTAGATTTTACTTGAACTTAGAAGATTTGAAGGATAATTGCAAAATTGAGCTAACCTACTCGGAGTTCAAGACCTAAGGTAGGGAATTCTTTCTCTTAATTGTGAATTTAAGTTGTTTCTTGCATGGTTCATAGAAATATTGGAAACTAGAGTCAAGGTATAGCCTAAAGAGTTGAATTGAGAAGCAATATGTGCATGCATGTCCATATCATTGAGTTTTGAGATCGATTACATGAGAATTTCCACATGCATGTCCATAATTTGGTTGAAGTCCATGAATTCACCATGATTTTGAGCTCAATCTTGCATTTTGGTCATGTTTTGAAACATTAGAGTTCATGGGAACTCATGCATGTTATGTTCTTGCATTGTTCCTCAAGTTTCTTTGGAATTGGTGTTCAATTGGCTTACCTTTGGGCTTTGATTTTGTAAAATGATCTTCAAAACATGTTGTATTATGAGTTTCCAAGTGTTTTCTAGAAAATTGGCCCAAAAGGATGAGTTTTGACATGTTTAATTCTTGGTTTGAGCTTTGGAGGCAAATTTGGAAAACCCAGATTTTGGCTTCCTTGCTCGAGCAAAGGATTCCACGCTCAAGCGAGCACCTTTGTTTTCTGAATCCCGTTCGAGCGATGGAATGCTGGCTCGAGTGTAAATGGCAAGCTCTCAGGTTTTCTGCGTATGCAGACGCACGCTCGAGCGAAGAAACTTACGCTCGAGCGAAGGATTGTGTCTCACGCTCGAGCAAGCATCGAGCGGAGAATTTCAGCAACCAGTACTTTTTCATTTTTACAGACCGCTCGAGCGAAAGTGTTTACGCTCAAGCGACCCCTCTGTTTTCATAAGCTCGCTCGAGCGAATAAAGCCACGCTCGAGCGAGACCCCTGTTTTTAGCAAATTTTGAAAAGTGTTTTAAAGTGCATTTTTGCGTCCTCATTGCATCCTAGGCATTCCTAGGCCATGTTTAAGGCATCTTAATGAGGATAATGTTATAGAACCACACCAAGTCAAGTTAGGGGCTAAGTTATTAATCCTGAATGTGTAATTTAGTGTGTGTTCGCTCTGCAACTGTGTAGGGTTGGCATCCGAGGACGCTTATTAGCTTGCCTATAGCCCAGTACTCTGTGAGTAACGATGTTGTAAAGATATGTTCAATTATGATTATTTTCTGAACGATTGACTGTACTACTCTCTGAAACAACATGGTTTACTGAATGAATGTTTGTCCTATTTATGAACTGTACTCGTGGCATCCATAGCAACCTATTGTTATTGTTACTGTTACTGCTACTGTATTGTTACTGTTATTGCTACTGTTACAGAGATTTCTGTCAATTCCAATGCTTAGAACTACTACTGTTTACTGTTCTGATGGCCATTAACTGACTGTTCGGTCTTTTAAGGCCTACTGTACTGTTTTGCTATCGGATGTACTGCGTATAACTGCTATGATTTCTAATTGACTGCTATGTCATGAAATATGAGCCACTGATTGAATAATTGATCTACTGATGCAAATGACTGTTTTAATTACTGAAAGGACATTCATTCTTAACCTCTTTACACGTTTGTTATTCATTTGGCTTTAGCTCACTGTTTATATTTATATGTAGGTGTCTAGGCACCGGACCGAGGCTAGGAGCGTCAAGCTAAGCTCTTGTTTTGTCAAGCCAACCATTATGCCTCACTTCGAGGTTCCAAGTCCGTCCAAGCTAAGGCTATTTTGGGGTGTTCAGATTCACCCTCTTGTCTCTGTTTTGTAATGAATGCATAAGACTTTTGACTGTACAGTTATGGTGGAGGGATTAGGTCCCTCACCTGGATATTATGTGTATCTGACATGTATAAATGCTTTTGGTTATGAATGTTCTTTTCTCACTCAGATTTTCACAGCTCATTGGACATCTTTTATTTACTGTTTGGCTTCCACCAGCCCCTTACTCTGTATTACTGTCATTACTGTTAAGCAGGCCTTCGGTAATCACGGATTACTGGCCGGTTACGATGCTAAACCCAAAGGGGTGGGTTTGGGTCGTGACATGTTGAAACCGAATCTTTTGTCGAATCAGTTCCATCTAGTTCGAGAGCTAATAGTAACCATGTTACTCTAGCAATAGTCTTCTCTCTCTCTCTCTCTTCGATCAGATATAGCTTTTGATCACATCGGAGAATCAATGCAGAGAGTTATTATATACACACATATACATACATATATATATATACATTTCCATGCATGGAGGAAGAGAAGAAGATGAAAGGAGGCCCCATAGACCTTGACTAGGACCGACTCTTGCCTCTTGGAAATGATGACGAGCCATTACAGTAGTGGAGGTAGATGCCGAAAGCTACTGATACAGCTATAGTGCAGTGGCATGGTGCGTGCGAGTTTGAATTGGTACTATCTCCCTCTCTGACTCACACTCTTCTCTCTCTCTCTCTCTCTCACTCTCTCTCTCTCTCTCTCTTCTCAGATCTATACTGTCATCGAGCTCTGGATTGCTGATTTCGCCGTCTTACTAATCGAGAACTCCCTTGGTGGTAGATCTGGATCGCCACGGGTCTCCTCATCTTCCCTTCTCTTTCTCTTTTTTTTCTCCTCTCTCCAATCTGATTTGAGAAATATTTTTTTTAGTATTGATTATTTGTTGTTGAAACATATTTGAAACAGATTTGACTCCTAAAAAGCCTCTTTTGTTTTTGTGTTTGTTGTTGTTGTTGTTGTTGTTGTTGATATGAAGAAACATATTGCAATAAATTTTTTAAAAATTGACAGATATGACAGACCTGTTTTGAACATATCTGTTCAATTTTTGAACAAATAATAGAATTTGAACAAATAATAGGATAAATCTACTCAAAATTTGAACAAATAGAGGTTAATTTGGCTTTGAATTTGAACAAATAACTACAAAATTGAACAGATAAAAATAGTTGAAAATTTGGAACATACAGTTGAAAATTTTTAATAGATATATATAAATTTGAATAGATAAAATTTTGACAAATAAAATTCAGAGAAAAAATTGAACTAATAATAAAATTTGGACAGATATTTGAACAAATAGACAACAAATTTGAACAAATAGACAACAAATTTGATTAGATAGAAAATAATTTTAACGGATAGGTATAAATTTGAACATATAGCTAACGAAAAGTCAAATAGATAAAAATAAAAAAAAAAGTCAAGGGTAAAATTAAAAACAAAACATACCATAGTAGATTTCAAGATTTCAAGGGGTAAAATTAAACCAAACCAAACCAAGCCTTAAGTCCCATCAAATGGGGTCGACTACATGAATCCTTCTTCTCCATGAGGCCCTATCAAAGGCCATTTCGTTAGTCAAATTAAGTAGATCCATATCTCTATTTACAACGCTAACCAACGTTAATCTAGGCCTATCCCATCCCCTAACACTTCCATCTACCGTTACAGCATTGCATCTCTTCACTACTGCCTCTGTTAGTCTGCGTTGAATATGACCAAACCATCTCAATCGATTCTTTCTCAACTTATCTTCTATCGGTGCTACTCCTACCCATTCCTAAATACACTCATTCCTAATTCTGTCTTGTCTAGTCTTGCCACACATCCACCTTAGCATTCTCATCTCAGCCACACTCATCTTATTTACATGTTTTTTTTGATTGCTCAATACTCTGTCCCATACAACATCATTGGTCTAATAGCCATTCTATAGAACTTACCTTTAAGTCTAGTGGGTATTCGTCTATCGCACAGTACCCCAGACGCACTTCTCCATTTACACCATCCCGCCTTAATCCTATGGGTCATGTCCGCATCAATCTCCCACACTGTTGTGATAATCGACCCTAAATAACGAAAATATTCACTCTTAGGCAGTTCTTGGTTCTCAATCTTCACTTCTCCTCTACTTTCAGTGTTACTGTTACTAAATTTATACTCCATGTATTCAGTCTTAGTTCTGTTTATCCGAAATCCTTTAGATTCAAGAGCTTTTCTCTAAATCTCCAACTTTGTATTAACTCCTTCTCTAGTCTCATCCACTAGCACTATATCGTCTGCAAAAAGCATGCACCATGGCACATCGTCCTGGATATTTCTCGTCAACTCATCCATAACTAAAGCAAAAAGATAAAGACTTAAGCTAGATCCTTGGTGTAACCCTACAGTGATAGGAAATTCATTTGTTTCTCCAGCAGACGATCTAATAGTGGTCACTACCCCTTCATACATGTCCCTAATCACATCAATGTAATCTTTTATCACTCATTTCTTCGCTAACACCCACCATATTATATCCCGGGGCACTCTATCATATGTTTTCTCAAGGTCAATAAACACCATATGAAGGTCTCTTTTCTTTTCTCTATACTTTTCTATAACTCTCCTCAAAAGATATATCGCTTCCATTGTTGACCTGTCAGGCATAAACCCAAATTGATTCTCTGACACCTCTGTTATATCTCGCAATCGGCGTTCTATCACCCTCTCCCACAATTTCATTATATGACACATTAGCTTGATTCCTCTATAGTTGTTGCAATTCTGAACATCTCCTTTATTCTTATAGATTGGCACTAAAATACTCTTACTCCACTCATCTGGCATGTTCCTAGTCAATAAAATTTTGCTAAACAACCTAGTCAACCAAGCAACCCCTTTTTTACCCAAATACTTCCAAGCTTCAACAGGGATATCATCTGCTCCTAAAGCCTTATTTGATTTCATCTTCTTAAGTGTAATCTCCACTTCAAAGTTGCTAATCCTGCTATAGAACCTATAGTCTTGGTTTATCATATTACTAGATATTACTGGCTATTTCTTCCTCTATTGTCATACATCCATGTTCCTTATTTAATAGTTTTTCAAAATAATTCTTCCATCTTTTCTTAATCTCTTCATCCCTCACCAATACCTTTGAATCCTCACTCTTGATGCACTTAACTTGATTAAAATCTCTTGTTTTCTTCTCTCGTATTTTAGCAAGTTTGTATACCCTCTTCTGTTACTCCTTACTATCTAGTCTAGTGTATAGGTCATCATAAGCTTTCAACTTAGCCTCTCTCACTACTTTCTTAACCTCCTTATTAGCCAATCTATAGCTCTTAAGGTTTTCCTCAGTTCTATCATTTTGCCACTTTTTAAAGCACTCTTTTTTTGCCTTAACTACTGCTTGAACCTCTTCCCTCCATCACCAAGTTTCCCTAGAGCTGGGTCCCATTCCTTTCGACTCTCCAAGCACTTTCCTTGAGATTCTCCTCATACAATTGGCCATTGAGTTCCACATAGTGTTAGCATCATCTTCCAAGTCCCAAGTACCTTTCTTATTCATTCGATTCTTAAATATTTCTAATTTATCCCCTTTTAGGTCCCACCATCTTGTCCTACGATGCCCACCACCCTTCCTAGCTTGGTATTGCCCTCTAAAAGATAAATCTAATACCAAAATCCTATGTTGAGAGGTCAGGCTTTCTCTAGGAATCACCTTACAATCATTGCATTTTAGGCAGTCCACTTTTCTCACTAGAAGTAATCTATTTGGCTCTTAATTGATCCACTCTTAAAGGTTATCAAATGCTCCTCCCTCTTCTTATACATAGTATTGGCCACCACCATGTCAGAAGCCAACGCAAAATCTAAGATACTCTCTTCAGCCTCATTTCGGTCACCAAGACCGTATCCACCATGCACCATTTCATAGCCTAGTTTATCTATGCCTCCATGGCCATTAAAATCTCCACCTATAATCAGGTTCTCTCCAACGGGTATCTCCTGTAAGATCTCATCCATTTGCTCCCAAAAATCCCTCTTAGTCTGATCATCTAATCCTACTTGAGGGGCGTATACACTAATAGCGTTCACTATATTCCTTCCAATAACTAGTTTAACTAACATAATCGTATCCCCTTTCATAATGACCGCCACTACATTATCCACAAGACCCTTGGCAATTAAGATTCCTACCCCATTCCTGTGTCTATTTTTACCACTATAATACAGTTTAAAACCAGTATCCTCAATTTCCCTAACTTTCTCACCCGTCTACTTAGTTTCTTGTACGCAAGCTATACTAACTCTCCTCCTAATCATAACATCCACCAACTCCATCGTCTTACTAGTTAAGGTTCCTATATTCCAAGTGGCTACCCTAAACCTATAGTCTTGGACTAACTTCTTTATCCGCACTCGTCCAAGAAAACACAGGAACCTTTGCCCATTTTTCACCGCACCCAGGCATCGATGCGGCGCTCCGTGCTCACTATTCGAAACACCCGGAAGCAGGCGCAACGTTTTACTCGAGGGTAATGACCTAACATTTAAACGATTCGAAGAATGATTCATTTTCATAAGAGATCCCAGCGGCTTTTTTTTTATGTGTTGGTTGTCGGCTACATAACACACAACCCTCTTCCTTAACCCGGACTTAGGACCGGCAGAGTTGTTAACAAGCCCGACAGAGTTTTCAAAGGGTAAAATTAAAAACAAAAAAAGCCAACAAAATGTCTTGCAAGATTTCTCACCAAACTATTTCACAAAGTGTAAACCTCTCACCAATAAAAAAAAATTTAAAAAAAAATAATATTGGACCTAATGTGTTAGACAATTGCTATAGTAGATTTTTCACTAATTTTCTTTTTATTTTTTTATATATCGCACTTTAATTTGTTTATGCCCCTTATTTTGTATCCATTCTTGCTTGTTTTTATCTAAAAACAACCTAGTCTTGACCATTAGTGGAATAAATAGAAGTGATTTGGAGCACCAAATATGCCATATTTATAATTGTCAGACTAATTGGCTTGCAATAAAAATTCCTCTCATGAAGAAAATCAGTCATTTTAAACACGCAATTAACCGATTGAGTGGGGACATTTAAGATATTGAAAATCTCTCCCTATAATCTCCAAAGTCAGGTTTTATACGATTTTAAGTAATAATAGATAGATAAGTATAGCGGGACTTACGTGTGATTCATAATAGGTAGGATTATTATTTAATAGGTCTTGTAAAAATTAATGATATTTTTTATCAAATATAAAAAATGTCACTAATTATAAATTTTAGCAACAATTTAAAATAATCGTCACAAAAAAAGATACTAATTTTCAACTTTCAGTTATAATTTGAAAATTTCATCACAGAAAAACGTCACTAATTGTAAGTTTTAGCTATAATTTATAAAAATCGTGACAAAAAAAGTCGCTAATTGTCAAATTTTAGCGACATATGCAAAAAATCATCGCAAAAATTATTTTTAGCGACGATTTTACTAGAATTTATTTTTAATAGAACTTGATGTGAATTAAATCTAACTATTAAGACCTATTGATTGTTTACCCTAAGCATAACAGACTAGATGCATAACAAAATAAGATAAAAAAGTATTTTTTGTTTACATTTGAAATGACATTATTAAATTTAAGTTTATGAAATTTAATATTGTTTCCTGAAACTAGTTTATCTTATTTATAAATTGATTTATCTTTTGTTAATTTTGCAATTTTCAACCAGGTATAAAAATAGAAGAATGTTATATGCATCAATTGATATATAAATTAGTGTACTAATTGATGATGTAACATAATTTTAGAGATTTTGAGTATTTGTAATTTGTGTAATGAATAGGGTCAGTAATAATGTCATAAATTATATTAGTACACTAATTAATACATATAATACTATCGATAAAAATATCCTATCCAAAAAAAAAAAAAAAAACTGTCTATAAAAATATACATTTTTAATTATGAAACTTGTCAGACTCAGTTCCAGCCCTGAACCAAGACAAGGCTCCCCCCCCCCCCCCCCCCCCCCCCAAACAAAAAAAAAATTAACCAAATGAAGACACCAAAATACTTTTAATCCATGTAATTAGTAGCTCTAAATTGAGGCCCGGCCCAAGTTCCTTTAACTTCACAATACAGTCCAGATAAACAGCCTTAAAAAACTGCAGGATTCAAATTAAATTATGAAAAAATATTTCAAGTTCATATTGATGTCCCAAAGTCAGATCAAATCCTCCCATGTCCAGTTTAAGTGGATGTCCTAATGCCAGATCAAATTTTTCCATACTCATCTGTTCAAGTTCAAATGTTATCCAAGCGATTTATGAAGAGGGTAGTGTCACATCAAGGGAGTGGGTCTAAGAGAATTCAATCATTTCAACCCAGTGTTAATGTCAATGGAAGTTATCAAATCCTCTCAAAGCATAGATCACGTCAAGTGAAAAAGAGCGCATTGCATAGAAGATAGTTGGGAAGACCCAAGCCTTTTTCGTGTTCCCTTGAGATGATGCTCTTCATTGGCGTCTTGACTTGTAAGGTATGATATGTTCTTTTGTTTTTTCTAACCAACGTGTAGGTACTCCCAGGTGTTACTGATGCAAGTTTTCTCCACTATTCATGATGATAGTACGTGAATTGTGCAATATTTATTTTAATCCTTCTTTGTAATCTCACTATTGCACTTTTGTTAATATTATGATGCATCTTATGCTTCATTAAAAAAAAATTAAATTACGTAAAAACATATTGGGTAAAGTACGTAAATACCAGAACTCTTTTTTTTTTTTTTTTGATCGAAAAAACCAATTAAGATCCATTCATAGATAAACTAGAAACAAGCAGGGGAGGGGGGCACGCCACCCAATTTACAGGAAGATAACCTCCTAGTTTAGCTCGTGCAACCCAGTGCGCTGTACCATTAGCATTGCGAGGGCACCATCTAAAAGATAAACCACACTTGTGTGCTAGAGCCTTGATATCAACAACGATAGCAGCACACTCCCAAGGAGGGGCATCCTCCGAAACACTCAACTTGATTGCTCCTTGATTACCCCCTTCAACCTCCACTCGACTGAGCTGCAGAGTGTCACACATAACACAGGCCAAACGAATTGCCATCGCTTCACCCTGAAGCACCGAAGCGATAGGGGCTTTCGTTGCAACCCCATCGAGAAGTGTCCCTTGATCATTACGCAATAAAGCAGCCACTGCACCCATTTTTGTACCAGGTTGAATAGCCACATCACAGTTGATTCTAAAAGTTCCCTGTACAGGGGAGACCCATGTTTGGTTGACACCACTATCCTATCTGAAAACACTAGAAGGGGCCGCCAACATCGCTTGGGCTGTCTCAAATTCCATGGTATCCCGAGCTGCCTTGAGAATCACCTCATTTGGATCCAGTGGGACATGGTTAAAGATGTGATCATTGCGAGCCTTCCAAATGTGCCAACAAAGCCACAACAACTGACAGATGATCTATTGCCGAGTTTGGGGTGTGTCAAAGCTATCCATGACCCCACTAAGCCATTTCGGAATTGACTGAAATCTTGAAGGATCAAACCGGAAACCAAGACCACTCCCGAACCAAACTGCCTTAGTACAAAAACAACCTAAGAAAAGGTGTTCGATAGATTCAACCTCAGCATGACAGATTTGACAGAGATTCACCTCTGCACACCTACGAATGTGTAGGTTTTGACGGGAGACGAGATAATTGTTACACATTCGACAAGCAAAATGTTTGATCTTATGAGGGAGAGCTAGCCCTCAAATGAACTTCCATTCCTTATCAGACCAGCAGAATGAGGAGGACAGAGACGAGTGAGAAGATGTGCTCCCTTTGTTTACCATAACTGCATACCCAGACCTGACGGTGTAAGAACCTTTGGTCTCATGATGCCATATACACGAGTCGTTGCTGTTCTCAATAGAAATGGGGATAGCAACTATTGCATCTACCTCTTCCGAGGAGACCAATCCTTCCAATTTCGCTATATCCCACGATTTGGTTCGAGGCAGAATCACATCTTGAACCAAATTAACCACACACCCATTCGGTTGTCGTGATTGAACTCTAAAATCCTTTAACGTAGAAATCCATTTATCATCCCAGAATTTAATTGAGGTTCCATCGAAAACTTGTTACCTCAAACCATCAGCCAACACTTCACGGCCATAGAGAAGACTTGACCAAGCCCAATATGTGCGAGCCCCTTTAGCAGCATGCATGAAGTCAGAATGAAGCTAATAAATACCTTTCAAAACTTGGGCACATAGAGAATTGGGAAAGCGTAGAAGCCTCCACCCTTGTCGTGCAAGTAAAGCTTTGTTGAAGGTCTTGAAATCATGAAAGCCTAACCCCCCCTTCCACTTGGGAAGAATTAATTTGCTCCACCTAGCCCAATGAATGCCCCTTTCCTCCGAATTGCCTTTCCACCAGAAATTACTAATGAGAGAATCCAATTTGTTGCACACCCTATTAGGAAGCAAAAAACAGGCCATTGCATATGTGGGAATAGCTTGTGCCACCGATTTAATGAGAGTCGCTTTTCCACCTTGAGATAGAAGATGGGCTTTCCAGCCATGAAGCTTAGTCAACATTCGTTCAATTAGGAAGTTGAAATCTGCAGATTTTGATGTGCTCCAACATAAGGGTAGACACAGATACTTTGCACCCACTCGAATCGGGGCTATTCGTAACACCAACCCTATCTGGTGTTGAGTAAGAACATCCACATTTGCTGAATGTTGAACACCAGATTTGGCAAAATTGATCTGCTGTCCTGAGGAATCCCCATATAGCTTTAAAATATGCATCACCTCTTCACATTGGCCTCTTTCGGCTTTAAAGAACAGTAAGGCATCATCCGCAAAGAATAAATGCGAGATTATGGAGCCAAGTCCTTCGAATTCTCAATCCGACAAGTCTCCCATTGTGGACACTTTGCTATATCAATCTGGAGAGCACATCAATTATCAACAAGAAGAGGTAAGGAGAAAGCGGGTCTCCCTGCCGTAGCTCGTAAGAGGGTTTAAAGCTAGCTCGTCAAACACTATTTGCAAACACTAAAAAAGTGACAGTAGAGACACATTCCATGACCCATCGAACCCATTTAGGACTAAACCCCAGTTTTAACATGGCTACACAAAGAAAATCCCACTCAACCGTGTCATATGCCTTATGGAAATCCAACTTCAAGGCCAAGTTCTTGGTCTTACCCTTTTGAATTTTTAGAGCATGAAAAGCTTCATGGGCTACAATGGTATTATCCTGGATAAGCCGACCCGGAACAAACGTCGATTGATTCGGAGAAATAAGAGCCCCAGGCACCTTTTTAAGTCTCTTGGCCAGAATTTTAGTTACAATCTTCATATTAAAGTTGCAAAGGCTGATTGGTCGAAATTGAGATAGCTTTTCAGGCGCAAAGACTTTTGGAATGAGAACCAAATTGGTGTGGTTCATTTCTTTCAGCATATAGCCCCCTTGGAAAAAGCTCCTTACTGCATTGCAAGTACCTTTGCCCACCACACTCCAGAATTGTTGATAGAAGAAACTCGGAAATCCATCCGGGCCTGGTGCCTTAAGAGAACCAAGTTGAAAACCAGCTGCCTTGATTTCCGAATCGGAGACCACTCGGGTGAGGGCTTCATTTGCTTTAGAAGAAATAACTGAGTTAAGAACTTGGAGTGCTCCCTCCATGTCACCTCGAGGCCCGGCTGTGTACAGATCTGAAAAATATTTCAACAAGTGTTCATCAATCTCCTCATCTATGGTCAACCACCTCCCCTCTTCCGTTTGTAACTTCACAAGCTGATTCCTCTGTCTCCTTTGGGTGACAGTGGTATGGAACTCTTACCACATAAATCCAGTACATTTTATTCCTCCCTATCTGTAACTCTTACCGAAGTATTGGAAGCAAACTATGAGAGCAAAGCGTAACGATGCAAACAGGAACCTCAAATTCTAAGGGTGACAAATCAATTGGTGCGGTGCTTTATACAACATCTAATCATCCAATCACCGGCAATGAGTCACCTCTCTCTTTATTTCCTAAATCTAGTTTATGTGTCCTAATTACTGTTTAAATCCATTACTCTTATTTGATATGAAAACTTTGCTTATTAATCTAGTATCTTGTTTTATTTTTTTTAATTATTCATTGCATTGCTTCTTTTTTTTATTTGAGGATTTTCTTTTTGATTTGTGCCATAAATCTAATTGTTGTGCTCTATTCTTCAATCTAATTTTTTTTGTTAATTTCTATTTAATTTAAACTTGGTCATTTTTTTTTTTTGCTTGGATTATATATTTTTTTTCAATTGTTCACCAATTCTGTAGGTGTTTTTTTATTATAGTTGTGGATTGAATTTATGTTGAGTTTTAGATAATCTATGTCGGATGAATTTCTTTTATAATCATGGCTCCTAAAAAGTATAGTTATGTATGAAAAATCTAAAAATACCCAAGATATTAATTTATAATTATGTATCAATTTTAAACAGTAAATAACAATTCCAATCAAACAATCAAAACGAATCGACACAATGATTTAACGTGAAAAACCCACCATTGGAGCACCTCCAATTGTGATAAAAAAAAAATCATGGGTCAAAGCCATAAAACAATCCACTAAGGAGACAACCTGGCGAAATTACACAAGTGTACCCGAAATTACCTAGCGAATCCAACCCAAATTGAACCGACCCCAATGTGCCTCTTCCACCAATGTCTTTGTGATAACTACCTCCTCAATTAAGCAAAATAATTAAATTAATTATATGCTTATCGTTAATCATGTGATTATGTGTTATGCGAATTATGTGCCATATGATACATGCTTGTATTGATCGATATTATAGTGTTATTGGGAACAGATACGTAAAGGAATGAATTAAACCTGTCTGATTCGCTAATTTTAACGAGGCGGAATTAAATAATAAAATAAGAAATTAGAGCCTAATTCACCTTAGTATAGTTTGATTTAGTGTAATTGAGCTTATTAGGTAATGAGGAATAATTTAATTTGAATGAATTTGGGTTAAAGCAATTTATTAACCTCTTTAATTTGAGCCTAAGGTATGAAGAAAACAAAATTTATAATAAAATAACTAAGTGAACAATAGTAAAACTCCCACTTATTAATTGAATATGGAAGAGAGGTAGTGGACTTTGGTGGCCTCAGGAATATACACGTAGAGGGTGAGAGAGAGAACACTTATGCAAGAGAGGAGAGAGAGCTCAAGGTAGAAACAAGGAAAGCTTAGGGAATTCCTGGGATCAATTTAATTCTAGGTAAGCAGTCTTCTCTCTAATCCCATGAATTTCAAGAAATAGGTTCATAAATTATGGGATTCCAGTTGAATCACAACAAAAGTAGATTGATATGAAAGAATTGTGAATATAGGTAGACCATTTATACATATATAGTTTCTATGAAAGGAAAAGAGTGAACTAACCCTTAATTCAACATGCATGACATAATTTCCATGGAATTCATGATTTTCTACTTGTCTTTACTTCTTATTTGAGTTTTCAAAGTTAGGAGGAAACCTCCATGTGAAATTTCAATTTTGGAATTCAATTTGTTTACATTATGATGTTTTGTATTTAAATTCAAAGATTGACTTTTTGCATGGCAATTGAGCCTCCTTTTGATTTGATGAGTTTTTGGTTGAAGTAAGAAATCATGAATTCAAAGTATGTTTGATAAATATTTGGCCTTGGCTTGTATGGAAATCGAAGCAGTTTGAAAAATGTAAACCCCAAAACTTGGAAGATTTTCGAACACCATTTTAGCCCAGACTGCTCAAGCAGATTGGGCCCCCACACGAGCGACCCACCTTCATTAGCCCAAGGGTGCACACTGCTTGACCGCCGCTCATGCGGCCAAATCCACCGCACGTGCGACCAATCCACCGCACGAGCGGCCAAGGAAACCACACGTGCGACCAATAGGGCAGTCCCAGTTTTGTTTTTCGCTTCACTTTTCCCCTTTCCGGGCCTCCGTTTGCATAGTTTTTAAATGTTTTCATAATCATTTGCATCTCATGAATGCATTAGAGTGCATGAATGAAAGTTAAAACCGAATAAGTGAGCAATGAATAGAAATTGACGAAATAATAACAAAGCGAATATAAATAGAAGTGATTGAATCCGGCATGGATATAATTGAGCTGTTGTGCTTGAATTTGTTTGTTAGGTCGGACGCCATAGCTTAGTGCCTTATTGTTCGCATATCAAGGAGCCCATTGTGAGTAACATTGTTGTAAAGATATGTTCAATCGTATTTATTTTCTGATTGATAAATCATATTGTTTTCTGAAATAATACTTTTTAGCAATTGAATGATGATCCAATTTGAACTGTATTCGTGGCATCCATAGCATATTGCTATTGTTATCGCTATTGTTACAGAGATCTGTGTCAGTTCTAAATATTGGAACTATTGTTATTGTATGATGGCCATCAATTGATTGTTCAGCCTTTTAAGACCAAGTGTATCGTTGCCATTGGATGTACCACGTACGACTTATATAATTATTGATTGATTGAAATGATTGAATCGAATGATAGATCGACAAATGATATTGATTGAAAATGTATTAAGGCTAATCAATTGTTTCAAAAATTGAAGGACATCATTCTTAAACTCTTTACACATTTGTTATTCACTGGGATATAGCTCACAGTTTACTATATATACGTAGGTGGCCAGGCACCAGACCCAAGCTAGGGGCGCCGACCCGAACTCATGTTTTGTCAAGCCAGCCATTGTGCCTCATAACGAGATTCCAAACTTGCATGAGTTAAGGCTTTTTAAGTGATTCAAATCCACCCTTTTGCAAAGTGTAAAGAATGTCTAAGATTTTTGTTTGTACAGTTTATGATGATAGGATTATGTCCCTATCTTGCATGCTATCTTGTATATGTATTTTTGGTATAAGTGGTTATGAATATGGCTATGTGCATAAAAGTTTATTTCCATTTAGGTCTTCATAGCTCATTGGACGATGTATAATATTGTTGATTGACTTCCGCCAGCCCTTTATATTGTAATATTGTCACTATTGTTAAACAGGCCTTCAGTAATCACGGATTACTGGCTAGTTATGACGCTCAACCTATAGGAGTGGGTTTGGGTTGTGACAGTCTTCATCTCAGAATTGTCTTACCCAACGTTGAATCCATAACATTGATGTCGAATCTACAACGATGAGTCACTCCGGAATCCACCAAAACTTCAGACCCAAGTTTCCCGAAATCCACCGAAAAATAACTCTATCTTTTTGTGAATAAAAGAAAATAAATAAACCCTTGATGATGTTGATATAAAGTTCACAATCCATTGATCACTCTTAAATCATCAAGGAAACACTCATAAAGCACCCTCTAATATAAAACACTTTTTATCTTGTTCCTTTCTGAAAATCTAGATGGCTCAAACCTTAAAAACAACGAATAGCACACTTTATAGAAAACAGAATCACGCAGACCGTTCAAGTGCACATTTCACCGCTCAAGCGATGTGACTAAAGGCAGTGCAAAAATATAGGATGACTGCTCGTGTCATGACCCAAACCCGCCCCTATGGGTTAAGGACATAACCGGCCAGTAATTATGAGATTCCCTACGGCCTCAAACCAAAAGAAACATTTTTCCAACAGAGTTAAGGGGCCAAAACGGAAGCAACTAAAAACTTTGTCCATAGAGCTGTGCTTACGTATATGGCAAAATCATTCCAAAAGCATTTCATAACATTTCATATATGTGTTCGTTAATAACCCACACCAAAAGGAAAGTTAACATATGAACTTTACACAACAGGATCATTCAAGTCATAATCAGCCAAACCAAAAAGCTTATGTACAAAGTTGATCCAAAGTTTTCACCAACATTAGCAAAAGTACAGCAACGAACAAAAAGGGCGAAAACAAGTCTCGGACATGAGACGTTTGGGATGACTCCACAAAACTTGACTCTTCTCACATGACTTCACCGAGGCTGGGTTTGCACATCTCTTGGCTCACCTACAGACACATGAATGAGAGTGAGCGAAAGCCCAGTGAATAATATCAAGTAGAGAAGATACATGAACGAAATTTGAAATAGTTACATTAGACAGCCTTGGGCCCAATTCATGTTTCTATCTAATGTAGCAAACGACAAAAGTTCTAGATGTATCAAACGGCCTCGGGCCCAGTTCACTCATATTCGACAGCCTTTGGCCCATTCATTCATGTCCAACGGCCTTTGGCCTAATCATTCATGTCCAATGGCCTTTGGACCAATCGTCTGTATCCGACGGCCTTTGGCCCAATCATTCATGTCCGACGGCCTTTGGCCCAATCATTCATAGCAAACGGCCTTTGGCCCAATCATTCATAGTAAACGGCCTTTGGCCCAATCATTCATATTTGACGGCCTTTGGCCCAATCATTCACATCAAACGGCCTTTGGCCCATTTCATTCATATCCAACGGCCTTTGGCCCAATCTTATAGCTTAACAGATATTTGTCCACAACAAGCTTATGAGACTTATAAAGGAATAAGCAATAGGACAAATAACATACTTCAAAACATCTTTGCTAACATATTACTCACAGTGATTTGCCGAATGATTTGCCCCTGTGTTTGACCCTACACAATACATAACACATATCGGGTCACAGACGATTCAATCCGTCCTTAATTCATACATCCCTCTTAGGCTTCTTTCTTATTCTTTTAACTCATTTACAATGCTTAATATATGCCTAAGAGTACCTAGAAATGAAAGAGAACGGAAAATGAAACACAAAACATCTTTACAAAATTTCTGAAGCAGGGCTCCCCGCTCGAGCGTGGCTTTTGCCGCTCGAGCGGACCCCTTTGGTCTGCAAAAGTACTGGTTGCCTTATTTTTACGCTCAAGCGTAACTGTGGATGCTCGAGCTGAAAGTCAAACTACATGGCTTGGCGCTCGAGCGTCAATCTCCCCGCTCGAGCGGACATCAATGTCTGCAAAAGTTCTAGGAACTAGCATTTCACGATCGAGCGGCCATTACCCCACTCGAGCGGACATGCCGAATTCTAGGTTTTCCAGAATTTTATTTGAAGTTCAAATCAAAATCCCAAGGGTCCAATTCATATATAAAACATTCAAATATGCAGGTACACTCCCAAAACATACATTTGAAGATAATTGGCAACCATAGCTCAAAATTCCATGGGTTTAACAACTTTCAAACCATACATTTTATATATACACAAATCATGTTTGTATTTAGCATGAACAAGCTTCAAAGCTTGAGATTAAGCTCCAATGCATGGAAATTCTTGCATGCATGTATCAAACAACTCTCAAAACAACATGATCAACATGCTTTACATCTAAACATGCAAAATTATGGTCAATCCTTACATGCATGCATCCAATGATCTCAAATTTATCAAGCTTACCTTAATTCATGTATTTAACTTTTCATACAACTCTAATTACACTTTTTTATCACAATCTAACTTCGATTCCACAAAATTACAAACTCAACTTATGAATTCATGTCTAATTACTCACCTAGAAGCTCAAATGTTCCAAATTATGGTTAATTCTTGAGTTAATCTTCAAGACCTCCCAAGCTTCTTGATCAAAGCTTCAATTGCCTTCACTTTCTCTCTCTCTCTCTAGAGTAATCTCAGCAAATATGAGTTCATAAGAGAGGAACTGAGTGTATATAAGCCTATTTATAGGCTTGGCTAACCAAATTGATTAAGGCTAAGTAATTAAGCTTAATTTAATCATTCTGAATCTAATTATTTTGATCCAAATCAATTTCTAATTAAATTTCACCGTAGGCTCTAAAAATTACGTTAATCACAAAGGCGTAATCAATTTTGGTTTCTGTGGCCAATAAGGCCTTCAATTTTCAGTTCTTAACAGTAAGTTGAACAGATTTCCTACAGTGAACAGATAGAAATTCAAAACCACATATAATCATATAAATGACACTCAAAATCATATCAAACACATAATCACAATCATAATTAAGATTAATTAGCATAATACAAAACAGGGTTATTACAGCTCGAGCACAACTTTCACCGCTCGAGCGGTGAATCTTTTTTTCCAGAAGTTCATGCGCTCTGCAAAAATACTAGATGATTCTTTTCTTCGCTCAAGCGCATAAATCACCGCTCGAGCGGTCAAACAACTTTGACTGCATTTTTACTTTTTGATTAGTCAGCGAAGTGGCAAACATGAAAGGATTAAGATCACAAACTCTTCTATATAGGCACAATTCAGGTTAGATTCGCATCTAAATACTCATAATCTCACTGAAATAAAAGATTGAATAAAATTACAACTCAAAGGAGTTTTGTCAAACGGGATTACCAGTTACAAAAACCTAACAATGTATGTGAAAGAAAAAAAAAAGATTATTTAATTTAATTCAAGTAAGAGTATCTTCAATAGTGTATGCTATTATAGCATTGCCAAAGCTATAATTTGGTATGATATAATAGCAAATTGCCAAATTATAGTAATAGTGCTCCAACAGTACAAAACTATTGTCAAATCTCAACTAACTTTTCCTCTAATTTTATAGGTGATGTTTGGATATAGGTTTTTGAGTGATTTTTTTGTTGTTTATTTTTTGTCTTTTATATCCTTTTTGAAACTTTTTTTTTAAAAAATAAAATAAATATTTACGTTATATACATAAATATAATTCACCTTCACAACCACCCATTTTATAGCCGTTGAATCACATCAAGCAGCTCAAAAATACTTCATAATTTATTTATTTATTTATTTATTTTTTATTTTTTTTGCGAACAAGACCCCATTACTCTATCTCATCACTTTCTCATTTTATAACCTTCACCACCCAACCCACCATCTTTCTATCTTCTCTAAAACCCCTTTTAGCCTCTTTTTTCTCTAAAATCACACACACACACACACACACACACACACTCACATAGGGGTGTGCGCCATTTGAGTTTGGTCAACTTGAGAGTAAAATTATAAATTGAATGGCGAATTAGCGGATTGGCAGATTAACAAATCGCAATTTGGGCGATTTTGGATGAATTGGTGAATTAAAGAATATTCTAACTAATTATCAAGCATTTGCATAATATATAATATTAATTTACATAATATTTTTCATATATATAATACAAACTAAGTTTACATAATATTTTTCATATGTAATTATTAATTTATAACAAATTTCACATCTTAAATCTCTTTCACACTTATTTTTATTTTGATATTAGCAGAGCGATTTCAAAGGCGGATTATAAAAGTTAAAGTTTAATTCGCGGTTAGCAAATTAAACGCTGCAAATTGATGCAGATCGGTGTGATTTGGGTGAATTAGGCGGTATTTTACAGAACTCTACTCTCACACCATCTTCATCCCTCTGTTCTTCATCAGGAGACAAATCGTCTCTCTCTCTCTCTCTCTCTCTCTCTTCATTTCTCTCTTCTTCTACAAACCAATTGTCTCTCTCTCTCTCTCTTTCTCTCTCTCTCTCTCCCTCTCCATCTTCATCCATCATCACCGCTCCTCATTTCTCTCTTACCCTAAACCTTCCTCTCACACATAGATCACAAAGCCCTCAAAGCGCTCTTCTTCACCAAGATTGCAAAAGAGAAAGAGTTTGAAACCCTAAACTAGATATCTATCTTCGATTTTGAAACCCTAACCCCAAACCCTTGGAATTGCTCATTCAAATCAACTTTCTGATAGAGAAGATGAAGACGAAGAAGATGATTGCTGAAATCGTCTGAAATATGAACAAAAAATGTCAAATCCATGTATTTATTACTTAAAGTTTTCTTTATATTATGTTAGATTTGCTTCAGATTGCTTGAGATTTGTTAAAATTACTTCAAATTTGTTTGAAATTGCTTAATTGTTGTTACTTGATTTGTTATTTAAAAAAAAAAAAACTTTGGTGAATTTTTCTTTAAAAGAAAGGGTGAATTTGGTTTTGCAAAAAATTATCTGTTTTGCTAAGAATGATGAGAAACGAAGGGAGGGAAGGGAACGGTTGGTTTTGGCTAAGTTGGCACATTTGGCATTTGCCAAATTTGACAGTTGCCATATTCAACAATTGGAGCACCATTTTTTACACATAGCTGCCATATTATAGCTTTGGCAGCTCCAATGACAAATCATTAGAGATGCTCCTATATAAGTACTTTTCATTTCATCCCACAATTTTATTTTATTTTATTTTTTTGTCTTGTTAATGTTCCTCTTGGGTCCCAAAAAACTCAAGACCGACCCTGTCAAAACTAAACTATGTAATATGGAAGATGATTTTCTAGTTAGTTATAAAAAAAAAACCATTCAATCAGGCATTACATGTGTTTTTATCCCCAATGCTAAAATCCTAGATTCGTATCTGGACAATAAGGGATGGTATGGTGATAGGGTAGTGTCACGTAGATGGTGTAGGAATGAAGGGAAATTTTATGGTACACACATCTCAAACAGTGTGTGCCATATGCATGCCTAATTACAACATTTGCGGTCTTTCATTATGATATTGTGTTGTTAGTTATGATTTATTGTAATGTTGGTTATGACATTATTTTGATTATGATCCAAAAGTTTTTTATTATATCTTATGTGATGTTTGGATATAACTCATTTTATTTTTTTAGTTAAAACTCCCATAATATTGAGTTATGTCATTTGTGATAATCAAATTCACTAATGTGTACTATAACATTACCCTATATATATATATATGTTAGAGTAATGTTATACAAGTAAAAAGTATATACATAAATGAGTATGGATTTGTCAAAATTGAAAATCTCAATTTTATGTATATTGTGGGATTAATCTATACCCATGTCAATAATTTGAACCGTTTATCTCACATGACAAGCTAAGAATAACACGCATTCAAAAAATTAAGTTGATCAGATATAATTAATCACATAATTAAATCACATATATATTATAACACATGAACTGCCTATTCCTAAAAACATGCAAGGCCATACAAATAAAATGGTCTAATTGAAGATGAACGATTTAAATTAGTAAAGTGAGTCTGATAATAGATCAACTTTACCATGTAAGTAACATCTTAAATAAATTTGAATTATACATTAAATTTCTATTTCTATATAAATTTGTGACAATTACAATTCAGTGTATGATTTTAAAAATAATTTTAGATCAATGATAAATTTTGTAAATATTAATAATTAAAATTTTAATTCTTTTTATAAATTTATAATTATTTTATAAAAACACTACCAAATTGTAATTTCTCCAGTAAATTTTGGGGCGCTCTGTCCAACAGTCCAAATTCAAAATTTTCTTTTGTCCAAAGGTTCAAGTGCAAAATTATTATGTTAATAAGGACATACTTTTGCATAATGACTAAACTACCCCTATAACATCCCCAAATTAATTAAATTAAAACATTTCTCATAACCTGATTAATCCAAAAACTTTCCAAATCAATCAATAACATTAATCTCAAAAATCCCATTTTCCATTGAACTACATAGTAAATATTACAATTTTCATATTCTTGTCTTAGTAATAGTAACATTTACATAGTTCAAGAAACTAGAGAATAAAAAGAGTAATGCCTTAATGGCGTACAAACATCAAGGCAAGGCCTTGTTATAACAAAATGGACACGCAGTCCCAAACACATACACTTGAAGCTTCCACATAACACATCCATGAGCCTTCGTGCCCCAACAAAACAAAGAAGTCCACTTCCTTCTCATAGGGGTGGTTGCACATCACTGATTCCTAAAATTGTTAGATAGGAATGAGCTAGATACCCAGTAGAAATACTTTTAACAAAGTATCTAATTATTCGAAAATCCATATGGTATTATTACAACCAAAGCATTTTCTTGTTCAACTCATGTTAAGGGTTTAAGTAATAACACTTAGATATTAAAATTTTCATGAAAATCACATTTTAACACCAGGGGGTAAATATACCATGAAGTCCCTAAAGAGAGTCCTAATATATACATATACATATGTTTATATCCAAAAATATTCTCACATTTGTCGACTATTAATACAGGAGGGAATGGGCACCTAAAATCATTCGTTTTTCTATTTTTACCGACTAGAATACTATCACGAGGTTTAGCATCGTAACCGGCCAGTAATCCTAGGATTATCGAAGGCCTCTGAATAAATTAACACATAATAAGGGGCTGTGGTAGTAGATATATAAAATATACATAGTCCATTGAGCTGTGCAGACATACATGGGACAGAAATGTAAAACTTTATATACACACATGTGATGTCATAATTACATTAGTCTTGCATCACACGCATATACAGATAGAACCAAAAGGGGACTTAGCCCAAAACACAGATAAACAGAAATTTGTTCAAATTTCACAAAAGAAACGAAGTCTGAAACTTAGTTCACCAAACTCAACCACTAGACTCCTTTCGGAACCTCCTCGGGAGACACAAAGGTTGGCTGACAAAACAGAATCCAGGCAGTCATCATTGAGCATGGCCTCGTGCCTGGTCACCTATATACATAAATAATATAGTGAGCGGGAGTCCAGAGAATAATAATAGAGTAAAAGGGTTTTAAATGAATGATGTCCCATATCAGATTTGAAAAACAGATTCTTATTTTTTTCAGAAACAGAAGCAGATCCATATTCATATTCAGGTTCAAATCATATACATAAATCAGGATCTCATGCTTGATCATATGTGGTACATCCATTAGAGCTCACAGAACAGATACAGAACAGATTGTGGTTATGAGTAACCAGTTTCATAAATGAACCTCCGGATCTGGGTAACAGATAACAGATATGCTGAGCTCCATAATCGAGCCTCCGGTACGGGTAACAAATAACAGATATACTAAGTTCCATAATGGAATCTCCGATACTGGGTAACAGATGACAGATATGCTAAGAATGTCATGAATACTTGTCACAAATTGGACAATCATTTATTATACATAACATAATATTTCAAAAAATAGATCTTATTTCATTATACAGAAAATAAATAAAATAAATAAAGTTGAACATAGCTTTACTAAGTTATTACTTACAGATAGCTCTAGAAGCAAACAGATCGAATAGCTCACGGCGCATATCCTACACAAACAGATAACGGATACAAACTGAAACACACGTTCGGAAAGTACTTTACTCATTACGTTTCGTTCTTAGTGTGTTTCTAAGTTTCATCCTCAATATTATGTCTTAATTAGGGCTTACGAATGCCTAGGATACAATGAGAATGCCAAAAGGTGATTCAAAACACTTAGTCAAATTTGCTGAAAACGGGGCCTTCACTCGAGTGCAACTTCCTTCACTCGAGCGGTCTACAAACTTTGCAAAAGTATTGGTTGCATGATTTTTCCGCTCGACGAACGCTCGATGGTCGCTCGAGCATAAGACTAAGTAAACAGGGTCATCGCTCGAGCGCAACTTTGGTCACTCGAGCGGTCTGCAAAATTTTGTAAAACTTCTGGGGGCATGAATTTTATGCTTGGGCTTAGACTTCTTCGATCAAGCCGAGGTACAAATGTAAGGGTGGTCGCTCGAGCGCATGTTCTATCGCTCAAGCAAAGATACAAAATTCTGGAATTTCTAGATTGCTCTTCAAGCTTTAAAACTCAACTTTAAACCTTCAAAACACTTCCTTTTGGGCCAAAACTTGAGGAATCATATGTAAACTCGTAAAACATCAAGAATTAAGAATCATTGCGCAAAATCAAAGCCCAAAAGAAAGTTAATTGTTCAAAACCAAACTTGCAATCTAGAAAACAAAACTGTGTGTAATTTCTTGACTTCAAAGCTTTCAAAACATGATCAAATGAGGTCCAATGGTGAAAAATGTTATGAACTCTTAAAACCTTCCTAGAACTACCACATGCATGGAAGAAATCTTTGAAAACAACTTCAAAACTCCATGAAATGCACATGCATGCATGAATTAATTCTCAAAGTAATTTACTTAATTCTCTTGAATTCATGCATTAAGTGCTACAACGACATAACTAAAGGGATGAATTTCTACCTCAAGCTTTAAATTCTCAAGTGTATAAGCTTAATTTTCCAAGTTCTTTCCAATTCCTCCAAATCTCTAGCAACTTCCCTTTAATTGAGCCCAAGTCTTCTCTTCTCCCTCTCACTCACGTTTTGATGACAAGGAGATGATGAAATGTGTGTATAGTGGTGGTATGAGACAACATTAGGCTTATATAGGTGCCACTAATGGGATTTATTAATTCTTGCTTAGATTAAACAATTATACTTATTTTATTCTAATTATTTGGCTCCAAATCGAATTTCAATAAAACCTACCATAACATTCTAAAAATTCCAAATAACACATAACCTAAGTCAATTTCGTGATCGAATGCCGATAAGGCCTTCAATTCGCAAAACCGAACAGAAACACAAACAGATATTTCTACGATAGACAAATACAAATATAAATAACATATTACACATGCAATTAACGTAGAATTTCATCTTAATTACTTATTAGACCTTTTTAATCGAAGATCATTAGCTAATCACAGGTCAGGGTTGTTACAAATATGGCAGGACCAGTGGACACTCAAAAATGCTTTCCTACATTCGTTCGGCGATAAGCTCAAGACAGGGAATTAGGCACCTAAACTTGCCCCTGCGCAGGTACCAACAACACACAACTCTTTTAAAAAACCGACTCCCTACTCGAACTCCCATGCTATTTACCACCCCCTTAAACAACCTTTCTAGGGTTTCCACTAATTCCAAGAATTTATACATCCATGAGAACAAAGGTAAATATCACCATTTAAATAATTGAACTAATATAGAGACACAATCTTCATATTTCAAAAGAAAATCTCAAAAACTTTCAATTTCACGAGTTTCAATCAATACATATTGTAGACATCCCATTTTTGACCGTCCTCAAGACTCGGGTGTCATCACTTGTGCACTCAATGTGCACTCAATGATGATGATTGCATGTGTTCGTTTTGAGTGCTCAAAGTCCTCGGCGGAGTGCCCTGTCTTTGAGCCTTGAAACCTTATCTGTCTTGTGCCTTGTTTTGGACCAAAACCTTATTGTCTCTTACCTAGAGCTTTTGATGACCTGTCGGCCACCACCATAGGCTGTCGGCCATGGATAATGGTTGTCGGCCAGGGGTGTGACCGGTCGGTCACCAGTGGTGGCCGGTTGACTACCAGATATTCGTTGACAGCTATGCCAGTTGTTAGCACAATGAGCTACATCTCCCTACACGTGTATGGTGGGATGTTTCTAAGTTCAAAGAGTGTTTTTCTATAAATATGGGGGTTCCTCCCCCATTTTGAGGGGTTAGCAGATTTGGAACAAAATTCTCCCTCTCTCTCTCTCTAGATTTCTCTCTCTCTTGCAATTTTGTATACATTTGCTCACAAGTCCTTAGTTTTAGCCTATACCTCCTAAACCAAATCTCCTTACCTTTGAGCTGAGTTTCTTTGGGACTCTCTTTGAACTCTAGCAAGTGGTTTTAGCTTGGTTTGGTGCCTAAAATTGAGTTTTGCTTCAAAGGTATAAAACTTGTCTTATTTGCTTTGTTTCAAGATACTTGTTTTGCCATCTATTTCAATTGTTTTTGGCTTGGTTTTGAACTATAAGAAGCTCTATTTTTGTGTCTTAAAAGTGGTGGTTTGAGCCTTTTTTAGTTCGGGGTGGTTCACCCTTCTTGCTTGTTAGCTTGTATAGCTTTTGTGCCTTTATTCATCATTTTCAAGCCAACTTTTTTGGGCCTTTTAACCACTGAATTTCAGAGTATTTTCAGTGGCCAGAAACTTATTTTGAAGTCCAAAATTGGAGGGGTTAGCCTCCCATCCTCATGTCTTGTTTGCTTAACTAGTTAGCTTCACATGTTAGCATGTTTTTCTAGCCTAACTTAGCTTGAGTCCAGCATGTTTTACACTCTATTTTAACCTATTTTAGCTCTATTTTGGGTTGGATAGTTTGTTTTGAGTCTTGTTTTGCATAGTTATAGTGTTAATTCCTTCACTAGTTAAGTGTTTTAAGGTTTTAAGCATCATTGGTGTGAGTTTGTTGCATGTTTTTAATGCTTTTATCACTCATTCCAGCACATACAATCTCTACAATCTCCCTCATTTCTTCATTTTTTCATTTTTTTGGAGGGTTGTTTCAACCTTAGGTTTGTTTAAGCTTGAGGTTTATGCTCATGCTTAATGGTTTAATCCTCCTTTGAGGGTTCATTACCAACGACATGAAGCTTCTCTCATGCCTTAAACTATCCCTTGGTTGACGCTTCTTTCACCTTAGAAGACACTCACCAATGGACTAATTGATTAAATAATGATTTGGTAATTAAAATGAGTAAACAAAATTAGAAAAGTAAAAGTGGTAAGATAAGCACTTCTTTGTGTTGCATTGCATGTGTTCAAATTGGACGTTAGTTTGAAAACAAGGAAAATGGAACATTTCATACTCAAAAGTGATGAAATGTGCCATTTTCCTAGGTTACCATTGCCCTTGATCATGCATGATAGGGTGGTGGTCATTTTGGTCTTATTTGTGCATTTATTGAACTTGTACAAACTTGGTCCCTTAGCCATCATGCATGGAAACTGCTTGATTGACAGTTAGAGGGCCAAGAGTTTCTCTCATTTGAGCTTGTGTGATAATAAGGAGGGTAAACAGTACAAACAACCTGTGAGAATACACTGTTTTGCTCTATTTTGCTCTCTGTTGCAGCATGGAAATATAAACCAGCAATGGCCGACCAGCCACCAATGGTAGCCGACCGGCCCCCATTGGTAGCCGACCGGCCCCTTGTCCCTCTTGTCGGCCATTAGTGATTTTTGCACAAGGTGATGGTAAGATGAAGCAGAGGTGTTCTGGAAGTTGGCAGAATTTTCAGTGATCAAATGTGCGAACAGAGGCTTGTAACAGCAAGGCAGTGGCTTTTCGGGTGAAGGATCGAGCATGCATGCATCCCTCACTTCCCGAGGCTAAGTAGTTGATTACTTAATTTACTTGCAGTTGACTTGTAATCCATTAATTAGCTAAGTAGTTAATTAGATGTGATGTAATTATTTAATTAGTTAGCTAGAATAGTTAATTAGTTTTCGGTTTGTAATAATTAGTTAGCTTAATTAGCGTAGCTAGCTAGTTAGTTTTTATTCATTCGGACCCTTCTTCGCGAGGGTGTAATGTTGCAATAAGTGTGCGTGCGTGCATGCATGTGTGTATGTCGTCCAACCCTACGTCTTTCTTCCTTTTATTTAATCACTTTTAATGGTTAGATTAGGGACATGTTTTAATTAGCATATCGCATGTTTGCATCCATTCATCTTGTTGTGCATCACTCAAACTGCATTGCCATTTCAATATCTTATTTGAATACGTGTTTAAACCGCATGTTATCAAATCGATCCATATGTCATATTAGTAACCGAGCCTATTAATTGCATATTACATGTGTTGCATTAGACACTTAACATAGTTAGGAATCATGCATATTTCGCTAACTCATGTTTTCCTAGCTTGGAGTACTATGTGAGTTTTTACGCTTTAGCATACTTGCATGAATGTGAATGTTGCCATGATTAGTATGCTTGCCATGAGGTTATGTGCTTAAATGATAAACTGCATGAACGCTTGTGGATTGAGGCTTATTATTTGAATTAGAACGATTAAACAAATGTATGTTTTAAGCCCACTTTGTTGAGTGGCAAATCATGTTTTAAGCCCACTATGTTTGGTGGCAAATTCACAATTTTAAGCCCACTTGAAGTGGCAAATTCAAACCATTTTTGCAAATAGACATGAATTGAATTGTTCCAAATTAAGCAAACTAGTCTATACTTGCTTGTGCGCATCACTTAGTAAAGCTAGCTTAATAACTGGAATAAAAACATATAATGTTTATAAAAAAATCATATTATGATTAGTAGAGGTCGATCTTTTGATTGGGCGAGCGGAGGTGTTCAATTCATGACATTCCCCTTTCGTACCTAAGTTCCGGAGACGAGGCAACTTTGGTGATGACGGACGCGTGGCCTTCGGCACGAGTCAGGGTTTCCTAAATTTTTCCAAAAATAAAATATTTAAGTGGCGACTCTGTATCTGGCAAAGCAGTCCAATTTTGGCATTATTTGATTTAAAATCAATTTTCCAAAAAGGTTTGCCAGATTTGGACTCCTTGGTGCTTATCAGTTTCACATTGCACTTGTGAGACTAGATTCAGAAACTGCGGGAGTCCGAACTGTGAGGCCTTCTTTTCAAAACTTTCTGAAAGGCGGGGCGCGGAAAAAGGCGACTCCACACATATTCAAAATATCATAATCCATTCATCAATTCTAAAGAATTAAAATCAATTTCACATTATTTTCCAAATTTTACAACTACGGTTTTCATAAATTTGGGGCTTTTACCTCTAAATCATGTTAAATGCTATTTCTTAGTTAAAATCTTCACAATCCATAGTGTAGACGTCCCCGAACGTCCCCGGGAGGGTGAGTCCCCGTTCCGTTCATTTTGGGCTCACTACAGTTCGGACTCAAATTGTCACGGTTCTCAATCTGAACCAAAGAGTCCAAATCCGGCAAATCGTTTTGAGAAAACAGATTTTTAAAAAGAAGTGCCAAACATGGACTGCTTTGCCAGATACAGAGTCGCCACCTAAATATTTTATTTTGGGAAATTTAGGAAACCCTGACTCGTGCCTAAGGCCACGTGTCCGTCATCACCAAAGTTGCCTCGGCTCGGGAACTTGGGTACGATTGGGGAAGGTCACTTCGTGAGCACCCCCGCTCGCCCGATCAAAGATCGGCCTCTACTAACCATGATATCTAGTTTTGAAAACATTATGTGTTCTTATTCTGGTTATTAGCCTAGATTTACTATGTGATGCGCACAGATACAAGTATAAACTGGGTCGCCTGAATTGGAACAAAACATTTCATGCTTGTTTATTTTTGAAAGTGGTTTGCTACTCGCAAGTAGGCTTAAAATGCGGATTTTGCCACCCTCGGGTGGGCTTAGAAAACATAGTTTTGCCACTATCCAGTGGGCTTAAAGCTCACAGTGAATGAATTGTTCCAATCCAAATAACCCAACCTTCACCCACAGGCATTCAGGCAGTTATATCACATAAGCACATAGCCTCATGGTAAGCATGCTATCATGGCAGTCACTCACACGCATGCAAGGATGCTAAAGCATAAAACTTACCGAGTACTCCAAGCCAAAACAGAAGCTAATTAGAAATCAATGCATGATCCTAACTATACAGAAATGCCTAATGCAACACATGCAAAAAATGTAACTAAGATAGGCTCGGCTATTCTAAAGATGGCATGTGAAATGCTACAACTAACAAGTATTCAACTTGGAATTGAAATACAATGCAATTAATATGATGCGCCGAGCCCGGTGCATGCAAGACAGATGAATGAATGCAAACATGCTATCATACTGTATGCTAATTGAAACATGCCCTAATCTAACCATCATAAGCTGGTAAATAAAAGAGATAAAGACGTGGAGTTCGAAGACATACACCACACGCACGCACACTTATTACAACATTGCCCTCACTCGGAGGGTCCGAATAAATAATACAGTCCCGAATAAATAATACAGTCCAAATGAGTACAAAACCCTAATTAATTAACAAATTAATCTAGGAAAGCAGTAAATTAGCATGCAAGCTAGGGACTGCCTCGACTCTGCTCCAGATGATGAATGATGCATGCTTGAGTTGCCTTGCGCGGAAATCCACTACGATGCCCCAATTAGCCTCTGTTTACAATTAATGCTCGGAATGTCGCACGAAGCTCCAAAAGGCTGCCGGTTTCTGATTTGCTGCAACAGAGAGCAAGAAGGGGGCATGGCAATGTATTTTCACATATGTATGCATACCTCGATCCTTGTGCCACCAATCATGCATCTCGATGCATGATGGCCGAGGAGTCGAATTGCACAACTCAATATGAGATGGATGCACATATAAACACAACAAGACCAAGACTCCATCATGGTTAATCCGAAATGTCGGCGACCGGGAATTGAGACACGTTCCATCACTCGGAGTACGAAACGTCCCTCGTTTCCCGTGCTCGGGCTAACTCCTATCCCAAACGCTATGCAATATGCATGACATGCATGAATGCGACTAAGATACATCCTAATATACACAATGCTATGAAATGGCATACACAATGCACGATGTAATATGGCATACACAATGCTCTAACATACAACTTAGCACACATAATGCTAAGAAATGAAATGGCATACACAATGCAATATGGGCTTATGCCAACATGAATGGACCTCAGCCACACTCACATCAGTAGCCATGAGATGAAAACGAGACGCTCGAAATGCGTGCGCACATGCACGCAAACCGAGGACCGAACCTAAGGCATCAAATGCCACTCTACCAAAGCATGGCAAGGCGTGAAATATGGCATACAAGCATGTAATTTCCAGCACTGAAACATGATGCTAAATGGCCCCGAAACATGAAAACATGGCACCCGATGCATGAGATGAACCCTGAAACTTAAAACTAGGCACATGGAATGGCTTATAGCTATACAAAGCATGCATTATTTGATCATGAAGTCTAAAGACAGAGCCAAGGCAGTCCCAAAATATGCACATTTCCAGTTCAAAGTGTGGCCAAAAAGTGCTAGCAAGATGGACTAAAATAACATGCAATTTTGACTAGCAAACATGGTTTACATGGCAAGTATATTAAGCATATGGAATCTCATCAAACCAGCAAAAATCAGTGAACAAAATATGCCAAAATACGCCCAAATAAACATGGAAATGCAGTCAAAACATGCACAAATGAGGGGCTCCTTTGGAAGGCATACAAAGGGGTTATTAAGCACATACAAGGTGGACACTTAGAATGGCACAAAAAACTCTAAAAATCAAATATGGTAGTCCTAAAACTCACCAAATTGACCCTAGAAAGTGACTTCAAAGCATGCAAGATAGGGTCTCTTTGGAAGGCCTAAAAGGCCACCAAACAAGGCAAGGCGAGAGGGGGTCACCCCCCTCTGATTTTAAGGCTCAAAATAGTGTATTAGCCACTTAAAATCCACTAGATTTCAGTGGCTAGAGGGCCAAACAAAGCATGCAACAAGGGCTTAGGTGTAAGGCTCAAAATAAGGGACAACCAAGCATACAAGGAAGCATATGACCTCAAACAAGAAAATGCCCTTAATAAAATATGAAGATGATGTTGAAAGGAGACTTTTTCCAGTTTATAACAAATCTCAAAAGTGAACACAAATAGGGCCAATCTATCATGCAAAAATGGCCCTAAAAGAGAGATTAGAGACAAGGGACAGTAGCTGGCCCCAAATAGAAAAGATTCCTTCAAAAAAGTTTAAGAGGGGCTCAAAACAAGGTACTTTACAGTTTATATCAAGTCTCGAAAATAAACACAAGTGGGGCTAAAACAACATGCAAGAAAAAGGCCTAAAAGAGGGATAAAGAGACAAGTGGTAGAAGGTGGCCTCAAAAAGAGGAGAGCCCTTCAACAAAGTTGAAGAGGGGCTCAAAAAAAGACATTTTATAGTTTATGACCAAGTCCAAAACAGCTCAAAAATAAGACTAAAATACCATGCAAAAATAGGCCTAAAAGAGAGATTAAACACAAAGGGTGAGGAGAAGACCTCAAACAGTAAAAAAATCCTTGATAAAACATGAAGAGGAGCTCAAAATATGACTATTTATAGTTTGGGTCAGAGCCCAAAAATGTAAGCAAGTATGGCTTATAGATGAAGCAAGAAAAGACTAGAAAAGGGAAGAAAAGGACTCACCCTTGTAGAACCAAACTTCAGCAGCATTTGGACCAAGAAGAGGCGCTCCTACCCTCTGAAAAACAGCCTCAAGTTGTTGGAATGGAGGATGGGGGTGTGGTGCTATGGGGTGTAGTGCAAATGGTGCAAGAATCTTAGGGTTTTGGAGCTTGGATGAGAGAGAGGGGGAGGATTGTATGCAAGGCTCCAAACAATTTTTTGTGACCCTCTAAAATGGAGCTGGGGGGGCTGGCTTTATAGAGGAGAGGCCAAGGGAAAAGGGGGGAAAATCAAACTCAAATTTCCCCCCCCCCAAAAGGGCAGATCCCCGGGCAGGGGTCTAGGTCAAAACAGAGGGTACAGCTGTAAGGAACCAGGAGAGAGAAATCTGGCCGGCTAGGTTCAGGAGGTTCAGGTGGCCGGCCGGCCACTCCCATGGCCGGCCGGCCAGGGTCAAAAGGGTCAAGCTTAGTTAGTGGCCGGCCACCCCAAAAAGGTAGCCTCCCATGTGTGTACAACATAGCTATGTGGAGAAAAACTGGAAAAAGTGAACCAGGAGAGAGAAAAGCTTGCTTTTTAGAGGGGTTCAAAAGGGTCAGGGACAGTTAATGGCTGGCCAACCCATATTGGTGGCCTCCCAGGTGTATACAACACAATGGTGTGGAGGAAAGTCAGAAAAAGTGGCCCGGGGATGGGAAAAGTCAGCTTTCTAGTGGGAAAAACGGGCGATGAAGAGCGATGAAGGAATAAATCTGGTCTTCAGAACAATTGCTGGCCTCCCACCCTTCTACAACCTTCCTAACAATGAAAATGAGGTCTCTGCCAAAAAAGGACTCAAACCGATGTAAAACGAAGGTTCGGGGGCCAAAACGCGCGGTCCGGGGCCCCGAAAACTGACTGTTAGGCACCGGAAGTGGCGTTCGACCACGAAGTTGCTCTCTCGAGCCACAGTGTCCCTCAAAAGGGAGGAAATAAGATGTATGCCAAAAACTGGAGCAAACGGAGGTGGTTAAGCAGTCCCGAACCGAGGCACACGGCCGACGGCTCCGAAAACCGAGAACCGGGCTCCAAACGGGAAAAATGGCCTACGACCACGAAACGTAGCCTACGGCCACTGAAAGATGATCTACGAGACCTCTCCCTTCCCTTGGGAAGAGAAAATGGAGAAAACGGGGCCCGATTCGCAAACCGAGGCAAAGCACAAAAGAGTCCGTAGGCAAGGGTCGCAGCCGTGACTCCGCAACCTCAGAACGAGCACAATATGCAACATCACCAAGCGCTCAATCAGTGACGTCTGAGTCTTAAGGTCGGTCAAAAATGGGGTGTCTACAGTTGCCCCTCTTTGACAGAACTCGAAAGTCATAAGTGACGGGAGTGAATGTCAAAGCCCAGAGACGACCCATTTTTGACGAGGCCGAAGACTTAGACAAACATACTAGATAACAGAGAAATGTGCCTGCAGGTGTGCCCGCAGGCGGGGGGCAAAATGCAAAATGATATGCACAAAGCCAAAGATACCTCATGATCATGCAAATGCAGCAAGCTGTAATGAAGCAAGTATTCACAAATAGATGCAACAGTTTTAAGCAAGAATGCAAAGCAAAACTACATTTCATGCAGTTGAAGAATGCGAAGAATCATTGAATTCTCGCCACGTCTCACATGGAGGGGATACAATACCTGTGCGGCTCGTCTGGTCGTACCAGCCTCAAATGAACCGTACATACAATATCGTGCCTGAAAAGAAGGAAGAAACTCAACAAGCACAACATAGTTAGCAGCATATGTTCAGTGTGATATCGAGCGCAGACAAATGCAGTGTTGATGGGTGAGTGCATCGCAATGCGAGAAGCAACGTGCGTGATAACGTGAGTTTAAGCATGGAGGCATGACAGTATCAAGGAAACGTGCATAACAACGCGAGTTATATGCATGAGAATACAAGTGACGTGCATAACGATGCAGGATAAGTGTAAACTCGAATGCACATTTTGAAATGAAACAACGAGCAAAGCAATGCAATTTTCAACGAAAGTGGCTCGATTGCGGCCTCCGGTTTACCTCCCGGAGGGGTCACAACATTTTCAAAAAGGATACGTCTTGCTCTCAGAGAGTAATGATGAAACACACATTGAAAGTTGAAGTTGAAGTTCCCGCGGAGGGATTTCGCGACGAAAAGTGCACTTTCCTTGTACTTTCTCGGGTACCGGGGACTCCAATCATCACCAAAATTTGTAGAGGCCTTGGAGACCATGTTGGGAACACCACCGGCCAGGTATGGTTCAAGGGGGAGGCTGCCGGCCAGGGGTGAGGGAGTGGGATGGCCGGCCTGCTAGAAAAGGTGGCCGGCCGGCCACCTAGCCCAGATCCGGGACAGTTTGGTCCTTTTACTCTCTTTTCTTTAAATGTGCTTATCCAAAGCACTTGTTCTCATAACATCAGCTCCAAAATCTCCTCCTCTTCCTTCCTAGACCACTTTCTCTCTCAGATCTGTGCTCTATACGCGTTTTCCAACGCTCTACGCAAGTTGTTTTCGCGAAATCTTTCAGTTTTCGTCACTTTGAACCGATTAAATTGTGATTTCGATGCTTCTTTTCTCATTTTCACCACTTGAGGTAAGTTTGTCTCAACATTTGGAAGATTTTCTCGGGAGTTGACTTTTGTTGACTTTTTCATTTCCCGAGAGTTGACTTTTGTTGACTTTTTCCAATTTTGGCTCATTTTGCTCACTTTTGCTCCTTTTTGCAGATCTTTCGAGATGGCTGGTCATTTCCCTCATGGCGGAGGTCCTCCAGGTGCCGGAGGTGACCCAGATATTATGGCTTTACCCGCGAGAGTTCGGCCGTTCGATCCCGAGAGGTATCATCCCCAGGAGCACGTCCTTCCTCAGGCGGTTTTCTACCACTTCACTAACTTTGATGAGCGAGCGCCTGCAGATCTACTACTGCGGGAGCCAGAGTCTCACCTCTCTCATGAGGCACGAGAGGTATTTATTTCATTCTTACATTTCCTGCAATGTATTCTGCATTCTCCGTGCATTTCGTGCTTTTGCTATGTTTATCTGCCCATTCAAGCACATAGCTTGTTTTGAATGATTAGTCCATAACATCGTATCCCATTTGCATCTTGAACACATAGTTCAAATACTCTGACTTTCTGAACACACGGCCCGTATATTGGTTGTGAACACACAGCGCACACTTGTTGAGATTTGAACACACAGCCCAAACTTTGAGATGAACACACGGCCCACTGAAGGTGAACATGCAGCACACACTGATTAAGAGTTGAACACGCAGCCCAAACTTTGAGATGAACACACGGCCCATACTGATTGAGAGTTGAACACGCTGCCCAAACACTTGATGTCGAACACACAGCTCGCACTTTGAGATGAACACACAGCCCACACTTTGAAATCTGAACACACAGCTCAAACACTTGATATCGAACGCACAGCTCGTTGTTGAGGTGAACACACAGCACACACTGATTGAGAGTTGAACACGCAGCCATTACTTTGAAATCTGAACACACAGCTCAAATACTTGATGTTGAACACACAGCTCGTACTTTGAGATGAACACACAGCCCACACTGATTGAAAGTTGAACACACAGCCCAAACACTTGATGCCGAACTCACAGCTCGTACTTTGAGATGAACACACAGCCCACACTTTGAAATCTGAACACACAGCTCAAACACTTGATGTCGAACACACAGCTTACACTTTGAGATGAACACACAGCCCACACTTTGAAATCTGAACACACAGCTCAAACACTTGAATTCTGAACACACGGCTCCTACATTTGAACTTTCTGAACACACAGCCCAGATTCTGTATCTGATTTGATTTTGCACACAGCTTATACATTTCATTTGTACGCAGCTTATTCATTTCATTCTGAAACTGAATACATGTGTTCATCCTGAATGCAGGTGACTTCTCGTACTACGCGAGGGTATGGCTCCAGCGCGGCGAGAGAGTGGTATGCCGAGCTCCCGGAGGCTGTTCAGGATTTGGTTGACGTGGCGGGGTTTGGGCCCTTTTGCACCGGGATATCTCGCTGTCCTGCCAGTAGGATACTGATGGGCGCTTTGGTAGAGAGATGGTGGGACACCACCAACTCCTTCCACTTCTCTGCTACCGGGGACATGACCATGACCCCGTTTGACTTCGCCATACTGACGAGCCTTGATGTGGGAGGTTGGGCCATCCCATACAACGAGGACATGGGCGAGTGGGAGGCCGCCTGGATATATTTATTGGGGGCTCGTCCGCCTATTGACAAATCTTCGGGCAGAGTCCGATACACCTGGTTCTCTTCCCATTTCAGGAGGGTGGAGATGGAGCCTGAGACTCCTGAGGAGGTGGCGCAGTATACTCGCGGATTCCTGATGTTCCTCTTCGGCACCACTCTGTTCGCAGATAGGGGAAACACTGTCGGGCTCTACCTGCTGAGTGCTCTAGTAGACCTATCACAGGTCAGCAGATATGACTGGGGTGGCGCCAGCCTGGCTACTCTTTATTGCTATATGAGTGCGACCTCCCGCGGACGGGGGAACATGGTTGGCGGCTATTGGAGGGCCTGGGAGGTACCTTCTGTCCTCTTGATTTACATTTTTGCTTCTCATTACTTGTACATTGCACACACAGCGCACTTTACATTCTGTATCTTGCACTTTGCTCTCAGTATCTTGTATTTACATTCTGCACTCAGCATTCTGTATTCTGATGGCTATTGCTCTGTTTTCCACAGCTATGGGTTTACGCGTACTTTCCAATGCTAGCCCCAGAGCTTGAGGTGGAGGTGCCCCTTACGACCCCATATTCACTTGTATTCGAGGGCCAGTACCGACTGAGACCTCGGGAGTCTTTCCTCTACCTACGGCAGTACTTCGATACAGTGCGGACATCAGAGGTATTTCAGAACTCTCAGCTCTTTATGTTTCCAATCTTGATTTATCTTGCACATTCGTAATTTCTGATCAGCTTATGCATTGGTTATCCGCAGATCACATGGCAGCCCTGGGCGCCTTTAGGTGGAGACCTTCGGTTCCAGTTTGCCGGAGCATGGGGTGCCTCCCGATATAGGATCCTATTCGAGGGGCCAGTTGGTAGGGCCTGGTTTTTGGGGGATCGCTTTTTGCGTCAGGTATGGGGCTACACTACTCAGGACCTTCCCTCAGCACCCCCAGTCGATATGCGGACCGCTGATAGGCTCCCTCTCCAGGGTGTTATCAACGCCAGGTTGGGTACTGATGCATTTCTTCATCTCGAGGAGGGGGATTACGCCACTTATCGTCACACATACTTGATGCCTCCATTGATGGGAGACCGTACTCCGACGAGGAGGTCTGCTGGTATGCCCTCATCGAGTAGGGCTCGGACTACAGATATCCCTTCCACCAGCAGGGCTGGCACATCTAGAGGTGGGAGCGGATTGGTTCCCCCGATTCCTCCGACTCATCATCATCCTGGATGGCCAGATATGCCGACTGAGTTGATGGGATGGCGATACGAGACTACCTCCCCGATTCCGATTCCGATAGAGCCTCCGATGCCTGGCCACCGATATGTCAGTGACCCTGACTCACCACCGGTATGTTCCACTGTTTTCCGTTTATCACACAGATACTTTGGCAATTGTTTATTCATTGATGACTTGAACTTGTATCTGCAGCCACCCAGGGAGTACATGGATGAGGTGCTCGAGATGGTAGCCTCACTTGAGGGCATGGTCCTGCAGAGAGAGGCGCAGTTGTCCATTATAGGTGTCCAGGTACCCTTTGCATTTATCATACTTCTGATGACATGTTGATCCTGAACATCTTTACTGCATTGATAGGCTGCCTATGTAGAGCACATCTGACACACACCACATTCATGCACTATACCTGCATACATTCACTCTGTGTAGTTTGCTTGCATCTGTATCTGATATACATGTTTTGGCTGATGTACTCAAACTACATTCTTCATTTTTAGATGCCTCCGGTGTATGCTCAGTCACAGGCCGGCCCATCCAGGCCTTTCCGAGGAGCTGGGCCATCTAGGCCTTCTGGAGGAGCTGGGCCATCTAGGCCTTCTCGAGGAGCTGGGAGAGGGGAGTCGTCTCGCGGACGAGGCAAACGCAGGGCGCATATCATAGAGGAGGAGCCCAGCGAGGAGGAGGAGGAGGTTGCAGATCCCCAGTCAGAGACATCTGCTGACAGAGAGGGTGGCTCCGATCCTGGTTCCGGGAGTGGAGGTGAGGCCGAGGAGGATCCCGAGGATGGCAGCTCCGACTCAGACGATGATGGTAATGATGGTGCAGAGGCTGTTCCGCAGAAGATGACGAAGAGGGCCTCTTATTCCTGCTCCTGAGAGCATCTATGCATTTGTTTCCTGCTTTATTTACCTTTTTACTAGTAGTTGTAGCACATTGTACATTGTTAGACAGTTTTATTTTCTTCAAAACTTGTACCTACGTTGTAAAAAAAAGTGTTGTAACAAATGAGGCATGTTGGAATGAAACAGCTTTTGAAAAAGTGTTGTATTTTATGTTCTCAGCATCGCATCGCATCATTTTGCACCAAAATAAGATTTGAATGGAAATGTGCATTGTGTATTTACCAGGTCAGGTAGTGAACCGCCACAACAAACTAAACAACTTAACTAACCAAGAAATAACAAAATCTTAGCAAGTTTACAACTCGATAAGCAAGACACAACAATGTTGATTTAAACAAAGAGTAACAACTCAAAATACAAAACTCGACAACTATGATAAACAAGACTTGAACAAACAAAACAGCTCAACAAACAAAGCAACAACTCGATAAGCAAAACAACAACTCGATAAGCGAAACAACAACTCGATAAGCAAAACTAAACAACAACTCTATAAACAAAGTGTATTTCGGACGATCTGGGTGACGGAACGCATCCGAATCAGAGGGAAATGGAGGCCTTTGAGGCTCCCGATGCAGGGAAATGCTAGGAACTTCCTTCCAGAGGGTAAAACAGGACCAGAGGCACACATTGTAGCATGGCCGGCCACCTTTGGGGGCTGGCCGGCCAGCTTTTTGCATTGGAGGGGAAAGGGGTGGCCGGCCTGCCAGAAAAGGTGGCCGGCCGGCCACCTAGCTCATCAACCACCACTTTTTCGACACGTGTCCCCCGAACAGTGTCTTATCCTCTTTAAAAGCCCTAGCCTCGGGGTTGATTCATTTCATCTCAGTTTTGCACCAAAATGGAGGCGTTTCTCGTCGAAAATCTCACAGCTTGGATCGCTTCTCTAGATGGCTCGGAAAAGTTGAACTTCCGGGGTTTCGGCTTGAATGCACTATTCACGCTGAGCCATACTCCGCTGCACCTTCCCTTCCTTCACGCCGCGGCGAGGTTTTGGAACCCGATGACACATGTTTTTAGCTTCGGCGGGCAAAAGGTATGTCCAACTTTCGAAGATTTTCAAGTTTTGATGGAATCTGAACGTTATGAAGAGATTCTGCCTCAGTTTCGCTTCGGTCACGCCCAAGCTTTAGGGAGGATGTGTGGGCTCACCATGCATGATGCTCGATCTCTGATCTGCAACGGGGAACTAGACATTCTCGGCTTGATCCATCGCTTTTCTGATGCCGGTGACCGCGACAACCATTATTGGCAAGGTTTTCGGCAACACGCCCTTTGCTTGTGTATGCTATCTCAGTTTTTGCTTGCCCCAGGCTTTAGTGGATCTAGCATTCGTCTGATTGAAGTTGCTCAAGGCTTGAAAGAAGGGAAAAGCTGCATCGCCATGACATTGGCCGAGACACTGATGGGCTTGGATGCTTTCTATCGCTGGGAGACGACCAGATTTGCGGGGAGTCCACTACTGCTGCAGGTAATATTTCCCACCTAGCCTCACATATATATTGCTCACGTCACTCGGCCCTCGGGCTCGGCTTTTCTCACAAAACCCTTTTCTTACTTTTCTCTCATCGTACATCTCTCTATTCTTTATTCTCTCATTTTTCATCCCTCCCCAGGTATGGTTAATGGACAAACTGCAGGTTGTGGACTCTTGCCCAGTCTACTCAGCTCGCGGCTACTTCTTTCGACAACGCCTAGTCGATGCCCCTGACGAAGGGTGGTGGTTTGACTGGATGTGCAATTTGTCTGCAGATCGCATTGTTTGGCGCTGTCCTTGGCTCAATCTCCCGGCAATGAGCTATAGCATGTCCCGACAGACCGGGATCTAGTTGATTGGTCTGACCCACTGTGTGTTCTACTTTCCGTTCCGATTCCTGCGTCAGTTCGGTCATGATCAGACTTGCCCGCCAGAGGGGATAGAGTATCCTGCCACATTCCTGGTTCGGGGCGCACAACTTGCCTGGCATGCCACAGCATGGAGGACTAGAGAGCTCCTGGCCCCCGCTCCCACTTTCAGTTGCACTTTGTCTGACGAGTGCTTAGATTGGCTCAATGAAGAGGCACAGATTGGGCCCAGCTTGGCATCAGAGGCTTCGACTAGCTCTGGGAGGGGGCGCAGGGATACCTGACTTATCTATGCCCTGGATTTATTGCTTTACCAGTACTTTCAAGTTTTCTTTATGAATGTAATAAAAAGTAACTTCAATTTGTCTGCAAGAGCAGGAGAACTCTGTTTTGAAATCAATGAAATTGAAGGTTGTGGGTACTGAAAATTTTCCGCTTTGGTCCAAAAATGGTCTTAGTTGTAAAAAGATTAATTTGAACAAAGTCAACCTTTATTAAAACTTTTCAAAACCATTTTCGATATGGATCAGAACTGGACACGCCTAAGATCTGTCACTGAGCTGCATAACCCCGGGACCCTTGCAACTGGAAAGTTGCCCCTAGTCTGCATAGTACCGCGGCACTGCACAGCAACGGAAAGTTGCCCCTAGTCTGAGAAGCACTGCACCGGAGATCTTAACCGAATTCTTTGAACGCTGAATAGACAAAGATAACCGAGATGATCAAATGGACAAAGTTGATCGGGGAAAATGTTTATGGCTGAACTTCATGATGAAGTTGCCTACGTATGCCAAAGATGGGAATCAAGCCTTACGTAGTTCAGGCTCGGGTTCACTCAGGTATTTTCACTCTCCTTTTACGCTCTAACTTTTGCCAAGGCTGCCCTTTGTGGGTTTTCAACCTTGCGAGCTCAGTTTTTATAATTTCGAAATTTTTTTGTGCTCTGAGTTTTGCCTAGGTTGCCCTTTCGGGTTTTCGGCCTAGCGAGCCTCTCAAGGGTAATATTTCTTCAACTTGTCCATATTGATCGTCTGTGAGAACTCTAAGCCATCCAGATCCATCAAAACCACAGCTCCACCTGACCAGATAGACTTAATGATGTAGGGACCAGTCCAATTGGGTCTGAACTTGCCCCTTGGGTCGTGATGGGAGCTCGGTTATCCTTGAGCACCAAATCTCCTTCCTTTAGATTCCTGGACTTAACTTTCTTGTTGAAAGCCCGAGCAATTCTGCGTTGATAACCTTGAACATGGTACAGTGCTTTCAGTCTTCTTTCATCAAAGAGCATGAGTTCCTCAAACCTGCTCTGCTGCCAATCTGCTTCGGCTATTTGACACTCGGCCAATACTCGCAAAGACGGAACCTCAATTTCGATGGGTAGAACGGCCTCTATCCCATAAACCAATGAATACGGAGTCGCCCCAGTAGAAGTTCTGATTGAAGTCCGGTAGCCCCACAGAGCAAACGGCAGCTTATCTGGCCAGTCCCGGTAGGTTTCCACCATCTTCTGCAATATGTGTTTGATATTCTTGTTGGCGGCCTCAACCGCTCCATTGGTTTGCGGCCGGTATGTGGATGACTTATGAAAAGCCACGTTGTATTTTTCCAACAAGTCAATCACTTCCTTCTTGAAATGGGAACCGTTATCTGAAATTATCTCGTTTGGGACCCCGTAGCGACAGATGATGTTGTTTCTGATAAACTTCGCAACATGTGAAGCCTTCAACACCGCATAGGATTGGGCCTCGACCCACTTCGTGAAATAATCTATCGTGACCAGGATGAACTCATGCCCATTCGACCCCTTCGGAGTGACGGCCCCGATCACATCAATTCCCCAGACTGAAAATGGCCATGGTGAAGTCATATTATATAGCTTCGACGGCGGAATGTTCATGCGATTTGCATGAATTTGACACTTGTGGCATCGCCGAACAAAACCAATACAATCCTCCTCCATGGTGGACCAGTAGTAACCCTGTCTGAGGATCTTCCGTGCTAGCATTACTCCATTCATGCGCGCACCGCATTCCCCTCCATGGATGGCCTCCATTAGACGCTTTGATTCTTCGGCATCGACACACAGCTTATGCATTCCCAGATGACCTCTCTTATACAATTTACCCCCACAGATGATGAACTGGACGGCCATTCTTCTGATTGCCCTTTTATCTTTGGCATTTACCCCTAGCGGGTACACTTCCTTCTCCAAGAAATTCCAAATGTCGTAATACCAGGGGTTTTCATCCTGAACCTCACTTATAGCAGCAATCGACTCGTAGGCTGGCGCAAATTTCTGGTCAATGATGACTGGACGCATCCGGACTTCGAACGGGATGTCTATCATGAAAGATAGAGTTGCTAAAGAATCTACGAACCTGTTGTTCTCTCTTAGTAGATGAGCAAAGTTTAGCTTCTCAAACCGAGGAATTAGCAAGTCCAAGGTATGGTGATACATCATCATATTTTCTTCTTTGACTTTCTAGTCTCCTTTTGCTTGAGACACAACAAGGTTCGAGTCCCCGATGACGTCCAACCGTCTTGCCCCTAGTTCCAGGGCTGCTTCTAGACCGGCAATGCATGCCTCATATTCCGCTTCGTTGTTCGAGACTTTGAACCGGAGTTTGAAGGCTAGAGGGATACGGAACTTGTCCGGTGCTATCAGTAACACTCCTATCCCATACCCATACTGGTTTGACGCTCCGTCAAAGTACATCGTCCAAAATTCGTCGTTGATATGCAAAATGGCCTCATCTGGGAATAAGTACTCAACTGCTTCACCCCCTTCCACTGGATGATCGGCTAAGAATTCTGCTACTGCTCTTCCCTTGACTGACTTGCGTGTCACATATTTCAAATCGAATTCGGAGAGCAACAGCAACCAACGAGCTAGCCTACCCGTAAGTGCTGGTTTCTCGAAAAGATATTTGATGGGATGAAGTCGTGAAACCAACATTACAGAGTGAGCTAACAGGTAGTGCCGCAGCTTCCTGGTAGCCCATACCAAAGCTAAGCAAGCCTTCTCCAACGGTGTGTAGCGAGTCTCATACTCTAGCATCTTTTTGCTCAGATAGTAGATGGCTCTCTCCACTTTGTCCTCAGATTCTTGTGCGAGCATACAGCCCATTGTGGTCTCAGTCACTGAAAGGTACAGTATCAACGGTTTCCCCGGCTCTGGTGTTGACAACACGGGCGGTTTCTGTAAATATTCCTTGATCTGTTCAAAAGCAGCTTGGCATCGGCCGTCCCATTGGAATTTCTTGCCTTTCTTCAGGAGACTAAAAAGTGGTTCACAAGTCAAGGCTAATTTTGAGATAAACCGTCTTATGAATTGCACTTTACCCAGAAAGCCTCGCACCTCCTTTTCAGTCCTTGGTGGTGGCATTTCTAAGATGGCCTTGATTTTGGAAGGGTCGACTTCGATGCCTCTCTGTGTAATCAGAAACCCCAACATTTTTCCCGCTGTAACACTGAACGTGCATTTCTGAGGATTCAGCTGCAACCGAAACTCTCTGATCCTTTGAAAGAACTTTTGCAAGGCGGTGTAGTGGCCCTCTCTTTCTTTGGACTTGACAATCATGTCGTCCACGTACACCTCAACCTCTTTGTGGATCATGTCATGCAATATTGTGGTCGCGGCCCGTTGATAAGTAGCTCCAGCATTCTTCAGCCCAAACGGCATGACTCTATAGCAGTATGTCCCCCACGGGGTGGTGAATGCAGTCTTTTCCCGGTCTTCAGGTGCCATTACTATCTGATTGTAGCCGGAGAAGCCATCCATGAATGAAAGCAAAGCATGCCCTACTGTGAAGTCTACTAACTCATCAATATGCGGTAAGGGAAAGTCGTCCTTCGGACTAGCTCTGTTCAAATCCCTAAAATCTACGCATACTCGGATCCTGCCATCCTTCTTTGGCACCGGAACGATGTTGGCCAACCAAGTTGGGTATTTGGATACTAGCAGGAAACCTGTGTCGATTTGCTTGGTGACCTCTTCCTTAATCTTAAGAGCCCAGTCTGGCCGAATCCTCCTGAGTTTCTGCTTAACGGGTCGGGCCTCGGGGTCAAGAGGGATCCGATGCTGTACAATCTCAGGATCGATTCCAGGCATGTCTTCGTAGGACCACGCGAAAACATCTTTGAAATCTTTTAATAAAGCGACTAAGCGCTCGCGTTCCTCCGAAGACAACGTGGACCCGATCTGAACCAGCCGCGGGTCCTTCTCAGTACCAACATTCACGGTAATGATTTCATCAACTAACGGTTTAACAAATTTTTCCTGCTCTTGTTCAATTAAGCGTTGCAAAACCGAAGGAATTTCGTCCTCGTCGTTTTCATCAAAATTTTGAAAGTCTGAGTTAATGCAATAAATCAAGGGCACAGAAAAGTACTCAGAAACCACAGCTACTTGATTCTCATTAAGCACATCCAAGTCGTTTGATTCCTCGGTTACAATAGACTCAAAAGAGAAAGAAAAAGACGACCTGGACAAGACTGTGGCATCCGGGTTATCATCCCCAGGATTACCAGACTCAGGCTCAGTCGAGCTGGAACCTGATTCCGACTCACAAGACTCGGTGGAATCAGATTCCGGCTCACTACCTGACCTGGTGCTGCTGGACAAAAATCCCTCTTCATATTGCCAGATGAGAGAAGGTGTGATAGATGCATCCAAAATAGTTGCTGGTAGGCCCACAGCCGTTTCATCCCCAATCATGGAAACCGAGAAGTTATCCCCCAAGCACTTATGGTCGATCGGAGGATCTGAAAGTAGACATGCTAGTGCTACCCCCATTTCAATTTCAACGCCCTCGGAGTCCATTGCCTTACACTGCTTAACCTCAGCTGATGGGTCTATTTGCTCTTCAGCAACGTCATCCCCAAATAATTGCAAATCGAATAAGATCTCGAAACCTGGCACGCACTTCTTTTCTGCGTTCAGCCATGGCTCTAGGAAGCCACAAAACGGAAAGTCCTCCCCCTCCCGGACGAAGCGTCCGTTTAGGGTACCCTGAATGGGCCTATGCATCAGCTCAAATGGCTTCCCGGCCTGCTTTGCTCTGGCTCTTCCAGCCATTTCCTTCCCCTTCCTTATCCAATCTTCTTTGGTGGACTGATAACCCAAGCCAAAGGTATGGGGGTTGTGTGGCGCTTCGGCCAATACTGCGACGCCCTTCCGGCCGCTCCTTCCCAATCCCATCCCGGGGATGTGTTGTAGCTTGTTCATGAGGTATACAGATTGAGCACTGACGTACACTCCCTCATTAACAGCCATGATATTCTGCACAACTCGAGCCTCAGCCAGAGCAAACCCTGATAAGAACACATCCTCCGTGCCGTGCTCGATTTCCAAGACTGGTGTAGACACTTCTGGCGGTGGATGGATTGACGAATTCCCGAAAACAATGGCTACCCCCTTCCCGTGAGGGTACTTCAACATCTGATGCAAAGTGGAAGAGACTGCCTTCACTTGGTGTAACCACGGCCGCCCCAAGAGTAGATTAAAGGTTGCCGGAACGTCCAAGACATGGAATTCAATGTTATGTCGTCCTGGACCAACCTGGGCCTGAATTTTGACAGTCCCCATCACCTCCATGCTGGTGTTATCATAGGCTCTGATCACTTGAGTAGTCGGCACGAAGTCCGCGGGCTTTAACCCGATTGCATATGCCGTCCTTGACGGGCACACATTAATGGCGGATCCCGTGTCAATAAGAACCACTGGCACCCACTTGTCTCTACATTCCACAGAGATGTAGAGGGGTTTGTTATGATTTGCGCCCTCAGGCGGCAGTTCTTTGTCCGAAAAGGTTAATGTCGGGGAACCTCCTCCCGGAAAGACCAGTCCAACTAGCTGCTCTGGTGTGGTATCTATAGAGAGTTTAGCCTTGTCCATAATAGATAGGACAGCCTGCCTGTGCACACGTGACGCCATAAGCAGTCCCCAGATGGAGATGTCTGCTTGTATTTTCTTCTGCTACTTCAGTACAGCTTCTTTTTTGATCTGCTTCTCCTTCTGTCTCTCAGCTTCCTTCTCCTTCCCTGACGCCTCTGGCTGGTCCAGGTGCGGGGGCTTGAAATACCACCCGCTTCTTGTCATGTGATCAACCTCATCGAGATACCAGGTGTCGTCCGGTTGATTGCTCCCCCAATCCTCGTCTGTGTGGGCAAGACATAAATCATCATCTTTCCACCACATTCCGTTGGCATTTAAAAGGCACCTGTCTGGCTCTGGCATGATCGTACTTGCAGTACTTTTAGCCCATATACTCGCAGCATCTTCTGTCCTTGTGCCCACAGCACTTTCAATCCTTTCATGGGCTTTGGCTTTCCGGATCCTCTCAGAATCCCAAATCTTTTCTTGTTCCACCCGCGTTAGCGTAGTTTGTTGTTCAGCTTTCTTTGCATTCACAATGCTCCTGTTCTGAGCGAAATTCTTCGTACCGGCGCTCTCCGGCAATGTACTCTGACTTTCAGCCCTTCCGGCCACAACTGATACCTTCGCTCCTGCCGGGCCCTGTTCTAGTTGGAACTCTTCCACCACATCCGGTTGATCATCCAACCATCCAGTGGCCTCTGCCGATTCCTCATAATCAAACCAGTTGACTGCCGCGCCCCCTGATTCTTGGTCATCGAAAAACTGTAGGTTGGCAAAGCCTTCTTCCACGGCCGTCAAATCATCCATCCCCTGCTCAAATCTATCCCCCCGGATCACACACAGTTCTGCTTTCTCTGGCAATTGTATACTTGGCTCAGGCTGGCCCGTTGACAGGATGTACTCACTCGGATCATAGGCTTCCTCAGCGAAACTCCCAGACTGCTCAATCCCAGACTCAACAATTCCACTTTCCTCTGAAGTCTGCCCTGTCCCATCTTCGATGGTCACCACCGTCGGCTCTGGTTGGGTCGTGGAGATGTCCAACATGCACAAAGAATCAGTGCAGTCAGGAAGGAACATCTCCGGCTTAGGTAGGTGGGATGGGGTGATATAGATACTAGGATCGTAAGATACGACCCCAGCCTGGATGAAGTTAATTCTTTTGGGAGGTGGAGCTTGGTTGTGTGTAGGGAGTGGGTTGGTTGTAACGTTGGGTCTTTCTGGTGGCAAAATCACCTGTTTGTCAACGAGATCCTGAATCTCATGACGCAATCTGAAGCATTGGCCGGTGTCATGACCGTGTTGCTGGTGATATGCGCAGTATTTGGCTGGGTTGTGAGTGGGGGGTAGTGGATTTGGTAACGGCCTCGGTTCCAGGGGTTTTAGATGCCCTTTTCTGATTAAGACCCCTAGAGCCTTGGACAGGGGCATGTACAATGGGGTGAAGGTTCTTTGGCCTCTGGGTTAGTATTTGATGGTCTGCGTATTGCTTCCGGATGCACCGGAGAAAGGCGTGGCTGCCTTGGGTCTTGGAAGGGGAGGGGGAATGGTGGTGACCATGCTCACCTCCGAAGCTCTTGTAGTTGCAGCGCCACTCGGGCCTGCATTGTTATTGCGATTAAAGGTTCTCCGGGGTTGCTCCCTGTCTTGGTCAATCAGTCCCTGTTTCATTGCATCTTCAATTTGTACCCCCATCTCGTGCAGATTCGAAAAGGTGGGGAAGGGGAGCACAATCATTTTTTGCATCAGTTTTGGCTGGAGATTGCGCACAATCATCCTGATCTGGTCCTTATCGGTGGGCCTTAAAGTCATCATCGAGGCCTTTGCCCTCCACCGGGTCACAAAATCTGAGAAGCTCTCTTTAGGCTCCTGCCTTGTTGTTTCGAGATCACGAGTTGTAATCTCAATTTGGGTGTTGTAAGAGTATTGCGCAACAAAGGCCTCAGCCATTTCATCCCAACTCCGCTTGACATCATCCTTCAACTTCGCATACCAGATAGCGGCCACATCCGACAGGGTCCGGCCGAATAGCAAAAGCTTCTAGGGTCTAGTTAGGCCCATTGGCCGCAGTATATCTGAGAATAGCCGGAGGTGGACCATGGGATCCCCAGACCCGTCGAAGTGATCAATCTGCGGCATTTTAAACCTATCCGGCAATGTCACGGCCACATCGGTATATCCGTCCTCGATATCCGGAATAGCCTTTACCCCTTGGGATTTTTTTAAACAGCTTCTCGAGTTTGCTCAATTTCAATGCTGTTGGGTCTATTTCGAACTCGAAGGGAGAGTCTGGGTGGTTGATAGGTGTGTGTGCCTTGGACAGTTGAGGTGGAAGCGGGGGCGGAGCTGGCCCCGTTGGAAGGTCTGTGTCCTCCTGGATGTTCTGGACATTTGGCAAGGTGATATTCTGGACAGTTGGTGTCTGCTTTGGTAACGGGATCCCTGGTGGGGGAGGAACTGGATGTGAGGCTGACGCTCTGGCTTGCTGCTGGAGCCGGGTAATTAGCTCCGCCTGCTGGGCCATGATTGTGGCTTGCTGTTTAGAAAATTCCGCTTGGCAGACAGCGTCCTCCTGCATTTGTTTCATACTCTCTTGGAGCTGTCGCATCATGTCTTCCATCCTAGCTGTATTCTGCTGATCTTGCTGACCGATTGGTATGTGTATCTCTATGGCAGAAACTGAAACCTCAGCCCGACTGTTCACTGCTAGGGTAGACCACTGTTCTGGTAACCTCTGCTCAGACACACTACGCTTTCTCGGCCTCCGTCTGACAACCGGGGGTAGAGAATGAAACACTGGCTGTCCGTCAACCAGATCCTCAGATCGATTGAGCCGACGACCTCTTGTCCAAAGTGCTTGGGGAATATCTGCTGGGTCGGAAGCAATTGTGCTAAAACTGTCCTAGCAAAAAGATAAATAAAGCAATAAGGAAATAAATAACCAGATAAACGAACAGCACAACAGCTTAAAATAAATACACAACACACAGCTAGGCATAACAACACACGGTCGGTAAGCTGAATACACACTGCCCTCAAACACTGATCATTATCCCTGAATCACTGTCCCCGAAAACTGAATCTGGTACCCACAGATAACTGATTTTTGAACACTGACTGATGCCCGCAGGCCTGATGCCCAAACTTATAAACTGATACATGCATTTCCCTGTAGAGACACACTCTAAAAGCACATAGCAGATAAGCGAGAGCCAAAACACCCCTATGTTGGGGTAGGGTTTTCCCTGTCCTATTTTGTCAGGAGCTAGGGTTTCACTACGCACGCAGCGGTTTCAAACAACCTATATCGGGTAAGCAACCTGTCCTAGTTGGGAATGGTCACTACGGATCCGAATATGCACTAGGTCAAATGGTCAAAAGGGTGCCCCGGTAAAACCGGGGTTTGTGTTCCCATACTGGCAGAGCCCGTAACCGGTAAGCCTTATGGCACGCAGCCTCTGGCAAACCTCTCAAGAATAGCATATGGAAAACACAGTGTCCTAGGCACATCAATGCAAATGCAATGCAAAGAAACACATAAACGTAGTCAAAACAAGATATCATGAGTTCGAGCCAAGTTCTCTAACTCCCCAACAGAGTCGCCAGAAACTGTAGACGTCCCCGAACGTCCCCGGGAGGGTGAGTCCCCGTTCCGTTCATTTTGGGCTCACTACAGTTCGGACTCAAATTGTCACGGTTCTCAATCTGAACCAAAGAGTCCAAATCCAGCAAATCGTTTTGAGAAAACAGATTTTTAGAAAGAAGTGCCAAACATGGACTACTTTGCCAGATACAGAGTCGCCACCTAAATATTTTATTTTGGGAAATTTAGGAAACCCTGACTCGTGCCTAAGGCCACGTGTCCGTCATCACCAAAGTTGCCTCGGCTCGGGAACTTGGGTACGATTGGGGAAGGTCACTTCGTGAGCACCCCCGCTCGCTCGATCAAAGATCGGCCTCTATTAACCATGATATCTAGTTTGAAAACATTATGTGTTCTTATTCCGGTTATTAGCCTAGATTTACTATGTGATGCGCACAGCATACAAGTATAAACTGGGTCGCCTGAATTGGAACAAAACATTTCATGCTTGTTTATTTTTGAAAGTGGTTTGCTACTCGCAAGTAGGCTTAAAATACGGATTTTGCCACCCTCGGGTGGGCTTAGAAAACATGGTTTTGCCACTATCCAGTGGGCTTAAAACTCACAGTAAATGAATTGTTCCAATCCAAATAACCCAACCTTCACCCACAGGCATTCAGCCAGTTATATCACATAAGCACATAGCCTCATGGTAAGCATGCTATCATGGCAGTCACTCACACGCATGCAAGGATGCTAAAGCATAAAACTTACCGAGTACTCCAAGCCAAAACAGAAGCTAATTAGAAATCAATGCATGATTCTAACTATACAGAAATGCCTAATGCAACACATGCAAAAAATGCAACTAAGATAAGCTCGGCTATTCTAAAGATGGCATGTGAAATGCTACAACTAACAAGTATTCTACTCGGAATTGAAATACAATGCAGTTAATATGATGCGCCGAGCCCGGTGCATGCAAGACAGATAAATGAATGCAAACATGCTATCATACTGTATGCTAATTGAAACATGCCCTAATCTAACCATCATAAGCTGGTAAATAAAAGGGGGAAAGACGTGGGGTTGGAAGACATACACCACACGCACGCACACTTATTACAACATTGCCCTCACTCGGAGGGTCCGAATAAATAATACAGTCCCGAATAAATAATACAGTCCAAATGAGTACAAAACCCTAATTAATTAACAAATTAATCTAGGAAAGCAGTAAATTAGCATGCAAGCTAGGGACTGCCTCGACTCTGCTCCGGATGATGAATGATGCATGCTTGAGTTGCTTTGCGCGGAAATCCACTGCGATGCCCCGATTAGCCTCTGTTTACAATTAATGCTCGGAATGTCGCACGAAGCTCCAAAAGGCTGCCGGTTTCTGATTTGCTGCAACAGAGAGCAAGAAGGGGGCATGGCAATGTATTTTCACATATGTATGCATACCTCGATCCTCGTGCCACCAATCACGCATCTCGATGCATGATGGCCGAGGAGTCGAATTGCACAACTCAATATGAGATGGATGCACATATAAACACAACAAGACCAAGACTCCATCATGGTTAATCCGGAATGTCGGCGACCGGGAATTGAGACACGTTCCGTCACTTGGAGTACGTAACGTCCCTCGTTTCCCGTGCTCGGGCTAACTCCTATCCCAAACGCTATGCAATATGCATGACATGCATGAATGCGGCTAACATACATCCTAACATACACAATGCTATGAAATGGCATACACAATGCACGATGTAATATGGCATACACAATGCTCTAACATACAACTTAGCATACATAATGCTAAGAAATGAAATGGCATACACAATGCAATATGGGCTTACGCCAACATGAATGGACCTCAGCCACACTCACATCAGTAGCCATGAGATGAAAATGAGACGCTCGAAATGCGTGCGCACATGCACGCAAACCGAGGACCGAACCTAAGGCATCAAATGCCACTCTACCAAAGCATGGCAAGGCATGAAATATGGCATACAAGCATGTAATTTCCAGCACTGAAACATGATGCTAAATGGCCCCGAAACATGAAAACATGGCACCCGATGCATGAGATGAACCCTGAAACTTAAAACTAGGCACATGGAATGACTTATAGCTATACAAAGCATGCATTATTTGATCATGAAGTCTAAAGACAGAGCCAAGGAAGTCCCAAAATATGCACATTTCCAGTTCAAAGTGTGGCCAAAAAGTGCTAGCAAGATGGACTAAAATAACATGCAGTTTTTACTAGCAAACATGGTTTACATGGCAAGTATATTAAGCATATGGAATCTCATCAAACCAGCAAAAATCAGTGAACAAAACATGCCAAAATACGCCCAAATAAACATGGAAATGCAGCCAACACATGCACAAATGAGGGGCTCCTTTGGAAGGCATACAAAGGGGTTATTAAGCACATACAAGGTGGACACTTAGCATGGCACAAAAAACTCTGAAAATCAAATATGGTAGTCCTAAAACGCACCAAATTGACCCTGGAAAGTGACTTCAAAGCATGAAAGATAGGGTCTCTTTGGAAGGCCTAAAAGGCCACCAAACAAGGCAAGGCGAGAGGGGGTCACCCCCCTCTGATTTTGAGGCTCAAAATAGTGTATTAGCCACTAAAAATCCACTATATTTCAGTGGCTAGAGGGCCAAACAAAGCATGCAACAAGGGCTTAGGTATAAGGCTCAAAATAAGGGACAACCAAGCATACAAGGAAGCATATGACCTCAAACAAGAAAATGCCCTTAATAAAATATGAAGATGATGTCGAAAGGAGACTTTTTCCAGTTTATAACAAATCTCAAAAGTGAACACAAATAGGGCCAATCTATCATGCAAAAATGGCCCTAAAAGAGAGATTAGAGACAATGGACAGTAGCTGGCCCCAAATAGAAAATATCCCTTCAACAAAGTTTAAGAGGGGCTCAAAACAAGGTACTTTACAGTTTATATCAAGTCTCAAAAATAAACACAAGTGGGGCTAAAACAACATGCAAGAAAAAGGCTTAAAAGAGGGATAAAGAGACAAGTGGTAGCAGCTGGCCTCAAACAGACGAGAGCCCTTCAACAAAGTTGAAGAGGGGCTCAAAAAAAGACATTTTATAGTTTATGACCGAGTCCAAAACAGCTCAAAAATAAGACTAAAATACCATGCAAAAATAGGCCTAAAAGAGAGATTAAACACAAAGGGTGAGGAGAAGACCTCAAACAGTAAAAAGTCCTTGATAAAACATGAAGAGGAGCTCAAAATATGATTATTTACAGTTTGGGTCGGAGCCCAAAAATGTAAGCAAGTATGGCTTATAGATGAAGCAAGAAAAGACTAGAAAAGGGAAGAAAAGGACTCACCCTTGTAGAACCAAACTTCAGCAGCTTTTGGACCAAGAAAAGGTGCTCCTACCCTCTGAAAAGCAGCCTCAATTTGTTGGAATGGAGGATGGGGGTGTGGTGCTATGGGGTGTAGTGCAAATGGTGCAAGAATCTTAGGGTTTTGGAGCTTGGATGAGAGAGAGGGGGAGGATTGTATGCAAGGCTCCAAACAATTTTTTGTAACCCTCTAAAATGGAGCTGGGGGTGCTGGCTTTATAGAGGAGGGGCCAAGGGAAAAGGGGGAAAAATCAAATTCAAATTTCCCCTCCAAAAGGGCAGATCCCCAGGCAGGGGTCTGGGTCAAAACAGAGGGTACAACTGTAAGGAACTAGGAGAGACCGACCAGGTTCAGGAGGTTCAGGTGGCCGGCCGGCCACCTCCCATGGCCGGCCGGCCAGGGTCAAAAGGGTCAAGCTTAGTTAGTGGCCGGCCACCCCAAAAAGGTGGCCTCCCATGTGTGTACAACACAGCTATATGGAGAAAAACTGGAAAAAGTGAACCAGGAGAGAGAAAAACTAGCTTTTTAGAGGGGTTCAAAAGGGTCAGGGAGAGTTAATGGCCGGCCAACCCATATTGGTGGCCTCCCAGGTGTATACAACAAAATGGTGTGGAGGAAAGTCAGAAAAAGTGGCCCGGGGATGGGAAAAGTCAGCTTTCTAGTGGGAAAAACGGGCGATGAAGAGCGATGAAGGAATAAATCTGGTCTTCAGAACAATTGCTGGCCTCCCACCCTTCTACAACCTTTCTAACAATGAAAATGAGGTCTCTGCCAAAAAAGGACTCAAACCGATGTAAAACGAAGGTTCGGGGGCCAAAACGCGCGGTCCGGGGCCTTGAAAACTGACTGTTAGGCACCGGAAGTGGCGTTCGACCACGAAGTTGGTCTCTCGAGCCACAGTGTCCCTCAAAAGGGAGGAAATAAGATGTATGCCAAAAATCGGAGCAAACAGAGGTGGTTAAGCGGTCCCGAACCGAGGCACACGGCCGACGGCTCCGAAAATCGGGAACCGGGCTCCAAACGGGAAAAATGGCCTACTACCACGAAACGTAGCCTACGGCCACTGAGAGATGATCTACGAGACCTCTCCCTCCCCTCGGGAAGAGAAAATGGAGAAAACGGGGCCCAGTTCGCAAACCGAGGCAAAGCACAAAAGAGTCCGGAAGTCCGGAGGCAAGGGTCGCAGCCGTGACTCCGCAACCTCAGAACGAGCACAATATGCAACATCACCAAGCGCTCAATCGGTGACGTCTGAGTCCTAAGGTCGGTCAAAAATAGGGTGTCTACACATAGCCATCAATAGAGATCTTAAGAAAATATAGAGAAAATTTCATTTTTTGAAACAAAACCCAATTTTATAACAAATATTAAATTATAGCATCAATGTCATAATAGCACCACATAAACATCCTCAAAATAAAGAGATACAAGATTAAAAGTAATCCTACCTCCAAGATGAAAGTAGAGAAGCTAGATCAAGAAGGTTCCTTTGAAAAATCCAAACGATCAAAATGTTGATATTCACTTATAGGTGAAAAATGGATGAAATCAAGGTCCAAGGTCTAGAGTTTCGGGTATGGAGGAGAGGGAGAGAAGAAAGGAAGACATAATGAAAAAATTAAGCCAAAAACTCACTTTAAAGTGCTTGATATCGAACAAACCGCTCAAGCGGTCAAAGCTTGGCTCGAGCAGTGAAATAAAGCTTCAAGAATCTCTGAAATTCACGCAGACCACTTGAGTGGTGAAAAGTTCGCTCGAGCGGACTTGCTTCCAACACAGAAACCCAAATTTCAAACAAGCATAACTCCCTAGTCCGGACTCCATTTTAGGTCATTCTTATGTCCAAATCGAAGCCCCGAAAACAAACTTTTCGATGGTTCTAGCTTTACATCCAAATTCAAAGTATGGAAAGAAAAAATGTAAAAGAGTGAAGCCTGCTCATGGGATAATTATCCGAATCAATGTTTTTGGTTCAATTCTACTTTATCATTATGGTATCACCCCAATCAATACTTTAACATCAATCAAAGAGGCTCCAAGTACAATAATAAGAGTGTCAAAAGCAATCCCACGATTTCAAGAAGTATAGGTGTTACAACCCCATATATTTAAAACCACATCTCTTTCTATTTTTATCATCAAACCCATCTATCTCTCTATGTGTTGTGTATCTTCTCTCTCTCGACTATGTTTCTCTCTATTCTCTCTCTCTCTCTCTCTCGCCCTATCTCATGAGCATCATTGACAACCGACGTCGATAGAACGTAGTGAAGCCGATTTGAGAGGCAATGACGAGAGATGAGGTGGAGACAAGGAGGCGAGCAACACTGTTGGTAGATGACGGCGGTGGGGAGGCCAAACTACATCAATGTTTGATTTTTCTCTCTCTCGTCATTTTTTTCTCTTCTCTCTCCCTCTCTCTCTCTCTCCATAGCCATCAAAAGAGATCTTAAGAAAATGTAGAGAAAATTTCATTTTTTGAAGCAAAACCCAATTTTATAACAAATATTAAATTATAGCATCAATGTCATAATAGCACCACATAAACATCCTGAAAATAAAGAGATACAAGATTAAAAGTAATCCTACCTCCAAGATGAAAGTAGAGAAGCTAGATCAAGAAGGTTCCTTTGAAAAATACAAAATCCAAAATCCAAACGATCAAAATGTTGGTATTCACTTATAGATGAAAAATGGATGAAATCAAGGTCCAAGGTCTAGAGTTTCGGGTATGGAGGAGAGGGAGAGAAGAAAGGAAGACATAATGAAAAAATTAAGCCAAAAACTCACTTTAAAGTGCTTGATATCGAACAAACCGCTCAAGCGGTCAAAGCTTGGCACGAGCGGTGAAATAAAGCTTCAAGAATCTCTGAAATTCACGCAGACCACTTGAGTGGTGAAAAGTTCGCTCGAGCGAACTTGCTTCCAACACAGAATCCCAAATTTCAAACAGGCATAACTCCCTAGTCCGGACTCCGATTTAGGTCATTCTTGTGTCCAAATCGAAGCCCCTAAAACAAGCTTTCCGATGGTTCTAGCTTTACGTCCAAATTCAAAGTATGGAAAGAGAAAATGTAAAAGAGTGAAGCCTGCTCATGGGATAATTATCTGAATCAATGTCTTTGGTTCAATTCTACTTTATCATTATGGTATCACCCCAATCAATACTTTAACATCAATCAAAGAGACTCCAAGTACAATAATAAGAGTGTCAAAAGCAATCCCACGATTTCAAGAAGTATAGGTGTTACAACCCCCATATATTTAAAACCACATCTCTTTCTATTTTTATCATCAAACCCATCTATCTCTCTATGTGTTGTGTATCTTCTCTCTCTCAACTATGTTTCTCTCTATTCTCTCTCTCTCTCTCTCTGTCTCTCTCTCTCTCTCTCCCTATCTCATGAGCATCATTGACAACCGACGTCGACAGAACGCAGTGAAGCCGATTTGAGAGGCAATGACGAGAGATGAGGTGGAGACAAGGAGGCGAGCAACACTGTTGGCAGATGACGGCGGTGGGGAGGCCAAACTACGTCAATGTTTGATTTTTCTCTCTCTCATCATTTTTTTCTCTTCTCTCTCCCTCTCTCTCTCTCTCCATAGCCATCAAAAGAGATCTTAAGAAAATGTAGAGAAAATTTCATTTTTTGAAACAAAACCCAATTTTATAACAAACATTTAATTATAGCATCAATGTCATAATAACACCACATAAACATCCTCAAAATAAAGAGATACAAGATTAAAAGTAATCCTACCTCCAAGATGAAAGTAGAGAAGCTAGATCAAGAAGGTTCCTTTGAAAAATACAAAATCCAATCGGTCAAAATGTTAATATTCACTTATAGGTGAAAAATGAATGAAATCAAGGTCCAATGTCTAGAGTTTCAGGTATAGAGGAGATGGAGAGAAGAAAGGAAGACATAATGAAAAAATTAAGCCAAAAACTCACTTTAAAGTGCTTGATATCGAACAAACCGCTCAAGCGGTCAAAGCTTGGCTCGAGCGGTGAAATAAAGCTTCAAGAATCTCTGAAATTCACGCAGACCACTTGAGTGGTGAAAAGTTCACTCGAGCAGACTTGCTTCCAACACAGAAACCCAAATTTCAAACAGGCATAACTCCCTAGTCCGGACTCCGTTTTAGGTCATTCTTGTGTCCAAATCGAAGCCCCGAAAACAAGCTTTCCGATGGTTCTAGCTTTACATCCAAATTCAAAGTATGGAAAGAGAAAATGTAAAAGAGTGAAGCATGCTCATGGGATAATTATCCGAATCAATGTTTTTGGTTCAATTCTACTTTATCATTATGGTATCACCCCAATCAATACTTTAACATCAATCAAAGAGGCTCCAAGTACAATAATAAGAGTGTCAAAAGAAATCCCACGTTTTGAAGAAGTATAGGTGTTACAACCCCCATATATTTAAAACCACATCTCTTTCTATTTTTGTCATCAAACCCGTCTATCTCTCTATCTGTTGTGTATCTTCTCTCTCTCGACTATGTTTCTCTCTCTCTCTCTCTCTCTCTCTCTCTCTCTCTCATGAGCATCGTTGACAATCAACGTCGACAGAACGCAGTGAAGTCGATTTGGGAGGCAATAACGAGAGATGAGGTAGTGACAAGGAGGCGAGCAACACTGTAGGCAGATGACGACGGTGCGGAGGCCAAACTACATCAATGTTTGATTTTTCTCTCTCTCGTTGTTTTTTTCTCTTCTCTCTCCCTCTCTCTCTCTCTCTCCGTAGCCATCAATGGAGATCTTAAGAAAATGAAGAGAAAATTTCATTTTTTGAAACAAAACCCAATTTTATAACAAATATTAAATTATAGCATCAATGTCATAATAGCACCACATAAACATCCTCAAAATAAAGAGATACAAGATTAAAAGTAATCCTACCTCCAAGATGAAAGTAGAGAAGCTAGATCAAGAAGGTTCCTTTGAAAAATCCACAATCCGAAATCCAATCGGTCAAAATGTTGATATTCACACATAGGTGAAGAATGGATGAAATCAAGGTCCAATGTCTAGAGTTTCGGGTATGGAGGAGAGAGAGAGAAGAGTGGAAGAAAGAATGAAAAAATTAATCCAAAAACTCACTTTAAAGTGCTTGATATCGAGCAAACCGCTCAAGCGGTCAAAGCTTGGCTCGAGCGGTGACATAAAGCTTCAAGAATCTCTGAAATTCACGCAGACCACTTGAGTGGTGAAAAGTTCGCTCAAGCGGACTTGCTTCCAACACAGGTACCCAAATTTCAAACAGGCATAACTCCTTCGTCCGGACTCCGTTTTAGGTCATTCTTCTGTCCAAATCGAAGCCCCGAAAACAAGCTTTCTGATGGTTCTAGCTTTACATCCAAATTCAAAGTGTGGAAAGAGAAAATGTAAAAGAGTAAAGCCTGCTCATGGGATAATTATCTGAATCAATGTTTTTCGTTCAATTCTACTTCACCATTATGGTATCACCCCAATCAATACTTTAACATCAATCAAAGAGGCTCCAAGTACAATAATAAGAGTGTCAAAAGCAATCCCACGATTTCAAGAAGTATAGGTGTTACAACCCCCATATATTTAAAACCACATCTCTTTCTATTTTTGTCATCAAACCCGTCTGTCTCTCTATCTGTTGTGTATCTCCTCTCTCTCGACTATGTTTCTCTCGATTCTCTCTCTCTCTCTCTCTCTCTCTCTCTCTCTCTCTCTCCCTATCTCATGAGCATCGTTGACAATCAACGTCGACAGAACGCAGTGAAGTCGATTTGGGAGGCAATAACGAGAGATGAGGTGGAGACAAGGAGGCGAGCAACACTGTAGGCAGATGACGACGATGCGGAGGCCAAACTACATCAATGTTTGATTTTTCTCTCTCTCGTTGTTTTTTTCTCTTCTCTCTCTTTCTCTCTCTCTCTCTCTGTCTCTCTCTCTCCGTAGCCATCAATAGAGATCTTAAGAAAATGTAGAGAAAATTTCATTTTTTGAAACAAAACCCAATTTTATAACAAATATTAAATTATAGCATCAATGTCATAATAGCACCACATAAACATCCTCAAAATAAAGAGATACAAGATTAAAAGTAATCCTACCTCCAAGATGAAAGTAGAGAAGCTAGATCAAGAAGGTTCCTTTGAAAATCCACAATCCGAAATCCAATCGGTCAAAATGTTGATATTCACTTATAGGTGAAGAATGGATGAAATCAAGGTCCAATGTCTAGAGTTTCGGGTATGGAGGAGAGAGAGAGAAGAGTGGAAGAAAGAATGAAAAAATTAGTCCAAAAACTCACTTTAAAGTGCTTGATATCGAGCAAACCGCTCAAGCGGTCAAAGCTTGGCTCGAGCGGTGAAATAAAGCTTCAAGAATCTCTGAAATTCACGCAGACCACTTGAGTGGTGAAAAGTTCGCTCAAGCGGACTTGCTTCCAACACAGGTACCCAAATTTCAAACAGGCATAACTCCTTCGTCCGGACTCCGTTTTAGGTCATTCTTCTGTCCAAATCGAAGCCCCGAAAACAAGCTTTCTGATGGTTCTAGCTTTACATCCAAATTCAAAGTGTGGAAAGAGAAAATGTAAAAGAGTAAAGCCTGCTCATGGGATAATTATCTGAATCAATGTTTTTCGTTCAATTCTACTTCACCATTATGGTATCACCCCAATCAATACTTTAACATCAATCAAAGAGGCTCCAAGTACAATAATAAGAGTGTCAAAAGCAATCCCACGATTTCAAGAAGTATAGGTGTTACAACCCCCATATATTTAAAACCACATCTCTTTCTATTTTTGTCATCAAACCCGTCTATCTCTCTATCTGTTGTGTATCTTCTCTCTCTCGACTATGTTTCTCTCTATTCTCTCTGTCTCTCTCTCTCTCTCTCTCTCCCTATCTCATGAGCATCATTGACAACCGACGTCGACAGAACGCAGTGAAGCCGATTTGGGAGGCAACAACGAGAGATGAGGTGGAGACAAGGAGGCGAGCAACACTGTAGGCAGATGACGACGGTGCGGAGGCCAAACTACATCAATGTTTGATTTTTCTCTCTCTCGTCGTTTTTTTCTCTTCTCTCTCCCTCTCTCTCTCTCTCACTCTCCATAGCCATCAATAGAGATCTCAAGAAAATGTAGAGAAACTTTCATTTTTTGAAACAAAACCCAATTTTATAACAAATATTAAATTATAGCATCAATATCATAATAGCACCACATAAACATCCTCAAAATAAAGAGATACAAGATTAAAAGTAATCCTACCTCCAAGATGAAAGTAGAGAAGCTAGATCAAGAAGGTTCCTTTGAAAAATCCAAAATCCAAAATCCAATCGGTCAAAATGTTGATATTCACTTATAGGTGAAAAATGGATGAAATCATGATCGAAGGTCTAGAGTTTCGGGTATGGAGGAGAGGGAGAGAAGAGAGGAAGAAAGAAAGAAAAAATTAAGCCAAAAACTCACTTTAAAGTGCTTGATATCGAATAAACCGCTCAAGCGGTCAAAGTTTGGCTCGAGCGGTGAAACAAAGCTTCAAGAATCTCTGAAATTCATGCAGACCACTTGAGTGGTGAAAAGTTCGCTCGAGCGGACTTGCTTCCAACACAGGTACCCAAATTTCAAACAGGCATAACTCCTTCGTCCGGACTCCGTTTTAGGTCATTCTTCTGTCCAAATCGAAGCCCTGAAAACAAGCTTTTTGATGGTTCTAGCTTTACATCCAAATTCAAAGTGTGGAAAAAGAAAATGTAAAAGAGTGAAGCCTGCTCATGGGATAATTATCCGAATCAATGTTTTTGGTTCAATTCTACTTTATCATTATGGTATCACCCCAATCAATACTTTAACATCAATCAAAGAGGCTCCAAGTACAATAATAAGAGTGTCAAAAGCAATCCCACGATTTCAAGAAGTATAGGTGTTACAACCCCCATATATTTAAAACCACATCTCTTTCTATTTTTATCATCAAACCCGTCTATCTCTCTATCTGTTGTGTATCTTCTCTCTCTCGACTATGTTTATCTCTATTCTCTCTCTCTCTCTCTCTCTCTCTCTCTCTCTCTCTCTCTCTCTCTCTCTCTCTCTCTCTTTCTCTCTCCCTACCTCATGAGCATCATTGACAACCGACGTCGACAGAACGCAATGAAGCCGATTTGAGAGGCAATGACGAGAGATGAGGTGGAGACAAGGAGGTGAGCAACACTGTTGGCAGATGACGGCGGTGGGAAGGCCAAACTACATCAATGTTTGATTTTTCTCTCTCTCTCGTCGTTTTTTTCTCTTCTCTCTCCCTCCCTCTCTCTCCATAGCCATCAATAGAGATCTTAAGAAAATGTAGAGAAAATTTCATTTTTTGAAACAAAACCCAATTTTATAACAAACATTTAATTATAGCATCAATGTCATAATAACACCACATAAACATCCTCAAAATAAAGAGATACAAGATTAAAAGTAATCCTACCTCCAAGATGAAAGTAGAGAAGCTAGATCAAGAAGGTTCCTTTGAAAAATCCAAAATCCAATCGGTCAAAATGTTAATATTCACTTATAGGTGAAAAATGGATGAAATCAAGGTCCAAGGTCTAGAGTTTCGGGTATGGAGGAGAGGGAGAGAAGAAAGGAAAAAAGAATGAAAAAATTAAGCCAAAAACTCACTTTAAAGTGCTTGATATCGATCAAACCGCTCAAGCGGTCAAAGCTTGGCTCGAGCGGTGAAACAAAGCTTCAAGAATCTCTCAAATTCATGCAGACCACTTGAGTGGCGAAAAGTTCGCTCGAGCGGACTTGCTTCCAACACAGGTACCCAAATTTCAAACAGGCATAACTCCTTCGTCCAAACTCCGTTTTAGGTCATTCTTGTGTCCAAATCGAAGCCCTGAAAACAAGCTTTTTGATGGTTCTAGCTTTACATCCAAATTCAAAGTGTGGAAAGATAAAATGTAAAAGAGTGAAGCCTGCTCATAGGATAATTATCTGAATCAATGTTTTTGGTTCAATTCTACTTTATCATTATGGTATCACCCGAATCAATACTTTAATATCAATCAAAGAGGCTCCAAATACAATAATAAGAGTGTCAAAAGCAATCCCGCGATTTCAAGAAGTATAGGTGTTACAACCCCCATATATTTAAAACCAAATCTCTTTCTATTTTTATCATCAAACCCCGTCTATCTCTCTATCTGTTGTGTATCTTCTCTCTCGACTATGTTTCTCTCTACTCTCTCTCTCTCTCTCTCTCTCTTCCTATCTCATTAGCGTCATTGACAATCGATGTCGACAGAACGTAGTGATGCCGATTTGAGAGGCAATGACGAGAGATGAGGTGGAGACAAGGAGGCGAGCAACATTGTAGGCAGATGACGGCGGTAAGGTGGCCGATGACGGCGGTGGGGAGGCCAAACTACATCAATGTTTGATTTTTCTCTCTCTCTCGTCGTTTTTTTTCTCTTCTCTCTCTCTCTTTCTCTCTCTCTCCAGATTCGAGTATTTAGATTTGAGATCGGAGATCGTGTCGACGAACAGTGGTGAGCTCCGGTGGTGGTAAGGGAATTAGAACGGGGAATCACCGAAACGAATGCCGCTTCTAGTGAGAACGATGTCACTGCCACCGTTACCGTTAGTGCCGCAATCCACATAGCAGCGTAGAGCAGCGGCGGAGGTGGAGGCCACCACAAGGTGAGGTGTTCGAAGATTGAATTGAAGAGAGTGAGTCATTTCAACTCATCAGGCACAAGAATGGCGAAGAATGATTCTAGTTGTAATAGCTATAGTGATGTAAACATTTTGTGAGCTCAAGTGTTAGGTTTAGAAAAATGTCTCAGATGTTAAACAAGGTCTCTGTTACGAGATTGAAGGTTTAGCACAAATATTAAATAGATGTTGTGATTTCAACCCAAATGAGATGTACTTTTGTTCAGATAAAAATTAACAGATAAAAATTGAACAAATAGGTATAATAACTTAGATACACAGGTTCAAAAAATTTAATAGATAAAAAAAATTGAAAATCGAATAAATAAATTAAAATTTTGAACATATAAGAAAATTTTGGACAAATATTTGAAGAGATAAGGGAAAAAAATTGAAGAGCTAGTCAAAAAATTTAAATAAATAGATAAAAATTTGAATGGATAGTAAAAAAAAGTCCACAGATAAAAAAAAAAAAATCAACAGATAAATTAAGGGGTAAAATTAAAAACAAAATGTCATCCCAAAATAATAAAAAGACTTCTCACCAAATATTTCATAAATGATGGACCTCACCAACAAAAAAAATATATCCACTTAACCTAATGTGTTATACCCTCCTTAAATTAAATTTATCACTAATTTTCTCTAAATTTTATTCAGTGTGTTTGGTTTCAATTTTCTGGATTCAATTTTATAGAAATTGAGTTTTTTATTTTTCGTATTTTTTTGTTTTTAGTGAATATTTTTAAATTTTTAAGTAATTTTTTTACTTTTTAGATGCATCTTACTTAGATGTATCTAAAAAGTAAAATATTTGTAAAAAAATATTTTAAAAAATAAATAAATAAACAAGAATATGAAAAATATATTGAATTTTCATTTTTTTTTTGGTATTTAATGAATTTTATAAAGATTTTTTTCACAAATATTATACTTTTAAAATGTATTTCTATTAAGTGTATTTAAAAATAAAAAAATTACTTAAAATATTAAAAATTTTAATAAAAATAAAAAAATAAAAAATTTTAATTTTTTAATAAATCCTAAAAATTCAAACCAAACAAACCGATTACTACTCTAAATAATTTATTATTTAAGTCTAGACATGATCAAAAGTTGGACGGTGCAATAGTGAACAAGAAAAAGCCGACCGCTTTTCCCAAACGAGGAAAGTAACCTCACAACAAACATATAAAAAATTCACAGAAAAATGTTAGGAACTTTAAAATTTTTATTAAATTTTTTATTAGGCCTCGTTTGGAAGCAGACTATTTTAGTAATTTTTTAGCTTTTTACGAAAAGATGTGCAGAAAAGTAGAGAGGTGATGTGACTAGTTTTAGTTGACTTTTTGACTTTTTGGCTAAAATAGCCAGTCCCCAGACGAGGCATAAATATCCCATTTGATAGGAGACCTACACTATATAAATTTCATGTAAGTCTCACTCTCACATTTCATAAAAAGTTTAATAAAAATTTTAAAATTTTTAACATTACTCATTCACAAGACATTTGACGTAAGACATGACATACAAACGTTCTTTTTCAAAATTTTATTTTGATTTGTGCAACGTAAGTTCTGAAGCTAACGTTGGCTAACGAGTGACCATTGAGGCCTGAAGATTTGCCTCTTCTCATGTTTTAGGGGCGAATTCCCTAGTCAATAAACTCATATTTTGGGGTCACGGATCGCAAAACGTAAGTCCCATAAATCCTATTTCGGAAGGCTTATTTAAGTTGTAGGAATTTAGTCTGGTGCGCGTAAACTGACCTAAAATACCCTATATAAAAAGAATTAAAAAAAAAAAAAAAGGTCTGAAACTGATTATAAAAGAAGCACAACAATCACTATTCTATCTATAAATGAAAAAACACCAAAACTTTTACTTCCATTTTTGTTATAGCCATGTCTACTACACCTAGTAATACCGGCGCACATATCCTCGTCTACCCTTTCCCTGCGCCGGGGCACATTATACTTCTCCTCGATCTCACCCACCTGTTACTCACCCGCGGCCTCACCATCACTGTACTGGTCTCCCAACCTCACCTCCCTCTTCTCCAACCAATCCTCTCTAGCCACCTGGCCTCCTCAATCCAACCTCTGTCTCTCCCTCTTCCACACTCCTTCACTTCCTCACAATCAGGGCTTCTCAGTAAAATACGCGCCACGGGTGAACTTTACGATCCTATCCTCCATTGGTTTCGATCCCACCCTTCGCCCCCTGTGGCCATCGTATCTGATTTCTTCCTTGGGTGGACCCTCCGCCTCGCAACCCATCTCGGCGTGCCATGACTTGCCTTTTGGCCATCCGGCGCTTTTACCGCGTCAATTTTGGATTCCCTGTGGCGCGACTTACCGAAGAACAATGATCCGGGCAATGAAAATTTTTTGATTTCATTTTCGGAAGTTCCTAATTCTCCGATTTACCCTTGGTGGCAAATAACACCTTATTATCGGGATTTCAAGAAAGGAGACTCAGAACATGAGTATTTCAGAAATGGGATGCTGGTTAATAATGAGAGCTGGGGTGTCGTGTTCAACTCGTTCATTGAGTTAGAACGAGTTTACATTGATCATATCAAGAAGGAAATGGGGGACGATCGGGTTTGGGCAGTGGGACCGTTATTGCCTCCGCAAGATAAAAAAAATGAATGGGAGCTCTAATTAGAACTACCACTAGTGATGTGGTAGTGGATCCCACCAATTGCCACAGTTTGTATTGTGTCTATTTATTTATTTATTTTTATTTTTTATTTTTTGCTTTGTCACCTCTTTAGTGGTGGGTTTAAAGTCATTAAATTAGTAATCTCTAGCACCACTAGCAAGATAATGATCTAGTGGGACCCACTAACCACGGTGGATCGAGTGCGGTGCCTGCTCATGAGGTCATGACGTCGCTCAACGGTAAGGCTAATGATTTTGTTGTCTACGTGTGTTTCGGGAGCCGTGTGGCAGTGACAAGTAAGCAATGGGAAGCGTTGGCGGTTGTGCTTGAGTGTAGTCGGGTGCATTTTATTTGGTGTGTGAAGGCATCCAATCAAAGACACGTGGCAGGTGATGGTGGAGAGATCCCAAATGGATTTGAGGATCGTGTAGAAGATAGGGGTTTCATAATCAAGGGGTGGGCCCTGCAAGTGGAAATATTGAGACATCGAGCTGTGGGTGGGTTTGTGACTCACCGTGGTTGGAACTCGGTGCTAGAGAGTATATCAGCTGGGGTACTTATGCTGACGTGGCCAATGAATGCGGACCAGTTCACCGATGCTAAGTTGTTGGTGGACCAACTTGGCGTGGCAATTCGAGCTTGTGAAGGAGGATCACAGAATGTTCCTGATGTAGACGAGTTGACTCGGGTGTTGGGGGAGTCGGTAATTGGGTCTCAACCTGAGAGAGCTCGAGTTATGCAGCTGAGTAACGTGGCCAGGAATGCTGTGAAAGGAGAAAGCTCAAAAAGAGATTTGGAGAAGTTTCGGTGAGCTCAATAAAAAATGTGCCGTGTGATTAATTCTGTTGCTTGGAGACTTGGATTTGAAATAAAGTTTGTTCTTTTATGATAAATTTTGTATGATTATAAATTCTATAATATAAATTTTGTTGTATATATATATATATTTTTAATATAATAGAGCATTGAGTGGTGTTTTCAAAAATTGATAAAAAGTTAGTTCTTTGTGACTTTTTGGCTTTTTTGTGTTAAAAAAGTTGATTTTTTTTTACTTTTTTGTATAAAAAAACTAAAAAGTCAAGAAACTGACTTTTTACTGTCTTTCCAAAACGCCCCTAAATTTATGATCAACAAAAGCAAAGAAGCTAGTGAGTTGCATTAGAGGATCCACTAGGGAGGTCGGTGTTTGAGTTTATATAGTTCAATATGGATTCTATTTTGATAATTTAAATAATTCATTTTTGTTAGATATTTCATATATTTTATTTATAAAAAACTAGCATATCACCGGCGCTATGCACAGATTGTGTTTATAATTATTTATATATATGAATTGTGATTTTTAAATGTCTTTTTTTTTTCTTTTTTTATATTATATTACATTTTAATATTTTGATAATAATCATATGTGTTAAACTTTTCAAGAAATTAAATGTCTTTTTTATTATTATATTATATTAAAGTTTAATATTTTGATAATAATCATATGTGTTAGACTTTTGAAGAAAATTTTTTTATACTTGTTCTTAATGTATTAAAGTGTTATAATGAGAGATAATAATCATATGTGTTGGGACTTTTCAAGGAATTCATATGTGTTGGATTTCAAAGAATTTTTTTTATGCTTGTTCTTAATGCATTAAAGTGTTATCATGAGGGTAAGACTTGAGGATTGTGAGAAGTTAATAAATACTAAGGTTTTTTTTTTTTTAAAATCAAAAAATCAGAAAATTTAGATTGGGAGATTGGAGCTCTCACAAGACTTGGAGTTAAAAACCCCTTTTTACTTAATATATAGTATAGATTAAATCAATTCGATAATCGTAACTTTTTCAATTTATTGTATTTATCATTAAAAAATAAACAATAATTATATTTTTCAAAATAAATCATATATATATTTTTTTATGACAAATGCAATAATAAATTTTAAATATTTTATTTGTTTAATATAACAGAGCATTGAATTTATGATCAACAAAATCAAAGGAGTTAGGAGTGGTTTGAGATGATCTAAATAAGTGTACTTTTTAACTTTTTATGAAATATGGGTTGAGTATGAGTTGGATTTAAAGTAATGTAATAGAAAAGTGATGTGATTTAAATAAAATAATAACTTTTTGATTTTTTTGGGACTCCACAAACAAGGCCTAGTGAGTTGCGAAGACTGAGTTTTATATATTTATGTCAGAAGAGAAGATGCATTCTATGGGTCAAATGTTGACTTTTGGTCTAATTTCTGAGTGAACTTAAACGTGTGCATGAGTAATTGGATAAGTAAAGTTTGACTTTGCAAGGGCCCAGAAGATGCCCATTCACAACGACACACCAAACCAAACATTTATGCCAAATTTAGAATTAAATTTGTTATATGGAGCACACAAAATTGTTGATCTTATAGATCATTGTCAAATGATAATAGAGCACTAATAACATTTGATCTGAGGCGTGGAGTTTAGTTATGATTTTGTGGAATTCATGAAAGAAGAGAACCAAAGGAGTTTAACATCAGATAGAAAATGCAATCTTTATTAAGGAGTTGCTTAGAATAATTTAAATAAATATATTTTTTAATTTTTTATAAAAAGATGTGTAATATTAATGTGGTAGAGAGATAATGTAATTTAAAGTTTGTATGGAAAAGACTTTTCTTCTAAAGTTTGTATAGAATTATTCATCATAATAATGTGTTAGTGACATTTTTAACATTAAGAAACTTATTGATGGGTTTTATAAATTCAAGTGATTGGCTCACAACTCTACTCCATCATTTTTTATCTATATTAATCTGTATGCATATATTGTTTGAACAGAAAATACTTTTTTTTAAAAAAATTCATATGAAATCATTCACCAAAATGAGGTGTCAATAACATCATTTATATTAGGAAACATATCGATTGATTTGATTTTTTTAGTTTTAAAATGATAGGTCCACAACTCCATAAGTCTCATGAAACTAACAAAATTGATACCCTCTTCAACATTTCATTATGAGAACATGAAAACCCTTCAGCAAAATTGTGAAACAGAGCTAAGCTAAGGTATCTCATTTTGTTGATGCAAAGGCTCATAATTGTTGTGAGGAGGATTACCTGCTCCTGGATAGTCTCTATTCATTAGGTTCACAATCCCAGAAGAGGTCTCATCAAGAAGCTTATGGGATTGAAGATTTTGAAATGAATCAACTAGTTCTTTTGAGACTTTAGGCATTGAACATGCCAATCTGTCCTTACTTGTGTCAACTTCAGAATCTTGGGAGCATAGTGTGTTGGGTTTGTGGAGACCAACTGACTCCTTCACTGAATTGCCCAGTCTTTTGGAGCCCAGTTGTTTGGGCTTTAATAAGCTTGCATCATTCTGTGGAAAAGGTAAAGCCAAAGTCGAGTGTTTGGAGAGGAAAATACTAAACAAATAAATTTTTCTTTATAACTTTTCTTGGGTTCCTATAGTTTTTTTTTTTTTTTTTATCAACAAAAGAGAACCTTTAGTTTCATTTGCATCTGTTTGTCATTTTATAGTTTATATTGTGTCAATCTAATTCAATTAATAATGTTTGTTAAGAGATTAGACAAAATTCAAGAGTCATTACAAAACGAATGAATTATTTCAAATTTAATGTGAACCTTTCTATCACCTTAGTCCTCAAAGTGATTGAGAAGGCGTGTCGAATTTGATTTGGTCCATTCATTTTTTAAATGTATAACTTTTTCTTAGATTTCACTCCAATTTTTTAAGAGACATTTTTAATTGCATTAAATTGACATAATTTAAAAAAATTTAATGCCACATTTTATGCAATTAAAAATACAATAACTAAATTGACAAATGAAACAAACCACCAGGATTACTAATGCAATTTGTCCATTTCATTTTTTTTATAGGGTAAGGTGACGTGCAATAATAATCTTTTGATAGTTAAAACAGATCCACTAGAATTAAATGATACAAACAAATTAAAAGAAATCAAAAGAAACTGTTTTTATCTTATTTTCCTAAAATAATTTTCATCTTGTCTGGGTATGAATGATATATATTTTTTTTTTTTCTCCTGTAACTTTGATAGACAAATTTGATATTTTGAAAGCTAACTTTCTCACTCACTAAAAAAGGCAAAATTAGGAAAGGATAGGTGTGTGTAATGAGTTTTCTTTCTTATCATTTTTCATAAACATTCAAATGAGACAGAAGGGATACGGTAATTCTATTTTATTTCTTACCAAATCATTCAAATCAAACGAACTTATGCATCGGTACATGCATATCTATGTCTTTGGGAATATATATTTTGTGTTTATAACTTTAAATATGTTACAATTATAAAATTGAGAGAGAGAGAGAGAGAGAGAGAGAGAGAGATTAACCTGATGATGCATGTGCTGTTGTGAGGTTCCAAGGGACTTTGGCACATTCATATTCCTTCCTGCATCCAAACAAACAAATATTCAAATTGAACCATACACAACCCATCTTCTTCCCCTATTACCCTTTATTCTAGTTTGGTCAACAGTCATGCACATAACCCAACATACTACCAACTATTTTAGTAGTATTCCAAGCATCCATTCAGTTGTCCAGAATCTAATTGCACCATTAAAAAAAGAAAAAAAAAAAGAACTTTGTTGGACCTTAAAATCAAAATTTTCTATTGAAGATTAAAATCTCTGTCGCATACATACAAGTATCATATTCCGCACTTGTTTTCTCTAGGAAAAAAAAAAAAAAAAAACCTACTGCAAAGAGAAAGAAGAAGTGATTTTCCGAAGGAATGCACACTTTTCCTCAGTTATTTTTAGGTGGGTGGGATTTGGGGACATTATAATCAGCAATGAAAGGCATAAAACTTCCCTTTTCAACCTTCATAGGAGGGCTACTACTACTTCTACCAAGCAATTTGCATTCTATGTTCAACTTTCCTTTCCCTTTATGTTTACAATATCGATCAGAGCGATTTGCACCTGAAATCTTTGGAGCTTCTCCAATTTTCATGCCTTCCTCTCTTTTCATCATTTCTTTCCCCAAAACCACTTTCTCCATCATTTTTCTTCCTCCAAGTTTTCCATTGTTAACTTCAACAACTGCACTAGGCACGGCGTATATATTTTCCTGTGACATGTTTTTTTCATAATTAGGACCTATTAAGTCAAAACATAGATAATTGCAAGAATCAATTATGTGACAGTAGTCGGCCAGAGGCCCAAAACCCTAAGACACTTCATAATTAAAACATACTAAGTCAAAACATAGATAACAAGAAGAATCAACTATGTAACAATAGTGAGTCAGAGGAATAGAATCCTGACACACTTCAGTAAGAGGTCAAGAGTTTAAATCCCTCTCTCCTATAGGCTTGAAAAAAATAAATAACAAGAAGATCAATTATGTGATAATAGTCGGCCAGAGGCCCAGAACCCTAACACTTTACTAGGAGATCAAAAATTCAAGTCTCTTTCTCCTCCAAACTACAGCCTCAAAAAAAAAAAAAAAAAAAAAAAAATCAAATTCTACCTTTTCAAGAGTGGAAGGACTGTGTCCTATGGCGATGAAAGCATTTCCATCAGTGACCACCATTATCATTTCTTCCTTAGCTGAAACAAGTTTAGGAAACCATTGCTTATATTTTAAATATATGTAATACAAGGTAAAGAAGTTAATGAAGGGAAAAGGGAATTACCTTTGTGGTTGTATGCTACAGAGTCCCTTAGTGCTAGGAAAATGAACAAAATTCCAAGTGCAAAGCTGCTAAACCTTATGGACACCATTTTCACTTTTCCTTTTCTTTGTGGGTATGTTTGTTGTTGAACAACAAAAAGAGGGAAAGCATATAAAACAGCAGAGGGGCTTTATAGACAGTCCTCCAAAGCCCAAACTCAAGTAAAAAAGCTAGGGTTCTAACATTCACTTTTTCACCAATTTTTAATAAAATATGGTGATAAGGTACATGTAGTACTTGGGGAAACTCAAAAGAGCAAAGCGGTGTTCAAAGTTGTTGTTGAAAAGCTGAAAATGGTTTTCTGGATTGGTTCACAATTTTAGGGGAAGGGCGTATGATAGCGTGAAATGGAAGATGCGCTTGTCTGCCGCCATGCATGCAATGAGGAGGGTTTGTTTTGGTGGACAAGGTTTTTTATACCACAAAAATGGAATCGAGGAGACTCTAGTCCCCATATGAAAGCAACTTAGTTTGTTTTGGGTTTATTTTGGGGATAATGATACGGAAAATTGAATTTTTATACAGAATGATATAATCTTTTATGATCTTTTCATTTGTAACTAAAACGTCCACCATTTTAACTTAAAACTTGTTAAGTTTTATGTATAAAAATTCTATTTTTAAATTACTTTCTTATTTTTATGTAGATGGGTGCCATATATCCAGTTATGAATTTATCCGATTTTTTCACATCTTCTATAGATCCGCACAATTAGAGGTAGAATCAAAATTTAAATTTTCTTTTTTAGGTTGGAGGAGTGTTGAAAGATGTTATGTATCAATGCATGAAAAAATTGAAAATAAAATGATACTATTGTAGTCGTCATGAAAAATGATACTATTGTAGATAAAAGATTTGTTATATGAAAAACAATATTACGGAAGTGATGTTATTATAAGATTAAAAGTTAGATATATGTTCATTACTTATTTAAGTAAATTAAAACTTAACAAAAAAAAATTTGAGTTTCCAAAGTTAAGTAAACATAAAGTTAAATATTTTGTCCATTTGGCGATGCCTGTACAATGATTTGAAAAGAGAAAATCATATGCAAAATAAGAAGAGATTCTTGATAGAATAAGGAATTCCAGTTTTTTAGATTGAAAATTTTGATTAAAGATTTAGGGGCCAACATTCTATATTTGACAAACATTTCAAAATAGTGATCAAATTATAAAGAAAAAAACTTGAAACATCCAATTTATCACTTTTAAAAATTATTCCTAATGATGTGTCTGACAAGTGTCAAATTTTAATTATTCAAATATTCTATAATGTGAGGTCTAACCTCAATAATACATCATTAGAGATCATTTAAAAGTAATAAATTAAGAGAATGTATTATTGTTGAACTATAAAAAGACTCCAAAAAAATTGCAATTTAGGGGGCATCGCCACATCGTATAACCCCCTTCCCTCCCTCTACTATAATATTGCACACAATAAACGTTATGTATGCATATAAAGGATCTATCATATTTGAAAAATAACGATAAAATTTATTATTTACTAAATATAATGTCTTCTATATATATATGTGTGTGTGTGTTATTTGAAAAATGACTAGTAGCTCGAAAAATTTGGCTCGATTTTGGCTCGAATAGCAAAAGGACGTCGTTTTGCTATTCTTTTTTTTTTTTTTTTTTTTTATCTTTTTCTTCCTTTTCTTTCTCTTCCTTTTCTTCTTCTTCTTCGTTGAACACAGAGAAGAATAGAGGAGAAGAGGAGGAGAGAGGGACAAAGAGAGAGGACAAAGGGAGAAAGAGAGAGGAGAGGAGAGAAGGTCCCCTCCTGTGCCTCCGCCGCCGCCGATCGTCGCATCATCTCCGATCGTCGCAGCAGCAGCTCCGATCGTCGCAGCCCCGCGCAGCCCCGCCTCCTCCAGGCCGATTTTGATGGCTCCCTCCCCTCCAGTTCTCCTTCTTCCTCCTCCTTCCTCCTTCTTCTTCTTCTTCTTCTTCTTCTCCGAATTCGAGCCTTCGAATTCGAGCTACGAATCGGAATTGGTGTTATTTATTATATAAATCAACATAAAAGTAATATTTAGTAAATTTCATTCTGTGATATATATCTTTTTAATTTTCTGTATTATTACCATGAAGAGTAAGTACAAAAGTGAGTCGAGACACAGGCGATTCAAAGTTGGCCATAGTGCTTTTGGCACACTTTCTTATAGTAGTGGAGGATAGCATGTCTTAGCTTAGTAGGTTTCTTAGGTGTGAAATGAGAGCTATATTTAATACTTATTAAAAGTCTTCAGTGACTCAAAATTACTCAGAAACAAGTTCTATTATATCTGAGGAAAGAAAATAGTTAGTGAATAATAGAAAAGTGAAAATTATTAATGAGTAGTTATATTTTGATTTAAGAAAAAATTGATATTAATCTCTCTCTCACTCTCTCAACTATGATGCATCTCAATTCTCATGAAAAAAATGATCATTAGTGTCAAATAAGATTATTAGTATTGTTTAATTTGATCGAACAACAACTAATCTGGTTTTTCAAAATTCAAAAATAATTGACATATTAATCTACAACTTAGAAAATTCTAAACTGAGTGATATTGTCTTCAACAACACACCAATCACTAGCCACAGTAACCTGAAACCCACTCATCATATAAAAATTAATAAACTAGATAGTGCTATTGATTATTAAAAGACAAAGCTAACTAGTGCTAGCACATAAGTAAAAGGTTAAAAGTAAAAAACCAAACAGCCCAATATCTCTTATTTGAATTCTTGTGATTCTTGTCTTGATCACATTGTGGCGTCCATGTGACCATGTCAATTAAAGGCAAACACATTTTCCCTTTTTTTGAAGCACAAATGTTTTTTTGAAAATTAAACTCTCAAATCAAAAGTAGTTCCCCTTCAACATGTTAGACTTGTTCAAATCCACAGGAACTTGGAATCCCCCAACACTCTAAAAGCTTCTCTTTCCGTACGTTGTACAGATCTTAAAATAAAATCAAAGCAGCCACAACTACTATTAGTGTTAAAAAATGTTATAAACCCCAAATAAATTATTAAATTTTTTATCAAATTTCTCACATGAATGTGGGAGGTTTGGTAAAAAATTTGATAATTTATTTAGAAAATTATTTTATTTTTACTTATACTTTGTCACGTTTTTCAAAGACCCCCCTAGACTACTCTTATTTTCACGCGTACCCCTATACTATATGAATTCCTTTCAATTTTACCTCTGCCGACTATTTCTGTCAAAGAAGTAGACGGAATGGGTGACGTGGCCCCCTATACTTTCACATGGAGGGAAAATTAAACGACTTGGCTGATCACAATCAAGTTACATCTATTAGGGTTGCTTAGAACTCCTCAAATTGCAATTAGAGTTTTTAATTTGCTCTCAAAATTCCAAAATCAAAGCTGAAAGTGAACAACGACTGTGAAATCACATTGAAATCAAAGGTTGACGATGGGTTGGGTGCTAAGAGAGAAGAATAACGGTGGAGGAAGACAAACACATATATATGGTATGTATGTTTTTTTGTTTTTTAATATTTTTTTAAGTTATTTTTTGTTATTGTTGGAAATCACATGTGTTTGATGTTAATATTATTTTAGAATGGTCAAATCTTTGTTTATTTGTATGTGACATGGATTTGTTAATGAAATTTGTTTATGTTTGTTTCGGTTTGAACAGTTTTGCTTTAAGAAAATCTTTGTTTATGTTTGTTTGAAATTGATGAACACATATGAAATCTTTGTTTTTTTGGTTGTTTGTATTTTATATGGATGACTACTTGTTTATTATTTATCTATCTGTAGTGTAATGTAATAGGATTTTATCATTGTGAGTTCCATTGAATAGTAGTGTTAATGACACATTTTCAATACAAAATGCAGAAGATGGATCTGGGTATTTTACAATCAAAATGCACCATGGAGATGTGGTGAGGTATATTCCACAAAGGGTTTACAGTGGTGGTATGGTAAGTCATTTTGACTTTTGCCATTCAAATCAAATTTCCATTACAGAGCTGTGTTGCATGGCTAAGGAATTAGGACATAGGCCAAGTAATAACTATTACAGTAAAGTTAGTGGTTATGGTGGAATGAAGTTACTAAAATCTGATGCTAATGTATTGATGTTGGACACATATGTGGATGAAAACAGAGTAATAGATGTTTATATAGGACACAATTTGGATGATTATGTAAGTACACAAAGTAGTCAAGTAGGCTTAAGTGTAGAAACAAGTAAGGGTAAGGGGGTAATGCTTGATGTTGAATTGGAAGAAGATGAAGATAGTGATGCCTATGATCCTGACCAATCAGACTCATCCTCTGATGAGTCTGAAAAATATAATGACAGTGACTATGAGCAAGGTGATGATGATGCTTTATATGATAAACATGTTGACAAAGATTTGGAATTTGGTGGTTTAGGAAGTAGTAAGGATGCTACGGGTGATGTGGCTGACAATGATGACCTACAAAGCATGGACAACTCATCTGATAGGCTAAGAAGCCTTCATAGCTCCTCTGATGAAGATAGTCATTGCACTAGGATTAAGTACCCTATTTTCAATGAGAGTGACATGCATAATCCTGCATTCCAAATTGGCATGGAGTTCAAAACAAATGTGTTGTTTAGAGATACTATGAAGGAGTATGCTATTAAGTGGGGCAAACAAATCACATTTACTAAGAGTGACAAATAGAAGGTTACGGCAGAGTGCAAACCTGGTTGTCTTTGGGTTTGCTATGCTTCTTTTGTAAAGGGTGAATAGGTGTTTAGGATCAAAACTTTTGTAGATGAACACACATGCAACAGAACATTTGATGTGCCACATGTGAGTAGTAGATGGATTGTCAATAGGTATTGGGAAAGGATTAGATTAAACCCCACCTGGCCAATTAAGTCATTGGCAAACACCATTACAACAGGGCACAATGTCAAAGTTGACCTGCAGAAAGTGAGAAGGGCAATAATTAAGGCTCTCACAATAATTAAGGCTACTGCAACTGAACAATTTGCAATGCTTTGGGGTTATGTTAAAGAGATTAGAAGTAATAATCCAGGAACAACAATTTCTATGAAGCTAAAAGAAGTTCCAAAGTTCATGAAGAGGATGAGCAAATGTCCAAGTTTAAGAGATTGTATTTGTGTTGGGGTCCATTGAAGAAGAGTTTCGAAAATGCTTATAGGCCAGTCATTGGAGTAGATGGTTGTCATTTGAAGGGGCCACATGGTGGAATGTTGTTAACTGCAATGGGAATAGATACAAATAATAGTATATTCCTATTTCCCTATGCCATTGTCAAGAAGGAGAAGAAGAAAACATGGTTGTGGTTTCTGAATTTGTTGGGGCAAGACTTGAATATTGTGAATTCTCATTGTTATACTTTCATGAGTGACAAACAGAAGGGTCTAATTGATGCAGTGGTTGAGCTCTTTCCAAATGCCTCACACAAGTTCTATGTAAGGCATTTGTATAACAATTTTAGGGGTCAATTTAAGGGTAGGGTATTAAAGGATTTGTTATGGAAGATAGCCAGGGCAAGCACTGTTGGTGCATTCACCAAAGTTATGGAAGAAATGAAAGGAGTTGATGAACAAATATTCAATTGGTTGGCTGGAAGAGCACCAATCCATTAGAGTAGGAGTCACTTCCACAATTTCCCCAAGTGTGACATTTTGTTAAATAATCTTTGTGAGTGTTTCAATGCAAGCATATTGCAGGCTAGGGATCAACCTATGCTATCCATGTTAGAGAAGATAAGAGTTTTGTTGATGGAAACAATTCAAAAAAGAAATTAAGCAATGAAAAGGTACAACAAAAGTGATATATGTTCTAAGATTCAGAAGATTTTGGAAAAGGTAAAGGTGAGTGCAACTGGATGGATTCCTAGATGGAATGGGGATTCCCAATATGAAGTTGTTGGCCCATATGGTGAGGAATATAAGGTGGACTTGAAAGAATGGGCTTGTGGATGTAAGAAATGGGATCTGTCAGGCCTTCCTTGTGTCCATGTTGTGGCTGCTGCAAACTATGTGGGTGAAGAACCAGAAAAGTATGTGCATCATTACTATAAAGTTAAAACCTACCTAAAGATTTATGAGAACATGTTGACTCCAATCAATGGTAGACAAATGTGGCCAATAACTCAATATGGTAAAGTCCTACCACTTGATGTAAAGAAGAGAGCTGGGAGGCCAAGACTGAATAAGATGACAGACACATATGTCCCAATTGATGTAACTGATTCAAGTAAGCAGGGAAGGAGGGGAACTCAAATGACATGCAAGAATTGTGGCAAGTTGGGACACAACAAGAGGACATGCAAAGTTAAAGGCCAATTCACCTACCTGAAAGATCCTGTGAGTTCCAGTCAAGTAATTCATATTTTTTTATGCTTTTTGTTAACTTACACGTTGCTAACTTTTGTTTTTTAGTTTTTGCAATCCGAGCATGACGGAAGCCAATGTCAGGCCTAGACTGAAGGAAGCCAAACTCAAAGTCAGGTAAAAGGAAGCCTGGTTAGAAGTCAGGTTACAGAAGCAACTCAAGTTAGGAAGAAGAAGATGGCTGCAAGTTTTACAAAGGCCCTATTTGTTAATTTACAGATGTCTTCCTTGCATATGTCCTAACAATGATGATGGCTATTGCAAGCAAAAAAGAGAAAGTTTACAAGAACAAGTGACTCAACTCCATTGCATGCAAGTCAAGATGTGCAGGGGTCTGTAGTAACTTCCAATACTAACATTCTTCTGCAAGCTCAAATGAGATGGACAGGAAGAGTGGTGTACAATGCTGGTGCTGTCAAATCTGTTGTGGGTCAAACCAAGAATGCAGCTGACACAAAGTAATGGATGTGAAGGACCACTGTTGTTGTTGTTGTTGTTTTTTTTTTTTTTTAATGTTGGAGAACGTTTTTGCTACTTTTGTTCATGGAATACAATGTAATAGATGTGAATGTTTTTGCTACTTTTGTTCATATTTCATAACCTTCATAGTGGTAGGGGCTTTTTGTACATTTGAAGCCTAGTTTTTGTATTGGTTACCTTTTCTTAGTATATGTTTTGTACAACATAAATGACAAGTGTGTCAACTAATCAACGGTTGAATGATAATTTATTGTATTTCTGCTACTGTTTCCAAGTCATGATGTTCATTGGTGATGTTCACAATTGTTGATATTCATTGTTCATTGAATTTGGAATGACAATTATGGTCACAGATTGTGTACCTACTTTTGTATGTTTCCTTTGTCTATGTCAGAGTCACCAAACACAACATAATCGAGACAACATTAATAAGTTACCAAGCATACAATTTTCATCTCAAAAACATATTTTCTATTAACAACACTTCACCCATTGCATATGATTCATAAACAAGACATAGACTCCATTCATTTTTACACTACCATACAACTTCAAACTTTGCAATACAAACCTTATTCCTATAACCAACCATGACAAAACCAAGCAAATCCATAGTTTCCTCTCTCTTCCAGTCCTTCTCTTTAGTTGTGCTTCCATCTTATTCAACTTCTTCAACAACCCAGTAATTATTTGCATTGCCCGATCGCACATGGGTGGGTCTATCCAGGTAATGTGATTGCAACCATTGTTAGGGCAACTAAGAAATCTCCTCCCAGGATTTGTGTCGGTCCATGCTATGTGTATCAGCCTTCTTCTTTCACAAACATTGCAAAACATCTCGCCTACACCACTTGCGTTCCATCTACCTTGATTTCTTGAGCTTCGATTGTTCCTCATTTCTTCTCTCCTACTGATTTCATTGATGCTCTGTTTTTTTCTTCTATTTTTGCAGTCATCTCTATTTTTATAAGTTGAAGGGAATACAAGGGAAGGTAAGGTTTTGGAGGAAAGCCCTAATTTTCCCTCCATGTGAAAGTATAGGGGGCCATGTCACCCATTTCGTCCACTTCATTGACAAAAATAGACGACAGGGGTAAAATTGAAAGGAATTCACATAGTATAGGGGTACGCGTGAAAATACGAGTAGTCCGAGGGGTCTTTGAAAAACTTGACAAAGTATAGGGGTAAAAATGAAATAATCTCTTTATTTAGTGTCCCTAGCATAACTCATTAGTGTTGCCTTACTATTACTATCACCGCCACCGTCACCACTCATTATTATTACAATTACACATTAGTTTTAAGTTCACAATAAAACATAAAGAAACGCTTATGTATGAGAAAAAAATTGTCACACTGGCAGGGCCAACCCTAGGCATAGGCCCACCAGGCCATGACTTAGGGCCCCTCAAAATACCTAAAAGAGGGGTCCCCCCCTGTTATAGTTTACTGTAATATATTAGGTAGGTTTTAAGTCCAAAAAAAATTAAAGAAGGTCCAAACTAACTTAATATAAATTGACCGATTGAAAAATTAAAAGGCTCATTCAACATTAAAAGGGCCCACTCTCTCTCCCTATCTAATCTCTAACCCTAACTCTTTTGATACAAATTTTTTGTTCTTTATCTTCAAAAAAAATTTTGGTTGAATAAAAAAAAAATATGAAGGGCCCCAAATAATCTAGTAATATTTATTAGTTCATTATTGACTTTGGACCTTGAAAATCTCATGGCCGGGCCTGCACACCGGGGAGACGGCAATAGAATGCACCAACACATACTAAAGCCCCACTCTCTCCAATGAACTAGTAACAAGTGAAGAAATGTGTATCTGGTAACTCTTTGATGGGTGGTTTGGCATACACTAATTTAGTCCATCTTTTTATCTTTTTTGGGTCACATCTGTCAATATCTCCTCTCTACTTTTCTACACATCTTTTTATAAAAAGTCAAAAAGTGCACTTATTTAGAACATCCCAAACAATCTCTTAAGTTAGTAACTACATAATAAAGTCTCCACGCCATAGTTTGATAGCCAAAATGCATGAACCTTATGGAGTTTAATGACTTATACTTCTTCTTTTTTTCTTTTTCTTTTTTATCAACAAAAAAAACTTTATTAATAACCACGAAGTAAAACAGATTGATACAAAGTGATACATCAATAAAAAAAGAGGCTAGTGCACAAGTATTATACTCCATGTGTCAATCCCAATTAGGTTAACACTCATATACGAGATTTATCATGTGTGATGGTTTACCGTTGATAAGAAATATATAGCAACCACTTGCCCATGTTACTTTGTCTTAGGAGAGATCGTATCTCATATTTGCGATATTTTAGGGAGATATTAACATAGTCCCACAAAATGTGGACTTATCTTAGACCTGATTCACCCACTATTTGGGCTTGGTTGTTCAACCTAATATACAGGACGAATTCCTAGTCGGCAACCTTACTAGGTTATTCTGTCACGTGTCATGATTGGCTACTATGCCATTTGTTCAATTGTCGTGATATCTGCTCGGCTATACACCATGATTGTTCAAATTTTACCTATCATAATTTTTTTATAAAATCTATAGAATAAGGCACAAAGGTTTTTGAAAATATGTTAGAGACAATTGTCTTACTAGGACATTTCAATGGTCCTGATTCATTTCTATATTTAGATGGACAGCTGAGATGAAAACCTTATCTCTCACTCTATCTGAATTTCCCGCCCAAGAGCCACAAATTTTGCAACCACCCATCCTTATCTGTCGCACCTCACCGTTTCACATTTTAAATTTCAAAACACGCCCATCCACTCCCTACAAAAAAGAGACTCACGCTCATTGAACTCTCTCACCTCACCCTTCCACATTTTAAATTTCAAAACACACCCATCCACTCCATACAAAAAAGAGACCCATGCTTATCGAATTCTCTCTATAAAGTCTCCTCTTTTTTTTCTTTTAGTCTCACTCACAATTTTTAAATTTCAAAACACCCACGCTCATCCAACTCTCTCCCCTACTACTACTCTGCATCAATCAAATCTTCTAATTTTGTTTCTCTTTTTCAAATTCATGTACCTTTTTTTCTTCTTTTTTGTGTGGTGATTGGTGAGATTGGCAGTGTTGTTGCGGAATTATGTCTATGTGATTACTGTTAATGAAGGTTAGACAATTTAAAGATCTAGGTTTGTTTTGCTCTTTTTTTTTTTTTTTTTCAGAGAGAGACAAAGTGCAAATCTATGCATACAAGTTATGTGGCTGAGATGTTTTAGAATATTTGATCTTCATAAAATGGGTTTTGATTTTTGTTTGATTTATGAAATGGATTTAATTCCTTAATGGAAAATGAGTGTTGATTTTTTCTGATTTTGAAATGGGTAATGAAAATATATTTGTTTGGTCTAATTTTTCAGAAATTATTTTGCGATTGGTTTTCGTTTGTTATTACTCAACTTTTTTTTTTCTCCATATTTTAGTCTTTTTTTTTTTGTACTTTAAAAAAAGTAAAATACGAAAAATAATTCATTAAAAAAAACAAAAATCCAAATAAAAATGCACAGATTTTTGTTTGAATTTTTTTTGTTGTTAGAATTTTTTAATATTTTAGTCAATTTGTTTTACTTTTCAAATATATTTAGATTAGCTACATTTAAAAAGTACAAAAAAATGAGTAAAATACCAAAAAAAAAAAAAATCATGTCCTTTTTTTTTTCTTTTCTTTTTTGTGTGGTGGTTGGTGAGATTGGTAGTGTTGTTGCGGAATTATGTCCATGTGATTACTATTAATGAAGGTTAGACAATTTAAAGATCTGGGTTTATTTTGCATTTTCTTTTTTCTTTTTTTCTTTCTTTTTTTCAGAGAGAGACAAAGTGCAAATCTATGCATACAAGTTATGTGACTGAGATGTTTTAGAATATTTGATCTTCATAAAATGGGTTTTGATTTTAGTTTGATTTATGAAATAAATTTAATTCCTTAATAGAAAATGAGTGTTGATTTTTTATGATTTTGAAAAAGTTTTTGAAATGGGTGTTGAAAATATATTTGTTTGGTCTAATTTTTCAGAAATTATTTTGAGACTGGTTTTCGTTTGTTATTTCTCAACTTTTTTTTTTCCTCCATATTTTAGTTTTTTTTTTTTTTTTTTTGTACATTTTAGATATATCAAAATTAGATGCATTTAAAAAGTAAAATACGAAAAAAATTCATTAAAAAAAACAAAAATCTAAATAAAAATGCACAGATTTTTGTTTGAATTTTTTTATTGTTAGAATTTTTTAATATTTTAGTCAATTTGTTTTACTTTTCAAATATATTTAGATTAGGTGCATTTAAAAAGTACAAAAAAATGAGTAAAATAAAAAAAAAATCCAATAAAATAAATGAAAATACCTTTAAAACAATTTTTGAAAAATCAAACCAAACAATTTATTTTTGTCAAATTAATTTCTATTTTTTCAAAAAAATCAAAAAATAATTTAAAAAATCAAATCAAACCGCTATATCATGTATTATTTTTAATATACATTCAATAAAATTAATAATTTTTATAAAAAAATATTAACTTTCATATTAGAATAATTTGAAGACATTTCATCATAAAATACTAACATTTAATTTTATAATTTTTTAATAAAAATTTTAAAAAATTTAATGAGCTAAATTTTTAATACATATAATAGCATTATAGTAGAAATTAAAATTTCCTCACAAAACTTAAGTAAATTTGAAAAAGTTTTTGAAATGGGTGTTGAACTAAGGGACTCATCGCCACTTCCGCTCTGTGACTGTCCACCACCATTGAAAAGGAAAATCTTAACATTATGTTTTAATAATTTTATTTTGATTTATATTTTAATCTCATTATTAATTACATCGTGCCTTCATCGCCACTGATTGTTTTTTTTTCTATATAATATGGGAAGAAGGTTTTTGAATTTATAGTAGAAACAATTGTCCTACTAGGACATTTGAATGGTGAAGATTCATTTGTCTATTTACATAGATGGCTGAGATTATCCCTTAAATATATATCAATATATACCTACACTTGCTTCCCGCCCAAAGAAAGAGTGAACTTCCTACTCTCTCATGTCTCCCCTCTATTCTATCCTTATCTCTCTCTACTCCCCTTCCCGCTTGCCCACGTCTCCCCTCCCTTCTATCTTTATCCCTCTCCCTTCTCTGTTCTCATCAGTTTGTTCTAGCGATCAGATTGTAACCGACGCTCCTCTGCATCACAAGGTATTCCTGTCCTCCTCCCTCTCTCTGTTGTATTTTTTTCCCCGAAATACAATCAGTTTCTGAATGATCAAGAACAGATTAAATAGGATCCCATTTAAGTGAATCAATCTGCAGAAATTAAATCAATTTGTTCTTGCGATCAGATTGCGCCGCTGCTCATCATCACCACTCGCAAGGTTCCCTCTCTCCCACCCTTGGTTGTTCCCTTCGCAAGGTAATTTTGGTCTCTCTCTGTTGTATTTCACATTCGGAGGAAATAGGTTATGCTTTAGGGTTTTGACAATTTTCCTTCAAATTGAATTTTGACAGATCGAAACCACTATCTGCTCCAAAATTGAATTCTAAAATTGTGATTTCCCTCCAAATTGAAATTCTGACAGATCGAAATCACGATCTGCTCCAAAATTGAAATTTTGTTTTCTCCTCTTCATAACGTTTCTGATTCAGAATTCCCTTTTTGTACCAGTTTACAAATGTTCACTTTAATCAGTTTAAATGGGATCAGATTGTAGAAACTGATTAAATCAGAAAAGATTGATACTCGGCAAGAACAGATTAATCCCATTTAAGTGAATCAATCTGCAGAAACTGATTCAATTTTACTTTAATCAGTTTGTTCTTGCAATCAAATTGTATCTTTAATCAGTTTCTGAATGAAAATAATCGGTATGCCTTAAGTATGAACATATTACTGGGATGATAACTTTGGTCTCCATTGGCTCTAATGTGGCCCAGCTATGGTGTCTCTGTTTAGTGCAATTTTATCCAAATGAAATGAATCACATTAAAGTTTTAATATGTTAAACAAGTCATTCTCATATATACATGTACCTTGAACTGATGATAAAAATCAATGCCCACGTCTGCATTACTGCCATCGCTAATTTTACCTACCATTTAACATTTTTAACATTTTTTTAGAACAAAAGGACATCGTTCATGATATACAAATAAACCAAAATTCTAGAGCATTCATGTTAATCTTTTGTGAAGAAAAAAAAAAACCCAATGTAAATAGCAATCCTTTTTGCAGTTGCTTTTCTCTGCTTCCAAAGAATTTTCATATTTTGATTGGAAAAAATATGAATGATATTTGGTGATTGGTGAAGTAGGCTCAAAAATTTTATCTTCGGGAATTGACACATATAGAGATGGGCTGAATTTTTAAAAATAATTCAATTACTTTTAGCTAATTGCAGTGAAGTATTTTATTTATTTATTTAAATTTATCCATTACACATATATAATTGTAATGAAGTATATATATATATATTAGTGATTTTTCAAGATTTAGTGATGTCAATTGACCGATACTAATGTATGTGGCATAGTGGCATGATCTATGATTCAATGCAACTGATAAAGTAATGGGTAAAAATAGACAAATTATTTTTTATTTTTTAAAGCAACTTGATGCTTTAGACAAAAAAGTATCAAATTGCTTCTTAATATAAAAATGTCTAATATCACATTATTTTGCACATATCTATCCTATCAATTTATACTATTATTCATGAATTTCCTTCTCTCTTTTTACCAAGTAGCCTTCTCTTCTTATGTCAAGTGTTAATTTCTACTAAGACTATTTACTTGACTTACTAAAAAATACTTCCATATAATAAAGCAGAACGGTTTTTGAAAATATATAAAATGTATCAGAGATACATTTTATTTTAAGGGCTCAGATCAATTGTAATACACATCAATGGTTGAGATTTTGCTTCAATTCCCGCCCAAACACTCTGTGCTCTCTCCCACCTACCCACGTCTCCTCTCCCATTCCATCTTTATCTCTTCTCTGTTGCACGTCTCCTCCCATTCCCTCCTTATCTCTATATCCCTCTTTGTTCCTCTTCTTTATCTTTCTCCTTCTCTCTCACCCGATCTCTGCTTTTCCCCCTCTCCCCCCACCCTCCCGTCGCTGCCTCTCCCCTTCCACCCGATCTCTGCCTCGCTGCCTCTTCCGCTCCACCCAATCTCTGCCTCTCGCTGCCTCCCCCCCTCTCCCCCCACCCTTTCGCAACCCGATCTCTGCCTCTCCCCCTCTCCCCCCCACCCTTTCGCAACCCGGGTTTCCGATTAACAACCGCGATACCAAGGTAATATTTCTGTCTCTATTCCCTTCTTTCAATTGATCTACTGTTAATTTCTGAGTTCTATTCAAACAATCTGCTCTATTTTTATGTTAATTTCTGAGTTCTGAGTTCTATTCAAACAATCTGCTCTATTTTTATTTTGTCTCTATGGTTTAAAACTTCTGAGTTCTGAGTTCTATTCCTTTAACATAAACAGAGTGATACACAGATCACCATTTCGCAACCCGGGTTTCCGATTAACAAGCGCGATACCAAGGTAATATGTCTGTCTCTATTTCCCTCTTTCAATTGATCTACTGTTAATTTCTGAGTTCTGAGTTCTATTCAAACAATCTGCTCTATTTTTATTTTGTCTCTATGGTTTAAAACTTCTGAGTTCTGAGTTCTATTCCTTTAACATAAACAGAGTGATACACAGAGTGATTAATCTTCAGAATTATTTTGGGATTAATTTTCTGAATGTTTATATAAACAAACCACAAAGACCGATTAACAACCGCGATACCAAGGTAATATTTCTGTCTCTATTCCCCTCTTTCAATTGATCTACTGTTAATTTCTGAGTTTTGAGTTCTATTCAAACAATCTGCTCTATTTTTATTGTCTCCATGGTTTAAAACTTCTGAGTTCTGAGTTCTATTCCTTTAACATAAACAGAGTGATACACAGAGTGATTAATCTTCAGAATTATTTTGGGATTAATTTTCTGAATGTTTATATAAACAAACCACAAAGAAATAGGTTATGTTATGTTAAATAGTTTTGGTGGTCATAGGTTATGTTAAACATGGTTTAAAGTATTTTTTTCCAAACTTATAATATGTTAGGTTCTTATTTTGTATTCAAAATATGTTAGCCATCAATATATAAACACAATTAATTAATTAATACCACTAACAAATTTAATTCACAACCTTAATACAGGCTATTGCAACCAACTCCAAGGTAAGGCTATTCATGCGCAATTGCATTAAGTCTGAATTGTGAAAATAAACGCCAATTGGTTATTAATGTGTTATTTTTTTGTCTAATCTCTATTTAACTGGGTATAGTTTCCTTCTCTTCGGCTTCACTTCCATTTGTATCATATAAATTTTGTGTGTTTCAAATAAAGGCACTTGCCAACATACAAATATTCATAAACTTAATTTTCAATTTCTTTTCAGATTTTCCCTCTGCTGCTCTTCAGCCCTGTTCTTCTTCTTCCATACCCTCGCTCCCGAAATTGCTGCTGTCCAGGTAAGATCACTCTTTTCATTTTATGTGGTGACTATGTACTAGATTTAATTTGTTTATAGATTGATACTATTTTCCAGCGTATTTGTAGAATATAACAACTTTCTCCTTGATAGCTTTACATTCCACCAATCTGTTGCCTTGCTCATCAGAAATGTTGAGAATTTTGTTACTCATCATATGAGAAGCCACTTTCTTATGAAAAAGCACAGTAATACTGTCACCTGAAGCAAGCCGCTGCACTCTTGATCTCTGTCATTTAAATTTTTCTTTAGCAGTAGGCAAATCAATGTAATTTGCCAAACCTTCTTTATTTTTTATTTTTTTTTATATGCTGTAGGGTTTTGATTTATGTTAAATGAGTAAATGGATTTTAATTTATGTGAAATGAGTAAATGGGTTTCATCAATGAACCAATAATTGAAAGAACATGTATTTTATTTATTTATTTTTGTCTTCGCACCCATTGCTTCTCTTTCTCTTATTCTAATCTTCTTTTTCAGTCCAGGGCTTCACACCCATTAAGTGTTTGTTTGAATGGGTCTGAGAGGTTGTTCCATTTTTTAACTGAATCGACAGTTGGGTTTTCTTGAGCTGCCCATTTCATGGGTTTGTGCTGCTGGGTTTTCTTGAGTTGTTTTCAGTGATCAAGATGGTATTACCATTGTTCTCTAGGGGTTTTTTTATTTTTTATTTATTTTTATATGCTGTAGGGTTTTAATTTATGTAAAATGAGTAAATGGGTTTCATCAATGAACCAATAATTGAAAGAACATGTATTTTATTTATTTATTTTTTTGGTTTGTTTATTACAAAAAAAATGGCATGACTCTACTAGAAGTAAGCATCTATAAACTTGAAATACTTTCCTGGGTTGGTTTGGATGACAGATGGAAGTGTTTGTCACGCCCTCAAAATAACAACATTAAACCCATCAATATAAGCATGCATTGATATACACAAGACCACATTCTACTATTCATCAGAGTTTCATTACAAAAGTATTACATGTTAACAACAAAAGCAAATGCCCTAAGGGCTTACAGCTTTCCAAATTAACACTTGGTTACAAAAAGGAGTGCTAACTCATTTACACATTTAGCCCTTGGCTTGAATATACACGTAATACATCAAAAGAACATAGACACAAAAAGTCTGTCCGCCTCTAGCCTCCCAAGCTATGTCCTTGGAGGTGGCATGCTACCTGTACCTGAAAATGATGTTCCCATATAGGGTGAGCCACAGCCCCAGTAGAAATATACTAAACCAACTATGAACAATGACTAAAAGATTAGCAGCTGATAGATGGTCAACACTGATACATCCACATATGTCACATGTCAATTACATGGCTTACAAGTCTATGTTACTTCTCAATTTCCATTTTCGATAAATATGCATACTAGCTATGTTATCACATTAACCGATAAGCATATGAGCTATATCAACACCTCAGCAGGTAAGTATAAGAACTATATCACACAATCGAAGATAAGCGTAAGAGCTATATCTACTCTTCTCTAGACAAGCATATGAGCTATATCTATACTTCTCAAAGATAAGCATATGAGCTGTATCTTCACTTCTCTAGACAAGCATATGAGCTATGTCTACGGAGTTCATCCCCTATCTCCTCCCAACACTATCCGGTTTAGAGGTACATCCCCCATCTTCCCCTAAACCGCGGAGTACATCCCCCATCTCCTCCTCTACACATAATGCATATAAACACATAGGTTCTACATACATTCAATCAATACAGAAAGTTAATGTATTCTATCAACCGTCAAGTCCCATGACACATTCCATTGATTAGTTTTCGTTTGCCTAATCATCATGCATTGTCTACAACAATCACGACTATCCTCCACCAATAGCCCAAGCAGTTATTTCTAAACAGAAAATAAATGCACAAATGGATATTAAATCAACATTTCAATTTGGTGAGCGATAAATAAATCAACTACACCCTTTAATCCCATACACTTCCAATCTCGACATTTTCAATACAATTCCTCATTTTCTTTAATTAATTATATACATTAATTAATTAAAACAATTAGGGCAAATTCCCATAATTAACAAAACAACCCTAAGGTTCCATTTTTATCAATGTTTCAACATTTATTCCATGTCTCTACACCAAACATGCCTCTAGGTTCATTATAAATAAAACCCCAACTTTTGTAAAATTACACAAAAGGCCCAAAGTTTCTCAAAATTACCCAACAACACCCAACATATCAAAATGCTAAAATTCAAAGACAAAATCCATAAAGAGGAGTAGGATATCCCTACCTCAAAAGATGAACTCCAACGGAGATGAAGACCAAAATCAAAATGCTCCAAATCCTGAAATTTTCAGATTAAAATGTAGCCCTCGACGATCAACACAACTTTTGTAAAGGCCAAAAGTGAGTAAACAACTCCTACTAGATCAAATCTAAGAGAGAAGTTAAGATTTTAGAGAGAGAGGCTCTCAAATTTGTGTTTGGAAAAGTAAGAGAGAGAAAGAACAAGAAAAAGTGATTCAAAAAGTGATTTCTCGGATTGATATAACAGTCTCCCCGCTCGAGCGTGGAAACCCCCGCTCGAGCGCCACTCACAGACTCCCGCTCGAGCGGCCAAACTCCCGCTTGAGCGGCGGATGCACACTCCCAGAAGTTTCTGCAGACAGGTCCCCGCTCGAGCGCCAAAACCCTCGCTCGAGCGGACAAGCAACAACAAGATCCCCGCTCGAGCGTCGAAAGCTCCGCTCGAGCGGACAGGCCAAAATCTGGGCAACTAGTTTTGGTTCCTAAGCTCAACCAACCTGTAACAAACCTGCCCAACACATCCCACAACTCAAATACAAAGCATGAGAGGATGTAAACAAGATTATAATCAACTACTAACATCCACGGACACAAGTCCAGATCACTGTACAACAAGGGTAAACCCGGGATCGCTATAGTGTTTCAGCTCCCACTGTATTGTTCAACTTTGGGTCTGTGTTGGTTTGGCTGCTGGCTCATGCAACTCAGATAGCTGGGTTGGGCTGGCTGTTTTTGTTCTGTTTTTTGTTCTGTTGGGATTTTTTTTTAATTTTTTTGATATATTATTTTAGGCTATATTTGTTTGGGTATACTACATAATTTTTCTTAAGTAGTTTTACGAAAAATCATCTAGGTCAATTGATTGATCCTAAACATTTTTTTGTTGTTTGATCACAACTTTGAGACACTTTTCATAAAACATTTTTATGGTCGTTAACATTTTTGCAATACATAAATTGTAATATCGGAATTTTATTAGATAGCTGGGGGTCTTGCCCTGGGTGCATTTATAAAAAGTACTGAATATAGAAATCAAACCTTGAGCCTTTACCTTAGGAGTAAGGAGAGAGACCACTTATGGTAGCAACTGATGGTTGGGAGTATAAAGTATGCATGTATTATGTTATAGATAAATTTAAAAGAAATGCAAAAATGTAAACATTTTAAAGCATTTTAGATTGTGCTATTATGGGTCAACTAGGGAAAAAATGGCAATATATTGTATGCCATTATTGATTTTTTCATTTGATGACGTTGAGGCTATTAACCAGAGTTGATCTCACTACAGGCCATAACCTACTTGCCAAGTAAACTTTTGCATACACTACAAGAATTCACACTTTTGACAACAAAAAAATTGGTCGCTAAAAGTCTATTTTTGGTCTGCAAAAGTTATCTGTGACCAATTTTTTTGGTCGCTACTTTGGTCGCCAATTGAGGGTCGGCAAAAGTAATTCGCGACCAAAATTTTGGTTGGCCGGCAAAAGTTGGATTTGCCGACTAAATTTTTGGTCGCTAAATATTTAATTACCGCAACTAATTCATTTTGTCGCTAAAACACTTTGGTCGCGAAAAGTGATATTTTCCCGACCAAATATCTTAGTCGCCAATTGACACATTTCGAGACCAAAAAGTTTGGTCGCCAATTATCACATTCAACGACCAAAAAGTTTGGTCGCCATTTGTGACATTCCACGACCAAAAAATTTGGTCGCCATTTGTTACTTTTCGCGACCAAAACTTTTGGTCGGCAAAAGTGAGTTTCCACGACCAAGAGCTGTTTTGGTCGACAATAGGTGTATTTTTTGTGACCAAAACTCTTGGTCTGCAATTGTCATTTTTTGCGAAAAAAAATTATTTTGGATGTCGCGACTAATAAATTGGTCGCCAAAGCAGGAAAACAATACACCTGTAATTCCTAATAATTCATTCAATCCATAATAAACCTATAATTTTAAAACATCATTCAAATTAACTGAATCATTAACATTCGACACAATACATAATTCATTAACATTCGACACAATACAACTATTCTAAGTTTTCATTCACAAGTCACATCCATCTAGCATAACAATTTGAAACATAACTATTTGTTATCCATGCGCAGCTATCAACAAATAAAACTCCTAATATTTGTTATTCATACACATCCATCCAAAAATATTTAATCCTCCCAAAAATGCTCATACTGCCAAGTAATCTTGTACAATTTAGCTTCGTGAACTTGTTAAGAAATATGTTGGGGAGGGTGCTCGTCTGGTTCGTGAACTTTTGATCCACTTTTCCCAACTTGTGATCCACTTTTCAATGATGGCCCCATCGATATTGTTTTAGCCACTTCAAATGTTTCTGGGAACAAAGAAAAATTATGTCACTATGAAACAGCACTACCGAACAAAGATAATAAAACCTCAACAAACTTCACTACAACATATCTTGAAAAGCCCTAGAGTGCTTCAGTCGTTCAAGAACAATAACTAAGGCAGGTCCTTGAATATCCTTCAAATTCTTGGTCACCTAGTCATGTAACAAGACAATAAACTCAGAAGTTCTGATAGATTTTTGACAAAAACCAAAGGAGGCACCAAAAATTTTTGTCTACATACTGCATCAGGACCACAGACTCTGAAAATTTCACCAATGCATACTTCAGCTGCTTTACGAACATCTGCTGATTTATCCTATATATAAATGCAAAACCAAGCAATTAAATAAAGTGATAAAAAAAATGATGAGTTATTTGCCCTTAAATTATTTTTCTAAAAATTTCAAATTTTGCAACAGTAAATACCGTCATAGCAGAAGCAGTTGGTTTTAGCAGATTTACAGCATCAGGAAAATTGCTTAATCCACTAAGTTGCCTTGATAGCCAATCAAAAAGATCCTTGCGCCCTTCCGTGCCAAGCTTCGCATCCATCAAAGCAGTACTGATGTAAGGCACCTAAGAAAGAAACAGAATTGGAAAATTTATCAGAGAAGCATGATAGTGGCAGCAACACTGGATTGCAAACCCGTATCTTTGCAAAAATCAATTAAATCCTATAAACATGTACATCGTATTGAGACAACTAGCTGGCATAATAAAATTGTACCTGTTGCTGTACCTGCAAATTTCAGTACACGATGATTAATAAGCTAACAGCCATAACAACCCTGCCAGTAAGATAAGCAAAAAAGTGAAATACCTGTGTCATTGTCAAATCCTACTCCAACACAAATACAATTCAATGAAATTTCAGTGCTAGCATAAGTTTGACAAGGTAGTTACGACAGTGAAGTGGTCCATAGTTTGTCCACTGTAGAATATCATGCTCATGCACTGGCAGAAATTCACACTCCTGCCAAGAGTCAAGACTTTTAGGTTTAGGAATGCAGATTCATCTATGCATGTCCTCTGAAAAGCACATTACACATGGCATGAGTAGTGCAGAGCAGAGACCCTCATGGTTGAGAAGGACCGGTGTGTAACTCAATTAGAAAGTAACTAAATTCAAACTAATGAAATAGAAATATAAATGCTCACGAAGCTTTGACATGAATGCTTTCTGCTTGATACTTCAGTGAAATGGCAGAGTATACTCACTGAAGAATATCTTGAGCATGCACCATGCACACTGCTGGAACACCCCTTCAAGTCTAGACATGTATATATATTGGATCATAATATATAAATCGTGCAAAGACACAATTTGCAGATGCATTTATAAATCTACTTTGTGAATCATAACTCATTGCTTAACTGAGCATTGTTTATTTAGGCATTGATATTCTCCGTTTACATTTTTTATACTTCATTTCATTGGTGAACTTTCAGATCAATAAAACTATGTATATGGTTGCGAACTTTTAACGTCCTTACCCATATTATACCACTACTAGAAGACTGATAATGTTGAAGAGATAAAGGGTTTGAAAGAGAGAATAGAGGCAAAGGTTCTGCAAGAAAGATGCATCGGTTTTAACATCTATGAAAATCAACTTATATCTATTTTATTGTAGGCCAAATGGTAGGTTAAAGTTTCATATAAAAAAAGATTGAAATATCTACAAGAAAGAGAGGTTAAAAAGTTTGTGAAAAAATAAAAGAAAAGAAAATCAAATAGCTAAGAAGTATACTGCATTTGTGTTCCGTTTATCTCTCTAGCACTTTAAAAAGAAGAAAAGAAAAAAGGTAGAAAGAAATAATGTAGAAAATCTTATATAACTGTGTGGAGACATATCAATTTCAGTAACCAATACTGCAGGAGAACTTTTTGAAGACGAGGTTCATTAATTTTTTGGAAATAGAATTATGGAGTCATGTTCTCTAGAAAACAGTTTCGTCATTGGATTTTTAGATGGTTATCTACATAAAAGAACTTTTATATTGGTCGTGCTGTAAAGTCTTTTGTGTTTGTTATAATATTGCATACAACATATTTTTGATAAGTGGATTGCTTGGAGTACCTTCATTCTAATGCTTATGATTTGCTTTTTAAATGTAAAGCTTTATTACATAATTGGTAAAAATAACCTATATGGCCAGGAAAGTTGATCAATCTGTTCTAAATTCTAATGTGTTTGATGGGGAAACAATAACCCTAGACCTATGGGAATGTGTGAATTGTGCACTTTCACAACTTATAATTACATGGACTCGGGTGTGGTGCGTATTTAGAGGTTGGACTCATCAAATATGAAATTTACGGGTGTGCAGATTCGGCTCATATTTTTATATTTTCAATTTATTATATGAGATAAAATGGTATTATATGTAACATATAGCGTCAAAAAGGTGTTTTATAGCCATACACAACAAATGATACATATAAGAAGTTTTAAATACAAATATATGTGAAGTGTCCAATGGAAAAGTGAAATACCTGTGTCCAATGGAAAAGATGATTAATAAGCTAACAGCCATAACAACCCTGCTAGTAAGATAAGCAAAAAAGTGAAATACTTGTGTCATTGTCAAATCCTACTCCAACACAAATACAATTCAATGATTGCTAATTGGAGGTTGAGCAGTTATATCAGACACTAATTACTTCTCTAGGTAGCATGAGTTATTGAAGACCTAATAGGAACTTATTCAGGCATAGTTAACTATCAAAGCTCCATTCCCTTTAAATGACCTAAAATTTGCAATTCACCTGAAGTGGGCCCTTCAGCACAATAAATATTTTCTTACTTTCCAATTTCCCAATAGGCAATAACATAGCACATAAATTCGAGGAATGGCACAAGTGACGTTCCATACAGTGGTAAACCCAGCGTCATAAACTTTGACGCTCTTTCATTCTTCCCTTCATGATCACCAAAACTCATGGTACATATTCAAGAGAAATCAGAAAAACTAAGTATAAACATTGGACATGGAGAGAGAATAACCTTCCAGCCGTTCTTTCCATACAGCACTCTTCAATTGTGAAACACTATCAGCATTTATAAGAGAACCTATTCTGCTTTCAATCTCTTCAAGACTCAGTGTTGGTTCAAGGAAAGGTGAGTGAAGAAGGATTGAGCAATGAAGAGATTGATGATGTTCTTGATCTTCAAAGCAAACTAGTTAAAGATTATGTTTGGCATTGAATATAGTTGTTGTATATTTTTAACAAACATGGATCTAGCATTATTGAAGTCTAAACTGAATATCTTCCCTGGTTTATCATCTTCCTTCACCAGATTTAATTGATGTTCACATATTAATTTATGTTGGCATAATCTTCACCTATTAATTTATGTTGGTATAATCTTCACAAAAAATATAAAATATTCTGAAACAATGACAAAGTGGAACAAAATTATGTGGGATAACCACTCAATGAAGTAACATGTTAATAAGTCCAAGAGAATTAGCAACTTAATTAACAATTGGATAATTTTTTCTTCTTGGAAACAAAAGCACTACACTGGACAAGATTCACTTATAACAACAACATCTTCCCAACTCATTCAGCCACTTCTTTGTAAACCTTCTCCTCATTCTACAAGACATAAATATCAAATAGAATGATTAAGAAGAAAAATAAAGCCAACCTGACCAAGGTGAATAAGAGAGACAAGTATGTATTTCTTATACGCTTCAACAGCAATAGCATTTATAGTAGACATTGGTGCAGTTACAACCTGATAGCACCAAGCCATAAGGATGATGTAAAAAGTCAATTGTCACAAACTTTACAAAAATATATATATATATATAAACATATATATAATATGGCTGAACTAAAAAACATTGACCCACATTGTGCAAAAGCTCCAATGCTTTGCGGAAACGCTTATGTCCTATGCATATCATTCCCCTGTCAAAATGCCAAACATAAATGTCAGTAAAATTTCCTAGTAGACACTGAAGCACCTGTACCGCCCAAGCGTAACGCATCGTGGCCAAACAATTAATGAAATCAAATATAATTACCAAGCAAATAAATTTAGATTTTATCACGGTGATAAGTCATTCCACACGAATCAACAGCTTGTTGCTTCTACATTAGAATGCATTTATTAATGAAACTAGAACAATTATTGTGCAACTGTATGACATTTGATGTGTGAAGTGCTCTTTTTCTCATGTTCTGAACAGCATTGCCACCTCCCCTGAAATTGTTGAAAATAAAATTAGGATTGGGAAAAACTTAACATAATAGCCTTTTACAAAAACCAATGAAGTGAAAGATGAACAAGAGATGGAAACAATTATTCATTAAACAATGAATTATAGACTGCACAAGTAACTATAATGTCACTGTTTCTAGTCCATGTAACCTAAATATGCAAGACAAAAAATAGAGGGGAACTGGAGTTATTATCGATCAAACGAGCAACAAGTAAATATTCACACTTATCCCATGTGTTTTGGTGCATTTTGGTATGTTTCGGTGGAAACAATGGAATTTCAGTATTCATTTATGTTTCGTTTTGATTTCCTTAGAAATGTAAACATTTTGACCATTTCAATGGAAAAGAAACAAAATGGTGCTCCTTGCTTAGGTGACTGATTCACATAGCAAGAGCAGGAGCAGTAGAGGGAGTAAGAGTGCAGGAGCATCAGATTTCAACACATTTAGGGCCCAAAGCACTGCTGGAGCACTTATACATATTTGTTCGAGTCTGTATCTGTGCAAATGAGTTGGAAATATATTTTCCGTTGCATTAATGAGGGCAGCCGGCCTTTGATTCAAATTTGTTTCACAAGTAAAGATAAAATTTAGCCTTTCATATTGTCCATTAGCATATTTTTTTCCCTCATCATTTTCTTTTTATAAGTACAACATTGAAGATACCTAACTACAATAAGAAAAGTGATAAATAACATTAGTTAGAAGAAATCGAGGGTGCAAGAGAGGTTAAATATTGGAACAATTTATATAATGTAAAGACCAAGACAAACAACAACTGAGTACTAATTAAATAGTGACAACTAATGTTGCTGCTTACTTTTTCGGCATAGCCTTCTCATCAGATTTATAACTCCATTCTATTCCCTTAAGTGTAGCCTTCTCAAGAGGATCACCGACCTACAAGCAACAATGAATGATATAGTAACTAAAGCATAAGGCAATTCAGTACAAAAAAGTTCCAATTAGAGATCTGAAATATGAAATTCTCAGTGCTCAATAAACTTTTAACAAGGATTCTATATGTATTAGGTAGCTGCCTCTAAGCACAAGGCAGTTTAGTACCAAAAAGTTACAATTAGACAAGACTGGTTTGCTCATGATGTAGAGAATGCAATAAAAGATAGTGTTCAATCCTGCATCAAATCAATCTAAACAATACCTGCAGGATATGCGAGAAATGTCAATCAAATCTAGTAATAATTTTTTGGCTGATATGACTGAAGCCTCTCACCCAGGTCATTTTGTTTTGACATGTCCAGTTCTTTAAAAAAAAAAGTTTATTGTTTGGACAGTGCCCCATAATATAATAAGATGGACAATTGATATTAGTGACTACCTCAGTGCTCAAAAAAGATAAGTCAAATTTTCTAGGATATTACTTTCTGTGGGGAGTTGGTGGATCTTCTTGGCTGCCTTTATGCCATTCTCCACATTGGAAGGGAAGAGGATGGGATGCATTGGACGAGATCAAAATTTGGAAGCTTTAAAGTAATAACTTATTATAAAGTCTTGAGCAGTCAACATTGATCTTTCTTTTTTTCTTGGGAAGGAGTTTGGGTCTAAGGCTCCAACTAAGGTGGCATTTTTTGTGGGGTAGGTTATGCTCCATCTGTTTTACATTGATTTTTTGTGAGGTAGGTTGACAGCAACGATTAGTAGTACCAGATCTTCGCAATTAATAGTCTTACAGATAACGTCAACTTCTCTATCAATCGAATTAGCCCGTTGGTTAACTTTTGGCATATTAGCAAGCCCAAAACACAAATAAATAAAGTTTAGAAAAAAAAAATAAAAAAATTACCAAAAAAAAAAAGGGCAAGTTCTCAAATATTATCCTTTCAGACAGATTAAATCACAATTATTATTGATCTCCAAAAAACTATTTAAAAATGAGTTTGAAAAAGGAAAATAATGGTTGGATGAGCTAAAATCTTTGTTAATAATATAACAAATAATAGTATTACCGTTGGCAATAGTCTAATGAAAAGAAATAGGTTGGCCTTTTCTTTAACTACCTGGCCAACATGCTCTACTTCAACCTTGTCTCCCCCAACAAAAATTCAATTCTCAATTATTTGTCAACTAACATATTGGAGATTTAGATAAAGCAATCACTACAATGTACAAATTACCTGCAAAGCACAAATTTATCAATAAATTACAATCATCATATTTCTCTATATCATATTAGTTATATATATATATTGTCAATTAGATTGACATATCAAATGATAAGATAAGATGGTTAAAGTAGATAGTCATTGCAATATTACTCCAAATTTATTCTCTTCAACATGCCCACTCATGTGTGACTAGACTCTCTCCAAACACGTTTACAATATTATATTTTTTTATTTTTTTTTGTAGGAGGTGAGATTCAAAGTTCTCAAATAGAGCTTCCTTGCCCCCTATGGGACCATTAATTCCATATCAAAGCCAGCCCTATTCTCCTACAACTTAAAAGGGATATCTCTCTCTTGTCTTGTGGGTTTTCGAAAGACTATTGATTAATGGTCCCTCTTTTGTCTCTTGTTCTAGTTCATGGTTCCTCAAGCCAACCCCCAAAAATCTAAACACAAATATCAATATCAACTAACAATCAGCACATACAAGTATCAATAGTACTTTATTACTTTCGCTACCAAGTCATCTTGGTGTATAGTAATTAAGATCCAATCAATTAACATAACATGAAAGTACCAAATATCAGCAATCATTTCTTATCCGTAGCCTACACCAAAAACTCACAAAGATAATTTCCCTAACAATGCAAGCTTGCGTATTCAAAGATTAGAAATTACCTTCACAAAGAGCAAGCTTAACCTTCCTTCCCTTGCAATGTTTGAAAGCAAAAAGCTCGTATATATCAATCTCCGCTATGTGATTCATGGAACCTATATGTCACTGTGAATCTTAAATGCATCCCCATTATCACATTAAAATGCTTATGAAATCTAAAGAACAAATCATGAATGTTCATGGAATATTTTTTTTCTTTTTTAATTGGTAGAAAAATATGAAAAGAATTACATTCGGAATTATAGTCCAATAGTTGTAAAAACTCTAAAAACCAATCTAATAACTAACCAAGTTAAGAAAGAACACCATAATGGGGATATAATAAACAATACAACAAAGACTATCATAATTATTAAATTTAACATTAAATATTGCATAATTAAATTAAATATGATACAATGAGATATAATACAATAGAAATAAAGACAGGAAATGGATTGTCTACTCTTAACAAATAAAGATAAGCTTTTTAATTCTAAATTAAAGAATTCAAAATGAATCAAATTTTTCCCAAGGTAGATACATTTGATCTTTATTTAGAAAAAATAAAATTAGTAATCTTATTATTAAGTATAAAGCTTTTCCCACGCTCTATTTATATGCAACATATACAAATTTTTCCTACCAACTTTTCATCTAATCACCAAGAGAAAACAAGCATTAAAAAGTGACTAAGGAGAGAAAATTTGTAATCTGCTCCACATTTGTTGGTGTGTAGGTTAAATTAGCTTTTGGTGTGGAGACTAAAGCAACAATAAAAGGTGGTATTCTATTCAACCATAACTACATGGCTCCAATAGAAAAGCAGTGGCCTAACCACAAGGAAAATTCAAGCATACCAATAGAAACAAAGAACAGAGCAAAAAAGGAAAAAAAAAAAAAAAAAGAACATTGAAACCCCCTTTATGCAAAGATTAATAATTAACATTTTGTCATAACTCAATTTGAACACAAAACAACCTACAAAAAAGCTGAGAAGATTTTCATCTTCTTATAAGCAAATTCATTTTTCATACAAATTTGTGCCCATATTGTTTATCAACAGAAAAATTGAAACTAGACGTACAAGAAAATTAGTCCATAGAAAATTCTATCACAATGAAGTAGATATAAATTCTTCATAGATACAAACTCTAAACTTGAAATTGAAATGGAATGCAACGTAATAATAGAGAGAAAAGGTTAATAACATAAAATATTCTTTATGATTTTAACAGCAAAACCAAACATATTTAGGTGAAATCGTTGTGAAGTTCAAGAAGAAGAGATCAAATTGTTCAGGTGGGAATTTATTACCTAGGTTAGAGGCCAAGAGGTTGAAAGAGAAGCAATTGATCATATGTATCACGAAAAAGACGTCGAACTCGATGAAAACAATTCCTTCTGATCACGTAAAATCTATCAGATTAATATATATGCAGATTAATCATTTGTAGTCTTCCTTCTGATCACGTAGCAGATATATATATATATATATATATGCAGTTTGTGACAAAATTGAAGGAGAGAGAGAATGATGCAGTTCAATGAATCAATTTCCTCCAAACCATTGTTCGATCAAATATGAAATTGCTATCTCATTTCTCTCTAGAAGTACGAATTAGTTACCTGGTGAATGAGAGAGGAGAGATCAGAATGGACGAGAAGGAGGCGATCGATGTCGTCGTTTTCAATTGATCTTCGTTCATAGGAAGAAAATTGATGCCGATGGAGAGAAAGGAAAGAGAGAGAGACATCCAATCTGGGTTCTTTCTCAACAAAGGAAATTGATTACTAGAGATCCAATATTAGGAGAAACTTATTACATATCACCATATTAAACCAAATTACCCCAATCTGGGTTCGATTGATGCATCAACAGTGTGAAGTAGAAAATTATTGGCGATGGCGATTTGCAGCGATGGCGACGTGCGACCGATGTGAGCAATGTTGGTGAGGGACTTCGGTGAGCTAGAGAGAGTGGGCACCGATTGAGAGAGAGAACACAGAAAGAGGGAGGGGCGGGCCAACATAGAGAGACACAGATTAGGGCTTTTTTTAGATAGAGACAATGGAGATCAGGGCTTTAATTTTTTTTCTGAAATTCAATTCCCGCCCTACGTTTCAAATTTCCCCTATGACATAGAAGAGCAATTATGAAGAATTTTGTGAACCTAGCCTTTATATGGAATCGTCTTAGGTCTAGAAATTCATTTTTTCACATTTTGCTAAAATCCGAACCTCTTTCGTGTTTCAAAATGATTTTTGCCCAACATAAACTCTTTTTGAACTTATAATTATATCCCTGTATTTTGAACATTTTCAAAGTTGATTTCAAGTCCTAAAAAGTCCAAAATTTGATTTGAAAACGATCTAGAATGAACCTGGGAAAAAACTAACGGCCAGCACCAAACAAGCCCCAAATGACCGGCAGATCATTCTGTTAAACACCAAAGGGCCAGAGTACGAGGAATTTACAAAAGAAAAAGGTCCCAGTTAATGTATTTAATGTATACTTGATTTGCTTTCTTTGTTTCGCATTCTTTTTGCCATGTTTAGTTTCTAGGCTTCTAGTTTTTCTTATTTAATTCATGTTTATTGCTTTAGTTCTTCTCATGTTTTTGTTCATGCATTATAACATGTTTAGACTAGTTCGAAATCGCTAGTTCACATGAATATTGCTTACGATTGCATTAGAGTCTTTCACACTTTTTCAATTTCTAACCATTTTTTGGGGGCATTTTTCTCTTACAACGGTATGAAGTTCTATAAAAACTGTTTTAATTAGCTCAGAAAAAACTAGGGGCGAAAGAAAACAAATTGAACACTCAAATGTTCTACTCTTTCAGTTTTTAGAAAAAAAAAATTAGAAAGATTGAGACTTTGATGAGACTATTCAGAGGAAGGAGAGGAGGAAGCAACGTACTAAGTAAATAGCCTTCTTCGATGAGACGATTGAGAGAGATTGAGACTGAGCTCCTTCATATTTGCTCCATTAGAACTTCTGTGCATTTTGATAAAACCCTTGGAAGCCAAAGAGCTAGGGTTGTGTAATCTGATATATTTATTTATTTATAAATATATTTTTTGGGGCTTTCATATTTCAATTATATAAGAAAAAAGGGTTTTCTTCAATCCATGTCACTCAAATTAATTACAGGAGGCAAAAACTACAGGTTTAGCAAATTCAAGGTGAAGAAACTCTTGAGAGGCAAAGATCTGAAAAGTTGAAAATTATAGTTAGGGTTTGAAATTGGGGGAACGAGAGCGAGAGAGAGACAGAGTGAGCGTGTTTACCTGATGCAAGAGGTCTGAAATCGAGAGGATTAGCAATGGTGGAGTGTAGGCGGCTCCACGCACTGCTACCTAGTTTGGTCAGTTCGCCGCTAACCTCTGCCTTGGTCAGTTCGCCGACCTCTGCCTTGGTCAGTTCGCCGCCGACCTCACGGTGGGGAAATAGGGCGACGCCACCACAGCGTGAGACATTTTTGGTGGTGGTGGTTTTGAATGGTGGTCTAGGGTTTGTGCTTGTGTGAATAATAGAGAGAAACAGAAACAAATGGAGAGAGTGAGAGAAACGGGGATACATTGTGGGTATATTTTGATATATTTGTTTGTTTGTTTGAGAGAAACAGATGAGAGAGGAGAAAATGAAAATGTGTGAGCTAACAGATTGCTAAAGATAAAAAATTTCAATTCCCGCCCCACGTTTCAAACTTCCCTCACAAATTTTTGGCGACCAAAATACCAAATTAGTCGCAGAAAAGGTACCCTTCACCGACAATTTTTTTTAGTTGCCAAATCTCAATCAACGGCGACTAAAATATTAGTCGCTAAAAGTGCTAATTTGGCGACTAATTTTTTTTGGTTGCTAAAAATAAGTTTTTGGCGACCAAATTTTTTGTCGCTAAAAAAAATGTCACCTTTCGCGACCAAATTTGTAGTTGGTAGCCAAAAGCATACCACTTTCTGCGACCAACTCTTTTTTTGGTCGCCAAAATATAACCTTCTGCGACCAATAATATTTGGTCGCCAAAAATAATGATCATTCGCGACTAATTAATATTTGGTTGGCAAATGTCATTTTTTTGCGACCAAATTTTTTTTTGTCGGCAAAAGTGGTTGGCAAATGTGTGAATTCTTGTAGTGATAGATGGTGTAGCAAAAATTAAAAGTTTTATATTTTGTGGTAATGATACTTAAAAAGATTATCTATCATTTTTGATATTATGAAAGAATATTTGAGATGACACCATCGTCCTCCTGATGAGGTTTATAAAGAGTTATATTATCAACAAGTACTTTTAGGTCAATATTTCCTTATATTGGATGAATAAACTTGCAGGGGCTTCCCTGTGTGGCTACGTGATGTGCCTGGCATAGTATTTCGAACAGACAATGCACCCTTCAAGGTAAAGCATCATCAAGAGCTTTGTTCTTTTTCACATTCACAAAGTTTGTTGCTTGATGCTTCTTGATTGTCTGTACTAAAACTTTTCGTATGATTTAAAGTTGATGTGATACTGTTACAAGAAAAGGAGGTTAAAATATATAGAGTTTGGTGATAAATGAGTAGTGTGATTGTAGTCATGCAGAGTACCTTTGCTTCAGTGGTACCTTTACTTTGTATTGGTGGTTTTGCTTAACAGATTGGCAATACCTCATTTCATTGCAGGATGAGATGCAACGGTTTGTTAAGAAGATTGTGGATCTGATGCGAGAAGAGATGCTCTTCTCTTGGCAAGGTGGTCCGATCATTATGTTGCAGGTTGTAGGATAATTCTTAACTTACAGATTGAAGTTAGTTAATATGATTAAATATGTTTGAGGCACCTAGATAATCAATGCTCTTTTTCAGTGATGGACAAGGTGTGGGTTCTGTGTTTCTAACCATTAAATTGATTTTTTCTTTTTTCTTTTTGATGTCTGTGTTCTGTTTTTTTTTTTATTTATATAGATTTTTTTTTTTTTTTTTAATGTAGCTTATGGATTTGGATTTAATTTTTTAAAAAGTTTTAGGTTTGAAATAATGGTTGATCTTTATAAAATAGGTTTTGATTTTAGAAATATATTTTTATTTTCAGTTTGATTTATGAAATGGATTTAATTTCTTAATGGAAAATGAGTGTTGATTTTTTATGGTTTTGAACAAAGTTTTTGAAATGGATGTTGATTTTTTTTGATTTAACAAAATCAAATCACAAATTTAAGATAAAATAGAGTGAAAAAAAATGCAGAGAGAGGAAGATCGAACAAAGGAAATAAAGGGTTTGTTATTTGAGCTCTGAGAGGAGATGTAGTGTTTGTTAGGAGATGAGAGAGAGGAAGAAATGAGAAAGAGAGACGTTAGAGAGAGAGAGAGAGAGAGAGAGAGAGAGAGAGAGAGAGAGAGAGAATGAGTATTTTAAATCCTATACTTTTTTAGATGGTGAAATTCTATAAAAAGTTTAATAAAAATTTCCAATACAAATTAATATTTTAATTTAAACTTTTACTAATGAATTTGATAAATTATATTTTAACTTAAACAAACTGCCATTGTACGATATCTTAAACTGATTTATTATAATTGATTTCTATAACAGTGAAATTATTATCATTTTGAATTGATTTTTTTGTAAAGTATGTGATACCAATATTAATAATTTATGTTAATTGATTTTTTTAATATATGTGTACCAATATTATTTATACCGTGCCTTCAGGCACATGCATACGCTAGTCTATATAATAAGACACAAAGGTTTTTGAAAATATGCCAGAGACAATTGTCCTACTAGGACATTTTAATGGTCCTGATTCATTTTTATATTTAAATAGACAGCTGAGATGAAAACCTTCTCTCTCACCCTACCTGAATTTCCCGCCCAAGAGCCACAAATTTTGCAACCACCCATCCTTATCTTATCTGTCGCACCTCACCTTTCTACATTTTAAATTTCAAAAACCAAAAATATTGTTTTCAAAACTCTCACCCTTCCTTGCTCTATTCATTCTTTTCTTTCTTTTCTTCTAAACGTCGACTTTTGCAGCCAAACTGGTAATTTGGCTTCCTCTAAATTTTGAAACCCAGTATGGTTGAAAAATTTTACCTCGCAATTCAATGTATATCCCATAATTATATTTTTTATTGTTTCTTTTAATATCCAATTTATGGATTTTTTTTTGTTTTTCCCCTTCTTTTTTCCATCTAATTGATGCTTATTAACATATCAAATACAGTCATATATAGTGTACATGGGAGTGCATTCACATGGACTAGAAGATGCAGAGGCTACTGTTACCAAGGTGAAAGATTCACATTGCCAATTTCTTGCATCCTTCTTGGGAAGGTATGGAATTTGATATATTATATATCTACTTCTGTATATGGGAACAACTATACAAGTCACATTTTTTTTTTTCAAATTCAAAAATAATAAAAAAATAATAATAATGACTTGGACCCCATTTTTTTCCCATCCCCTTGACCTCCTTTTCACCTGATTGGTCACTTTCTTTTTCTTTTCTTTTTTTTTTCCCCTTCTCCTCCAATCACCACCCGCTACGTGTGTGTGGAGGGGGCGGTGGTGGGGGTGGTGATTGAAGGGGGTCTCAATCATCACCCTAAAAAAAACTTACAATTTTTTTTTTGAATTCTTTATTTTTATTTTTAATGAATTCTTAATTACATAATTTTTTAAAAAAATATTTTTGGTCAATCTTGTGTAGATGAATTTTCAAATAAAAAAAAATTAAAAATGCCAAAATAATTAATTGCATTTTCTGAATTTTTAAAAAAAAAATCAGTTCATCTCATCAAGTAAAATCTAAAAATTTAAAACTTTCTAAAAAATATTAAAAAAAAAATTCACTAAAAACAAAAATAAATAATTAAAAAAAAAAACATAAACTAAACATCCCATTATAATGTTGGTGCAGTAGTGAGAAGGCCAAAGAGGCAATATTTTACTCTTACTCTCGAGATATCAACAGTTTTGCTGCAACTCTTGAGGACGAGGAAGCAGCAGCAATTGCAAGTACGTACAAACATTATAAACTCTTGATGATAATGTACAAACATTATAAACTCTTGATGATGATGACGAGGCAGATGTATTTGCGTGTTTTTGTTGATGATGATCATGGCTTTTGGTGAGACAGAATGAGTGGCATCAAAGGCTTTTTGGGTTGTGTGTTTCTAATCTTAAGATGCGTTTGGTTTTTTTTTTTTTTTTTTTAAGTTCTGTTTGTTCTTTATTTATATAGATTTTTTTTTTAATATAGGGTTTGGATTTAATTTTTTAAAAAGTTTTGGATCTGAAATAATATTTGATCTTCATAAAATGGGTTTTGATTTTAGTTTGATTTATGAAATGGATTTAATTCCTTAATGGAAAATGAGTGTTGATTTTTTATGATTTTGAAATAGTTTTTGAAATTTGTGTTGAAAATATATTTGTTTGGTCTAATTTTTCATAAATTATTTTTAGACTGGTTTTCGTTTGTTATTACTCAATTTTTTTTTCCTCCATATTTTAGTCTTTTTTTTTTGGGTACTTTTTAGATATATCAAAATTAGATGTATTTAAAAAGTAAAATACGAAAAAAAATCATTAAAAAAAACAAAAATCCAAATAAAAATGCACAGATTTTTATTTGAATTTTTTTGATTGTTAGAATTTTTTAATATTTTAGTCAATTTGTTTTACTTTTCAAATATATTTAGATTAGGTGCATTTAAAAAGTACAAAAAATCAGAAAAATACAAAAAAAAAAAAAATCCAATAAAATAAATGAAAATACCTTTAAAACAATTTTTGAAAAATCAAACCAAACAATTTATTTTTGTCAAATTAATTTCTATTTTTTCAAAAAAATCAAAAAATAATTTAAAAAATCAAACCAAACCGCTATATCATGTATTATTTTTAATATAAATTCAATAAAATTAATAATTTTAATAAAAAATATTAACTTTGATATTAGAATAATTTGAAGACATTTCATCATAAAATACTAACATTTAATTTTTTAATTTTTTAATAAAAATTTAAATAAATTTAATAAGCTGAATTTTTAATACATATAATAGCATTATAGTATAAATTAAAATTTACTCACAAAACTTAAGAAAATTTGAAAAAGTTTTTGAAATGGGTGTTGAACTAAGGGACTCATCACCACCTCCGCTCTGTGACTGTCCACTACCATTGAAAAGGAAAATCTTAACATTATGTTTTAATAATTTTATTTTGATTTATATTTTAATCTCATTATTAATTGCACCGTGCCTTCAGGCACGGGCATACACTAGTGTATATATATATTCCGCCAAAACAAATGTAGATTGTTCAAATTTTACCTCTCGTAATTTTTTTATAAAAAGTATATATATATTCCGCCAAAACAAATGTAGAGATTGCTTAAACCAAAGGAAATGAACACGATAACTTTCGAAATGTTGGTTTCCATTTTTTATTACTTGATTGAAGATTGATAGTATCAAACAAAGCAGAAGATAGGACATTGGTAATTAGAGCCTCCCTCGGCAACCAGGGCACACATCAGTGTTGGTGGTTATTGGAATGATTACAAAGATCAAAAGCATAGTAAATAGGTTTAGAAAACAAATCTCAAAGCGAACATTAAAGTTTTAATTTATTAATAGTTTTCAACTACATGGATTAAAAATAAATAAATTATATCCATAGTTTTTGTAATTTCTTTTTTGTATTAATTTAATTATGTAGTTTTAATTGTATTAATTTGACCTTAGAGCTTTTTTATAATGTTTTAATTTAGTTTAATTGATAATTTCACATATCACAAATATTAAGGGAAGAATGATTCATTCAAAAGAGAATGGAAATTTCAAATTGAATGTCAACTCTTCAATTAATTTGAAGAGAGTGAATGAGCTATTTCACTCATTGATTTCAGTAT